>CM061133.1:313549045-314149045 GCA_030789695.1 Scilla litardierei | reverse complement strand
TATAAAAGGGTTCGTGGTCGTAGATGTTTCGAGACAAGGATATCGAAACATCAGATAAACCATTGTGTCTTAGTCTTCACCGTTAAGCGGTGGTGATGATCTCATGATCGTTCGACTTGGCGAAGTCAGAGACAAGACACATGTGCTCATTAGAGAATGAGTTCACTGAACGATCCACAAGAGTTATCATATGGTTACGTTGACCAATCTGTCAATGATAACTCTTAGTGATGATAGGCTAGTTGGTCTTTTGACTTGAGGTCATTTGACGAACATGTGCATGAATGGTGCCACTTAGATCAACTGACCTAGCTTCGAGGAAAGGCCTGTCGAAAGGTCTTTTGATTGGGTGTCACTTGAAACGTACGAGGCGAGTAATGACCAAGAGAGGATTCGCCTCTCCCGGTCAATGGGTGTTAGTGTCGTAGAGTTAGTTCGGTCTTTAGTATAATCTCTGCGCAGAGTATGTTGGAAGAAGTCCAACATTAATTGACTAGAAACTAACCGGAGTCAAGTTATTGGGGTTGACAGTTTAACCGTACCCTAGACTTGATCTACACGACATAGTGTAGACGAAGAGACTATAACTGCAAAACTCATCACAGACACGGTCAGGGTGGTCCCGACAATTCTCATGTTGATGAGCTAACCACATTATGATGATGCTGAAACAGGGATGGCAGCCACTGCTCGTGGTCTTTGTCGTATAGGGCTTCGAGCCCAACCTGTAGTAGGGTCAGGCCGTAGGGTCACACAAAGAGTGCGAACTTCGTCTAATAATAGGTAGAAATTAGTTAGGGAGAATATTTTGCATTTTTGATGCAAGGGATGGAATAATTGCATTTGATGCAATATGATAATTTAAGCTTAGATAGGGACTATTTTGCATTTGATGCAAAAGAGATTAAATATGTTTTAAATAGTTTAAGAAAATATTTAATAATATAAACGCAAGGAAAAGTTCACGGGTAAGACGGGAATGTCCCGGTCTAGACCCAGGTTCGAACGGCGTCCAAATCGGACGCCAAATTCTCAAGATATGCCCAAAACAACCCAAAGGGTCAGATCAGGCCAGACCAGGCAGACCAGCCCAGTCTGAACCTGGTCTGGCCTGCTGACCAGACCCAGTAAGGCCGAGGCAGGCCTGGGCCTGGGCGCCCGGCCCAGGCATAGGCCTGGGCGCCCGGGCGCCTGGGCGCAGGCCCAGGCGCTGGGCGCCTGGGCCTGGGCCCAGGCCAGGTGCATGGGCTGCACCCAGGTTCAGGCCTGGGCTGCGCCCAGGTCTGGCCTGGTGGGTCCCACAATTGCAGATTTTCTGCACCTAGGGCAGAACAGTTTTGACGGCTCAGTTTTTGCGAAAAACTAGCCGTGGGCTGATCTTTGAGCGATCAATTGGAGGGTCAAACGAACTCCGATTGACGAACGGTTTTTTCCTATGCGTTCACCATTGAACACCCTTCGAATTGATAGGTCGTATCAATCATGAAGCTCAATGGTGAGGGAGTTAAAATTCACGGAAGTTCGCACTTTGTGAAGTGCAAACTAACTTGATTTTAATTAACCCAATTAATAGTCCCACGTCGGATTTTGAGTAAAGGGGAGCAGTCAGCCGCCTATATAAATAGGGGTCTGCTCTCCTCCTCAAAACTCGTCCCAAGCTCTAGATCTGAGCAGCTCTCATAAATGTTGGAGCACGCTTTAATCTAAGCTTAAATTAATATTTCTTCTATCTCCCTAAATTTCTGCCTTACTCTTGAGGGCTCTAGCAAAGCCGCAAAGGAGTTCGGATTCAGATCCGAAATCTAGGCGGAGGTTTCACTCGCGTGAAACTTTCTTCGGTGCGTGGTTGGCTCGGCGACACGAGGATTGCTCGCCTCGGGATGCGGAGCGGTTCGAGGAGCGGTTCGAGGAGCGGTTCGAGGAGCGGCTCGGCGTGGGACGGGAGCGGCTCGGAAGATGGTGCGGAACATCTCGCCTGCCCCAGGGCTCAGATTCTGGGTATGTGTTTAATTAAGCATTAGTTTAATTTAATCGTAGTAGGCTAGATCCTTCTTGGGATGGTCAGACCCATCCCAAGTCGGCATAGATCTTGGATTAGGGTCTTGGACCTTAGGGTTAAATGTTAATTAGATTAACATGTTTATTTTTCCGTTGCTTTTCTGTCTATGTTCCATCCGACTTAGGATGGGCATAGAGTTTTTGTGCCCTAAGGGTCCCAGAATTCCCTACAAGGGTATCAGAGCATGGTCTGTGTTACGATCTAGCCTGCGATTTCTTTAAACACATGAAATGTTTTTAAATACTTTTAAAAATGTTTTTAAAGTTATGAGATAAATTTTAAAAATGTTTTTGATGTTTAAAAATCTATGTGATAAATTTTTGAATATGTTTTTTTAAATGACGTTTTAAAATTTATGTGATAATTTTTAAAACTAATTTTAAATCTTTTAAAATTTATGCGATAAGTTTAAAGTGCCTAAAAATTTTATATGATAAATTTTTAAGCATGAAAGTTTTTTAAAATGATGTTTTAATTTTATGAGATATTTTAAAACTGATTTTAAAGGTTAAAATTTTTATGCGATAAATTTTTTAAAGTGGCATGCAAATTTGTGATTTTAAAGACAAGTTTTTTATGAGATAAAAATAAAATATTTTTAAAATCATATTTTAAATTTAAATGTTAAATTTATGTTTGCAAGCTAAAATTGTTTATGTGATAGACATTGTTCTATTTAAATTGTTAAATAGTTGTACACTTTTATTTTATGCGATAAAATTAGTGTAATCTTATGTTAACGGCTATGCATAATCTTGTCCCTTATTTGATAACACAAGACAACCCTTTAGGTTAGCCATTAAGAAATGATTAAAATTTATTAATTGAATTTTAATGACATGCTATGTTTTAATAAAACATTAACAACACTTCAAGACCTAATTCTGATTAGGGTAGTCCTTTTAATGAAAAACTTAATTCTAACTGTTATTATTAATTCTCATTAAAGGACTTCGCTTTTAGCGTTGGTTAATAAATTTATTAAAATCCTAATAACGATTAGGATATCACGTGAACCTTATAGTTGATAAGGACTTAATAAAAGTTATTAAACAAATCCTAAAATTTTGAATTTAAGGATGCAACTAGTTGATATGATTAATTAGTTGTTAATAAAAGCTGTTTAGTCTATGGCATACATACAAAAATGACAAGCTTCATTCAATGGACCATGATCCAGTCAATGTGCTTGGCTAAGAGTTCTGGATCACCCTGTAAGGGATAGTGATCCTGGCTTAGTCAATTCCTTGGCTGGGTTCCGCTGGACCGCAATGTCGCGAATCATGATTGTATGACACCCTGGACTATATCTAAGTCAAATACGTTAATGATCTTTTTCAAGATTAGCCGTAGCCCTCCTTGTTTTAGTAGTTAGCAACTATAGGGCCCGTGTTACAGTTGTTGAGATACACTCAAGCTGTGACATGGCAACCATGTAGAAACCAACTCCTTAAATACATAAGATGAAATCTTGACTGACCCAAACCGTCATCTCGTACCCCGAGCGCCGGCTTAAGTTATGTCAATGATGTAGTCTAGCTAGATGTAGTCTAAGACCTGACCCAAACCGACGTGTCGTGAATACACCGAGCGAAGGGGCAAGTCAGGCTAGACACGAAAACAAGGGTCCGACTAGACTAGACATTGTGATTTGGATGAGCACACTCATGATCACAAATGGCTAGGGGTAAAAACCGATTAAGAGAGTCATATCTGATATGATCGATGAAGAGTCATCTTCCGATCGAAGAGTCAAACAACTTGTTGAGCTACACTCAAGGTTGTTAGGCTCAAGGTGATTGGACCTCTTACCCATTAATTTTAATTCGATTAAATCGTTCGTTATTAAGCTTTGAAACGATCGTAAAAATAGTGGGAGGATATAGATAGATAAAAGCCATTCTACCTATATTTAATTTTGAACATATGCTAAACTAGGGCAAGACTATGTTTACCGAAGGAATCAACTTGTAATATTCTAATAAGTTAACTGGTCAATTAGGTTGATTAATTGAATATTAAGTTAAATTCTAATTAATAGAATTAAAACTATATTCTCGTTGACATTATTAAAAATGACCTTCTAAAGAAACAGACTTGAGAAATATGATTTCATTAAGCTCTGGGCCCAACAAATAAATTCAAGCTACATGACACTCGTCTCTATATGAGGCAGCTTGAACATATAGGATATTCGAAGTATGTTTCTCCCTACAACTTGTCGAGCTACCCTCAAGGTTGTATGGACAAACAATTTTGATCCGCAAAGTTCGAGAATTCGATCAAACTGTTTGAGTCGAATACGAGTGCATGAGCAGTGCAAGACTATGTATCCCAACCGGATCTTGAGACAAGCAACTTCTTGAGCTACACTCAATATTGCAACTCTCAGGCGTTTGGATACATGAGATGCTTGCATAACTATTTATTTATGTTGGGCTATTTCATATCTAAATGTGATTTAGAAAAGGAAGAAGGCACTCCGGAAAGTCAATTGAGAAAGTTAGTTTAATTTATCATTAGTAAAGACATAAGGAAGAGGAAATGAAAATGTGACATATTCTGATGTCACGATTTCATAATTATTGTTATACAAAAGGTTAACACATTTTGACAAATGTCGTCACATTGCTTCTGAAGCAATGAGTAATATGTATAACGATAATATATATATTAAATGTTAATATATAAATACACAAGATAGTAGCTAACTTATATGGAAAAATAGACTAGGCCGTATCGAGAGACTAAGCTTCACAAGTCACATAAAGAGGGGTCTGACCTCTCGTATTATGAAGTCTATGGACACTTGTGAGTCTTATCCTCTTAGATATAATGGCTGAAACCCATCTGTAAAACAGTGGGAGAATGAGTTGTCGAACTCAGTCTGGTACATACTGATGTACCCGAGTCTAGATTAACCAAAATAAGTTATTCGTATAGTTTATTAAGACACGTGTTCTTGATGAAACACAAGTCTGATAAAATAAAGAACGAAATGACTTAAGTAGTTAAACTGATTCGATTAGATCGAATGGTCAAATACTTAGCTATATTAAATCTTAGGTAACTAAAAGAAAATGTGATTTTCTCTCAGGTCAAGTTTGTTAACACATCCGTGTGTTAACAGTATGAATCACACTGAGTTAGACTTGGTGCGATCCATAGCAAGTGACTCTGAGTTAAGTCCTCCCTCTGGGTTAAGTCCCAGATAGTAATGCCTAGGTTTTGATAATGTTCTGTGAGGACATTATTCATTAAATCAATCGTAAGGAAGTTGTAAAATTACTCGAATCTCGTTAGACGAATTGTCGAGTTAGACATCATAACTGATGATGACTTAGTCAACTTCCGTGATGAAATTCGGAGTAGTAACTCCGATTTAAAACTTGATGCAATCAGAATAGGTCCGTGTGCGTAAATAAATTTTGGAATTTAGTTTACGTGCCTAAGGAAAATGTTTCCTCACTTTCTGCAAGTAAATCTTTAAGTTGAAAGATTAGGAGCAGAAAGGAAATTGTGAAGTACAATCATGTTGGTCGAGAACGGTTTTCATCTTAATTCCTATAAAACGGATTATAATGAAACCGTTTTCCACCAGCAGATGTGTACAGATCTACTCGGACCAAACTCGATGTAAACGCTTAAGTTGACCATGAAAATTGGAGCATTCACTTATAAGTTCGTTTTTCTAAATATGATTTAGACGGACCGACTTATATGAATTAGACAGATAGTTTTCAAGGTCAGTGGGAGCGTATAAATAACATGTGAGGCATCAAAGGATGGACCATATATTTTGACAAAGTAATTAAAGAGTTTGATACTTTATCAGAAATAGATATGAGCCATTTGAAGTGACCAATAACAAATTTAAAAATTATTATCGTAAGGTACGATGAACTGGATAAGATCCAAGTAAATAAAAATATTATAGATTCCGAAAGACCAAGTGAATTATTTGAATGAGATTCAAATGGTTGGTCTAACATGAACATAGAAACCCCTTAAGTCTATAGTGTAGACGGTTTTAGTAGATCCACTCACGAAGGCTCTACCACATGAAGTCGGGAAAACTTATGTGTAAAACGGTATAAGATACCGAGATAAATGGGCCTGAGTGCAAGTGGGAGATGTAGGAGAATGATGCCCTCCAGGCTATTTATCTCTGTGTGAAAAACACAAACGTCTTGTTCGAAATAACAGTAAGCTGTTTGGTAATGATTTATCTAAGTTATATTATAATGTAGTTAACATTAGATATCAACTTAGGTAAAGTCCTGAGACTTTATGCAAGGTCAAACAGATATCGAGATGAGTATCTCGATCATGGAGAAATGTTTGACCATCTGTAGCATAAGTCTAAAAGGGTTCGTGGTCGTAGATATTTCGAGACAAGGATATCGAAACATCGGATAGACCATTGTGTCTTAGTCTTCACCGTTAAGCGGTGGCGATGATCTCATGATCGTTCGACTTGGCGAAGTCGGAGACAAGACACAGGTGCTCATTAGAGAATGAGTTCACTGAACGATCCACAAGAGTTATCATATGGTTACGTTGACCAATCTATCAATGATAACTCTTAGTGATGATAGGCTAGTTGGTCTTTTGACTTGAGGTCATTTGACGAACCTGTGCGTGAACGGTGCCACTTAGATCAACTGACCTAGCTTCGAGGCAAGGCCTGTCGAAAGGTCTTTTGATTGGGTGTCACTTGAAACGTACGAGGCGAGTAACGACCAAGAGAGGATTCGTCTCTCCCGGTCAATGGGAGTTAGTGTCGTAGAGTTAGTTCGGTCTTTAGTATAATCTCTGCGCAGAGTATGTTGGAAGAAGTCCAACATTAATTGACTAGAAACTAACCGGAGTCAAGTTATTGGGGTTGACAGTTTAACCGTACCCTAGACTTGATCTACACGACATAGTGTAGACGAAGAGACTATAACTGCAGAACTCATCACAGACACGGTCAGGGTGGTCCCGACAATTCTCATGTTGATGAGCTAACCACATTATGATGATGCTGAAACAGGGACGGCAGCCACTGCTCGTGGTCTTTGTCGTATAGGGCTTCGAGCCCAACCTGTAGTAGGGTCAGGCTGTAGGGTCACACAAAGGGTGCGACCTTCGTCTAGTAATAGGTATAAATTAGTTAGGGAGAATATTTTGCATTTTTGATGCAAGGGATGGAATAATTGCATTTGATTCAATATGATAATTTAAGCTTAGATAAGGACTATTTTGCATTTGATGCAAAAGAGATTAAATATGTTTTAAATAGTTTAAGACAATATTTAATAATATAAACGCAAGGAAAAGTTCACGGGTAAGACGGGAATGTCCCGGTCTAGACCCAGGTTCGAACAGCGTCCAAATCGGACGCCAGATTCTCAAGATATGCCCAAAACAACCCAAAGGGTCTGACCAGACCCAATAAGGCCTAGGTCAGCCTGGGCCTGGGCACCCAGACCCGCCTGGGCCTGGGTGCCTGGCCCAGGCCCAGGCCTGGGCGCCCGGGCGCCCGGGCGCACCTGGGCGCCTGGCCCAGGCGCCCTGGGCGCCCAGGCCAGGTGCCTGGGCTGCACTCAGGTTCAGGTCTGGGCTGCGCCCAGGTCTAGCCTGGTGGGTCCCACAATTGCAGATTTTCTGCACCTAGGGCAGAACAGTTTTGACGGCTCAGTTTTTGCGAAAAACTAGCCGTGGGCTGATCTTTGAGCAATCAATTGGAGGGTCAAACGAACTCCGATTGACGAACGGTTTTTTCCTATGCGTTCACCATTGAACACCCTTCGAATTGATAGGTCGTATCAATCATGAAGCTCAATGGTGAGGGAGTTAAAATTCACGGAAGTTCGCACTTTGTGAAGTGCAAACTAACTTGATTTTAATTAACCCAATTAATAGTCCCACGTCGGATTTTGAGTAAAGGGGAGCAGTCAGCCGCCTATATAAATAGGGGTCTGCTCTCCTCCTCAAAACTCGTCCCAAGCTCTAGATCTGAGCAGCTCTCATAAATGTTGGAGCACGCTTGAATCTAAGCTTAAATTAATATTTCTTCTATCTCCCTAAATTTCTGCCTTACTCTTGAGGGCTCTAGCAAAGCCGTAAAGGAGTTCGGATTCAGATCCGAAATCTAGGCGGAGGTTTCACTCGCGTGAAACTTTCTTCGGCGCGTGGTTGGCTGGGCGACACGAGGATTGCTTGCCTCGGGATGCGGAGCGGTTCGGGGAGCGGTTCGGGGAGCGGTTCGAGGAGCGGCTCGGCGTGGGACGGGAGCGGCTCGGAAGACGGTGCGGAACATCTCGCCTGCCCCAGGGCTGAGATTCCGGGTATGTGTTTAATTAAGCATTAGTTTAATTTAATCGCAGTAGGCTAGATCCTTCTTGGGTGGTCAGACCCATCCCAAGTCGGCATAGATCTTGGATTAGGGTCTTGGACCTTAGGGTTAAATGTTAATTAGATTACCATGTTTATTTTTCCGCTGCTTTTCTGTCTATGTTCCGTCCGACTTAGGACGGGCATAGAGTTTTTGTGCCCTAAGGGTCCCAGAATTCCCTACATGTATCAGTATATGAATGTATACGTATATGAGATGTGACTATATACTGAATGTGTATGAATATTGAAATACACTTATTGTGTATGTACTGGTATACTAGTAAAAGTGTGGATATTGGATGTTATGTATATAGTGGTATGGGTAGCTACCGACTATATGCTAGTGTAGTTTGAGTAGCTTGATTGTGTGGGTGTGTAATAGCAGGATATGTATAGTATGTGTGAATGGGTGTGTGTGCCCATACATGGTAATGTATGTGCATGATGCATGGGTCCTAGGACACACACACACACACACACACATGTATACATACATACATACATACATACATACATACATACATACACACACACACACACACACACACACACACACACACACACACACACACACACACACACACACACACACACACACATATATGCATGTCTGTGTGCTTACCTACTATTAGAATAATAATCTGGTGTGTATGAGCGAACGTGTATTTGGCTATGTTTGGGCTTAGACACCTATATATGGAATTGATACGTATATCTCTGCATGTACATAATGAGTATGTGCATATAAATTGGGTTATATAGAGTATTCGTGTGGTGTATTGGTTGATGTGTATATGTGAACATGTATTATGGTTGTATGGATTTCTATTATACGTGTCACAATGGAGTGTAGGGATATGTTCATGCATGTGTAGTGTGCAGTAGAGGCATATATGCATGTATATTGGTTGGATAAATATATACATATACATACATACATACATATATATATATATATATATATACATATATATATATATATATATATACATATATATATATATATATATATATATATATATATATATGAGGAGGGATCAAATGATCCCCAAAAATAACCCCCTAAAATACGCCCCTATCAAAAAACCTATGCCCCCCATTTTTTCGGAAGATCCGAGCCGTTCGTCTTGATCTTCACCCTCTAAGTACCTGACCCACCAATTTTCAACCCGATCCCATGTGTTTTGCCCGTTGATCCATCCGACCCAAATTTAACGGTTTCGCATGAACAGAACTTTTGCGAATGGTTGATGAACGGGATAAACACATGTGATCGGGTTGAAAATTGGTGGGACATGTATTTAGAGGGTGGAGATCAAGATGAACGGTTCGGATCTTCCGAAAAAATGGGAGGCCTAGGATTTTTGATAGGGGGTTATTTTAGGGGGTTATTTTTGGGGGTCATTTGATCCCTCCTCATATATATATATATATATATATATATATATATATATATATATATATATATATATATATATATATATTTATACTTGTTTGTTTATATGTGAATCTGAACACTCCATATTTTACACCCTTTTTCTGCATGTTTGCATGCCGTTTTGATCGCCCATATCGCGTTTTTCACGATTATTCGACAATATTGCGATGCTTTTCACTATTTCTTGTTTTTGTCGTATTTCAGGAAATATGGAGCGATTCGGAGCGATTTTGAGATCAAGTGGTTCGCAAGCGCTAAGGAGTGTCACCCACGGCTCATTTGAGGGCCATTCAGCGATGGAAGATGGGTGGAAGAAGAAGGAACTTCGTAAGAGCGACGAGGAGGAGAAACGGAGAAGATTGGGTATTTACAGCATGCCACTTGGCCAAGTGAAGCACTCACTCGGCCGAACAAGAATCCCCACTCGGCCGAGCAGAACGGATACACACACAGAGTCAATTTCAGCGTATACTCGACCGAACGAAGAAAACCTACTCGACCGAGTGAGAAATCTCACTCGCCCGAGTGGTACATGAAAATTGTCTAGAGAAAGGCCGAAGTTACTGTATTTTTCAAAGACCCCCTGACTTACTGTTTTCTAACAGGGTCTGTCACTCGGCCGAGTGACAATGAGCCGCTCCGCCTGCTGCGAAAGTTGCGATTTTTGGTCTGCGTAGGGGCAGTTTGGTCACGGTTTTCTAGGTGATTTTAGGGGGTATTTAAACCAAGTTTTTGCCCTAGTTAGAGGAGCTATTTACAGCCTTTTTGAGAAATTTTCAGAACTTTTTAGATTAATTAGATTTAGACTTTCTTTTTGAAGATTTAAAGGCTACTCTTATTGGATTCTCATTGGATATCATTGGATCTTCATTGGTTTGTCTATTTCCTATCAAAAACTCAATTTTTATTAGCTATTTCTCTATTGCAATGAATTCTCTTGATATTATTATTGATTTTTCTGAGAATTGCATGATGAATATTGAGTAGTGCCATCGTCTTAGGGCGTAGGGATGAACCCTATGGACCCTATTTCTAAATTGTGATGAATTTGTGAAATTGTTGCTAGAATTGATTAGGGTTAGGTTGGGATTGATTAATTACGGATAGCTAGGAATTCATATCGATTGGGATTTGCAAGAGATTGGGTCCCAATTGATATGAAGGCCTAGAAATTCGATTTAGATTGACGATTGGATTTCTCTAGACTTGGTTTGCAAGGGATTGGGCCAAAGCTAGGATTTTCAATTGTGAATCTATACCAATATCCATTTGCAAGAGATTGGACGGATAGGAACTATCACAACCTAGGTCGTAGCTTGAGTTTGCACGAGAGTGGGCTCGAGATACGATTGAACGATGATGTCGTTCTTCACGCTAGCGGCTTAGGCTAGGGTTTGTAAGAGATTGGGCCCTATCCTAGGTTTGCTATAGACCGGCAATAGCGTGAGAACGTGAGCTTGGTTCTACATTTAGTTGCAACTAGTTCACCCACATTCAAGTTTAGCAATGATGAAACCTATGAATCACAATGATGAGAGATGGTCCGTAGCGGGGATTCCCTATCCCTAGACATTTTATTAAATTGATACTTTCTCTTGATTTTTGCACGATTGTGATTGTTCACCCCCAAACGATTCTCGATCCTCTTGATAGCTAGGTGATTGGAAGGAGACACTGTCATTAGTCCTCCCTCAGTTCGATACCTGCTCGCTGCTACACCGTGCGCTTGCGGTAAAACTACAAGTCGTCTGTCCTGGGTGTGTGTACTCCCGAGGCGTGAACAAGTTTTTGGCGCCGTTGTCGGGGAGGCAACAGTGTTTTATTTTCCTACTTAGCTATTTCTTTTTGTTTTATTAATTTTTTTATTTTACTCCTCTTTCGTGCTAACAATTCCTTTGAAACTCTGTTTCTCTTTGCATGAACACGAGATCGACGGCAGATCCAGAGGATATTATATTTGATCCAGAGATCGAACGTACCGAGAGGAGGATCAGAGCCGAGAGAAGGCATGCTACAGAGGATAATTGTATGAACCGCACGGAGACACCGGAGGAACTAGCGGCACGTATGGCGAGGATTATATCCATCAGAGATAGGCTATGGCCTAAGACCTCTTCCACCACTTCTTCCATCGCCATGCCGGAGTTGGCGACGGATAAGAATTTTGAGCTCAAATCGGGATTGGTGGTCTTAATGCAATAAGACCCCTTCCATGGGAACTCCCATGAGAATCCACATTATCACGTGCAGCTATTCTTGTCCAAGTGCACCACCTTTCAAATGCCGAGTGTTTCCGTTGATGCTATCCGCTTGAGACTCTTCCCATTCACCCTCAGAGACAAAGCTTTATATTGGTTGAGGACGCAGGCGGAAGGGGTATTCACTACTTGGGATGAGTTGGCCAATGCTTTCGTGGATAAATTCTACCCGCCATCTAAGACGGTGAAGATTAGGAGTGCGCTCATGTCCTTTAAGCAAGGACCGCAGGAGACCCTATACGAGGTATGGGAGCACTTCAAGGATTTACAGCATCAATGCCCCCATCACAGCATAGAAGAATGGGAGCTAGTTCACAGTTTTTATAATGGACTCCAACCGGGCACGAAGCAGATCATTGATGCAACCGCCAACGGAGCCATTCTTTCCAAAACGGCGGATGAAGCTACGGCCCTATTAGAGGATATGGCTACTAATAATCAACAATGGGACGATGAGCGAGGACATTCTTCTAACTTTTTGAAGCCCACTAGCATATATGAAGCCAAGGCCGTAGCGGAGCTTTCAAACAAATTTGACTCTCTCCACAAGGTAGTGGAGAGATTGGAGAAGTATATCACCGAGCCACATGGAGCTCCCTCTACATCTATGCCGGTAAGCAATATGAGTGATTGGCAAGATCCATCTCAAGTCATGTTCGTAGGAGGAGAGCAAGGAGAGGGAGCCATGGAGCAAGTGCAATATGTTGCGGGGAACTCCGATTATTGGGCCAACCCGGCCGCAAGGAACCATCCGGGATTTTCGTATGCGAATAACGAAGGAGCCCTAAACCCACCACCGCCGCAACAACCTCAAGCTAGGCCTCCACCTCCACAACATCAATACCAACCAAGGGGGCCACCGCAACCAAATTACCCGCCTAGGCAACAAGCGGGACCGTATAGGCCGCCCGGTTATAATCAAGGTTGGAGAGCTCCTAACCTACCTCAAGCACACCAAAGATCGGATCATGAAGCTAGGGTAGAGGAGTTCATGGTGGAGCAAAAGAAGATAAACACTCGGTTGATTGCGCAACAAGACTCTCTGAATACCGTAGTGGCTCAACTAGCAGAGCAACTCACGTTGCTTAACAAAAACATCCAACAATTGCCGGCTCAACCGGAGCCCAATCCACGGAATAATACCGGCCACATAAATGTGATAGTGGTGGTCACAACTAGGGACGGGAAGGATACTACTCCCGTCATGGTCCAAACTAAGGAGCCTGTGGAAGAAATCTTGGATGACAAGAAGTTGACGATTGAGGAGGAGAGCCCAAGGGAGCCACAAGGAGGCGGAAATTCTGAAGTGAGGAAGCCCAACAAAGAGCGCACCTACATGCCACCGGTGCCATTTCCACAACAGTTGGCAAGAGCCAAAATTGAGAAGAGGATCCCTAAGTTCCTTGAATATTTGAGGGGAGTAAGCCTCAACATACCCTTCCTAGATGCTATAGTGGAGATCCCGTCGTATGCAAAATTCTTGAAGGACTTAATATCGGGAAAGAAGAGGAAGGAGAAAATAATGCTTACCGAACAAGGGACTTGGTTCAACCGGAAGGAAAAGGCGCCCGCGAAATTCAAGGATCCTGGAAGCTTTCGCATCTCGTGCACACTTGGAGGAGTCCCATTGCAAAAGGCTTTAGTTGACTTGGGAGCAAGTGTGAGCCTACTACCCCTTAGCATGTTCCTGAAAATTGAATACGGGGACCGACTTGAAGCCAACCGACATGAGGATACAACTAGCGGATGGTCGGGTCACTAGGCCGGTAGGAATTACGGAGAACATTCCGCTACAAGTTCCGGGAGGGATATGCTTACCTTGCGACTTCGTCGTCATGGACATCGAGGAAGAGGGCGACACTTCACTTATACTTGGACTCCTGTTCTTGGCCACCGCCGGCGTTATAGTCAACGTGCGAGAAGGAACGTTATCCTTGAATGTCGGGAACATCGAGGTTGAGTTCCACATACCCAAAGCCATGAAGCATATGCCCTACCAAGAGGAGTTGGACTATGTGGACCTCCTTGATGAGGTAATTGACGAGGCCATTCCTTATTCTATTGGCGCTCTCCATGATGACGGCCTTGAAGAAGGCCAAATTTCTAGCATTGAAGAAAATTTGGAGGACCCTCCGGATAGCTCCATGGCCGATGATGAAGGCGACGCTGATGTCGCAAGGATAAGGGAGCTTTACAAGCTCTCAACGGCCAAGAATCCAAAGAAAGCTCCACCGAATAGAAGATCGGCATCACCGGTGAGGAGGAAGAATATTGGTGCTAGCTCAAGCTTGGGGGACTTATCCCCCAACTCTACCCATGATGAGGGGACGCCGAGGAAGGCCGACGACCACCAACAACCAAATCCAAGTGGCCTTCCCAGTAAATTCGATGGGTGTATCTCGTATGCACCCAACATCATGCGCTAAACGAAAATCATAAGGGGTCGAGCTCATGACCTTAAACGAGCGCTTGTCGGGAGGCAACCCGACGGTTTTACATTGTTTTTATTTGAATCTTGTTTCTTTTTTAGATTTTTCTTAGTATTTAGAGTCTACTGTCTATGAAAATCGTGACAACGGGTCCTAATTTTCATGACAGAAGATGGAGAAAGAGAGACCATTCAGATGGAGGATGACCAAGGCAAGGGAGAGCGCTTCAGAAACACGCTCAATCCCCAGGATGAGGAAGGAACTGACTGGAGGAAGAAAAACAGAGAATGGAGCGAAAACAGAGGGCCGTTACAGAAAACAGGGTTCCACTCGGCCGAGTAACATATGTCACTGGCCGAGCAAAGACTCCATTCAGCCGAGTGGAGTACAGATCAGGGAAGCTCATTCTGACTAACTCTCTGTTATTTTTTTCGCTTTATAGTATAATTTTCCACTCGGGCGAGTGACTTGTCACTCGGTCGAGTGAATCAGCTACCATGCACGCTTTAAAAATCGCTAAGTGGCTATGCCACTCGGCCGAATGGAACTTATCCATTCGGCCGAGTGGGAAAGGTCACTCGGCCGAGCCGTAACTTGCGCGAGATATTTTTGAAATTTTATTTCATGTCTCACTCGGCCGAGTGAACCTATCACTCGGCCGAGTCGTAACTATCCTATATAATCGCTGAGCGAGCAGCGCGGATTTCGAAGCGCCTCTTTCCCCAAACTTCGCCCGAGCCCGCTGCTTCCCCTTCCCCAATAGCCCGAACCTCGAGTCCCTTCGCCTATCCGACCCCGTCACCGACGACGTCGACCGCCTACCGACGTTGGCCCCGCCCCGCCGCAGCACGCCACCGGCGCCGCCCTAACTCACCGTCGGTGATCCCCAAATCGGCCGAAATTCGATTTTCTCCTCTTTTCTCCCGATTTGTACGCCCGTTGCACCCCAAATTCAAATCAGCTCTTATATATATCTGTTACCCATTATCTTCCCCATATATATTGATTATTATTGGCTAATTTTATCGTTTATGTTTCAGGCTAGCTTGGGGGAGCTTTAGGGAGATTTTTTGACGCATACGGAGCCTTGCGGAGGAGGCGTATCTTCGCACACATTGCCGATTGCTCTCGTGACGTGCTCAGGTATACTCGTTTCATTATTTAGCGCGTCGCATTTCATTTTGGGTGGGCACTTTTCGCGGCACATATGCCGCCACGCCGCAGTTCACGCACGCAGGAGCCTGCTTCGAAGCGGAAGAAGTCAGGTGATCCTGGCCCCTCTTCCGCTAGGGCGGACTACCCTCCACCTAGCCCACCACCACCACCTACACAGCCGCTTCCTGCTAATCACATTCCACCACCCGCTCCCGCCGTCGGGCCGATGGGGATTACGTTTCGAGATGACCCACACCACGCCAAATTCGAGCGTATCTGCCATCGCTCGATAGTACCCTCTAGGTTTGCACACCTAGCCGACCTAGACCGCCTAGGGGTACTTGAGGGGCTTCTCACATTGTACGACAACGTGGGATGGTGCGAATTTCTGTTGGTGTCGGCGGATACTTACATCCGTCCGACACTAGAGGTCCTTAGTTCCATTGACCGGACCCCGGGAGGATGCTCCTTCCATTTGATGGATCGAGAGTGCGAGATCACTCTCGACATGCTTATAGCATTTTTCCAGTGGCCCGCCGTCCCGGTCCCAGACCGCGCCTATGCTCCCACGCATATTCCACCCCTGTCGTTCGACACTCACACCTTCTGGACACGGATCACGGGATCCCCACTCGCCTTTGACCCTAGTAGGGCCAAGGCATCAGCTATTATCCACCCCTGCCTCCGCATTGCACAGAGCCTTATGGCGACTACTTTTCTTGCAAGGTACGAGCCCGGGACGCTATCTACGCCAGAGCTCTACATGCTCTATGCGATGACATGCCCTAGGGTTCTAGATAGGGTTAGTGACGATATGGTCCCCGCCGTCGAGATCGACATTGCCAGTTGGTTTTTGGACCGCATCATTATTTCTGTAAGCGCTCGTACGCCTATCTGTTGCGGCGGTCTGATCACCCTCTTGGCCCTTATGTCCGGCGTTGACCTTCCTGACGACCTGCATCGAGCTCCGGGCCCCACTATACTTTCTATAGATGTTATGGCCCGGATGAAGATACTTCGTCCCCATGGTTGCCAGCACTGGGTTTGGCTGCACGGTCCATTCAGCACTGATTACATGGTTCTCCCGAGCCCTGCTCGGACACATATTAGACCTGACGGCGGAGACTGGATTCCAGCGATGGATCTCCTTATCCCCGCCGCCTACGTGCTTGAGCCCGAGGATGCTCAGCAGGAGCCCCTCGTCACCCGTCGACCCCGTGATCCCTCAGCCTGCTCATGATCTGTTTGTACCTCCCGACACCTCTGTCCACACGTCTATTAGTGTCGGGAGTACTGTAGCTGAGCCGTCCACCACCACCACCCATGTGCCTCTTTCTGCCGAGCCCATTACCACTCTGAGTCCCGAGCATCCTCCTGCCATTATTGAGAGCGACGAGTCCTCTTTCACTGCCGCAGTAGAGACCCTATCCCGATTGTTGTCCTCGACTCCTGGGGAGTCATCTTTTGTGCCCTTCACGGCCTCCCCAGCCGTCGACTTCTCGCTCTCCACTACCGCAGTCTTTCCTGAGAGTGTCGTGACATCTGTCCCCACGTCTGCGTCACTGACCTCTCACACCGCCTCGTCGTCTGTTTTCACTTCCACTTCCGCTGCTACATCCACTTCGACCTTTCCTGCATCCCAGCCTCTCACAGAGGCTGGGCATCACTTAATGAGCACAGCACCACTACCCCACTTCCCTGTTGGACCCATCCTCTACACTGCCCGCGTGAGACAGCCCCGCACTTCACCAGTTAGACCTGTGCGTCCCTCTGCTCCACCACCCCCCGACTCTCTAGTTCAAAGCATTCGTGCTCTTGAGGGGGCTGTTAGTGGACTTAGAGGGGATTTTAGGGATCTCTCTGCCACAGTTAGTTCTGTGCAGACCCATGTCGCCTTTCTTCCCAGTATTCAGGCTTGCCTGAACCAGATTCTGGTGCACTTGCCTCCACCACCGACACCACCACGCCCACCACCTCCACCAGGACGGTGCTGGTGCACCACCACCAGCCTAGGCACACACTGGATGCCTTCTATATTTCTTTTGTTTTGCTTGTTGTTTTTAAGCCTGGTGATTTTTGCGCCCCTCCTCCACACACTGCTTTGGTACCTTTTGGTCATATTTGTGTATATCTTTTTGGGAGCAAGGGATCTCATTTTTGGGGACACTGATATTCTGCACCATTTTGACCTGTGCATGCATCACCTGCATTACCATATCATTTCCTTTTCTTTTATTTTCATCATGCATACATCCTCACCCACCCCACCCATTTCACGTCTTTTGGTGTGCCACACTTCGCACATTGGGGACACTGTGCACTTTAGCTTGGGGAAGTGAGTTCTCACGCTTTTGCTTTTTGTCACCTTTTTATTTTTGCTTTTCTCACATTTTCCGCTTTTGCACTCATTTTCACCCACTTTTTCGTTTTTTATCATGCATCATGTTTTCTTACCTTTTTGAGTGTGTTGCATTTCATAGTAGTTTCTATTTTCTTTTATCCTTATTTCTTTCATCTTTTGCTAGAGATGACTTTTCTGTGATGATGATGACATGGTGATTAGCTTATCTCTGTATGCATGCTATTTTGTCACGCCGTATTTTTTTATTTCAGATATCATATGCTTTGTCATGATATGCATTTGAGATAGTAACCCACCTTTTCGTATATGAATATGGATGAAATTCTATTATTAGCTGAAGTCTGCTAATTCTTATGTATCCTCTTCATAGAAAACACACCAAGCTTCACGCATTGATTGCTCATATCTGGAGTACTGCTTTCCTTTCTTATATCGCTTCTTATTGCATGAAAATTGTACGCCTCATTTTCGGGTTGAATGAATGAATGTTAGGTTGATATAACTAGACTAGTTTACTTTCTGAGATCAAACTGAGTAGATTACATTACTCTGCTGAAGTTGTTGTGCACGTCTAATAGAGTGAACCGAGAGTTACATTATTTCTTTCTCCACATATCTTGAGCATTAATTCTCTATTTATATTCATTAGTGAATCTCCCTTTAGTAAATCCTATATTGGCAATTCCCCTGCTTTATAAAGTTCATGCTCCACTACCCCCAAAATCAAAAAGAAAAAAATACATGTATATCTTTCTATCTTTTGATTTGGGATCACAGTTGTATATATGAATCTTTTGAAATGAAAAATGAAAAAAAAATGAGAAAAAGAAAAGAAAAGAGAAAAGAAGTTTATACATGATCCCATCTCACACTCTTTCTCTCTTTCTTCCCTCTTTTGTTTTTATTCTATCATGGAGCTTCAAAAATGGGGAATATATTTATTGATTTATCTTATGCCACCACGCTTATAGATAAGCTTGGGAGAGAGGAACCAATGATGTGTGAGAGAGTGACTACCCGACAGTGCATGACAACCTAAGCTAGGTAATTTTCTATACTTGGTAAGATCACTAAAAGTTTTACGAAATCCAGGAATTGACACTTGGCATACATTTCATGAAACCCATACTTTTCTATTCTTACTGCTCCATATTATGTGATATCTCTTATACTCCAGGTAGAAAGCATTCAATTGAAAAGTGTGAGATCTATGATTATGTATACCGCTTTAGATGCTTCAGACGATGTTAATTCTAGAATGATTCCGTATTTCATATTATTTTGCTATTCTCGGGTTTTCTATTTTGAATGCATCCATATACTATGGTATCGAGATAAAAATCTTTGGCGTGAGTTTTACATTCGCCATGTGCTACATGAGTTAGTAAAACCAACGTCCTGAGAAAATGATCTAGCACCTCTCTCTTTGCTTTCTTCCTTATTTTCTATCTCTTCCGTCTTTTCTTTTTATTATTTTTTTCCATCGGGCTCGCCTTTTACTTATCTTTCTCGAGGACGAGTAAGAGGTAAGCTTGGGGGATTTTGATCACTCCATATTTTACACCCTTTTTCTGCATGTTTGCATGCCGTTTTGATCGTCCATATCGCGTTTTTCACGATTATTCGACAATATTGCGATGCTTTTCACTATTTCTTGTTTTTGTCGTATTTCAAGAAATATGGAGCGATTCAGAGCGATTTTGAGATCAAGTGGTTCGCAAGCGCTAAGGAGTGTCACCCATGGCTCATTTGAGGGCCATTCAGCGATGGAAGATGGGTGAAAGAAGAAGGAACTTCGTAAGAGCGACGAGGAGGAGAAACAGAGAAGATTGGGCATTTACAGCATGCCACTCGGCCGAGTAGAGCACTCACTCGGCCGAACAAGAAGCCCTACTCGGTCGAGCAGAACGGATACGCACACAGAGTTAATTTCAGCGTATACTCGGCCGAACGAAGAAAACCTACTCGGCCAAGTGAGAAATCACACTTGCCCGAGTGGTACAGGGAAATTGTCCATAGAAAGGCCGAAGTTACTGTATTTTCAAAGATCATGTCGAAAGTCACTCGGCAGAACGATAAAGCCACTCGACCGAACGGATAAGTATACTCGGCCGAGTCACCTCCGAAGGCAGACCTTGAGACCCCATGACTTACTGTTTTCTTACAGGGTCTGTCACTCGGCCGAGTGACAATGTCACTCGGCCAAGTGAGCCGCTCCGCCTGCTGCGAAAGTTGCAATTTCTAGGCTGCGCATGGGCAGTTTGGTCACGATTTTCTGGGCAATTTTAGGGGGTATTTAAACCCAGTTTTTGCCCTAGTTAGAGGAGCTTTTTGCAGCCTTTTTGAGAAATTTTCAGAACTTTTTAGATTAATTAGATTTAGACTTTCTTTTTGAAGATTTAAAGGCTACTCTTATTGGATTCTCATTGGATATCATTGGATCTTCATTGGTTTGTCTATTTCCTATCAAAAACTCAATTTTTATTAGCTATTTCTCTATTGCAATGAATTCTCTTGATATTATTATTGATTTTTCTGAGAATTGCATGATGAATATTGAGTAGTGCCATCGTCTTAGGGCGTAGGGATGAACCCTATGGACCCTATTTCTAAATTGTGATGAATTTGTGAAATTGTTGCTAGAATTGATTAGGGTTAGGTTGGGATTGATTAATTACGGATAGCTAGGAATTCATATCGATTGGGATTTGCAAGAGATTGGGTCCCAATTGATATGAAGGCCTAGAAATTCGATTTAGATTGACGATTGGATTTCTCTAGACTTGGTTTGCAAGAGATTGGGCCAAAGCTAGAATTTTCACTTGTGAATCTATACCAATATCCGTTTGCAAGAGATTGGACGGATAGGAACTATCACAACCTAGGTCGTAGCTCGAGTTTGCACGAGAGTGGGCTCCAGATACGATTGAACGATGATGTCGTTCTTCACGCTAGCGGCTTAGGCTAGGGTTTGCAAGAGATTGGGCCATATCCTAGGTTTGCTATAGACCGGCAATAGCGCGAGAGCGTGAGCTTGGTTCTACATTTAGTTGCAACTAGTTCACCCACATTCAAGTTTAGCAATGATGAAACCTATGAATCACAATGATGAGAGATGGTCCGTAGCGGGGATTCCCTATCCCTAGACGTTTTATTAAATTGATACTTTCACTTGATATTTGCACGATTGTGACTGTTCACCCCCAAACGATTCTCGATCCTCTTGATAGCTAGGTGATTGGAAGGAGACAATGTCATTAGTCCTCCCTGAGTTCGATACCCACTCGCCGCTACACCGTGCGCTTGCGGTAAAACTACAAGTCGTCTGTCCCGGGTGTGTGTACTCCCGGGGCGCGAACAGAATCTTTCCGACATGACGGGATTAACCCAGAGTTAAAATGTAAATATTAATGGATTAATGAGCTTATATGTAATTTTAATCAACTTTTGTTGATAATTAAAATTAAGAAAAGTTAAGGAGTTATAATGTAAAATTATAATACTAGCTGCACTCCCGTTGGAGATACAACATAAAATTCCAACGTTAATTAACTTCTCTCCTCCTATTCATATAAATACACATCCATTCCTCATCGAAAAGTAACGTTCTCTGATACATTCGTTTTCTCTCCCAATAAAAAGAAGAAGAAAGGCTGAGGATAATCCTGGTTGTGAAACATTGCTTCAGTTCCCATATGTGATTCCAAGCCAGATCCAGAAAGCGTCGTAATTCCTCCTCTCGATTCTAATTCCGCTACAAAAGTATTGTGTTCATCTTCTAGATTTTCTATCATTGGTATTAGAGCTTTAATTGGGGTAATTCATGCTAGTTTATTTCTTTTTACAGATGATGTGAGACTTGGCCATTAAGAGACTCGATCATGGGGAATCGACGTCATTTGGTCCATGGGTTCATCCACTGCCTGCTGCAGTTCATGTTGACCCCACTAACTAAGTCAAAACTTTGATTTTGATTATGCCTAAGGTAAAACGAAGCTAAACGAGGTAAAATTGACGTATTGGAGTCATTAGTCGACTAGACATTGTAACTAGTCGACGAGCCACCTCTCTGGAAATCGTGCAGTCAGAATTAGCTGACTATTGCTTTGGAGATAATCGACTAATAGCCAATCAGTCGACTAGCTCCCAAGGTCCAGTCGGCTAATCCGTACATGTTGGCTTGTTTGACTTGGTCAAACGTGCAGATTCATAATTTTTGATGGGTCCAGAATTTCTAGTTCAAGGTGGAGTCTACTCCTTGGAAGCGTGTTAATTAAGGGAAAACCCTATGAAAGAGGGGAAATGTTGGAAGTTCACATAGGATTTTCAAATATCATATATAAGCATAAAGTGGTCGGTCGCCTTTCAATAGATCTCCAAGACGCATAATTTCAAAGCACTTCTCCTTGCTAACTGCACCAAGTTTCCTCTCCATCAAAGATTCAAAAGCTCATCCAGAGGAAGAAGAAAGACAAGAAGAAGAAGATCAGACTTGAATATGAAACGCGCATAACTTTTTCTACAGATGTCGGATTGAAGCACAGTTTTTGCCCACGCGATCTTCACCATACATTCTATGCTACGATGATAATTTTCTGATCTATGATTTGCATCTTGATCAGTAAGAATTTTGTAGCACGAGATTGTACTTTAGAATAGCTCCATCCAGAAGCTATCGTTAAGTGTTAAATTTCTTGAACAATATCTTGTAACAGTTCGATCACCACCCGCAAGAGTAATCAAGTTTTCCTTTTTTTTCTTATAAAAGGGGTTATATATAAATCCTCGGGGAGAGGTCAAAGTAGAGGCGGGGAGCCACTCCATTAAAAATTAGTCATTGTGTGCACTCTGATTGCTTAATATTTTTTATTTGTACCATACACCCTATTCACCCCCAGGGTGTTTTTCAATTGGTATCAGAGCAGGATTTATTTTGGACTAGAAGTCTAGTGAAGTTTTGATCATATGACACATATCCCCATGACCCCCATAACCAAAAAGAAGGACAATCATATCTAAGATCACCCTGTTTGATGGGCATAGACTATAGTTATTGGAAACAACACATGTCTATCCACATTAAAGGAATTGATATAGCTTTGTGATGGATAGTTAGTGATGGCTTAACCTTAGTTGAAACCCTATCACCTGAGCAGTAGAAGGAGAATGATCTGTTAGAGAATCTCAATAATAACGTCATGAACATCTTGTATTGTGGTCTTAATAACCGTATCAGTTCTTATTCCACTGCTAAGGATATTTGAACTAGGCTTGAGGTTAATCATGAGGGAACGTCTGAAGTTAAGAAAACTCGCATTTGTACGCTATTGCAAAAGTATGAAAATTTTGATATGATTCCCAATGAATCCATTGACGCCATGTTTTCTCTTTTTGTAGATATTGTTAATCCGATGAAGACTTTAGGAAAGAACATCTCAGAGGAAGATTTGATTGGTAAACTTCTATATTCCATGTCTAGAGATTGGATCCAAAAGAGAACTACAATTGAGGAAGCACATGGTTTGGCGGAGATCACTTTCGAGCAACTCATGAGCAAGGTGATAGCATACGAGATACAAATGAAGATGATCAATGGAGATGCCCCCAAAGAAAGCACATTGTTGGGCATACGAGATACAAATGAAAATGATTAATGAAGATTGGATCCAAAAAAGAACTACAATGGAGGAAGCACATGGTTTGGCGGAGATCACTTTCCAGCAACTCATAGGAAAGTTGATAGCATACGAGATACAAATGTAGATGATCAATGGAGATGCCCCCAAAGCAAGAGGAAAAGCCTCCAAAGGTGGAGAAAATTTAAAAAAATCTTACATTCAAGGCTGCAACGGCTAGTATAAGTCGACTAGATGTCATCTCCTGGTCAATTAATCCATGACTAGTCGACTATACAATGTACTCTGGTCAACTAGAAATTCCATAACATATAGCCAGTTTTATCCAGTTGGTTTAGTTGACAAGACTGTATTAGCTAGTCGACTAATCATGGATTAGGCAACTAGCACCTATACTTTGGTTGACTAATCCTACAGCCAAACATGGGTTCAAATCTATATCAGTTTTAGTTGATTAGGGATCCTATTGGTCAACTAATATACCTAGAAAACTATTGTTTGGCTATGAAACCTAAGTTTTAATGAATCAATTAAATCTATATTAATTATAATTGTTTACCTAAAGTTTCATTTGTGTGTGATATCTTCAAGGCATTACATAATATCTAAGACAAGAACTAAAATGGTACAACAAATTATTTAATATTGCCTTCAAGCTCTTAATAGTTGTAGTTTAAGCTCCATGATCTTGCATTGGACTTCTTTGCTTCCTTTTGATGCCTGGAGTCACACCACCATCATTTGCCAAGCTTTACTATGATATCATTATCTTCTATGCTTGAGCAATCTTGAGTAAATTTCACTTGGTCTAATTTAACATGTCACGCTTAATGAAATTCATTAGATCACAAAACAATGTTTACTCGTCATCAAAACATGTATTGGGGTATCCAATATTCAACATGATTACTGTATAGAAGCATCTCAATGAGTCATTCTGTGAAAGTGTTCTCTAACAAACACATGTGCACTGTCTCACAATGTCCCCAAATTGAGTGGATATGAGACCAGCCACTATCATTACATGATTGACATCAATGCACACTAGTCTATTCAAAATATCAATGTCACATCTTGATATTCCTACGACCATGAACATTTAGGATATATGCTTAAGCAGACCCATTGTGCCTCATTATCATGATCTCAGCCGGATCTCAATATCCTTCACATATATCCATAGACTTTATCTATGCAATCTCAACACAACAACATACATGCTCAGTAGTATAAAATTATCACACAAATAAAGAATCACAAAACAGCATACTATTATTTCTAACAAGATGTTTTTATAATTATAATAATTGTCTGAAGGACGTATATTTCCTCACAAATTCCATGTACTCTGCATAGTAGTAGATAAGGCAACTAAAGACTGTAGTGATGCCTTCTTACTAATGATCAAACTTGATAATATAAACATGAAACCAATCAATTACCTTCTCCCATCAAGAACTCCTATATAATTCGAATCTAAATAACATGTGCATGCAACTATGAATCACCTCCTTCGTAAATAAGACCAATATCCCCTAATTATTTAAAATTCCTTAGGATCCACTTTATATCTTTTCACTGCATCTTTCCAGGCTAAGCCAAGAATTGGCTAATCATACTGACTGCATATGCAACATCTGACTTAGTGCAGACGATTGCACACTTCAAAGTCATGATGTCATTAACATATGGAATGCGGGCATATATTGAGCTTTGATCACTGATTGAGGTGCAAGATTGACCAATAGACAAAAATAATATGTTAAAAAGGGTACTCACTAGTTTTACATGTGACATACTAAATTCCTCTATACCTTCTAAATGTAGCTCTACTATAACAAGAAGAGCTTTTGTTGCATGTGATCTCTATGCCTCTCCATCATCAAAATCTTGTTTGCTACACTAAGATCCATCATCTTAAATTCGCTACTCAAGAGAACCTTCAACTCCTAAACATCAACCTAGTCTTTAATGCAATGATCATGTCGTCTACGTATAACAGTAGATAGATATATAAGCCATCTCTAACTCATCAATGATAGAGACAACTATCATACAAACTATAATTATAGACATGCTTAATCATAAAAATATCAAACCTCTTATACCACTTTCTTAGAGAATACTTTAATGCATATAAGGACTTCCACAGTCGACAAATCTTCCTTGTCTAGAATTGCAAACCCCTCTGTTGGATCATCAGAATATCCTCCTCTAATTTCTTAGTAAGGAATGATATCTTTATATTTAGATTTTTTTTAGTTGCAAGTCTTATGTGCTACCTAGGTAAGTATCACCTGAGTAGACAGGTATCTAACAAATGGATGGAACATTTCAGTAAAATACACTCCTTCTCTTTAATTGTAGTGCTTTGCAACTAGCTGAGCCTTGTATTATGCTTCGGTCAATACCTTGGATTCCAACTTTTTGCTTAAAAATCCACTTGCATCTGATGATCTTCATGACCTTTGGTTGCTTGACAAATTTCCATATTTAATCTTATGAAGCGATTCCATCTCTTCACCCATAGAATCAACTATTAATCTAAATTAACACTTGAAATAGCTTCCTGATAAACAGTGAGTTCTGGTGTATATATTTATTTGGTACTAGCTAGTGAGATTGTATGCTACCAAACCTTCAAATCAATATTTTTAAGGAGGTCAAACTTGCCTCTATGTTCAGTTGGAGATAATACCATATGGATGCTGTTGTAGCAACTACCAAGTGTTTGGTTCACACCCATTCTCCGTTTAATTTTGATGAATTGAACCATCATTGTGGTTTCTGATTGAAGCTATAGCAAACCCCACTCCTCTGTAGGTATCATTTTATTTTCCTACATAAACAGACTCATCTCAGGTGAAGCGGATAATTTTCATCAAAAGTTGTATCTTTGTTATGTATCAGTTTTGATTCAGTAGTCCAGATTTAATACCTCTTAACCCATCATTATATCTGTTTCAGAGTGTTTTCTCACTACGAAGCGTTGACCGTGGAGAGCCCGGTCAACGTGGTCAAGGGGCCCGCTTTGGGTCCCTCGGGGGTTTCGAATCGGTGCAGAAGGGGCGAGGGGAAGCCTCGGCCCAGGTTGAGACGCTCGGCCTCGGACAGGTGTGCTCGGCCTCGGCTGGAAGGGGGACGAGGGGTAGCCTCAGTCGCCCGGGTAGACGCACGGCCGACGGGTGGCGAGGGAGAGTCTCGGACCCGATTAGGATGCTCGGCCTCGGTAGGACGAGCTCGGCCACGGCAGGCTGACGGTGAGGGGAAGCCTCACTGTCCGGTTGATCGAGTGGTCGGAGAGGGGCGAGGGGTAGCCTCGACCCGTTGATCTGTTGTCCACCTGCGCAGACGAGAACGCTCGTCAGGGGGCCGGACCTTGGTTCCTGCCAAATCCCCTCCGATGCCTAAGTCAGATAGAGATCTGAGAAAGGAGGCCCGGCAGAGACGGTCCGACTCGTGAGGAGATCGTAACGGCGTCTCTCGGCGCGAGCGGGGGAGGAAGGAGATGAATTGGGGGAACGAGGTCGTTGATGGAGTACCTTAGCTTTTGTTACCTCAGATGCGGTCCCTTTCTTCGTCGTCTTCCTGGCCCTTTTGTAGAGCCCCGGCGTGATCGCCTCTGACCCACGTCCCACGTCCGCCATTGATCGTGCCCCATCAGTCCCCCCTCGCCGCCGCTCTCTCCGCCCTGCCAGCACCTCCCCATTATCGCTATTTAGTGGTCGCGCGTCCGGGGGAGTGGTTTTCGCAGGAGTGGGCGAGCGATCAACGGGTTATTGGGGCCGGGTCGGATCGACGTTCGAGAAGGTCCCTTGTAGGGCCTTTATCGAATGGGCTTTGAGGACGCAGATGGGCTTTTGACCAGTAGTCGGGCTCCTGGGCTCGTGCTTTACGGGTCTCGGCCAAATATGCGTAACAATTGCCCCCATCGGTCGGGTTGATCGGCCTCGGCCGGTTCGGCTCGGCCGATGTGACCTCTGCCGATTGTGACGAGCTCGCCAGTCGATGCCGACTCATTTATTAGTCGTCATAATGAGTTGGCCCGTTCGATGTTTTTAAGGCGCGGGTTCCGAAGCGTCGTCGGCCTTCAGATGCTGCCACGTGTAGCGGCAAGCTTATCCCCGCCGCTCGCGGAGTCGCCTTAAGTTCGAGAAGCCGAAGGGTTTGTGAGCCGCCATTGGTGGGGTCGATCAGCCTCGGCTCGCTCAGATCACCCGTTATGTCTCCTGGGATTCCGAGCGGCGCTTTAATCGAGGTGAGGCCATAAATGCAGGTCATGATGAGGCGGATCGATTGGTCTTCAACTGGCGCCAATTTCGGAACGCCGCCGACTCTTCGAGCCTCGCCACGCATTCTCGTCAGGCGCTTCGAATTCTCCCCTGGCATATAAGATCCTCAGTTGTGTTGATCTCCACTTCTTCTTCGCTCCTCCCAGTATTCAGAGCCTTCAGCAACTCGGAGTTCCCCGTCGCCTTCGCTTCTTTGTCCTCTCCAGACTAGTTGAAAATAGGTAATTCCTCTCTTGCTTTCATCCTATGGCTGCTCTTAGGATAGGCGGTTCTGGCCGGAGGACGAGGGGTCCTCCGGAGTCTGGGCGGGGCGAACCCCGGCTAGGGGAGTCTGGTTCCCCCGCCGGGAGTCGTTCTCTTCAAGATAAGGGGAAGGAGAAACTTTTTCCAGATTACACCCGTGATGACGTGGCGTTGGCCGCCGTACGGCTTAATGTGCCCCCGGTTGTCCTCCGTATGCCGTCGAGGACCCCTCCTTCGGTGGCCGCGGAGATCCGGGAAAGATATCTCTGCTTCCCATACGAGGTTCGGGTTCCATTTGTCGACGAGCGGATTTGCCTTCCGAGGAGCAATGAGGTCGGCGTCTACGTCGAGATGTTCCGCCTGGGTCTTCGCTTCCCGCTCCATCCCTTCTTCATCCAGGTCATGGAACATTTCACAGTGTCCCTGTGTCAGTTTGCCCCGTGTTCAATCGCGGTACTGACGGGTTTCGTAACGCTCTGCTGTACCCGTGGTCTGGAGCCGACTCTCCCCCTTCTCTTCTACTTTTACCAGGCCCAGACGGTCGGTCCGGGGTCATGGCTGCTACTCCGAGCTCGTTCGAGGAGGGAATGCCCGATCGGGTTACCCCGCTGGTCAGGGGATTGGAACTTGGATTATGTCTTCGTGGTCTTCTTGGGCGAGGCCCAGATTCTGACAAGCTGGGGCAGTTCTGTCCATTCTCGCCCGTCGTTAGTTCTCTCAGACGCCGACCGGGCAGCCGCTGCGCTTCTGTTGGCTCTTCCTTTGGAAACGAAGTCCATTTGGTCTTTGCTGGACGACCTACTCCTGAAGGCCGTCTTGTGGTCTCCGGGTAGGTCGCTTTTTCATCCCCGGATCGCCCTATGACTCATCCTGATTTCGGTCTCCTTTGCAGGGATGGCTGGCCGCGAATTCGTCCGTGACGTTGACGAGCTGATTCGTCGTGGAGCCGCTCGGAGCCGAGGTAGTACCTCTGGAAGGGCGCCTCGGAGGACCGTTGAGGAGGAGGTGCGCCGAGCCGAGCCTGCCGTGGGTAAGGTGGCGGCCGCGCCTCCCGCCTCTTCTTCTGGCGATCCCCTTCCGGGGGGTGAGGATGGTGCGAGGCGGAAGCGTTCTCCTCCGGCGCCTTCGGAGCTCCACGGTGGAAAGAAGAGGAAGGAGGACGTGGATCCCTCCGGCCCGGCAGGTTCCGCGCTTCCCGTGGCGACCGCCGGGGATCCTTCAATAGCTTTGCCAGCCACCCCCCTCGCAGCGTCTTCGCCCGTATCACCAGGGGTCGGGGCCTTGTTGGCGAGCGACTTGGCTTCGATTGTCGTCCCTGGGAGTTCGATGTTTGCTGACCGAGCCGTGGCCCAGCAGGTTGCCGAGGTCTCCGTCCCTCCCCGGGACCGCAGCCTCCTCAAGAAGATCCCGGCCGACAAGATGTCGGATTCCTTGGTCTGGATCCTCCAACAGGTTCGGTTATCTCGCTATCCTCTCTTTCTATTTATCCTCTTCTTAGCCCATGTCTCGTCTTCTCAGGGTTCAGCGCTCGCTGTGGAGTTGCAGTGTCGATCCGTCCGCTTGAGGGAGCTGGAGGAGTCCTCCATGAGGGCTCAGGAGCGGGCCGGGGCGGCCGAGGTGGCCATGATGGAGGCCCAGATGGAGTCTCGGCGCCTAGCCCTCCGTGTGGCTGCGTTGGAGGGGCAAGTGGGTGACCTCGAGGGAAATCTAGGGGATGCTCATCAGTCGGCTGAGGAAGCGGCGGAGTCGTTCCGTCTGGAGAGGGAGGAGCTTCAGAGGGAACTGTCGGACCGGCGTCAGGTAATGCGGCTGGCGGAGGAGGTGGAGAAGGGCGTCGTCGAGACCCTGGGGAAGGAGATCTTCGAGGTTCTCAGGGGGGCCTTCGGTAAGTATATAGACATCATCGCCCCCCGGATCGTCGAAGTCGTCCAGTCTTCCTTCCGGGAATGTGCGGAACGTGTCCGGCAAGCCCCTCCGCCAGTCGAGTCCCCTCGCTCCGAGCAGGGCGAAGTGCCCAAGGATGTGTCCTCCCGAGCTCGGGCTCCTTAAGCAGTCCCTCCCAGCCTTATCCTCAAATTTTTAAGCATCCGCTTCGCTTTGGGCCAGTCTACTTGAAATGGATCCCCGGCCCCCGCCATCTCCTTCAGCCCCGCGGCCAACAATTGCTGGTTGCATGGCCGTTAGCTTGGGTCACCTACTCTGGGTCTTTTGTCAACCAATTTTTCTTTGTCGATGTCGATCTGAACTCTGTCATTTTTCGTGAGTAGACTGTTTGTAGGGTGTTCCCCTCGCCTTGATCCCCTGTAAATAAGAAGCATTTTTGTACTCGGGTTAACTATTATAAATGAAATCGACTTACTTGGAATTCTTGTGTAATTTGTGTTGTCGCCTTGTTCTTGGCTTGGGAATGGACGAAAACTGGCGTTGGGGATTCTCCCCAGACTTATGGGCGCAGGGGTCGGTCAGCGAGGGCAGAACTCCTCGGCCGGCGTCCGTGCCTGCTGGGGGAATTGCCCCCTGACTCATGAGCGCTGGTGTCGGTCGGCGAGGGGAAAGCTCCTCGGCTTAGGACCGGTCGGCGTCGGTGTCTGCTGGGGGAATTGCCCCCAGACTTATGAGCTCTGGAGTCGGTCGGCGAGGGCAAAGCTCTTCGGCTTAGGACCGGTCCGCGCCCGTGCCTGCTGGGGGAATTGCCCCCAGACTTATGAGTACTGGAGTCGGTCGGCGAGGGCAAAGCTCCTCGGCTTAGGACCGGTCAGCGCCCGTGCCTGCTGGGGGAATTGCCCCCAGACTTATGAGCACTGGAGTCGGTCGGCGAGGGCAAAGCTCCTCGGCTTAGGACCGGTTAGCGTCCGCGTCTGCTGGGGGAATTGCCCCCAGACTTATGAGTGCCGGAGATGGTCGGCGAGGGCAAAGCTCCTCTTCCTCCTCCAGTGAGGCGGCGGTCCCCGGCCTTTTGCGTTATTGGCGACACGTCAACTCCGTCGGGATTTTAAGTACAGACAATAAAAAGATTGCGTTTGTACTCTCATGAGTCCTGTCGGACCGATACATTTGGAGGAAAAGGAAATGAAGCTAAACAGAGGGATTTAAAACTGGATAACTCCCTCATACTAGGCTGTCGTCGGGGGAAGAGTCGTTGCCTGCTCACTCTATGATGCGGAGGGGGCCCTGGATGGCGTTGATCTTCTTCCCCTTGTCCGGCTGCGTGGAGGTCCCTTCTCCATAGGCCGGTTCGTCGGCCTGATTCCTGGTGTGCCCTCGGCTCATCAGCTTCTCAATGTCTTTCTTCAGATGCCAGCAATCTTCTGTGTCATGGCCATCGTCCTTATGGTACTTACAGTACTTCTCCCGGTTCTTCCCGCCTCTTTTAGCCTTCGGTGGAGGGCGATCAGCTCGCTCTTCCTTCTGTACTTGGGCGAGAATGGCGTCTGGGGTGGTATCCCTCGTGCTTTCTCCCCGCTGCCTGTTCCTCTGCCTCTTCTCGGTCCGGTACCCTTCGGGGCTAGCTCGTCCGCCGTCGCCACGCTTGGTCCCTCGAGCGGTTTTTCCTGCATCCTCGGCCAAGGCCTCCTCAGTCAGCATGAAGCGTTCGGCCCTTGCCATGATCCCGGGGAGGTCCTTTGGGGGGTCGGTGTGTAGGGACTTCTTGAGGCCCCTGTGGCGATGCCCTTTCTTAAGAGCCGTCTGGACCACCAGGTCGGGTGGGTTGTTCACGTTCAGCCTTTCCGTATTGAAGCGGCGCATGAACTGTCGGAGTGGCTCGGTCGGGCCTTGCACTATGTTGAACAGATGTTCAGCACCAGGTTTGATCAGCCTCCCCGCCATGAACTGTTTGCAGAACAACTGGGTGAGTTGCTCGAAACTGTCGATGGAGCGGCCGGGCAGGCTGTGGTACCAGATCCTTGCTACTCCCCTGAGAGTTGAATAGAAGCCCCGGCAGAGCAGGTCATCGTCAGCTCCCTGGAAGGCCATATCCCCCTCGTAATCCATCACGTGGTGTGCCGGGTCTCCTATTCCGTCGTACTTTCCCAGCACCGGGATCCTGAATCGAGAAGGGACTCGGGCGTCGGTTATTCTCCGCGATAAGGGACACCGGTCCCCGTGGATGCCTCCGGGGATGCGGTATTCGCCTGTTTCCGGCTCGAGCGGGGGTGGAGGTAGCACCGGCGCCGGTGGGGCTGGCTCCGCAGCCTTCGCCACGCTGGGGGTCGGGCTGACCCGACGCTCCCGACTCCTCCTGCGGGAGCTCCTGCTCCGCCGTGATCGGTCTCTTGAGTGGTGTCGTTCGCTTCTCCTGCGGTGGGACGACCGTGATCGACGAGACGATGCCGTCATCGATTCGCCGTTCGTCCCCTCGGTCTCTCTCCGGCTCCTTTCACGATAGGGCGAGGAGGCACGTGACCTCGCCTGACGGGAGCCGGACCGCGTGAACCGACGCTCTGTGTTCGGTTTCCGGGTCCCGTGGTCGTCGACCACCGCGGACCGTAAGTGTGGGGGACCCCCGCCCATCGGTGGCTATCGTTCAGCGCGCCCCCGTCGGACGGCGCGGGGCCGACAAGCTGTTGTACTGTCGCGACCAACGTCTGGAGGCTCGCATTGGTCTCCTGAGCCAGGGCACGGAGCTGTCCCTGTGTGGCTAGTTCTGAGCCGCCGGTCTCTTCGATTGAGTGGGCGGGGTGGCCGTCGACGTGCGTGTCCTCGGGGTTGCCATTAGATGCGCCATTCCCCTCCTCCGGGATGGGGGTCATGCGCTTCCTTCCATTGCTGGCTCGTGTCATTGTTGGTGTGGTTTTCTGCTTCGTGGGATGATCTTCGGTTCCCACAGACGGCGCCAGATGTTTCAGAGTGTTTTCTCACTACGAAGCGTTGACCGTGGAGAGCCCAGTCAACGTGGTCAAGGGGCCCGCTTTGGGTCCCTCGGGGGTTTCGAATCGGTGCAAAAGGGGCGAGGGGAAGCCTCGGCCCAGGTTGAGACGCTCGGCCTCGGACAGGTGTGCTCGGCCTCGGCTGGAAGGGGGACGAGGGGTAGCCTCAGTCGCCCGGGTAGACGCACGGCCGACGGGTGGCGAGGGAGAGTCTCGGACCCGATTAGGACGCTCGGCCTTGGTAGGACGAGCTCGGCCACGGCAGGCTGACGGTGAGGGGAAGCCTCACTGTCCGGTTGATCGAGTGGTCGGAGAGGGGCGAGGGGTAGCCTCGGCCCGTTGATCTGTTATCCACCTGCGCAGACAAGAACGCTCGTCAGGGGGCCGGACCTTGGTTCCGGCCAAATCCCCTCCGATGCCTAAGTCAGATAGAGATCTGAGAAAGGAGGCCCGGCAGAGACGGTCCGACTCGTGAGGAGATCGTAACGGCGTCTCTCGGCGCGAGCGGGGGAGGAAGGAGATGAATTGGGGGAACGAGGTCGTTGATGGAGTACCTTAGCTTTTGTTACCTCAGATGCAGTCCCTTTCTTCGTCGTCTTCCTGGCCCTTTTGTAGAGCCCCGGCGTGATCGCCTCTGACCCACGTCCCACGTCCGCCATTGATCGTGCCCCATCAGTCCCCCCTCGCCGCCGCTCTCTCCGCCCTGCCAGCACCTCCCCATTATCGCTATTTAGTGGTCGCGCGTCCGGGGGAGTGGTTTTCGCAGGAGTGGGCAAGCGATCAACGGGTTATTGGGGCCGGGTCGGATCGACGTTCGAGAAGGTCCCTTGTAGGGCCTTTGTCGAATGGGCTTTGAGGACGCAGATGGGCTTTTGACCAGTAGTCGGGCTCCTGGGCTCGTGCTTTACGGGTCTCGGCCAAATAGGCGTAACAATATCCAAGAAAGTTACCCTTTTAAGACACGTGCATTTAATTTTCCCTCTCTAATATGATAGTAAACAAGGAAACCAAATATTCTAAGGTTAGAATAATCTATGTAAGGTTCTGATCATATCTCAATTGTTGTCTTGCATCAATAGCTATTACAGGAAACCGATTCACTATATATGCTAAAAACTCTTTATAAGTTTGGCATGAGAAAGCATCATTGTGCTTTCTCCAATAATATTTGGCTCATCCGTCCAGCGATACCATTTCGTTGCAGAATCTCACGGACTTACAATGCCTAGAGATGCATTCATCTCTACAAAAATTGTTGAACTCCTTTGAATAAAATTCCAACACTTTATCAATTCGATGGCACTTCACATTCTTCCTTGTTTAAAATAATGTATGCCCCACTTACTCATATGCCCAAGAATCATATGCCACAGTTTTGTCAAATCAGCTTCAATCTTCTCTATTGATACTATAACTATCAAATCTATGAATTTCTTCACCTGCAGAATAAGGAGATCGACCCTTCTCTTTAACTCCTTTCATTATGATAAGGGAACCCTTATTGTCTCTTAAAAGCTAAGATTTGCCTGATTACTTGTAGCATTTGTCATTCATCATGCCTCAGGATATCAAGTTCTTCCACGATCTGAACAAATTGAACATCAATGAGTTTCATGCATTCTGATTTGTACAAAGATTCACCTTCATGGCATGTCATTTTCTATCAAGACATTTTCACCATCACACTTTTAATTGTCATGAACCAATCCATATTTAGGCACATATAATAGGAATAGTTTGAATCCAAAATCCAAATATTGATGATATATCAATGGTCGACAATAGAAAGGATGAGATCATGTTCTTTGGTATATTTTTGTTCAATAACTCTAGCAACTAATGAATTGTTATGACTTTTTCATCTTTTGCGATTGATTCTCCTTCTTTGGACGAGCAAACTTCATGTGCCCTACTTCCCTACAATAATGGCACATGATTTCACTGTTTTTCGTTTTTTATTTGGATCTGAACTTATCGTTTTGCTTCAACTTGCTCTTCTTCTTCATAAAGCGACTACATCTCTCATCCAGGGCCGGTCCTGACATTCTCGAGGCCCTTGGCAAAAATAAAAAATAGGGCCCTTAATACAAATGATAAGTTTTCAAATTTGTAACAACTATATTTTATTAAAATGAAATATAAGATTACATCATTACAATATTACAAAAAATAATTTCTTCGAGCATTGTGCGATGCAAAGTCATTAATAATAGAATCAACATCTATGTTTTGTAACATCTCATTCTTGATGCATAGAATTGCCAAGTTGCTCAATCTTTCTTGTGCAATTGTTGAACGCAAGTAATTTTTGACCAACTTCAGTTTTGAAAAACTTCTCTCCGCTAGGCTACAGACACAGGCACAGTTAACAAGATTTGATATGCAATTGAAACATTTGGATAACAATCAGCATGTTTAACAAATTTCAAAATTTGGACCGCTATCATTGACACCTCTAGTAAAGTCCTTTTCAACACTCTCAATTCAGAAAACATATCATTAAGGTCAATATCAAATGAATCATTATGAGAGAAAACATTTGCAAAGTGATTGCAACAATCTTTTAATTTACTCTCATCCAATGATTTCAAATTATCTGAATCACATAAAAATCCAAAAATACTTCCAAATGTCTTTAGTTGTTCAAACCTCTCTTTCAATGAAGCAATTGCCATATCCACAACAGCTAAAAATAATTAATTCTAAAAGACTCCTCCGCAGATTGTATTTCTTCATTATGATCACTTTCATCATATTGTTTTTTCCTAATTATACGACGTTTGGTTGGAAATGTAGGATCCACATCCATATTAGATGCAATACTTCGAGCAATATCCAAACTCTTTTCAAACCCATCATCTCTAAATTTTTCAAAGTATAACATCACATGTCTCACTTGATTCATAGTAGTGTTAATGTTCATACTTTTATTTTGTAATTTTTTGCTCACCATGTTAATTGCGAACAAAATGTCATACCAAATAATCATACCAAGTAAAAATTCAAAGTTCTCAATTGCAATGACCAAACTTTCAGCCTCACTCTTCGTTTTTGCATCTTCTGAAGAATTATATAATTCTAACAAAGCCAATCCTATTTGAGGAGCTTGAAATATAATCGCTTTTACACTTTTAACTCTACTCTCCCAGCGAGTATTACACAAAGATTTCACAGTAAGTGAAGAAACATTATCAATTAGGATCTTCCACCGCTTAGTAGAACTCGAAAATAATGAATATATACGTTGCACAACTCCAAAAAATGAAATAGCTTTAACACAAGAATGTGCCATATCACTAAGAGTAAGATTGAGACTATGACACGAACATGGCATATATATATATAATGCTCTCGGATTAGTTTCAAGTAATCTTTTTTGAACACCTTGGTGTTTACCTTTCATATTAGAACCATTATCATAACCTTGTCCTCTAATATCATCAACATTAAGATCAAGTAACTTTAATGCATTTAACAATTCATTAAAGAGCCCCAATCCAGATGTATCATCTACCTTCAAAAATTCTAAGAAGTACTCTTCTACTTTTATTTGATTACTTGACATATTTACACATCTTACAACGTGGACCATTTGTTCTTGATGATTTATATCTGCAGTACAATCAAGAATTACTGAAAAATATTTTGCTTCTTTAATTGTCTTTATGATAGAACTTCTAACAGTGAGGCACAAACGAGAAATTAACTCATTTTGTATTTTGTGGCTAAGATAATGTTAATAAACTTCATGATTTTGAATACGTCCTAACATGATCTTGCATTATTGCATCAAATTCAGCAATCATCTCTACAATTCCCAAAAAGTTACCATTATTATTTTAATAGAGTTTCTCATTGGATCCTCGAAAAGCCAAATTATTTTTAGCAAGACATTTTATGACGGCTACTATTCTAATCAAAATTTGTCGCCATCGTTCTTTTTCCTTCATAATTTGTTTTTGCAAATTATTATCAATTGTTTGATTTTTTTCCCAACCTTAATCTTAACTCATTCCAAGAGTTCATGTTAGTCATATGTTCAATACTATTTTCATGCTCAGATAGTCTTATGCTAATATGTCTCCAGTCTTTCAATCCTTCATTTACTAACAACATTGTATTGCTATTAGATTTAAATAATTTACAACAAAAGCAAAATACTTTATCAACACGCTTAGAGTAAACTTATAACCATTTTCGATCACTAAATTCTCCATTACTCAATTTTCTTGAATAGTATGTATATGAAAAATGTCTACGATCTTCGTCTAAAGGAAATTTAAGTTCCAATTCTCTTTCAAATCCCTTCTTAACTAAAAATGTCTCTTGCTTTGTTATCAAGATTTTCCCAAGTGCTAGGTTCATAGATATCTAAATGTGGTAAAGATTGACTATCATCCCTTAAATTTTCATTATTAAATTCATTAGGTTCACTAGGCATACAATTTTCATTATTAAATTCAATAGGTTCACTAGGCATAATATTTTCATTATTGAGTTCACTAGGTTCACCAGACATAATATTTTCATTATTGAGTTCACTTGAAACAATAAATTCATCATATAATTTATTATTGTTTGAACTTGTTGAGAAAAATTTGTCAATAGCTCCTTTTTGTGATTCAACTAGTTCTTCTACTCGTTTTTTCTTTTTCCTTTTTTCATATCCGGATAAATATTTTCGAGGAGCCATTTTTAAAATAAATAAATAACTAAGTAAGTCTATAATTCTATGAAAGTTAAAACAAATAACACAAGTAATTCGCAAAAAACAATTTAATAACTCAAGAGTAGAAAAGAATAATAGCACCTGATTTAGATGTATGACAATGCTCAAATCTCCATTCGCCAATCAAATTGTTGCAATGTATCAAGCTTATTTGAGAAGGAATAGTGGATGACAAAATATAATTTTGATATGTAAAAACCTTTATTGATTCTTTGGAACATATTGTCCTTTTATAGTAGTATAAGATGAGAATGGTATGATTTAATATTAAATGAGTAATTAATATTATTAGTTTGTTATTACTTAAATAAAGGCTATAAACTAGTTAATTGAACAAATGTAAACGGCTATAAACCAATTGCTACTTAAATGAACAAATTAGTAATTAATATAATGAGTAAATTGACAATTAAATGAACAAATGTAAATGTAAACGGTTGCTGCTAGGGAAGTCCACTAGTCCAGCAATAATGCCAACATTTAAGGCTTAATTTAAAAGGTCGTTTTGATTTTTCAAATTTCAAGCACAAGCACATTTAAATATTTAATGGGTATTATATTCAACTCTTATATGGACTAGTGGACTTTTTGAAAATTTGGGGCCCCCTTCCAGCGGGGGCCCTGTGCGGTTGCCCACCCAGCCATAACCCAGGGTCGGCCCTGCTCTCATCCAGAGTTCTTACTACTAGTCCTTCGATCGATGTTTTTTGGTATTGCCGAACACTTTCTGTCATATCTCTCGTGCATGTAGAGCAACCATGTCATCTCCTATGGATATGGTATCCTTACCAACAATGAATGCGCTTACAAAGTTCTTATAGAACGGCAATAAAGAACACAAAAGAGTAAGAAATGATGAAAATGAGAAAAAATATATTTATGAAATAGAAAATGAAAATTATGAAAACTATGAATAAAAACATGAGCATAGCTAGCAACTCCATGATTCAAGAAACGATAGTGTGTTGTGAGTGACATGTCCTTGATAAATTCGTAGACCATTATACGATATTAAATCTCCCATTGATCATCGCATAATTTCGATTCACATTCTAATAACCTACTGTGGGATAGAGGAAATATCCTAGGATTTGAGCATGACCATGATTATATATATTGTGTGTTGAATTGTGCTAGAAATATTGATCTTGGCTATGTCTTGATTGATAGTGAGGAATTGACATGTTCATAATTCTCAAAATCTAAACTTTTCACTTGCCCATGAATCATGATATATGCTTGCTTTTTATGGAATTCCTAATATTATGTCATCATTCGTTTGCGTGCTTGCATATCTTCAATCTCTACTCTCTTTCTGTCTTCCTTGAGGATAAGGAAGAGTTTATCGTAGGGGTTTATTTTATATATTTTTCATATAGTTTATTCATGCATTCACCCCTCTCATCTTGAGACACACTCGCGTAACTAAATAAAACCAAGAAATAAATCAGTAATCAAAGTCTGCCTCCATGTGGATTGACCCATAAGTGCTGCAACTACACCGTGCGCTTGCGATCATAATTAAAACTAGCACACAGGCAGCATCTTCATCTTCAAGTTGCATTTTTCAAATACATCAGAATTGTGTTTAATCATCCAGATGATTTTTGAAAGATGTACCATCCTTCATATGGAGAGAAAACAAATGTTGCTTTATATACAACTTGTTAGGGTTTAACTCACATTAGATAACAATTGTTGATTGTTTTATATTACTACAAGCTTACAGGTAGTCATACCAAACGGGTCGATCTCAGGGAGGCGATGGACTAAGAACCAATCAATTATGGATCACAGTTAGCTATGTAATTTTCTAACAGGCAATGAGAATTATACTAAAAATTTATCAAGATGCGATGATGCTAGAGCCAAGTATCTCCACTATCATGAATTAATTATAAAATTGATCTCAAGTATCAATTTATCGAATTAATGCCTTGGGTGAGATTTTCGAACTAACTCCCAACAATCATTCTCGCCTACTCTCGCGGGAGAACTCGGATCAAAGTCAAGGATCTCTAAATAGGGCTCCAATTTCTCGTTGGTAACCCTAATTAAGTTGCTCTAATTAATTCTGGTCCAATTTCTTGTTGATAACTCTAAATCAAAATAAAATTAATCTATCTTTTGAAGTGCATCAAACCAAAACCCTAATTTCTCGTTGGTGATATGGGTTTTATAGCAAATCAATGGATAAATTAATGTTATGTACATCCAAGGCTAAACCCTAGCAATTAATTCAATAAATTGGAAGTAATATGATCAATCCGAACTCAACCCTGAGCAAAGAGAATTACTCACGAGCCATAGCAATAACAGCAACGCAAGTCATATAAAGGAGCATAAAAATCTAAGAGAGAAGTAAAGAGAATAGTTACTAATATTGATGAGAATCAGTAGAATCCAAGCCTCCAATTCTTGAGCACGATATAAAACAATCAAAGTTCTTCAAAAGATAAAGAGAGTAGCCACCAATATACATGAGAAAAGCCCTAGGAAAAATGTCCCCTAATCAATTTCAAAACTGGGCTTAAATACCCCCCTCAAAAAGCCTAAGCATATCGGATCTAAAAAGAAAAATAAGTTGGTGCACGGCCGTGCAGCAAATTAAACAGCCGTGTTGCAACTGTGCAGGATTTGGCCATTTGCTCTGTTGTCTTTGCATAGTCGTGCTAGATGGGTGCACGGCCACGCCGTTCCCATCACTTCATTGCCTCAATTATTGTGTTTTGGCCCTGAAAAGCATGAAATATTCCCTAAGATTGAAATGAACTAAAACAACCAAAAAATGCATTAAGGATGAAAATAAAACATGAAAATTTCTCGACGAAACAATATGAGAACTCTACAAAATGTGTGCTTAACAAAATCCCCCAAGTTAAACTCTTGCTTGTCCTCTAGTAAGACAAGAGAAATGCATCAAAAATGGGGAAAGATTGTTACAATCAATCAAATATCACCCGCTCATATTCCAAATTTAAATTCCTAACCAACAAATAGTGCGAAATAGAAAATAAACCCAAATTGAAACAAATGCAAACGCAAGGATGTTTCAAGGGTTCGGATCACCCAAGTCACTTCCCGACTTGTTCCCGGTAATCATACATCCCTTCCACCCGGTTAACAACCGGATACTCAAGTTAGAACCCTAACTTGAGGTTTCCTTAAAAACCCACTTGTAGCAACCCTAAAAGTGAAATCGAAATACAATCGATTGACCTTGACTTCCACACCTTGGGAGCAAGCAAACCACTCTCACAACCCGAGAGTAAATTCAAATAACGAAAGTTATGAAATATGAAATTAAGCAACATTTACAATCACCTATGCCTTGAAGTAGAACTTGAAGGAGAAGTGTGTTATGTGTTGAAAGACTCTCTTGGAAGAGAGGAAAGCCCTTTCTCTTGACTGCACCAAATACCTAGAAGATATCTCTTTGGTTCTAGGTTGGAGAGCAAGAGATTGAAGAATGGAATTCTAGGGCTTTAGAGCTTGAGAGCTTTGATCTAAAGAGAATGAAATCTTGAATCTATTAGCAAGAGAGTTGAAAAATCATTGGCCTCTCAATGAAACAGTAGAGGCTCTTTAAATAGGTTTCTAAAACCCCTCAACCGAAAACAGCAAAAACCCCTTTGAAATCCGTGAGGAAAAACTCAACAGATAGAATCTGGGCCCACGACAGTCGACTGTTGACGAATCCACGGTCGACTGCTGCACAGTCAGAGAGGGTAGGTGAGAATTCATAACGGTAACCTACCACGTGGACAGTCTACTGATGAGGCATAGACAGTCGACTGTTGAACCAAGAGGCGACTGTAAATCCTACTACATGCGACTGGCCGTAAGTTGGGTAAGTTGAAGAATTCTGGAAAACGTCTGGGAGAACAGGACAGACGACTGATGAAGAGAAGACGGTCGAATGTTAATTTGAACAGGCGACTGTAATTCCTTCTTCAGACGACTGCCAAAACCCTGAGATTTTCCATAGAGTTGAGTCAACAATTAGGCTCTAGGACAGACGACTGTTGTAGCATTGACAATCGACTGTTCCATTGGAAAGTCGACTGTAAATCCAACATAAGTCGACTGGCCAGAATAAACAGACAGATAGACTTTGGGCTAAAAACAGACAGGCGCCTGATTAACAAAACACAGTCGACTGTCACTTGGACATGCGCATGTGAATCATTTATAAGTCGCCTGTGAGAGTTAAAACAGAGAAGCCCAAAACTAGACTGTAAAAGTTTGTGCATAACAGGCGGCTGTAGAACAAAACACAGTCGACTATTTTTTAGACAGGTGGCTGTAAAACATTCAGCAGTCGACTGTTATAGACACGTCATGCACAATCTAGATTGAAATGAATTGGAGTCTAAGGAAGAATGATTTAATGATATCCTAAGACTGAAATGAAGATGTGTGTGTGCTCCGACAATGTTCTACTTCTAAGCTACATACTAGCAGAGATATAAGGAAGTTACATATGACGAACTCTCTCTTCTATCCAACACATGAGCTTGAACTCTTCTAGAAGCTTCAATCACCATCTATGATCATCCAATCCATTTCATTTGCCTTCATGATCTTTGAGTGTCATCCATTGCAAGTAGATCTTCATAATAAGCTTAGGTAATGGATTAACTGCAAAATAAGGGATTAGTCACAAGTATTTATGTTTGCTCATCATTAACACCAAGTACGAAGAAATCCAATACTCAACACCTCTCATATTCCAAACGGATCAACCCACACATGCATAAGATAAGCAACAAATTTAGATTTTAGTCCAAGCATGCATCAAGCTCTATCAATTGTTCATGACATACAAATCAAATACTTTATTATCATGATCTCGAATTCAACATACATATCCATGAAAAAGAGCAAATCCAAAAAAGAATGCTTCTACTTGATTTCGACTAATAATGCTACCACCAATGTTTGGCACATGTCGAGATTAAAGCATAACATCGTATCGTAGTATCTCAATTGTCGAGGGTTTGACCACGACAACAATAAGTCTTCTTTAATTTGTAGAGGATAGATATGCTTGATATTATTTTAAAAAAAATTGACAACATTTTTTTCTATAAATGTATATACATGAAACTTAGGGTGATCCATATATCGAGATTTCAGCCATGACTCCCAAATCGGACGATTTAAGGTCATTAGTCCAAAACGGGCCTCTCGGACCTACTCTCTTGAATCGCCTAAGATCGTCTATTTCCGTCTCCTATACTCTCCTAAATCTTATCTTTCGGTACAAATTCCCAATGCTTCTTGAGGCATGAGGAACCGGTTACTCGATGATACTGGTAGAACAATGCATTTATTCAATCTCTTTTTGTTTATCTTTTTTTTTAAATATATCAACCAACCGTGCCATAGGTGCAACTAGGCATATATCCATGGCCAAATCCTATCAAACTGGGACCTCTACTCTACTCAATCGGCCTAACCCAACGCATGCATCAGATTGATCGAACAAAAATCAATCCAAACCATCTCAAAGACATGCTCATGGAATTATGCACTTAATTCATGTATGGCACGTTAAAAAAATTCCATAAGAAAAATAAAACCAATAGAGACATGCTAATACAATATCAAGAGCATGCATATATAGTATAAATCTGAAGAAGTGCATACATATATAAGCATAAAATGGGATTTCATCGTTGAGGTATCAGTTCTTCATTTTTTTTCAAATTTTTTATTATATTTTTTCTGAAAGATGCAAACATGTGTGCAATGCAAATATGCCATGTATGCTATACACGATGGAATAACTAAAAAGGTGAGAAATGGGATGCAATTATGATAATATGATGTGATGATGATGGTACAAGCAATGCATGATGGACTCCTCCCCCAAGCTAGGAATAAAGCATCTCCTCCAAGATAGAATGACACATTGCCCTCAATTCAAAAGTGAAGTGAAGGTCAAGGGAAATGAAATGAGGAGAAGGATGCTCAGTCTCGTCGCCATTAGGTGGCGACTAGGAAAACCGAGGGTCGGTGACGTGGCCCTAACTAATATGCCACTAGTAAATGGCAGTCATCATATACTCCACATTATCGAAGTTTGTTGTAATGCTCCGGAGTGATAATACCAGTATTCCTCCTTCAAGTATGTGGAAAAGTCATACTTTGACCACTAACTTGGACCAAGCTTACTTACATGCCCAACTAGTTGCAATTACACCCAATCTATTAAAGAGAATGTTGTATGAACTTGCCAAAAAATAACCACACTTGAAGTTGTTTTCTATGGCAAGTTCTATTTAGTAGTACTTGGATGCTTGAGTTCACGTTTTTCCTTAGATGTTACTTGTAATTATGTTTCATTCTCTTGTGTTTTTAATTAAGCGGATGATGTATGGTGAATTTTACTTATGCCTTGAAAGTGGTAAGGAAGATAATTATAGAGCCATGGCAATGTTTATTTATTTATGCAAATGTTAGATGATTTGTTACTTTACATCAATAAGTTGCAAATAATGAAAGCCCGGGATGTCTCTTTCCACTTTAAGGTGGGTGAGCATCTTAGGGAATGGGGTGGGGGAACCAAAGCATTAGGTGGACATAATGGGGACTGGACTTTCGAGGTTGTTTTCTTTGGCCCTCCTACCGCGGGGAGTGGTCGTGCCCCTTTGGGGTGTGTGTGTGGTTCTTTTGACCTTCGAGGTCGTGGCCCTTTGGTCGTGGAGAGTGGTTGAGTTACGAAGGCTCCTGACGAGCTAGCACGCCAGAGAGTCGGAGATTCTTTCCACCCGCCTTACGGGTGAGGTCCAGCTCCCTTGTGTCCCACTTGATGTTTAGGTTCCAAACAACGAACATTAATTTAACAAACTTAGTACTAGTGACACATGTGCTGTATTGTGATTACGGCTTGTGTGGTTGAGTTTCCTACTAGACACGCTGTGACGTGCCCCTTTCCCACTCCCCATGTACAGGTTCCGGGACGATAGCACCCCTACCGGACTACCGATGCCCTGAGGGCGATTCTTCCAGGCCAGGAGCTCAGAGTAGTTAGATAGGGCATGGGTGTAGTGGGTTGGGGGTAGTTTCTTTCGTGAGCAGTTACTTTTGTTTTTCCCATTCAGCTTTTGTACCCTGTGACACTGGTGGTGGCTTATGTACAGTACATGATGTTGTGATGTGTTGATCGTAGATGATTTGTGTTGCACATTCGTACGCTCCCGCTTGTTGTTTGCCGCCGCCTCGATGTACCTTTTTGTGTTGTGCTGGAGCTTTACAGTTCGTGCATTACTGTTGCACCTGTTTTTAATTGTCTGTGTTGTTCTAGCAGTTACAGTGGCCTGCTAATTTTCTTGCAGCACCTTAATGCTTGGTACCCATGTACCGCGGCCGTCACCCCCGTCCCGTTTTGGATGCCGGAGCGTGACATTTGTCATGAAAACTAGAGGTAAATGAGTACCAGTGGACTCGTAAGTACCGGAGGGTCTGGCCTTATCACTGTGAGGAGGAGAATGTGGATGGGAATGTGGAGGAGGTGGGGGATGCTCAAGCTCTTCTTCATGCTCTTCCTGATCAATGTCAAATGGAAGCAACCATATCATGTTATCTTTAACACGAGTCCTCGCTGGGTTAGGAAGAATGGTGTGATCAGAATGATGGCCCCAGGAAGACACATGAAGCGGTTATCCCCACTAGCACGTAGCATGGACAAGCGGGAGAGCGAACCGAGGTATAGAGATGGAGGGAAATCGGCTTTGGCCATATTCGCCGGTAAATCAATCTGAAATGGGGCATATGTGGTGATAAGAGTGATGAGGCCCCCACAACTAATCACTCCTGACTTGGAAGTGCTTAAGCTTTAGGAGTTTGGAAACGAGCTAGGGAGCAGTGTTAATGAACACTATCGAAAGAGGGGTGCCAAAGCTAGACGGGGTCGAGGGAGTTGGGTCATGGCCCATAGAATGAAAAGTTTAGGACGTGGGACGGTGAAGGCATCACACCTAATGAATATCATGCAAGCAATGACTCTATGGTCTAGGCATAAACATGGTGGACGATGGAAGAACATTAGCACCCCATGGATCGTATACCCACGTATCCATGACAGAATGCCAAATGGCTCCCTCGTTATATTCTGAGGGGTAAGGGTCATTGGGCAAATCATGCCATCTGTAGGCAAACCGAAGATGTTATTAATTTGGAGAAATGTGAGCTCCCTATCAATGTTCACGAGGCGGAAGGTAATGCACATGGATGATATGTAGAGGGAGCTCAGGAACTCTAGGGTCAAACACCAATAAGTGTCGGTGCTACAATGTAAAAATGTGCCCCACCCTATGTTGGCAAAAAAAGGTCTCAACACCTTCAAGCACCCCGAGGCATTGAAGTGTGTTGATGTTCAAGAATTTTATCACTGAAATAAAACGACGACTTAGGGGCTTAAACGATTGGTGTTGGGCCACATCCCTAAATCGTATCCATATCGTGTCTATGGTTGGTAGGGGAATGAGAGGAAGAGGGATAGGCTCAGTCGTCCTTCGAGGATGAGCCTGCCTAAGTGGTGAAGCTGGAGATTTCCTAACAAGACGTTTCAGGGCCAAGGTGAGTATATGTCAAATGTGAGGTGATAAATGTGAGACAATGCACAACTCAACACGATCTCAAACTTTCACAGCGATAATTTTCAAGATTTTGCACAAAAATTTATAGATGAGATTAAGGAACAAATTTACCCAAATGAGCTTATTTGATCTCCTTTCGTGGTAATGTAAGAGGCTTCCGACACATGCAAATCTCCCCCAAGCTAGCTTCTTCATGAATTTCAGCCTAGATAGGTGATGGGGTGGTTGTGGATGAGCTAAGGTTAGAGATTTGGGCATGAGGTAGAAGAGGGTGGAGGATGTTAGGGTTTGAGAGGAGTGGAGAGAGTTTTGAGGGGAAAAGGAGGAAAATGGAGAGATTTTCGAGTGGATTAGGGCTTGGGTTTGAAGTTTTTGTGGAGAAGATGAAAGAAAGAAGAGGAGGATGGTCGGGGTTTTATTTTGAAAATCCGTGGGTCGCATGCCCGTGTATGACACAGAGCGTCCATGTCGTCTGTGCTTTTAACCCTGTAGAGCTCCTTGTTATGTTTGCACGACCATGCAATGTGTTTCATGGTCGTGTTGCCTCAGCTGCTGCTTGCTCAATTCCTTTATTGAATTAGCACAACCGTGCGATATGTTGCACGTCCGTGCACTATGTTCTTGCACCAAGATAATGAAATCAGATAGCTAGGAATTTGTTTTGATCTTTCTTCTCTCCTCTTTTTTTGATTTAAAAAAGTGAAGTAAAAAACAAATGAAAAATCTAAATGAAAACTTGGGTTGCCTCCCAAGAAGCGCTCATTTTAAGTCGTGAGCTCGACCCCTATGGATTTTAATCATTTGGTGTGGTGGAAAGCGATCGCATCTACTTGTCATGCCCATTTCTTTTGAATGGTGGGACATAGATCTTCCTTGTTGTTACTCTACCCTCGTAAGTGGGGATTGGCTTCTCAACATCGATCTTCTTTTTCTTGTGCTTCTTTTTCTTGTTTCTTCACCAAAGGTGTTTTGTTGGCGATATGGGAATGTGCTCATTTGTCAACTAAGCTATCATGTACACAAGAGTTAGAATGGATCAATGAATCGGTAACAACCACGTTTCGGTCCTACGTATTTTAGTGTGTATGTTGTTTCATGTGCGTATATCCGTATTTGTTATTATTATTATTTTATTTTATTTTCTATAGCCCAGACGCGTGACCGGGCCCGTATTTACGATCCTCTCGAAGGCGCGATCGCCCCGATGTTTTCTTTATGATTTTTTGGATACCGAGAGGCGAAGTAGTTTTTATCTAATTATTGTTATTAATTAATTTTTCTTACTAAACCATTTAATTCAACGTTAATCTATTATCTTACGTTATATATTTTTATTTAAACTGGGCTTATCCTAACCTTTCATAATAAAATTTGAATGTTTAGAATTTTCGAAATAAAATAAACAAACTAACTAACGATCAAAACCAAGGGGGGGCTCGGTCAGCATGGGGTTTGTTAGCAAATCTAAACTTTTTCAAAATCCTAACCGCATCCCACCTCCCATGTCACCCATATCCCCATTATCTCTCTCCCACGTGATCCCATCTTCCCTAACAACCCTACAAAAGAGAGCATACAGGAGGCAGCCTGCAAACCCAAGTACAACCACAAGGCTCTCTTTTCCTTCTCCCATCAAACAATAGAAATAGCCAGGCCAACTCACGCACCCCAGTTTACACAGATGGAAAAAAACCTAATCAACCGAGCCTACATCCATTCTCTTCTTCCATCAAAAACAAAGCAAATGAGACCCTAGGCTTTCACGTGGCCAGATTGTTTTAAAAACCCAGTTGAACCCTCAGCTCTCCCCTCTCTTCAAAAAAAACGCCCGAACCCTTGTAAACAAAGGCCTTCCTCCTTCTCCCCTACTCGACCTCAGTCTGACCTCTCCCCCTCTCCGATGCATGCCCATGCCAGTCGCCGACAGCCTCTTCCCCGCATCCGAACCCCCCCAGGCAGCGTCCCTCTCCGACTCAGACCCACGGCCACCCCCTGCGGTTCTCCCAGTCCACCGATGTTCTCCCCCACTCCTGCAACCCTAAGCCCGACGACCTGCCACCTCCTCTCTTCCTCCCAACGGCAAACTGTCGTTCACATCTCCTCGCCACACAAATAGCCTCTAGTCGATATCTTCCCCTCACCCCGCAACTTCTCCAGCCTGCATCGGTCCCTCCCAAGGTCGAACCATCCTCTCGTCGCCGGCAGCCCAAGAGAACCACCTGCAAGCCCCCACCAGCCACATGCCACCTTTACGCACGCTGACAGCATCTTCTCCGCTTGCAGCAAGCCGCCGACCAGCCATCGTAACCGTTGCAGATTCATTGGCCATCGACAGCAGATCCTCGAGGCTCAACGTTGCAGTTTTGAGGTCGTACGCGTCTCCGCTGCCCATCGCCGCGTCTCAACCCCTCTCTACGTCATTAGTTAGTAACCCTATCTTATTATACTCACAATCCACATCCTAGGATAGAGAACATAATAAAATCGAACCATTAGACGTCGTACGAATTATTTTGATAACATAATATGTTGGAAACAACCAAATTTCAGTTATATGTTTAATCAAACCAGAGAACCGAACCTACCGTGGCATAGTGCTCATCGAGACGAACCCAACGACACCAAGTTCATCAAACACAGGCAAGTGTGAGAATTGTTATGAATTTTTGAAGTTTGATGTCAAAATTGTTGTTTCCACTTAAAGCTGAATAGCAGAAAATTGATCCGTGAAATGACGTTCACAAAAAATACTATGACGACATATACTTAATTTGTGACACATTGACATAAAATATCGCATGTTTTATATTCAAGAATAAATAACGAAAAATAGATGATTGCAGCAATGTTTAGTAAACAACCCATTGAATTTCGTTGTTTAAATTGTTTTAGGGTGTTAGACTTCATGATAAATGCTGAAATCAATATGGTCATATGTTTCACATTATAATTGAACATAGGTTGCTAGAATGGACACTTGTGGAACTTCTTGAAATCGTGAATTTGTGAATTCGTGCACCCAAGAGGCGAAATCGTGACTCGTGAACTCGTGTGATTCATTTAGGCTGGCCCATGTTTTAGCACATTTTTGGGTGGGGTTAGGGTTGAGCGGCCACTAAGCGTATGAAAGGATCCTCTCTTCAAGAGCACCACCTATACGGTAGGTTAGCGTCAATCACGATGATACCCCGTGAGAAGAATGATTCACTCATCACGACTTAAAGGCGAGAACCCTGAGCATGTAGAAAGCATTGCATGAAACTTGAAATAATTGTTGCAACTTCATTCGCACGTTAAAACTACCTGTCTGTTTTAAATTCATGAAAACTGCATGTCTCATCATTAAAACTGCATTCTGCTTTAAATTCATTAGAACTGCATGTCTGCTTAGAAGTACTTTACCTTACTTTGAAATTGACATGTTATAACCATGCTGCTGATAACTTGTACAATCTGTTAATGTTCATAAATTTATTACCATTCGTACACCTTGCCTTGGTCGTCTCACGTTTACTTGCAGACCCTTGCTGACATACATTCGTATTTTGGAATGTATGTCAGATCCCGAGCCAGAATACCAGGAAGACTTGTTTGAGACGCCTGACCCAGAGAGCCAGGAGTTTCTGTTGGCGCTGGGTCACTCCCTATGGAGGACTAGAGTCGTGTGTTGTTGCTACTTTTTCTTCTAGATTTGTTTTTAGTACCTTGTAGTAGGAGTTTGTGCCTTGTTGTAGTTTTCTTTGGCCATGCTGAGGCCCTGTTGTTTTTATTTCATGTACGAACTTCTGCATGAGGCTAATGAATGAAACAATATTCTATTTGTTCTGATTGCATGCAAGAACATGTTATTTTGTTATCACAGACGCTTAGTGAACTCGAGCTTCACCGCTCCAGTTCATGCAGACCTCAGTAACACTCTCGCTTCCATCGTATTTTGGGAAGTGGGGCGTTGCAAAATTAAGGGGACGAAATATCAAACAGTCAATGAGACGTGAACTATTGAATTTAGAGCTAAGAGAGTTGTGTTTAGATGGATCTCCCTGTGGTTGATGAAGGGTGTTGCTTTGATGCTTCATGTTGGGGTTTCCCTCCTTATTAATTTGTGTACTCTCTTTCGTCGGTGCTTCCAATCCCAATGCGTATATGGTAGACGCTTCTTTGTAATGCATTGGAGCTTCCTTGGGAGCCTTCTTTTGTCCCCCATCTTCAATATTGTGATCATAGCATGGATCGATGAGTGTGCTCTCTGAAGGTGTCTTCTTGGTTATCATGTCTGGTATGTCAATCTGGAAACACGCGTTTATTATAGGGGGCATCTCCATAGCCTTTCAGAATTTGAACTCCATCTTGTTGCTTACTGATCGACGCCCCAGGAGTGCGCACACGCGACCGGGGCGAGCAACTCGCTAGTCTTACCGCAAGCGCACGGTGTAGCGGTGAGCGGGTATCGAACACGAGGAGGGCAAATGACGGTGTCTTCTTCAATCCACCTGGCTATAGGAACAGTCGAGAAATGTTCGCAATAAAGCGGTCACAGTCGTTCAATCGTATAATGGAAATATCAAATTAATAAAGACGCCTAGGGATAGGGAATCCCCGCTACAAACCGTATCTCGTCATTGTGATTCGTAGGTTTCACAATTGCTAGACTTGCAATTCAGGTGAACTAGTTGCAACTAAATGTAGAACCAAGCTCACGCTCTCGCGCTATTACCGGTCTATAGCAAACCCTGGGTAGGGTCCAATCTCTTGCAAACCCTAACCTAGGCAAGCTAGCGTGAAGAACAACATCATCGTTCAATCGTATCTCGAGCCCACTCTCGTGCAAACTCGAGATACGACCTAGGTTGGGATAGTTCCTACCCATCCAATCTCTTGCAAACGGGTATTGGTATAGAATTACAATCGAAAACCCTAGTTTCAGTCCAATCTCTTGCAAACCGATTCCGGAGAAATCCAATTGTAACCCAATTCGAATTTCTAGGGCTTCCTATCGAATTGGGATCCAATCTATTGCAAATCCCAATCGGTATGAATCCCTAGCTATTCGTATTAAATCAATCCCAAACTAACCCTAATCAATTCTAGCAATAATTTCACCAATTCATCACAAATTGGAAATAGGGTTCGTAGGGTTCATCTCTACGCCCTAAGACGATAGAACTACTCACAATTCTTAATGCAATTCAATGGAAATTCAGTAATAAAAACAATAGAATTCATTGCAATATTCAATATATCAATAAAAATGAGGTTTTTGATAGAGAGAAAGACAAACCAATGAAGTTCTAATAGCATCCAACGAAATAACACTTTCTTCTCCCTCCAAAAAGCTCAATCTAATCTCCTAAAAAGTAGGCTTAAAAAAGGCTGCAAAAATTTCTGAAAAAGCTCTCTAAACTAGGTTAAAAACTGGGGTTGAATACCTCCCAAAATCGCCCAAAAAACTGTGACAAAATTGCCCCTGCGCAGCCTGAAAATCGCAATTTACGCTACAGGCAGCGCGGCTCACTCGGCCGAGTGACAAACCCTGACAAATTCCAGTAACTTCGGACTTTTGGGGGTCGGCTCCTCGGGAGTCACTCGGCCGAGTGACTTTCTTTGCTTCGGCCGAGGGGACTTCTTCACTCGACCGAGTCAGAACTCGGGAGCTGACTGACAGATTCCAGTAAGTTGGGACTTTTGGGTTGCCGTCGTCTTGATGCCACTCGGGCGAGTGGTGTCTCCGTGGTTCGGCCGAGTGGGCTGGCGATGCTCGGCCGAGTGCACGCTGATATTCAACCTGCTACGTGTCCGATCTGGACGGCCGAGTGGGCTCTCGATGGTCGGCCGAGTGACTCCTTCACTCGGCCGAGTGACATGCTGAAAATGTCCAATCTTCGTATTTTTGCTCCCTCGTCGCTCCTACGACGTTTTTTCTTCTTTCACTCCTCTCCAATCGCAGAATTCCCCTCAAAAGAGTCACGGGTGACACCCCGGAGTGGGTGCATCTCAGAATCACTCCAAATCGCTCTAAATCTCCTGAAATTCGACAAAAACAAGAAATCGTGAAAAGCATCGCAATATTGTCGAATAATCGTGAAAAACGCGATACGAGCGATCAAAATGGCATGCAAACATGCAGAAAAAAGGTGTAAAATATGGAGTGATCAAAATCCCCCAAGCTTACCTCTTACTCGTCCTCGAGGAAGATGAGTAAAAAGCGAACCCGGTGGATAAAGATAATGGATGCGATGGAAAAAAAGGAAAATGAAAACGGGAAAAACAAAATAGAAAACGAAGAAGGAAGCTGCTAGATCATTTTTCTCAGGACGTGGGTGTTGCTTACTCATATAGCACGCATCGAATACAAAACACATGTCAAAGACTTTTATCTCGATATCATAGTATAATGGTGCATTTGAAATAGAAAACCCAAGAATATCAATATAGCATGAAAAATGGAATACTTCTAGAATTAACATCCTCTGAAGCATCTAAAGCGATATACAAAATCGTAGATCACACACTTTTCAATCGAATGCTTTCTATGAGGAGTATAAGAGATATCACACAATAGAGTAGTAAGAATAGAAAAGTGTGGTTTTCATGAAATGAATGCTAAGCGTAGATTTCTGGATTTGGTGAAACTTTTAGCAATCTCACCGAGTATAAAATATTACTTAGCCTAGGTTGTCATGCACCGTCAAGTAGTCACTCTCTCACACATCATAGGATTCTCTCCCCCAAGCTTATCCATAAGCGTGGTGGCATAAACAAAACTATATTTACATCCCCCGTTTCTTTTGAAGCTCCAAAAGTAAAAGAAATAAAAATAAAGGCGAAAGAGGGAAGAAAGAGAGAAAGGGTATGAGATGGGATCGTTTTCGAATTTCTTTTCTCTTTTCTTTTCCTTTTCTCAAATCTTTTTCTTTTTTTTTCAAATGATATATATACACAAATGATCCCAAATCAAAAGAGAAGGATATACAAGTATTTTTTTTCTTTTTGGTTTGGGGAATTTGGAGCATGGGATATAATAACGGGGGAATGCCAATAATAGAATTGCTAAGGGGAGATTCACCAATGAATTTAAAATAGAGAAATAATGTTCAAGATATGTGGAGAAAGAAATAAATGTATCTCTCGGTTCACTCTATAGGACGTGCATGACAACTTCAGCATGGTAATTTAATCTACTCAGTTTAATCTAAAAAGGCAAACTAGTCTAGATATATCAATGCTAGCAAACATTCAATCAACCTGAAGTGAAGCGTACAAATCATGCAATAAGAAGTGATATGAGAAAAGAAAGCATTTCTCCAGATATAAGCAATCAATGCGTGAATCTTAGTGTGTTTTCTACGATAGCATACATATGAATCATCAGACATCAGCTAATAACAGAATTTCATCCATTTTCATACGGAAAAAGAGGTGGGTTACTATTTCCAAATGCAAAGCAGAACATAGCATATGATATCAGAAACAAAAGCTATGACATGAAAAAATCAGCATGCATATAGAGAAAAGCTAACACCACGTCATCGTCATCACAGAAAAATCATCTCTAGCAAAAGATGAAAGAAATAAAGATAAAGGAAAACGAGACTATTTACAATGCAGCACACAAGAAAAACAAGAAAAACGTGATGCATGGTTAAAAAATGAAAAAGTGATGAAAAATGGGTGCAAAAGCGGAAAAACGTGAAAAACTAAAAATAAAGGTGATGAAAGCAAAAAGTGTGAGAACTCACTCCCCCAAGCTAAAGTGCACAGTGTCCTCAATGTGCAAAGTGTGGCACACCAAGAGACGTGAAATGGGTGGGGTGGGTGAGGATGCATGCATGATACAAAAAGGGAAAAATAAACAAGAAAATATGATGCGGATATGAATGATGCATGCAAAGATCAGAGTGATGCAGGTAATGTGTCACCAAAAATACTCTCCCTCTCTCCCAAAAAAGATATAAAAATGATGTGAGCAAGATAGGGACCAAAATAGTGAGGGGAGGAGGAGGGGGCAAAAATCTCCAGGACCAGCAGAAAATGGGCAGCATAACGACAAAAAAGATCAATGGCATCAAGGGTGTGCCTAAGCTGGTGGTGCTGCACCATCTCCGTCTTGTGGCGGAGGTGGTGGTGGAGGTGGTGGTCGAGGTGTCGGCTGGGTGGGTGGGTGTAGTGGAGGGAGTCGCGCCAGGATCTGATTCAGGCAAACCTGAATATCGGGAAGCATGGCGACGCGGGACTCCACGGAACTGACCATGGCAGAGAGAGCCCTAAAATCGCCTCTGAGTCCACTCACCGCCCCCTAGAGAGCACGGAGGCTCTGAAGTAGAGTGTCAGGGGGTGGTGGAGCAGGGGGACGAACAGGTCTAGGCTGTGAAGGACGGGGCTGTCGGACACGAGCAGTGTAAGTAATCGGCCAAGCAGGAAAGTGCGGGTAGGGTGCTGTGCTCACTAGTGGATGCCCAGCCTCAGTGCGAGGCTGGGACGCAGGCTGGGACGAGGAGGCAGCAGCAGTAGTGGTGGAAGACAAAATCGGGGACGAGGAAGCAAGAGAGGTCAGTGACACAGGTGTGAGGACAGACGTCACGACACTCTCGGATAGGACAGCTGCGGTGGAGACAGAAGGGTCGACCACTGGGGAGGAAGTGTAGGTCCCAAAAGGTGACACCCCAGCAGACAGCAAGCAGGATAGGGTCCCTACGATGGCAGTGAAGGAAGGCTCGCCGCTCTCAAGGATAGTGGGTGGACCCTCGGGAAGAAGTGAGGAAATAGGCTTAACCGAGATAGGCACAGCAGTGGTGGTGGTGGTGGTGGACGTGGTGGACGGCTCAGCAAGGGTACTCCCGATACTGACAGAAGTGGGGACAGAAGTGTCGGGATGTGCAGTCAGTGCAGGCGCGGGCTGAGGGATCACGAGGTCAGTAGGAGGTGCAGGGGGTGCATGGGGTGCCTGCTCAGTGCCCTCAGCCTCAAGTACATATGCAGCTGGGATGAGGAGATCCATCGCTGGGATCCAATCCTCGTGGGCAGGTCATATATGTGTCCGAGCGGGGCTCGGGAGGATCATGTAATCGGCACTAAAAGGACCGTGCAACCACACCCAGTGCCACTGGCCGTGGGGACGAAGCATCTTCATCCGGGCCATGACGTCTATTAAGAGTGCATTGGGGCCCGGGGCTCGTCGAATGTCAGCAGGTAGGTCCACGCCGGTCATCAGGGCTAGCAGAGTAATCAGACCGCCGCAACAAATAGGTGAGCGAGCGCCCACCGAAATGATGATGCGGTCTAAAAACCAGCTAGCAATATCAATCTCAACGGCGGGGACCAGGTCGTCGCTACCCCTATCCAGAACTCCGGGACGAGTCATCGCGTAGAGCATGTAGAGCTCAGGCGTAGACATCGTCCCAGGCTCGTACCTCGCCAAGAAAGTGGTCGCCATGAGGCGCTGTGCTATGCGGAGGCAGGGGTGCAGGATGGCTGAGGCCTTGGCCCTACTAGGGTCAAAGCCATGGTGGGAGCCCATGATACGTGTCCAGAACGTGGAAGTGTCAAACGACGGTGGTGGGATGTGAGTGGGTGCGTAGGCTCGATCGGGGACATGGACATCGGGCCGCTGGAAGAAGGCATGAAGCATGGCGAGAGTGATCTCGCACTCTCGATCCATAAGGCGGAATGTGCATCCTCCAGGGGTCCGGGCGATCGAGTAAAGAACCTCAAGTGTCGAACGGACGTAGGTGTCCGTCGACACAGACAAGAAGTCGTGCCAACCCACGTTGTCGTACAACGTGAGCATCCCCTCTAGTACCCCTAGGCGGTCAAGGTCTGTTAAATGAGCGAACCTAGAGGGCACTATCGAGCGCTGGGCGATACGCTCAAATCGGACGCGATGTGCGTCGTCTCTGAACGTGATCCCCAGCGGCCCGACGGCGGGAGCCGGTGGTGGGACAGGATCAACGGGGATAGGCTATGCGTGGATGGGATCGGCGGGAAGCGGCTGTATGGGGGGTGGTGGACTAGGTGGAGGTGAGTCCTCCCTAGCATGAGAGGGACCGGCATCATCGGTCCTCTTCCGCTTGGAAGAGGCTCCCCGCGTGCGTGGCCTAGTGCGGGGTGGCATGTGTGTCGCGAGTGCTCACCCAACAAAAATATAGTGTGGTGTGCTCAATAAAAGGAACGAGTGTACCTGTACACGCCGCGAGAGCAAATCAGCGAGTGTGTGCGAAGAGTGCCGCCTCCGCGAAGCTGAAAGTGCGTCCTGAAGCTCCCCAAAGCTCCCCCAAGATAGCCTGCAAATCAAACAACGATATCAGCGGATAATATTCAAAATACATGTGGGAGATGGGGTATAATAGATAGATAAACAAATTAATTTGATTTTTGGGCTCAACGGGTCTACGGATCAAGAGAAACAAGGAAAAATAGGATTTTTGGGGCAAACCGAGGTGATAGGGGGCAAAGGAGGCCGGCGACGGCGAGATGGAGCGGCGGCCCAACGTCGGCGTGGGAGGTCGACGGCGATCACCTGAGGGACGGGTTCGATTCGGGCGAGGGAAATCGAAGCAGCGAGCGAGGGAAGTCGAAACAGCGGAGGCTCAGGCGAAAAACGAAAGGATTTGGGGATTTAGAAAGTCGCGCCCGCGCCTCAGCATATATATAAATTGTTACGACTCGACCGAGTGACAATATCACTCGGCCGAGTGCGTAAGCGAAAATAATTTTCGAAAAATTCTCGTTCCCACTTACGACTCGGCCGAGTGGCTATGTTCCACTCGGCCGAAGGGAGAAAACTCCTTCGGCCGAGTGGCACAAGCTACTCGGCAATTCTCGCCCTAGGAGGGTATCCGTTTCCCTCGGCCGAGTGACTAAACCTACTCGGTCGAGTGGCAGTTAATACGAAATGCACAAAAAAGACAGAGAGTTGGGTTCAGCAGACTTCCCTTGTTGGTGCCCCACTCGGCCGAATGGGGTCCTCTGCTCGGCCGAGCCGCATATGATACTCGGCCGAGTGACGTGCTGTTTTCTGCTTCGGGGCTCCGTTTTCGCTCTACTCTCTGTTTTTCTTCCTCCAGTTGGTTTCTTCCTCCTCCCAAGGCCTAAGCGCATTCCTGGAGCGCTCATCCTTGCCTCTATCTTCCTCCATATGAGATATCTCCTTTTTTTTCTCTCCTGTCATAGAAATTAAGACCCGTTGTCACGATTTTTATGGGAAAAAAGACTCAAAACACTAATAAAGTCTAAACCAAAAATGAAAATCAAATAAAAATAATGTAAAAACCGTCGGGTTGCCTCTCGACAAGCGCTCGTTTAAGGTCTTGAGCTCGACCCCTTTGGATATTCAATTTAGCGTGGGATGTTGGGTGCATATGAGATGCACCCGTCGAACTTGTCGGGAAGACCACTCGGATTTGGATCGTGGTGGTGCGTGGTCTTCCTCAGTGCCCCTTCATCTTGGGCAATGTTGGGGGATGGCTCCCCCAAGCTTGAGCTTGTTCCGGTCTTCGACTTCGCCGGTGACACCGATCTTTGAATCGGTGGAGCTTTCTTCGGATTCTTCGATGTCGAGAGCTTGCAGAGCTCCCGTGTTCTCGCGACATCAGCGTCGCCATCATCATTCGCCGTGGAGCTTTTGGGATAGTCCTCCAACTTCTCTTCTTCGCTCAAATCTTGGCTTTCTTCGAAGCCGTCATCATGGAGTGCACCGATGGAGTAGGGGAAAGCCTCTTCTATAACCTCGTCAAGGAGGTCCAAGTAATCTAGCTCCTCATGATACGGCATGTGCTTCATAGCCTTTGGTATATGGAGCTCGACTTCAATGTTGCCGACATTCAAGGTAAGAGTCCCTTCCCGCACATCGACGATTACACCGGCGGTGGCGAGGAATGGGCGTCCAAGTATGAGCGATGTGTCACCCTCCTCCTTGATGTCCATGATCACAAAATCACAAGGCAAGCATATGCCTCCTGGAACTTGGAGTGGGATGTTCTCCGCGATCCCAACCGGCCTTGTAATCCGACCGTCCGCGAGTTGAATCCTCATGTCGGTTGGCTTTAAATCCGTGCCGGTATTCAACTTCCGGAACATGGTGAGAGGCATGAGGCTCACACTAGCGTCCAAATCAACCAATGATTTTTGTAAGGGGACGCCTCCGAGTGTGCAAGGAATCTGGAAGCTCCCGGGATCTTTAAATTTGGCGGGCTCCTTCTCCTTCCTAGTAAACCAAGTTCCTTGTTTCACGAGCATGATCTTCTCTTTCCTTTTCCTTCCCGTAATCAAGTCCTTTAAGAATTTCGCGTAGGACGGTATTTCCACTATGGCATCAAGGAAAGGGATATTGAGGCTCACCCCTCTCAAGTATTCGAGTAACTTGGCTAGCCTCTTCTCGATCTTGGCTCTAGCTAGCCGTTGAGGGAAAGGCACCGGTGGCATGAATCGGCGCTCATCAATAGGTTCCTCCACTCTAGATTTTGCTCCTTCTTGCGGCTCCTTCTCTTTCTCCACCTCAATTACCGGCTCACTCTCTTCTAGGATCTCCACCACGGGTTCCTTGATTTGAGTCATGGGGGGAGTGGTATCCTTCCCACCCCTTGTCGTAACCGCAACAACCATGTTGATATGGCCGGTGTTGCCACGTGGATTTGGCTCGGGTTGAACCGATAATTGTTGGTTGTTTCTATTTAGCAGCGCAAGTTGCTCCCCAATTTGAGCGACGACGGTGGTGAGAGAATCTTGTCCTGCCTTCAACGTGGCGTTGATCTTTCTTTGCTCTGCCATAAACTCCTCCACCTTAGCTTCAAAATCCGAACGTGGTTGAGCTTACGGAGGGTTGGGATTTCTCCAACCTTGATTATACCCGGGTGGCCTATAAGGTCCCACTTGTTGCCTTGGTGGGAGGTTTGGTTGCGGTGGCCCCCTTGGTTGATAATTCGGTTGTGGCGGTGGAGCCCGAGCTTGAGGAGGTTGTTGAGGCGGGGGGTTCAAGGCACCATCATTATTAGCATAGGAAAAACCCGGATGGTTTCTAGCGGCCGGGTTGGCCCAATATCCGGAATTCCCCGCAACATACTGAATTTGCTCCAAAGCTCCTTCTCCATGCTCTCCTCCTACATACATGGCTTGGGATTGGTCTTGCCAATCACTCATATGGTTTGTCGGTGCGGATGTAGTAGGGGCTCCTTGCGGCTCAGTAATGTATTTCTCCAACCTCTCCACTACCTTGTGGAGAGAGTCAAATTTGCTAGCAAGCTCCGCCACGGCCTTGGCCTCATAAATACTCGTGGGCTTCAAGGAGGACGAAGAATGTCCTCGCTCGTCCCCCATTATTGGTTGTTGGAGGCCATCTCCTCTAGCAAGGTCGTAGCTTCATCGGGGGTCTTTGACAAAATGGCTCCGTTGGCGGTAGCATTAATAATCTGTTTTGTGCCCGGTTGGAGTCCATTGTAGAAACTGTGGACAAGCTCCCAATCCTCTATGCTGTGATGGGGGCATTGATGTTGCAAGTCCTTGAAGCGCTCCCATGCCTCATAGAGAGTCTCCTGCGGTCCTTGCTTGAAGGACATGAGAGCACTTCTTATCTTCACCGTCTTGGAGGGCGGGTAAAATTTGTCGACGAAGGCACTCGCCAATTCATCCCAAGTGGTGAAGATTCCTTCAGCTTGCGTCCTCAACCAATATAAGGCTTTGTCATTGAGTGTGAAGGGAAAGAGGCGCAGTCTGATAGCATCTATGGAGACGCCCGGCATTTGTAAGGTGGCACATTTTGATAAAAAGAGCTGGATGTGGTAGTGAGGGTTCTCATGGGAATTCCCATGAAAAGGGTCTTGCTGCATCAGAACTACCAATCCGGTCTTCAACTCGAAATTTTTGTCGGTCGCTAACTCCGGCATAGCTATGGATGAGGTCGTGGAGGAAGTCTTAGGCCGAAGCCTATCTCTAATGGAAATGATCCTCGCCATTCGCTCCGCCAATTCTTCGGGTGTCTCAGGATGGGTCATAAAATTCCCTTCCGTATCGAGTCTCCTCTCCGCTCTGATCCTCCTCAATGTACGTTCGATCTCCGGATCGTATAGTATTTCGTCGAGGTCCGCCGTGGATCTCATGTACATGCAAGGGAAAAACAGAGTTTCAAAGAATAGTTAGCACAAAGGAAGTGTAAAATAAAAAATAGATGTAATAAAACAAAAAAAAGAAAAATAGCTAGGTAGGTAGAATCAAACACTATCGCCTCCCAGGCAACGGCGCCAAAAACTTGATCGACGCCCCGGGAGTGCGCACACGCGACCGGGGCGAGCGACTCGCTAGTCTTACCGTAAGCGCACGGTGTAGCGACGAGTGGGTATCGAACACGAGGAGGGCAAATGACGGTGTCTTCTTCAATCCACCTGGCTATAGGAACAGTCGAGAAATGTTCGCAATAAAGCGGTCACAGTCGTTCAATCGTATAAAGGAAATATCAAATTAATAAAGACGCCTAGGGATAGGGAATCCCCGCTTCAAACCGTATCTCGTCATTGTGATTCGTAGGTTTCACAATTGCTAGACTTGTAATTCAGGTAAACTAGTTGCAACTAAATGTAGAACCAAGCTCACGCTCTCGTGCTATTGCCGGTCTATAGCAAACCTAGGGTAGGGTCCAATCTCTTGCAAACCCTAACCTAGGCAAGCTAGCGTGAAGAACAACATCATCGTTCAATCGTATCTCGAGCCCACTCTCGTGCAAACTCGAGCTACGACCTAGGTTGGGATAGTTCCTACCCATCCAATCTCTTGTAAACGGGTATTGGTATAGAATTACAATCGAAACCCCTAGTTTCGGTCCAATCTCTTGCAAACCGATTCCGGAGAAATCCAATTGTAACCCAATTTGAATTTTTAGGGCTTCCTATCGAATTGGGATCCAATCTCTTGCAAATCCCAATCGGTATGAATCCCTAGCTATTCGTATTAAATCAATCCCAAACTAACCCTAATCAATTCTAGCAATAATTTCACCAATTCATCACAAATTAGAAATAGGGTTCGTAGGGTTCATCCCTACGCTCTAAGACGATAGAACTACTCACAATTCATAATGCAATTCAATGGAAATTCAGTAATAAAAACAATAGAATTCATTGCAATATTCAATATATCAATAAAAATGAGGTTATTGATAGAGAGAAAGACAAACCAATGAAGTTCTAATAGCATCCAACAAAATAACACTTTCTTCTCCCTCCAAAAAGCTCAATCTAATCTCCTAAAAAGTAATCTTAAAAAGGCTGCAAAAAGTTCTGAATAAGCTCTCTAAACTAGGTTAAAAACTGGGGTTAAATACCCCCAAAATCGCCCAAAAAAACTGTGACAAAATTGCCCCTGCGCAGCCTGAAAATCGCAATTTACGCTACAGGTGTTGGATATGGATGACATTTGTACACCCTTGTAGGGGATGTACGAGGGAATACGGAACTCGAACGTCGTGTACACGAAGTCGTGTGCAAAGGGAATCTGTTCCCTTGCGGAGAGGATCTCTAGATTAGTGGGAAAGTCGCATTATATGTGCATAAGTGCATGCGACATATGGCTAATAAAGGGGGAATATCTTAAGCTTATGTTGTACCATGCATATGGTACAACTTAAGCTTATAATGTGCCATGTATGATGGTACGCTTTAGTTAAATTGTTCCAAAGGAACAATTACTCCTAAAATAACTATCTTGGGGGCTATAAATAAGACCCAAGGCTTAGCCATTTCCAAACACTTTTGCATGGTATTCTTGCCTTGCATTTCATTCTAGCGAAGCTCTGCCGAAATCCTTCCTCTCTCTTTATCCAAGTTCTTAATCTAAAAGTAGAGACTTAGATTGTGGATTTAGTAGCCTTACCCCGTTCGTGAGAAGACTCGATCCGTCGTGGCGAATCCGAAGGCGAAGTTCCGAGACTACCGTGCCGCATACGCAAGCGTAAGTCTCAACTTCATTTATCGATCCTAACGTTGTTTTGACAGGATCCTACATTGGTATCGGAGCCATACGGGTTCGCCCCGGTCAAACCGCCGCCCCGTCGAACCGATGAATGAGGCGTTGTCTTTTTCACGAATGGGTATCCTACCATTACGGATATGGTAGGAACGCTTCGTGACGGAGAGAACGCAGCGGTTGTTCTTTTCACGTTAGGGTCTCCTACCATTACGGATATGGTAGGAACTCTCCGTGACGGGAAGAACCGACCGTTCATATCGTCGAGCTCGCTCTCTTCATGGATGCTGAGTCTCCATTCATAGGGAATGTGAACTCTCTTCATGTGGAGCGCGTAGTTTACGAACTTTAAAGTGTGTTATTTTTCATTTTTGGCACACGGCCATTAGATAATAACTACTTTCTCGACGAACGGGTGCTTCATCGACGAACGGGTGCTTCACCGGAGAAGAAGATGGTGGTTATTCCCATCGGGGAAGATGACTTTTGGTGCATGAAATCTATGGTCATATGGGCAATGGAGGCAATGCATTCCCCCTCCCCATGCGGAGGGGGTTGGCTACGACAAATAACGATGAAAACCACCGTGACCACCCCATCAAGGGGGAGGAGTGCATGCGACCACCCCATGAAGGGGGGAGACCGGCCATGGCCAAAGGGCCATGACCGGTCAAGGCCAATAAGCCATGGCCGGGCCATGGCCGGTCGGCCTTGGCCGGCCATGGCCGGCCGGCCCTGGCCGGCCACAGCCAGGGCCAGGGAGCCCTGTCCGCGGCCTGGCCAGGCCAGGCCAGGGCCTGGCCACCCTGGCAGAGGCCAGGGCAGCACCCTGGCCTCAGGCCAGGACCTGGCCGCCCTGGCCTCAGGCCAGGGCAGGGGCCCTGGCCTCAGGCCAGGGCAGGGGCCCTGGCCTCAGGCCAGGGCAGGGGCCCTGGCCCCGGCCAGGGCCAGGCCGCCCTGGCAGAGGCCAGGGCAGCGCCCTGACCTCAGGCCAGGGCCTGGCCACCCTGGCAGAGGCCAAGGCCAGGCCGCCCTAGCCTTAGGCCAGGGCCTGGCCGCCCTGGCAGTGGCCAGGGCAGGGGCCCTGGCCCCGGCCAGGGCCAGGCCGCTCTGGCAGAGGCCAGGGCAGCGCCCTGGCCCCTGGCCAGGGCCTGGCCAGCCCTGGCCCTGGCAGAGGCCAGGGCCTGGCCAGCCTTGGCCTCGGCCAGGGCCTGGCTAATGGCCGGCCCTGGCCGTTGCCAGGGCCACGGCCAGCCCTGGCAGCGGCAAGGGCCTGGCCGAAGGCCGGCCTGGTCGGCACTGGCCGGGAGTGATGTAGACCAATTTTTGGTCGACCAATTTGGGTGTTTTGGTCGACCAATCCGGAAAAAGGCCTTGATCGATCATGAACATGCCGACTAGCCCATACGGGGTTGCAAAAGGCCTTGGTCAAACACGAATGTGCGGACTAGCCCATACGGGGCTAACGACAGTCGTCTGCTCTTATTTTATAAAGTTTTTTCTTGGGCTCTACTCCTTGAAGATTAGCCGTAGTGCTCTACTTCATGCGAGATTAGCCATGTCATTGTGCTCTACTCTACGGAGATTAGCCAATGTACTTATGACATTGTGCTCTACTCTACGGAGATTAGCCAATGTATTTCAAATTTTTTTTTGAAAAAGATGTTTTCAAATAGGTTATGTCCCGTCCTTAATCGGGATAGCGCAATTTAGAATTCCAAGTCCTACCACGATCCGGCCATGGTTATCTAACCCATGGGTGTGTAGAACAGGTCTCGTGGCTTGGCAATTGTTGCGCTAAAATTCTTTGCGCAAACTCTCACCTATTCCATTTTGAAAGATATGTTTTTCAAAAGTATTTTTCCGCTGCTGGTACCATACGGGTATCATTTCTGATTTCTTTTTACATGAGATAAGTAAGAGGGATACTTTGAAAGTTACTTCTAGATGGTAGTTGGGAACGTAGTGAACTTCTCGATTCTAGAGTAACATTTCAGCTTATCCCAGGAACTTATCAAGTGTTTAAAGAATCGAAACTTTATGCATAGAATTTTGATCGTGTTTTTCATTTTCTTTGTAGTTTTTTGATTCGAATATGTCTACCGCTTCTAAGGACATTGTCGCCGAGCTTAACAAAGGTGAGAAGCTCAACGGCGACAATTATAAACTTTGGTCAATAAAAATCCAATATGTTTTGGAGGAGCAAGATGTGCTTGAAACACTCCAAAACGTAATGGAAGAACCTGAGTTGGGCAATACGGCCCAACACAAGAGGGACCGAGAAGCTTATGAGACTTGGACTCGAAAGAACAAAATAGCACGTATTACGTTATTTTCCGCAATGGACAATGACATAATGTGTCTATTTCGGGAATTCGACCTAGCCAAAGACATATGGTCTGGGCTAGAAATAAAGTTTGGTGGAACTTCGGTCACCAAACTCCGCTCCTTAAATATTCAATTTGATTCGTACAAAATGCTGCGAGATCAATCTATGAAAAAGCATCTCCGCCACATGGCGAATCTCATAGCTGAATTGAAGGATGCGGGTCTTACGCTGTCTGACGAACAGCAGATCCAAGCAGTCATTCGTTCACTCCCAAATAGCTGGGATAACATGAAAATGCACCTCACTCATAATGAGTGCATTAAAACTTTAAGCGATGTATCCAAACACCTCGAACTCGAGGAAGAGCGGATTCAAGCCGCAAAACCTAGTGCCGAAGTGCACATGGCCGCTAGTTCCTCACATGGAGGAAAGAAGCGGAAGGATAAACGCTTAAGGTTTATGAACGAACGAAAGAAAGAACCGGAAACCTCAAAGAAGACTAAGAACAAAAAGTGGCAAAAGAATGTGCACTCAAAGAAGAAAAACTTGAAGAAGATCAAGTGCTTTAAGTGCAACAAGTACGGTCACTTCGCCCATACGTGTACGGATGGAAGTGATAAGGTAACTTGTAGGGCTAGTTACATATGTGTTTCTAGTTCCATGTTTCTTGCTGAATCTAACTATTTTTGGTTGATTGATTCAGGTGCCACAGACCACGTAGCGAAGGACAGAAGGTTCTTCGTAGAGTATCGAAGGATAACTCAAGGAACAAAGTGGATATACGTCGGCAACAACACTCGTGTTGAAGTCAAGGGCGTCGGAACATGCAAGCTAGTTCTCGACAACGGCCGGACTCTATTATTGCACGACGTCCTCTTTGCTCCAGATATTCGAAGGAATATCGTATCCGTGGTCATGTTAATGTCTTTAGGTTATGAATGGAGGTTCTATGAATAAAATGTTGACCTTGTTTGTAATAGTTCTTTAGTTGGGTCGGGTAATGTTTGTAATGGATTAATTGTTTTAAACACTATGTATGATGATTCTTCTTCTATTAATGAAAGTTTCCATTTGACAAATGCTTCTAATTCTGAATCTGAGATCATTTGTTGGCATGCAAGACTTGGTCACATTGGACCAACTAGAATGGATAGACTTGCCAAAAGTGGCTTGCTATCTAATGTTTCAAAAGTTGAAATGTCAACTTGCGAACATTGTCTTGTAGGGAAAACTTGTCGCAAGCCGTTTGGAACTGGCACAAGGGCCGAAGTTCCATTACAGCTTATCCATTCGGACATTTGCGGTCCAATGAATGTTAAGACAAGACGCGGGAAGTCCTATTTCATCACCTTCATTGATGACTTCACCCGTTTCGGTCACATTTATTTGATTTCCCACAAACATGAAGCTTTATCTTGCTTCAAAAACTATATGAGTTTAGTGGAAAATCAACTAGATCGCAAGATAAAGGTCTTGCGAACCGATCGGGGTGGAAAATATCAATCAACGAGTTTTAAGGAACTCTGTGATGAAAAAGGCATAGTTCATCAAATAACTATGCCTTATACTCCGCAACAAAACGGTGTTGCGGAAAGAAGAAATAGGACATTGATGGAAATGGTCCGATCAATGATGTCTCAGGCAAATTTGCCCATCACCTTTTGGGGTGATGCATTATTGACGGCAGCATTCATCTTAAACCGTGTACCCTCGAAGTCGGTAAGTTCTACTCCTTATGAGTTGTGGAACAATAGAACTCCAGACTTAAGCATTCTAAAACCTTGGGGTTGTGCCTCTTACGCACATTTATCCTCTCACAAATATGGCAAACTTGGGCTACGTGGGAGGAAGTGTATCTTCATCCGATACGCTGAAAACTCCAAAGGATATGTTTTCGTCGGTCAAGAGGACAATGGGGGTCTAATAGAATTCGAATCGAGGAATGTTGTCTTCTTGGAAAACGAGTTTCCAAGACAGGGTGAGATAAGTCAAGACTTATCCTTGTTTGAGACTTGGGATCAAGAAGGATCGGAACGTTCGAGTGGGAGAATTCTTGGTGAAGAGGAAAATGACCCTCATACTTCACATATGGATGATACGAACGATACCAATCCTATTCCGAGTGGGAGTGATGTTATTCCAAATGGGAGTGATGTCATTCCAAGTGGGAGTGATCAAACTCAAGCAAGACGTAGTAATCGAACGAGGCTAACACCTCTGAGATTTGAGGATGAATTTCCTCAAACATTCATGACATTACTACAAGATGATGACGAACCTGCAAATTTCAAACAGGCCGTCACATGCCCTGCTAAAGATAAATGGATAGCGGCGATGAAAGAAGAACTTCAATCCATGAAAACAAACCAAGTCTGGGACTTGGTTGATTTACCTAAGGGACGTAGAGCCATTGGGAACAAGTGGGTTCTCAAAATCAAGCATAAGGTTGATGGCTCCATCGAGAAATATAAAGCTCGCCTTGTTGCGAGGATCTATGTTTGGAAATGTGTCCCAAAGATCCAAAAGAAAAGAAAGCTATGGAAAAGGTTCCATACTCCAGTGCTGTCGGGATTCTGATGTACGCCATGCATGATGTGTACCAGACCGGACATTTGCTATGCTGTTGGTATGGTAAGCCGTTACCAATCCAACCCAGGACAGGCACACTGGAAAGCGGTGAAGAGGATATTAAGGTACCTCAAAGGGACTGCGGACTATGCGGTATGCTATCAAGGCAATACCTTGAGACTCGAAGGCTATACCGATGCTGATTGGGCAGGTGATCTCGACGAGCGAAGATCTACCTCATGCTTTGTTTTCTTGCTCGGGAATGGTGCAAAATCCTGGAGCAGCAAGAAGCAAACCTGCATCGCCCTATCAACCATGGAAGCCGAATTTGTAGCATTCAGCATGGCTGTCCAAGAAGCTGTTTGGCTTAGGAAATTCTTAGACAGGCTGACGGATGCCACTGACTCGAGCACTGTTCCTATCTACAGTGATAGTCAAGCTTCGATTGCCTATGTCAAAGATCCTAAGTTTCATTATAAGACCAAACACATTGATATTCGATTCAAGTTTGCGAAGAACTATGACAAACGGAAGGAAGCAGACATAGGATACATATCCACGCATAAGATGATAGCGGATCCCCTTACTAAGGTGATCCCCAGAGATGTGTTCTTCAAACACTTATCATCTATGGGAATGCGTAGGTGCTGAGCTGTATCATGTAATATTTTCCATGTCTATAGAAGATCAAAGTTTAATAAAAAGAAGAAGTTTTTTTTATATATTGCATACAAGTTTCTTACAAATGATTTTATATACATTTGTGTTTAAGTCTCAGCTATTTTATTGTGTGTATGTCGGACAGATTAAGGTTGGCTCTCTCACATGAGCAACCGCCTTATCTTATCAGATGGATAAGATAGAGATGAGACCTGTTTAAAGTCAAAATCATCAGACGGATGATTTAGAGTCATGACTTAAACAAAATGGTCGCATGAAAGATCTGCGTCATATGGATGCTTTCAAAAGATCTAAGAGGATTTTTAAATCCTATCTGTCTTATGCAGGATGAGAGTCCGGGAATATTTCATGGGTAGTAAGGGGACTCAAAAGATAGGCAATGTGGTGTCTGATCTTTCATCCGTACAACATCATTAAGACATAATCTCCCTGGGAAAGGAGTGATGTTGTAATACGTGTTCATACCACGTATGCATTTCGACCACTGAGTTAGTAGTAATAGTGTTTGCTATTATATGATACTCAAAGGCCATACGGGTCTTAACTCTTACCCTCAAGGACTCCAATTGGTTCCTTTAGATTTGACGAGATGATCGCTATCTTAGCGTGTTGCTAATGGGCTATGATAATTCGGCTCGACGGGGCACGTTAGAAAAGAGAATCAAGTCAAGATCAGAAGGTTCGCAAGAAGAGGAAGATTGATTTCATATTCGCATTTGAACTTTAATGATTCAAAGCTGGCCAGCCAATTGTGATCCAGATGGGATTCAATTGTTGAATATAAAGTATAAGAAATGTGAAGAAATAATCTAGGGTAAAGCATGCGTTGAACTACTCAACTTTGCACCTTCGAGGTCGTTGTGTATCTCTAACAAGTGCACAACAACAGACTCTACGCGCATGATGGTCGCACGGTCTATTTCTCGGTATGATAGATGAAAGAACTAAGAGAAAGACGTTCTCTTACAATCCCCTCAAGTGTGAGTGGGAGATGTTGGATATGGATGACATTTGTACACCCTTGTAGGGGATGTAAGAGGGAATACGGACCTCGAACGTCGCGTACACGGAGTCGTGTGCAAAGGGAATCTGTTCCCTTGCGGAGAGGATCTCTAGATTAGTGGGAAAGTCGCATTATATGTGCATAAGTGCATGCGACATATGGCTAATAAAGGGGGAATATCTTAAGCTTATGTTGTACCATGCATATGGTACAACTTAAGCTTATAATGTGCCATGTATGATGGTACGCTTTAGTTAAATTGTTTCAAAGGAACAATTACTCCTAAAATAACTACCTTGGGGGCTATAAATAAGACCCAAGGCTTAGCCATTTCCTAACACTTTTGCATGGTATTCTTGCCTTGCATTCATTCTAGCGAAGCTCTACCGAAATCCTTCCTCTCTCTTTATCCAAGTTCTTAATCTAAAAGTAGAGATTTAGATTGTGGATTTAGTAGCCTTACTCCGTTCGTGAGAAGACTCGATCCGTCGTGGCGAATCCGAAGGCGAAGTTCCGAGACTACCGTGCCGCATACGCAAGCGTAAGTCTCAACTTCATTTATCGATCCTAACGCTGTTTTGACAGGATCCTACAACAGGCAGCGCGGCTCACTCGGCCGAGTGACAAATGTCATTCGGCCGAGTGACAAACCCTGACAAATTCCAGTAACTTCAGACTTTTGGGGGTCGGCTCCTCGGGAGTCACTCGGCCGAGTGACTTTCTTTGCTTCGGCCGAGGGGACTTCTTCACTCGACCGAGTCAGAACTCGGGAGCTGACTGACAGATTCCAGTAAGTTGGGACTTTTGGGTTGCCGTCGTCTTGATGCCACTCGGGCGAGTGGTGTCTCCGTGGTTCGGCCGAGTGGGCTGGCGATGCTCGGCTGAGTGCACGTTGATATTCAATCTGCTGCGTGTCCGATCTGGCCGGCCGAGCGGGCTCTCGATGGTCGGCCGAGTGACTCCTTCACTCGGCTGAGTGACATGCTGAAAATGCCCAATCTTCGTATTTTTGCTCCCTCGTCGCTCCTACGACGTTCTTTCTTCTTCCACTCCTCTCCAATTGCAGAATTCCCCTCAAAAGAGTCACGGGTGACACTCCAGAGTGGGTGCATCTCAGAATCACTCCAAATCGCTCTAAATCTCCTGAAATTCGACAAAAACAAGAAATCGTGAAAAGCATCGCAATATTGTCGAATAATCGTGAAAAACGCGATACGAGCTATCAAAATGGCATGCAAACATGCAGAAAAAAGGTGTAAAATATGGAGTGATCACTTACCACGTTGAAAGAGAGCTTGTCATTATTTACATCAATCAAGGCACCGGTGGTGGCTAGGAATGGTCTTCCTAGGATAATTGGAGTCATTGTGTCCTCGTCTATCTCCATTACAGCAAAATCACAGTGGATCGTAAGCTCTCCCACTCGAACCGGGACATCATTGAGGGTTCCAATATGATACTTGATTGATCGGTTTGCTAGTTGGGGTGAGATCATAGTTGGTTCATGTTTACCCATGTGAAGCTTTTTGCATATGGATAATGGCATGAGGCTTACGCTAGCACCTAGATCACATAGTGCTCTCCTAATGAGTATGTCCTCAATCGTGCATGGGATGGAAAAGTGATCCGGATCTTCTAATTTCTTGGGTGGCTTGTTCTGTAGGATGGCGCTACACTCCTTAGATAGGGCCAACGTGGCCTTCTTCTTTCGTGCCAATAGATCCTTGAGAAATTTGGTGAATGATGGAACCTCAGAAATATCATCTAGGAAGGAGATGTTGAGGTGAAGCTGCTTGAGGATTTCTGTGAACTTCCCGTATTTTTGCTCGAGCTTTGCCTTCACCAACCTTTGAGGAAAGTGGACCTAATGTATGTACACTCTGGGTGTCTCAGTAGATGCTTCTTGGTTCTCCTTTTCTGCTTTGTAATCCTTACCAGTGTCCTTCATTGGGGCCAAAGGCTCCTTATCAACATGGACATATGCATGCTTTGTATCAATAGGTACGCTCCTTGCCGGCTCCTTCAGCTCCTTACCACTTCTTAACATAACAGCATTGATCTGAGCTCTATGATTTTGCTCTGGCTGACCTGGTAGTTTCCCCTGATAATTGGTCATTTGGCTCATCTGCTAAGATATCTAGGCTATCTGGGTCTCAATCATTCTGTTCTGAGAAGTGACGGTGTCGAGTCTGGAGTTTATCTGCTGAATAGATGTTTGGAAGTATTCATTCTCCTGGCCCTGAGCTGTAATAAAGTTCTCCGTAAGGCTCTCCACATTGGATTTCTGTGGGGGTGGTTGAGGCATGTTCGATGGAGGCATTTGTTGATATCTAGTGAGCTGGTTAAAATTCTGTGGCTGTTGCTGATAGTTGTTGTTGCGGTCCGAGAAGTTGGGGTGGTTCTACCAACCAGGATAGTAAGTATTGGAGTAAAGGTTATTGGGCGGCCTTTGGTTGTTATTATACAATGCATTGGCCTGCTCAATGCTCAAGCCATATGTTTGTGTGACATGATGCTCAAGCCACAGACTTCGCAACTAGCCACAACTGGAAAAGCAAATGCTTTCACTTCATTCCTTATCTGTGCAATCTATTGCCCCCAAAGAGTCAAATCTGCTAGAGAGTAGAGTGAGCGTGTCAACATCTAGCTTGCCCCCCTCCTTAGTCATCTCTCTTTCGCCGCTCCAGTGATAATTGTTGGAGGCCATCTCCTCCAATAGTGCTTTCGTGGTCTCTGGAGTCTTATTCATGATAGCACCGCCAAATGCGACGTTAATAGAGATCTTGACCTCTTGCTTCATACCGTTGTAGAAGGTCTGAATAAGAAGCCACTTCGAGACTCCATGATGGGGGCATTGTCTCTGAAGCTCCTTATATCACTCGCATGCATCATATAGAGATTCCTGGTCAAACTATGTGAAGGAGGTAATCTCATTGCGGAGCTTCACAGTCTTTCCAGTAGGGAAGAATTTAGTGAGGAATGCTTTAGATAATGCATCTCATGTAGTGAAGGCATTAGGATAGTTGCTTTTAACCCACTTCGTGACCTTGTCCCTCGGAGAAAACGAGAAAAGTTGCAGTCTGATGGTGTCTTTGGTAACGCCATTGATCTTTACGATATCACACTTTTCCCAAAAGGTGTTCTGATGATCATTCAGGCTCTCTGAATATGATCCGCTAAACTGGTCCTGCTGAATGAATAATATGATTCTGGTCTTTAATTCAAAGTTTGCAGCTTGGACTGTCGGACAAGCAATGCTAGACGTGGGGCCATTATAGGGCATGGAGAATTCCATGAGGGACTTCATAGCTTTTCTCTCTTCTGCCATTGCTTCTTGCCTTAGATTATTTCTTTGCGTTCAATCTTCTTGTGGAAGTTTCGATCTCAGGATCAAATGGAACTAAGTCTTCCGAGCTCCAACTCCGCATGCTCATACAAGAGGAAGAAAAACTTGGAGAAGACCATCAGTAAAGCAAGAGTAATGGTGAAAGAAAAATATGAAGAGAGTAGTTAATAAAATCCAAAATTGGACTAATATTAATCTGATTGCCTCCCCGAAAACGACGCCAAAAACTTGTTGAGTGCTTTAATATTACTGCAAGCGTACGGTAGTCGTAGCAATTGGGTCGATATCAGGGAGGCGATGGACTAAGTACCAATCAATTATGGATCACAGTTAGCTACGCAATTTTATAATAGACGGTGATAATTATACTAAGAATTTATCAAGATGAGAAGATGATAGGGCCAATTATCTCCACTATCATTAATTAATTATAAGATTGATCTCAAGTGTCAATTTATCGAATTAATGCATTGGGTGAGATTTTCGAACTAATCCCCAACATTCGTTCTCGCCTACTCTCCTGGGAAAACTCGAATCAAAGTCAATGATCTCTAAGCTATGCCTCTAATTTCTCGTTGAAAACCCCAATTAAGTTGCTCTAATTAATTCGGGTCCAATTTCTCGTTGATAACCATAAAACTAGAACATTAATCTATCTATCGAAGTGCATCAAACCAAAACCCCAATTTCGCATTGGTGATTAAGGTTTTATAGCAAATCAATGGATAAATTAATGTTAAGTACACCCAAGACTAAACCCTAGCAATTAATTCAATAAATGAAAAGTAATATGATCAATCCATAATAAAATTCATGATAGGGTTCAACTCAACCCTAAGTAAAGAGAATTACTCATGAGTCATAGTAAATCATATAAAAGAGCATAAAAATCTAAGAGAGAAGTAAAGAAAATAGTTACTAATATTAATGGGAATCAGTAGAATCCAAGCTTCCAATCTTTGAACACGATATAAAACAATTAAAGTTTTTCAAAAGATAAAGAGAGCAGCCACCAAAATACAGGAGAAACCCCCTAGAAAAAACATCCCCTAATCAATTACAAAACTGGGATTAAATACCCCCTTCAAAAAGCCCTAAGCAAATCAGGTCTAAAAAGAAATATAAGCTGGCGCACGGCCGTGCAGCAAGTTGCACGGTCGTGTTGCAATTGTTCAGGATTTGGCCATTTGATCTGTTGTCTTTGCACAGCCGTGTTGGCTGGGCGCACGGCCGTGTCGACTCTTACAAGAAAATCTTCAAAGTTACTGTTTCAGCTTCATTTCTTCATGTTTTCTCCTCCTCACTCCAGGTTTTCTTCTCCCACGCCATTCACAGCGCTTCTTTGCCTCGATTAGCATGTTTTGGCCCTGAAAAGCATGAAATATTTCCCAAGAGTGAAATGAACTAAAACAACCTAGAAAGAATGAAAATAAAACATGAAAATTTCTCGGCGAAACAATATCACCACACTACAAAATATGTGCTTAACTACTATGATTGAAATAAAAGATAAGAAGAACAAAACCAAACACACACAAATTTACATGTTTCGAAGGAAGTCCTATGTCAACGGACAACAAATAATTTTCAATATATCATATAGAGAAATTACAGATTAAAAAGGGAAAGATACATAAATCTCACAACATGTCTATAGAAGATAGAACTCTTACAAGAAACTCTAGGAAAAAAAATTGATTAGTCATCCCTCTAAACTCGAAAATACATACATGTCAATCTCTCAATACAAAATAATCAAAATACATATTCGGATACAAATCTGTCGGATACAAATCTGTCGGGTACATCACCCTAAAGAAAATTTGGACCGCCCCCGAGGCCTTCGGGTGTTCCATGCAACCAAACAAAGAACAAAAAACGATGGATCAGAGATGAATAGAGTTCAAACCCAATCTCAACAATCATATTAAGAACGCATGTTTCAGTAAAAATTTTATGAGTTTAATCCAAAACTTCAAATGGAATCCATCATCCAAGGACACCGTCCCCATGCTCGGTGTATTTCTGCAGCAATCCGAAGTCATCTGTTGATTCAAATAATCTAGCACTGAAACTTTTCGGGTATTGATCATCGTTCCATTCATTATCCTCAGAACCAAACAGATTATAATGCAATCATACACATTTTAATGAAGCTTACTCCAATGACCAGATCCCCCGGTTTCTTTCTGACTCATATCCAGCCGGCACGGGACAATTGAAACCTGAAATTGGCTGCTCAGTTGCATTTTCAGAGTCGGGCTCATCAACTTCATCCAGTGAGCTTCGCTGTAACAATCAAGGCAGTCGGAATGGAGCAGATCCATGTACAAACGCGGCAGGACACTAATATGTCACGAGCAAATTCGAGCCAGTGGTCGATGTTATCTCTTGATGTCCTGGAGCGAGCGAACAGACAGAGGAAGTCAAGGCGAGGGAGCGAAGGGAGCCCTGGAGAATGAGACAGGAGAGCTGGCCGATCCTGTCAACTTCTTGAAAATCTGAATTTCTATAAACAATCAACAATTGTTTGATCTTAAATATCAAACTTTCATATCAATAAACAACCCATTACAATAACTTCACTGATCCCATCCTATAGAAAGAAAATTTCCCCAACGAAATAGGTTGTGTGCTTACAGTAACATCATTGATCACAGCCTAGAGAGAAGGATTTCCCTAACGAAATATGTCCATGTGCTATCAATATGCATAAAACATCCAACAGCATAAAAAATAGCTACCATCTTTTGAGAACTCGCCATGCTGCGAAATAAAAAATAAGCATGCGGATTCATCGGCTACATGAAAAGCATGTCGAAAACCCTTACATTCGGCCAACGTGATCTCCGTAATAGGAGGAAGGGACATAGGTGGAAGGGACGGCAGAGATATCCAATCGCCCAGTCCATTCTTCGCCAGGTTTCAAGGTGATTTGCTTCTCGATAGCAGCAGCATCAACACACAGCATCTGTTTGTATTCCTCATCTCCCAAATCGGCCATGGCCTTGGATTGCTTCTCCCATGGATTCCATACCACTGTAACAAGGGAAAAAAAGATTTACAGCTCTAAGTATGGGTTCTGATTTGAGGGAAAATCTTCATGTTGCACAAGTTAATGATGAGTTCGGATGGAACTTGATCAAATAATATCAAATGATTCACCAATTATCTGTATTAAGTTATTAACTATATATTTAAATTTGATAGTAAAATTCACATATTGTCAGTCAGACTGAACTGTTTAAACAAATCGAAAGAAGCCTTCAATAAATGCTTCGGGAACCATTTGAAATCTAATCAAATATGGATATATTTTATTATTCAAATAATATTCGAACTCCATCAGGAGTTCCAATATGAATACCTCAATGTTTGATTCAATTCAACCATAGGATTGATCATTAATGTCACTGCTACTTGCCCAAAACTTTGAAGTATTGATGATGATTTGAGATGACATTTTTATACCAACACACCCATGTAAGTCAAGCACCCTTTTTTATTGGCCAGGCTCTTGCGCAGCTGTATTTTTTAAACTCCATTTTTAATACAACTTTTGTGTTTGATTTACATATCTAAAATAGGACAAAATTAAAATCAGACCGTGGTGGTTTCTACTCTAAGAAATAAGAACTATAGTAAATCATGTCCCCCTTCATTCGACAAGTTTCTTTAATCATCATGAAAACGAGACATGTGATGGACTCTGATACCAACTGTTGGGCTCATATGCACATTTGATATCTTTATAAAGTAAACAATCGTCTCATAAAACTTTCAAGAATCATTGAACCAACGAGCAAAACTAATAACTCTCTACAAAACCCACAACAGAAGCAATATATAAAAAATAAACGCAATAATAAAAGAAAAGCCATAGACACAGTCCTTCAATGAGGTCAAGTCTCACATCTTCAGCAAGAGGTGCAGCAAGAGGTGCACGACTTCTTCACATACAGCTCCTCTAGCTTCTCTTATAATCCATTGATCGCAGTATCCTTGAACACTTGATAAATTACCTCATCCGATAGGCTAAGCTGGTTAATTGTCATAAGCCGAATCCTCCATCTACATCTTCTCTCCGAGATATCTACCAATAAAATATATATACACTACCCCCTATGAATACGATCATTCCTCAAATTGCTTTCATCTTGCTCCCTTACTATTGAACTTCTCAATTTTGTATTATGCTCCTCTAACTGTCACATATGAACCACCCATATACAAACTCGAACCAGTTGCTCCTCCGGCTACAGTAGTTTTTGGAGAACATTACACAATTGCCTTGTAAATGAATCATAAATCTTGTTTTGATATGAAGTGCTAGGACCGGATACCAATTGTTGGGCTCATATGCCCACTTGATATTCTTATCAAATAAACAATCGCCCCGAGAATTTTTAATAATCGTTAAACCAACTAGCAAAGCTAATAATTTTTTATATAAAATCCACAACACAAGCAATATATTAAAAGTAAACGTAAAAACAAAAGAAAAGCACGCACCTGATATCAAAATTTATACTAATTCGGTTCCATCCAATTCTTGGTGTACGTCTAGTTGAAGAGATCACTAATAGTTCAATAATCATGGATTGCATAGAATGACAATTGATTCAATGAAAACCCTAGCATGTTAAGAATATGAAGAAGAAAATTATGAAGAAATCTCTATGTTGGCTCGCAAACAACCCTCTCTTGACCCTCTCAGTTTGTCCTCTGTAAAAATACATATAACCGTGAACTTTTATAAGAAAATTTGTACCAAAATCTAACCAAAACAATGATTTAAATCCCTTTGGGAAATCCTAAAGGGTCTGGTGAACAGTGCCAAATCCAGTCGGAATCGGATTCCGACCGGCCTCACATTGCCACATTTGCATCATATTGATTCTTGGCCGTTGGACTATGTCGCTGGAGTTCGTCACTCGACCATTTCGATGATGACCTGTGACTGCATCCCGTTGCACCGCGCCTAGTGCACAATAAAATGCGCACGCCACAGCTGCATTCATGTACACATGATGATGTCGTGTGGCCGCATCACATCGCTTAGCGCACGACCAAACGCAAACACCACTGCTACATGTGTGCACACGTTGCGTGCACGTGGGCATCACCCGCAGGCCCGTAGCGTAGGCCACCCCATGTAGGTTGCACTATATCTACGATTAAGCTGTCGAAATATCGCCAAAAATATATGGTATGGTCCAAGTAATGTTCATCTATCTAGGCCACCCAAAATTTAGTGTTTTAGGCTCCAAAAATTCTCTTAAAATCCTAATAAATCCTAGATAATCTTGAGTTATTTTGGATGTTTTGCATCACATATTTTAATAGCGTGCGTGCAAACGTATGCAGATACGGTTAATCTAATTTACTATTAGCGTTGGCACAAGTTGCAACTCATAAAAATTTAACATAATTTACTTCAAAAACTCTCAAAAGTGCCTTGGCTGTAAGAAATAACATATAGATGAATGGAATTATTTCCGGTTAATGAGAGTCCCGAATCCTAGTGGAAGCTGCAATTAGTGCCCCGAACACATAAGAAATGTAGACTTGTGAAGCACACAAGATTTTAACATTGTAATGCAACAAGAAAATATTAGTTCAATACCTGAAAGTAATAGATAATGTCCATTAATTATGTTCCCTAAACCCTACGTATCATGGACGTGTATCATATAAGGCGTGTCATCGTGTTGGAATGTTCCAATATGCGTACATTCCAACATGTGTGTCCCCAGAATACTTGTGATGCGATACAGACGCACCAAAGGATGAGAAGGTTTTAGAGAGTTGCAGCAAATTAAGGGACAGATCCAAGGGTATTTTAGTGATTTGGGGTCTTAGGGGTAGTTTGGTAATTTCTGTAATTCTGAAAAAAACAACGATTAAAGTAGACTTTCTAGGATTTGATTAGAACCCTAATTCTTGAAGCTTTAGGCTTCGATTTCGAATACAAAGTTAGGAGAGCAACCTCCCCTCAAAAGAGGTCCGCTATCTTTTGTATCTTTATTTAAGATTCTATAAAATCCCACATTTTCCCCAAATCTTCTACCAAAACCTTAATTTTATATTATTTCCTCTTGCAGATCGCATCAAATTGGTATCAGAGCTCTACGATCAACGACGATGGTGGCGGCATCGAAAAAATGGAACTTTTGGAGAAGAAACTCGATGTCGAAGTTGAGGGATTGAAGAAATTGATTGAGAAGATAAGGTCCGAAGCAAAGACCTCGGAAACGATGATGGATGGAGATATTGGAAGCCCTCATGCAATTAAACCAACAGCTCGTTCGATCAGCCCAACAGATCTCGCAACAAGTCGCTTCATTATCAAGGGCGAAGGATTCAGATATGAGTTAAGCCGAGAGCATCAACACAGATCCGGCTAAAAAGGCACAAAATTTGACGAAAAGGAAGGAAAAGATCAAGGAATTCATATAAGGGCTTCTCTCCGATGCGGCTTTGGAGTCTGAGGACACGGAGGACAACACCAAGGAGGGCGATGGGTGCGCAACAATACCAGGCGGCCCCGAGGCCCCTAGGCAGACACGTCGGTGTCAGGCAAAGGCCAGTAAGGGCAACAGGAGGCTCGTGGCTCCCTGGCGGCTTGCTATGGCCCATCTGAGCCCCTGGCGGGTCGCCGCGGACCTTGCAGCCCCCTCGCAGCCCGACATGGCTCCGCCAAGCCCCGCCTGGGCCGCCAAGGGCCTCGCAGCCCCCTGGCGGCCCGGCCAACAACAGCCGAGCTACCAAGGGCCACAGGACCCACCTGGCGACCTGACAGGAGTTCAGTCGGCATTTGAAGGAGCATCGAGACAGCGACGATGAGCAGGACTTGCAGAGGCCCCACAGTCGTGGTTTTGCATGAGAGGCACCAACGTCAGGAGCGGGACTACAAGGAGTTCGATGATTATTACGATGAGGTGTCGGGTTACATGGACGATGGAGGATCTTATTGGGAAGATAACTATTATGAGTAAGATGGTGGAGAAGATGAAGACAGATTTGGACTATGATGCACCACAGGGCCCATACCGACAGCACACTATTATAACTGGTACCAAGGAAGAGAAACACAAGGGGATTTCAACATAGACAGCAAGTTCAAAAAATTAAAGATGCGATCTTTGAAGGAGAAACCCCATATATGTGGATCTACAGGACGGAGAGGTACTTTAAGGTGACGCATCTCATTGCAGCGGAGAAGCTGAGGACGGTTGGGATATGTTTAGAGGGTGAGGCTCAGACGATGAGCAGGACTTGCGGGGGGGCCACGGTAGTGGTTTTGCATGAGGCGCCAACGTCAGGAGCGGGGCTACGAGGAGTTCGATGACTATCACGATGAGGTGTCGGGTACGTGGACGATGGAGGAGGATCTTATTGGGAAGATAACTATTGGAAGTACGATGGTAGAGAAGAGGGAGACAGATTTGGGCTATGATGCACCACTGGGCACATACCGATGGCACTATTATGACCGATACTAAGGGATAGAAGCACAAGGGGATTTCAGCATAGACAGCAAGTTCAAAAATTTAAAGATGCCAATCTTTGAAGGAGAAAACCCTTACATGTGATCTGCAAGGCGAACATGTACTTAAAGGTGATGTGTCTCACAGCAACGGAGAAGCTAAGGGTGGTTGGGATATGTTTGGCGGGTGAGGCATTGTCTTGGTATCGGTGGATGGAACAGCAACGGCATTTGCACTCGTGAAGAAATTTAAAGATTGCGTGCGACACCGATTTCTTGATACACATAGAGGTGATCTTCATGAGTAGCTCTTTGCTCTTAGACAGGAGTGGACAGTAAGGGAGTACATAAAGAAGTTTGAGATGCTATCGGGTCGTGTGCAGGGATTGTCTAAAGAGTCCTTAGAGGGAAGTTTCATGAAATGTCTAAAGGCTAACATTCGTGCAGAGCTACGCATCCAGAGACCTAGAGGGCTACTGGACACAATGGAACTAGCCTATATGATAGAGTATCAGCTCACAGAGCAGCGGCGATCCCAGTGGGCCTGGGACGGACCCACTTTTCATAACCAAAAAGCGACAGGAAAAGAGAAGGCGCCATTACGAGGGATCCAGTCCAGTCAAGAAAAGAAGAATGAGCCTTTATCAGACAACAGGATCAAGCGACTTACACAGACCAAGATCGAGGACAGGCGCACCAAAGGTCTATGATTCCGATGTAACGAGAGGTTCGGACCAGGACAACATTGCGGGGAGCGTGCTCTCTAGAGTCTGATCGTTGAGGACGAAGAATGCGTGCAACTAAAGAGGAAGAGCCGAGAGAGGATGAGCACCACCATTTGAAATAGAATGCCCATGAATGTCATGACCCCACGTTGAGGACAATGTGGTTCTTTGGGACGGAGTAATGATGCAATCCACACGAACCAAAGGAGGAAGTCCGAGGGAGTTGCAGCAAAGCAATGTGCTGATTGGAGCTGATCTAGTGGTATTTTAGTAATTTGGGTTTTAGGAGTAGTTTGGTAATTTATGTAATTCTGGAAAAAAACAGATTATAAGTATGTGATGGCTATGGTTAGAGATTTTTATGTTAGTTATGGTGAAAACCCCTTCTATGAGCTAATTAGAACCCTAGTTCTTGGAGATTTAGAATTTGATCTCAAATACAAAGCTAGGAGAGCGGCCTTCTCTCGAAAGAAGTCAACCATCTTTTGTATCTTTCTTTGAGAATCTATAAAAATCTCATATTTTCCCCAAATAACTAAGGCAGTTATTTGATTCAAACTACAATAGCCAAAAGCCACCCTGCATTGAGTTTACATATATTATAAGTATGTGACGGCTATGGTTAGAGATTTTTATGTTAGTTATGGTGAAAAAACCTTCTATGAGCTAATTAGAACGCTAATTCTTGGAGATTTAGAATTTGATCTCAAATACAAATCTAGGAGAACGGCCTGCTCTCGAAAGAAGTCAACCATCTTTTGTATCTTTCTTTGAGAATCTATAAAAATCTGATCTTTTCCCCAAATAACTTAGGCAGTTATTTCATTCGAACTACAATAGTCAAAAGCCACCCTACATTGAGTTTCCCATTTGGAACCTGATACGATCCGGATGATCGATCAATTAATTTCAGATTTAAAAGAGGAAAAATATAAAAAAAAGAGGAATTTTTATAGAATTTTCAGCGAAGAACAATAGATAAATTGGGCCTCTTTCGAGACGAAGCCATATCTCCTAGCTTTGGATAAACTGATCAAAGCCTAAGAACCCTCACAATTGATACCTAGTTGTTCTTCATAAATAAGCATAAGAAAATAAAATGACGGCTAGCCCTAATAAATAGAAAAGAGAAGATTTACTAATCTAGTCTGAAAATACTAGAATACCCCTTGACTAACCCACTACGTTATACCACGCATCCTACGTCGCACGTAAGTCACCAAAGGGGGGTGGGCCCCACCATGTTGGCCGCCGGCTGTGAAAGGATGCGGATCCGCATCAATACCTTCCTCTAAAAGAGCCACCTTGTCCTCAAGGTGGAGCTCTGGCTGTGAAAGCCCCCGAGGGAAAACAGAGACTCGTGTCACCTGTCAGAACCACCGTGCGACCCCCCTCCTGGAATTCCATCCTAAGCTGCTTCCAATTCATCTTCACCTCGCCCAACCCCCTCAGCCATTGCACGCCCAAAATCACATCGATATTGTCCAACTCTAGAGGTAAGAAGTCCTCCACGATCTGTACCCCTTGTAAGGTCAGACTCAGCCCCTTGCACATCCCACTGCTCTCCTCCCTCCTCCATGTCCCTGAGAGGACCGTAAACGTCTCCAAGGTGCTCCTCTGCAACCCATGACGATCCACCAAATGTCGAGATATGAAGTTGTGGGTGGCCACACTGTCTATGAGTACCGTCACCGGCGCGTCGCCCAATCGTCCTGGCAACTTCATGGTATGGTTCGTGGTTACCCCTACCAAGGAGTTCAGGGACACCTCCGCTACATCAAGATCTGCGTGCTCAACCTCGCTCTCTTCCATCATCAATGGCTCTCTCTCTCATCTGCATACTCCCCCTCGTCCGACATTATCACAATCTGCACCAGCCTGCTCGCACATCGATGGTCAGGACTGAACTTCTCATCGTATCTGAAACAGAGGCATGCAGCACGCCTTGCCCTCATATCAGCCTCAGTCATCCGCCTACCAGGGATCACTGGTCAGGTTTCCTCTTTCTTCATTTCCGCGTCCCCTGGTGCTATTGTAACCCCCGGCGGTGGGACCGGTGTTGTCTGACTACGCTGGCCCTGGGCTTCCCAAGTCCCCCGAATGCGTCTCTCCTCTGCATGCTTCTCCTCCGCCTTGTGGGCCAGGCGAAGGACATCCTCCAATGTTCCTGGGCTCTGCATCATCAGCTCCGCTCGTATAGAGGGCTTCAATCCCCTCATGAAATTTCCTATCATCACCTCATCGGTCACCACCTTCACCCTACTGTTCAGCATCTCGAACCTCTCCACATAATCTCTCATCGTCCCCTCCTGTCTCAGAGCAGATAACTGCTCATAGAAATCTCCACCTGGGGTCTCCTGGAATCGATCTAGTATTAGTGCTGACAGCTCCTCCCAAGCGCGAAAAGGGGTCTGTGCCACCTTCCATCTGTACCAGGCCAGTGTCTTGCCCTCGAAATAGATTCCGATGGCCCTCAAAATCTCCTCCTCCGTCAACCTCATCACCTGGAAGTAGCGCTCCGCCCGATAGATCCACCCATCCGGATCCGTGTCGTCAAAAATCGGCATCTTCAGCTTCATCAGTCGGCGGTCTGCATTGATGTCCCCCTGTGGTCCCACGTCTCTGTCGCGGTCACCTCCACGACCGAATCCTCCGCCGACTGCCTCAACGGGTCCTTCCCCATCAACCCCGTACAGCTCCTCAGGCCAAACGGGTCTCTCACACGCCTCAGGCTAGTAATGGTACCCTGGGAACTCCTGATGTCGCTCCAACACGGGTCCTCCTGCTCCTCTGTGTGGCTGTACATGTGACGTCCGCTCCCCAAAGTAGCCTCTCGGGCCTTGCCCGCCCCGGAAAGCCCTCAAAAGTCTGTCTTGGATCAACCTGCGGTCTCGGTGCCTGTGGATAAGCCTCTGGTCTCCAAAATTGGGCCGCTTGGGCCCCAATCGTCGTGTCTCGGGCCCATCCTCCTCCGTCATGCCCTCAGGGGGCTGCCTGTGCCGCTGCAGGCCCCCAGGGGGCTGCATGTGCTGCTGCGGGCCCCCACAGATGGAGATAAGGAGGTACCAAACTGGTGCAGATACGTGTTCCAACTCGCAAGATCGACATAAATATTGGTAAATGGGTGGCGATTGATGGGAAGAGTCAACATGAGTTTACTACTACATGCAACGATAGTAATAGGAGTTCTAGTCGAGATGGAGATCATGTAGCTATAGTGGATTACTCTATTGCTAGCAGAATGGGGTGATGCACCATGAAGGCCCCCGCTCACTACGAGAATTACGTGAATTTGGCTTATACATTGCATGCGCATGGAGATCTTAAGACAGATAGATTTGCTGTGAATGCATTGAGTTTGTATGCAAGCTCAATGTGGGGATGTGCTGTGCTAGGAAAGACATCGACATATTAGTGCATTCTAAGAAAATTCATAATGAAAATCTGATTGTGGATAGGTCAACTATGAAGTTTGAGCGAGCCTCAAACTTATTTTCCTTAAAGCGGTGCTAGGGTGCCAAAAGATACTACTGGTTTTGTTTCAGGTATAATTCAGGAGAAATGGCAAATTCAGATATTCACCTTCGCAAATGGTTCATTGGACACTCGGTTAGTTGGTGGTGCATAGTGCAAAGCTCACTAGCCAAATGACCTGACATCGGGCTCGGATGATTTGTTTTTTAAGGTGGATGATAGAGTTTTGGTTTGGCTTAAGCCTCGTGTGTTTGTATCAATGTGGAGTATTGAAAATATGATACAAAACACCAAAACTATCCCAAGATTAATTTTTAAAATTATATGAAGATTTTTTGAATATTTGTATCACATTTTTCAACACCATGTACACAAGGGCAAAAGGGGGCAATCCCAATGAAGATTGTTATGTGTGTATGGCCTCAATATCTGGTATAGTTTTCCATTGTTGGTTTGAATGTGTCTCAAACCATTTTAGTCAAATAGCCAAGAGCTTTATGAATGCTCTGTGCAGTTGAAGCACAAAAGTAGGTATATGTGTATGAAATTTCGTATCACACTATAGTTAAATTGAGTTGACTTTGCACATTTTGCTATTCTTTTTTGTCCTCCTTGGATGCAAATGACCAAAAGATCGTAGTTTAACAACGAGACTAAGCTATTTGAGCTTTCTTTCCCCCTCAAAAGTGGGTCTGAACCAAAAGCTTCAAGAAGTCAATGCTACGTGGACAGCAGCCAAGCATACATCAAGTTATATAAAGGAATAGAAGAGACGTAAAGACATCATCACAGAAGATGGGCCTTTGTCATGACATAACATTGGCATTCACACAAATCATAGCAAGGACCGCTAAACAAGAAAACAAAAAATTATAATAATGTCTATTATAAAGACATGGTAGGTAGAAAATCTGACCCCTTTTTATTTACATAAGCCATGCAGTGGTCGGCCTAAATATGGATGAGGTTAATGGATATGTGCTATCAGCATAGGGTATTTCCTGCACTTGCGACATAAAATCCATCATTTCATATATTTTTTTAAATTATTTTTCTATGTTATATATTTTTTTTGAAAATTATTTTTAAAACTTCAAATATGTGTGAACCCTAATGAAATTTGACTCTCGATCCACTCGTTACAAAAAGCCCCATTGTTCCAACGGTTGAATTTGCAACAAGTGGATCGATGATGAAATAGCATTGGATTCACTTGATTTTTGGTATGTTGATCACATCTGGAAAAAATTTAAAAAATAAAAATAAAGGGTGTATATGTGCATCAATACAGAAAATTCGGGGTAACTTCCCGCGCTGATAGCAGATCCCAAATTTCACACGCTGACATCAGATATAAATTATTTAGAATATGGATTCATATTCATCACAAAGATGAATGAGCATTAACATTTAGTTCTTCCATGAATAAAAGTAGTAAATTTCATAATGTAGATGTTGCATGTAGTCTTTATCATTGAATTTTGTAGAAAGGTCTACACTTAATTGGTGTATGAAATTCCAGAATCAACATGCACATACAACTTATTAATCTGCTGGTAAATTTGAAATTTGAGTTGCCAGACTATTATCTAGCAACAACAATAGTCATATCATCTAATTACTATATGTCTGATGTCATTCTTTAAGGCAGTAAAGATCGAATCTTGTAACCATATGGAAACCCTTAAATTTCCTGCTAGACAGAGTCCAATATTATTTGCATATTAAAGACATTATTTAGTCTCCAATATTATTTGCATATTAAAGACATTATTTAGTCAATAATATGAATCATTCTTTTCCCAAAAATCTACCAGTATGACTTATATGTCACGCTTCAGAACAATACAAGACTAGGTTATCCAAATTCATGTAAACTATTCCATTCTGCAGCCAAATAGGAATTTCATGTATTACAAGTTTACACCTTTTTCTTTTTGATATACCAATCATCTTCAGTCTTCCATTTGTAATAGAAATTATCTAATTCGTAAGGTTTGAAATTTCGACCGATACATCACTCGTATCGTAATGGATTGTAAGCATACCGATAAGATCCATCCGGAACTACTCGATACTATGAATACTAACAAATAAACACTAATATAAGAAGAACTTCAAGGTTTAAATGACCAAACTTTGATATTATATTTTATTTTACATAATGTTCAAAAAAAATCTCATTGAATTCAAGGTGCGAAATGTTGGTCCATTGATCGAGTGGGTTAGAAAATGAAAAAAAATAATGTCCTAAAAATAGTGATAATCTATAGATAGATGAAGCATTTATTGATAATGAATATCTATATGTAACTAACAGGTATGTTGAGCTAAGGCACCCAACACGTAAAGTCTGATACTTTCGATACCTGATATGTACCATCCGAATATTTCCAATACTACCGATACCACAATGTAAAGTGTAAACATCCACCCAATAACGAGACCGAAACCGAGATTTAGAAACGTGCAAATTTGATATATCTCATCAAGTAATGACCCAAGCATCATTTAACTCGTGAAATATTGGAGGCCACAAATAAATTACAAGAAAATCGATCACCAATAAACAATGTCTTACCAACATCAGGAAGACCTTCCTTTCTAATAACATATGTGCGCTTCTTTTCATGGTCAAGAACTGCAATTACATTTGGAGTACTAAGGTAAACACGATCTACCTGTTAATCAGCAAAAGTTGTGATTGAAGGAATTCAGAAGATCATATAATTCAAATTTCAAAAAAAATACATCATAAATAAATGAATCTTTAAATTTGTAAATGTGGTTAGATTTCACTGAATAGATAAAACACAAGTGTTACTATTCTATTTGGGTTACTAAAATAATAAAAATTCAGAAGATATTGCATTAGATATTCAAATAATTAAAAATTCAATTGATATTGCATTACAACTATTGTAAAGGATAGTCAGTTAATATTACAGAAAAAATGTACTCTGTGAAAATACAAAAAGTTAACTTATATTCACTTTTATGAACCATGTAAGTAAAATTATAAATACATTTGACGATTACCAAATGCTTATTCTCTATCTTTTTTCAACATTTACCTTATTTCATCGTATCCAATGGTCCATTTACACATATTATACAACATTGTATAGTAGAATTGTTTTAAATTGAACTGTATAATTATTTAGATTAATTAACCAAAGAAAGCATATCTCAGCAATAATTGTCCAAAACCACAAATTCATTATCTCAGGCTTATAGAATAAAGATACTGCATTTATGGCCACCTGGACTTCCCTAAAAAAACTTCCATTGCTCCAAAGATTAGCGTTTACAACTAATCACTTTTGTTTGTTATCTAATCATGATGGAGACAAGACATTGAATATGCTAGTCATCCAATGAAGTATCACATTCACAAAATGGATGCATGACAGAAGGCGATTCAACTCTAAAATGACATTCTCAATTAATTTAAGTAGCTGGCTAACAACAATTTAGTGGGCTACATCACCCTAAAGGGATGCATCATATTCTATAATTTATATGACAGAATGCTCTGCAGATCACGGTCATCGAAGTAAAAAGTAGTCGCCTAGTTTTTTCTTTGAAATTTGCTCCTGTACTCAAGCTGTCTGCCCATGGAAAAAAACATTACCTCACTCTCAAATGTTATGGCATCTCCTTGTTCAGTAAAACGCTCTCGTTGGCAAAGGTTATCCAGATAATCAAGAGTCTCCAACCCTTCAATCCTCACTTCACTGTGGTTGCAAAAAAATAAGCAGAACATGATTAGAAACCAAACAGCTAAACTCTATACATAACCACATAAAACTGATCTACAAGTAATTAATTGAAAGAATCTATGACCTACAGGGTATCATGATGAATTTGACCTAACCTGTACTGCAAGCATGATAACCAAAAATTAATTATATAAATTAACGATAGACGGTTGCAGAGAAAGTGGAAAGTGGTTTTATGGTTCAAGCAAGCCTACATAGTCAACTCTTATACTGAATATAAGCAGCCCAAGGGCTAATTCTTGCTGCCGTTCGAGAATATGTGATAGGGATCGAAATTGTAATTTTATTTTAGTTTTTAGTTTGAGTCATTAGTTAATTTTGAGTGTTTAGGAGTTTTAGTCTTTTGTTGAGGTTAGTCCCACATGGGATGGGTTAGAAGAAGTGTTGGGTTGTAAGCCTATATAAAGGCCACTAGACTTGTTATTTTAATCAATCAAGAAATGAATGAAAATGAGATTCTTCTCCAAAACCTGTGAAAGGCTTCCCCACCGGTGAAAGGTTCCCTCTTCCTTGACGTGAAGCTTCTGAAACCCTTGGTGTGAAGCCAAGAAATCCCCAATTATCTAGCTCTTCCCCAAATCTCCTAATTCCTTCCCAAATCATCCACCGAACCCCTAAAATTCTCCACCAAATCCCTAAATCCAATTATGTACTACATGTATCAAAGCCAGTGGGTAGTTGACTCAGCCAACTACACATAGGTATCCTCCATACAAGAAGATTAGCTATAAATTATGAGATCTATGATGATTACATTAATGATTATTTCAAAGGATATTCTCTCCTAACAGAAGCTGAACTTAAGATGTTCATACGGGTACCAATCTTTTATGGGTTCAATGATAAATATAAGTATGATGATTGGGAGTACCATCTGGAATATTTCTTCTCTCGTTTCAATTTTTCCAGTGAAGCAAAATATACATATGCATATCTCAAGTTAGGTGGAGAAGCGTTATCTTGGTGTTTGGAACTTGTAGTTCCTTATCATCAATTGTCTATGTTCAAATGCGCCCTTCGATATCGATATTCTTCCAAACATCAGTATATTTCAGGAGACCACAGCAATCTTCAAGCTCGAAAGTAAAAGTGCGGTCAAAAGAAGAGTCGAGCAAGAGCAACAAACGAATTTTTCAAGCGATCGAACAATGGGAGAAAGAGCAACAGAGTAAACTCAAGCTAGAGCCTTCGCTAAAGATCGATCCAACACTTGAGGCACAATGTGAGCTTGAACATGAGCTGAAGCCAGATCTCGATCCAGAGATTAAGACACAGTTGGAGTTTGAACCCGAGTTGAAGTCCGAGCCTGAACCAGAGTCGGAGACCGAACCTGACATTGATCCAATACTGCAGTATGAGCCTGAACCAGAATTTGATTTAGTGCATTCTGAGCCAGACATAGAACTTAATCATGTCATTCAACCTAAGCCAGAGCCTCATCTAGAGCCATCTATGGAGCATGCGCTAGTGCTGCTTATGGAAGCACCATTGGATCCGATTGAGCACATTGAATTCGTGATCCTAGATTCTTCCCTCTCAACCAACAGAAAGGTGTTGAATATATTTTAACTTTCATGAATTGGGAAAAATTATTAGAGGACGTGCTTCGACCAATCTGCATCATAATACACTTTAGAGTTCGTGAACGCGTCTTTTCCAACTGCAGAGGACTACTAATTTCTGTGCATGTGCATTACTTCTGACTACCTTCACCAGGAGGTGAAGTTCTCAAGCAGGAGAGAATAATAGGGATCGAAATTGTAATTTTATTTTAATATTTAGTTCGATTCTTTAGTTAATTTTGAGTGTTTAAAAGTTTTAGTCTTTTGGTGAGAGTTTAGTCCCACAATGAATGGGTTAGGAGAAGTGTTGGGTTATAAGCCAATATAAAACCCACTAGACTTGCTATTTTAATCAATCAACGAATGAATGAAAAGAGAAATTTCTCCAAAACCTGTGAAAGGTTCCCTCGCCTGTGAAAGGTCCCCTCCTTGGTGCGAAGCCTTGGATTCCTTGGTGCGAAGCCAAAAACCCTAATTTATCCTCTTCTTCCCCAAATCATCCACCGAAGCCCTAAAATTCACCATCAAATCCCTATATCCCACCACATCCTGCATCAATATGTCAATGTTTGTGTGTTTTGCTGTAAAATGAAATCATTTTGATCAGGCAACCATTAAATACATCCCTTTGGTTTGTTTGTGCCTTATGGATGAATGTAATCCCTTATGATAAATCATATCCATGTATCTCTCATGGGGGGAAAGCAGAAACTGGAGAGCTGATCAAATGAATGGCCAGGAAAAGGTGGCCATTAGGCTCAACCAACTGTCAAGTCTTTGTGAGGGAACCTTGTCTTCCTCATGGTTGACATCACATGGCACCAATCCTTAGGGGGGCAGGCCAAGTTGGCCACCGAATATAGAAGCATTGTTAATTCATATGTGAAACTTTATGACTACATATGTTGCACGGACACAACCACCCAGATACGAACACAACACGCCAACAGATGAGAAATACCAAAAAATACATAGATGTGTGTCCGGTACATATTCCCGACACAATAAGGATTCACAATTGAAGCGTCCACGCCACATAAATAAATATTAATCATGCTCCATAAGCAATTTTATTCTACAATTATTCTATATTAAAAGCAATAAAAATTGTCAAAACATAATCCTGCAGTATGAGATTTGATTCTTAAATTCTAATTAGATAGCTGAGTGTGACTATATTTCACTGCCTAAGAACTATCACATGTCTTAATCTTTATTTTAACCACATAAACACTACTATTGAAATTTTGAAATGTGAGTTTCACATATTTGATTTCCCAAACAGACAGGCCTTGCCATTGAGTTTTTATGCTAAGAAAAATAATGCATTTAAATATAAATTTAGCTGCAGATGAGCAGCTAATAGAATATATTTTATTTTTCAAATTTCCATTCAAATTTCTATGCACACAGATTGGTAAAAACAATTTAAAAAATCATTTCACAAACTAGTTCTCATAAGGAAAGGACACACCAAGTGATCTCCATTGCAAACAACAAGCAGTCAAGCATATTCACATTAAAAGAACGTGTGAACACAAAAAATCACCATGAAATGTAACCACTGTGAACTAATAGTGCATATTCTGGATGACAACCAGAAGTCCATGATAATTTAGGAATTCAACTGACAAAGCACTTACCTGATATCAGAAACGGAGAAGTATGTATGATGAGCAAATGAGAAACTAAATGGCTTTCCATTAATGCTCCTAATCCGCGATATCAGTGTGAGATCTCCAGCCATGGAAAGTGATGCTCTGAGGCGAATCTCGAAACTGAAAATGCATGTTGATATTTTGTTAGATGCATGTAAACCAAAAGACGTGAAGAGTTGCCTACTGAAACATGCCAAGAAGGGTCACATACTAGTGTGGCCAGCACTTCATATCATCTTCTGATGGTTTAAGCAGCAGGTCCACAAAAACTTTGTCCCTGCCGTCATGCTGGTGCAGGTGTGGAGGTTCAGTATCAATGCTCCACATCCTGTTCCTTGCAAATCCATGTTGCTCCAATGATCCGCAGTTCCCAAACTTCAGGTGTATGGAAGAAGTTAATTGTATAAAGTGTCAAAGGCCAAGTAACATAATTATTCAATTCCGATAATACCTGTGGAAAACATATTTGAATTCCCCCACGCATCGCCTTTGGTGGCTTAAATATTGCCTGCTCCCGGTAAATAGTTTTTTATGTCAGTGTCAAAACCTGAAATCTTCGAACTACTGAAAATGTAAATAACTAAAGCACTTTAATCGATTTACAATTAAATTAAATGAATTATCTAAAGATGTATAATTATAAAAGATAGAGAAGTAATGTGAATAGCATAGCACATATGAGATAGCTCGGCCATCAAAGATAGAGAAGTTATGTGAATAACATGGCCCAGATGAGATAGCTTGGCCATGAAAGATAGCAGCATAACTTGAAAACTAGGTAACAACGTAACATGCAAAAGGTAGCTACAAAGGAATCCGGCAAATAATAGTCATGACATCTTTGCCTATGGCATCAAAACTTACCATTCCTGACACCGAATAATTTAAGATAATCACTTCAACCTTAGACAGATATGCATATATATCTAACTAAACAAGAGTTAAAACAACAGCCCATGGAAGTATACTGCGATATGGAGAATAGACTCAGGAAAGATACAAAAAGGGTTGTAGGTACGAAATTAAACCACGAACTGTATAAATAGCATTCATATTTGTTTGAAAAATGTGATACAAAATACCAAAAATATCCCAATATTAATCTTAAATTTATGAGGATTTTTGAAGATTTTTTGGAGTCCAAAGCACTAATTTTCTAAAGCCCGGAGGCTAATTTTTCTGCGGCCCAGCTAGATGAATAGTAAAGCACAAGCCCGCAGTATTTTTCGGCATTTGTCAGCATAGTGCGGCCCATCACTGTGCGGCCCACGCACAGCTGCCCACATGCGCACAGCGTGGGCACGTAGTAAGCGGAGAAGTGATCGCGTCCAAGGCACGTCGGCTGCGACAGCGACACATGGCTCACACACGTTCAATCCCGCTTCAATCAAACGACTGTGGTTAAAGCGGGCACAGATCGACTGCAGGGGCAGGTCGGAATCCGATTCTGACCCGAATTCAGTACTATTCATCAACCTGTTAAGGTTTTTGTTAAGGGTAATTAAACCCTTGTTTCGGCTAGGTTTCTGAGCGAATTTTCTTGTACAAGTGTTCGGCTACCTATATAAGTACAAATGGCAAACTAAGGGGTCAACAGAGGGCTGTTTCAGAGCCAAAAATGTGATTTCTCCGAAATTTTCTTCTCTAAATTATTGTCAGGTTTGTTTATTCCCTTGAACCAAACAACATAACTTGTAATATAATATTATTAAAGTATTAATGAACTCTCCAACTAATCGTACACCAAGTATTGAGTGGAACCAATAGAAGTCTTGATATCATGCGCACGCGCGTATTTTTCTTTCATTTTGTGTTACTTTTCATATATATTGATGTGTTGCGGGTTTTGTAGAGAAATTTATTAGTTTTGTTCATTGTTTCAACGATCTTAAATTTCCGTGGGATGATTACCTTCTTGATAAGCCTATCAAAAGGGGATAGGAGCCCAAGAGAGGTGATCCCAATCACCCCAACAAATTTTCATGATAAGTATTACTTAAAGGGAGTTTGAAAGTGAGACGTGATATGTCAATTCATAGTTTTCTAACCCAATTCCTATCTATATGGCTTGATCTAATGCCCTTCATCTTCAAAACAGAAATTAGAAGGGGGTTCATAACGCAAGCCCAATGAGAAACATCATATGAAGAAATGATTGACAATCACTGAAAAAGAATGAATGAATGAAAGTAAATATGGAAAAGGTTAGAAGCTGACATATTTGTATCCAGTTTGCCAGCTGATTCATGATCATTCCATGTAGATAGATAACATACTCATTGCCCAACTACCTTTTTCATTAATGTTTCAAGGAATAAATACAAAAGATTACAACCAAAAGAGTGAATCATTTGAACCTTAAGTCTCACAATGACATGCATGATGCATCAAAAAAAGTTAGACTGGATAATAAATGTCCCGAAAGCCAAGTAGAAATTGAACATCTTTATTCTCAATAACTTCTCCATATATGGAATTCTCATATGCAGTAAAGCAGATTTGTGCATGATGCTCTTTCGCTATGTCTTTTCGGAAAGGACCCTAATACATAGATTTGTATAATATGATTCAAGACAGACACAATAAGCTTCGTGCTTGAAACTCAAGCATGCGACCATGCCCTAAACCATAATCATCTGATTATCATGATCCATAAAAGGCTTTAGATGTTAAAAAACTACTGTGGAGGAGGATAACTTCGCTGTTTATTGAAATCTAATGGATAAACATTTTACTATGAAATTGTTAAATACGCAATTATAGTTATCCTTGGCGGTTGCATCATGAGTCTAATAATGAATGTAGCAGACATGACAAAAGATTCACGAACTACAAAGATTACAGAATTAAACCATATGGGGGAAAGTTAACAAACAACAAAAATTCTGACAAGTATACCTTACTACTAGTGAACAGAAGTTCTTCACCCCTCTCATTCTTCCATGAAATGACCTGGCCCCCAAACAAGCTAACCTGAATTGCAAATCATAAAAATTGTTAAATGAATCAATAAAAAATTCACATGCACATATCTGAGCCTCAATAATGTGAGGCAACAATGCACAGAATATTGGAAAGTAGCATGCATACTTAAATCAATTGGTACCTAAATATAAAGCCAAAACACAAAAGTAAGTAATCTCACCCTAACAGAAGCACCTCGTGGAACTTTCAAAACAACTTGATCAATGCCATTCCAGTCCTTTGTAACCTCAAAATCCATTCTCTGATCACAAACAGTGGATGAATGACCCATCTCAGAAACTCGAAGAATCGGTATACAAAAGAAAGGGAAACTCGTCTTCTTCTTCTTCCTCCTCCTCCTCAACTCAGCCGACCACGATAAATCTAAATGTCAACCAGTCATCGGTAAACAGTTAGCATCTGAACTGCCCCCAACACTTTTCTTGTGACTCCAAACCTATATCATGTGAATCTCTGCCGAAAGCCACAGCTACCCTACAACTTTCCAGACTCTTCAAACAACATCTGATCTTCCTTTTCTCTCCTCAACCAACTCAAAGAAGGGGTAAAAAGAAAAAGACGATTAACTACAAATAAACCTAAAAGCATCGCAGTTTATGACACGCTTGCATTTTAATAATTTTATGCAAAATCCCATGACTCAAAGCTAATGAAGGAAAAGATGTACTCAAATCAAATACTAAGTCCTTATTCTATATGCAACGTATATTTTCTCTAAATGAAGACTCTAAAATGCCTCAAAAACTCACCTTTTTCCCACCAAACTCTTCAGATTTGGATAAAAGAGAAAGCACCAAGAAAGCAGATAAAGAAGTCTAATACTAATTACAAGATCAATATTTTATACGATTATAGCATCCCAAGAAGAAATGGCTGCAATTCAGAAGCAATATGGTTTTTAATAGAATGAACCCAATATATGCTCTAAAATTCTGAGATTAGCATTGAAAAACTGAGAACCAACACTAGACAGAACGAATCTAAAATACCCACTTGCGATTTATTTAAAAAAACCGAAAATCATAGACTAGAGGTACTGGAAAAATACATAATTTCATCCGAATTTATCGATTCCAGTGATTTACTGAAGGAAGAAAACTTGACCCAGTTTTCTTCAATATAGCAGGATGATAAAATAACCTATAATAAACCTTACATAAATCAAACGGAATGCTGAATCAAAGCGAAAGCAATGTTAATGTTACTAACAACTACAAAAATCATCACAATACGCCACAAAGCCTCCCGCTTTCCTGAGGATTGCACTGTCTTGTAACAGGAGCAAACTAGAACTCAAACCAAAAACCTAAATTTTCAAAAGAATTCTCATATTTTCTCTCGCACATTGCCATCAAAACACAAACAGCACAGAACCAAACCAATTTTATTCTATCAAAGTTCTAGTCTTATATTGAACCCGCTTCAACAACTTCGGACAAAATCCACCGAGGATACCCGGGAACGAGACCAGAGGCGTCTAAGTGCCTATTTCTTTCCGTGGGTTTGAGCTGGGAAAGTGAAATTTTGCGACTGTAATCCTCGTTTGTTTTTCCCGTGTCTGTTTGTACGAAAGTAGCGGGCTTTCTGACTCTTCTCTCCCCCTTTTCTCCCCCTTTTCTCCCTCTGAAATCCGCGGATTTCACGGGGATTACACCCTCGACTCTCCTATTTGGGACCCACTTGGTCAGATCTCCACTCCTCTCTCCTTCTTTTGCGCGGGTTTCAGTTGGTGTGCCAAGCTTGGGGCATCGTCGAAGCTCTGTGCAGAACCCTAGCTAATCGGTGAGGTTCGAGCTGATTTTTATACGATTTGAGATCATCTGTATAATTTCTGAAGCCCTAATTTTAATTTTGATGGGTTCTCTTGCTGCCATGGGTTCTTGCTATGCTCACATGTTCTCATTGGGTGCATATTGATAGGGTTTCGAAATTTTGGGCTTTCACAACCAATTGCTTCGATGATTATCACATTTTATGATGTTGTGATTTGGTGGGTGAAGCTAGGGTTTCGAAATTTTGGGCTTTCTCACCCATTTGCTTCGATGAATTTCTGATTGTCTGATGTTGGGATTATGTGCATGATGCTAGGAAATGATCCCCAATTACAAATAATGCAAAAACTACATACTCATAATCCACGCAAAGACACAGGCCCTAGGGTGTGCATTATTCCAAAAAGCCCAACGATGAAAAATTATAAATGAATTTGGTATGTATGGCTGTGCCAAAGTCATATATGCTGGATGGCTTGCTTGATGGTTCCGTTTAATACCCTATTTGTGCATCACAGTGTTTGCTATTTTTCTGAATTGAAAGGAATTAGTTTTTAAATTTTAACATTGTGTCGATTTCAATATAAATGATCAAAATTTTGGGTTTTTTAAGGTTTACATACTAATTTTAAGGTGTTTCGTATGTATGCTTTTTGTGTCACTTTGACCTTGTTTACTTGAGAACAATAGGTGATGGGAAATTTTTATGAAGTTACATTTTAAACTTGATTTATGCCGACTGATTTCTGTATTGAAATGGAAGGAGCAACGACAAAGCAACCGGTTGTGAAAATATATGCTGGATGGCTTGATTGATGGCTCCTTTTATTACCCAATTAGTTTTTCACGTGGTTGCATATTCTTATGCAATGAAAGGGATTGTGTGTTAATTTTTATATGTGTGGTGATTTCAAGTAACATTTACATAATTCAAGAATTTATGATATATGTTTCATTCTGCACTTGTTTACTTGAGAACAATGGGTGTTGGGGCATTTGTACGATGTTGGGTTTTTTACCTTGGTTTATGACGTTTGATTTCTGTTTTGACATGGACGGAGCAACGGCAAAGCAACCAGTTGTGAAAATGAGTAATCATATATTCTGAGGGCTACATTTTTGGATATGTACAAATTTAGATGAAATGGGTTTTTCATATTTTTATCTGATATGGATTTAATTCATTTTGGGTAACAAAGGGTTTAAATTTTTTTTCATGCCATAAGTTATATAGTATGCTGGATAGCCACGGGTATCTTTTTCGCATACCCTACTTTCTGGTAATAGCATATGTCAGTCATCACTTACGCGTTAAGTTATGTTTGAAGTAATTAAGGTAGACATGGATATACAAGGAGACCATTCGTCTTGTGATTTATGTACCTCTGCCACGGCGGCCATAATGTTTGTCATCTTAGCTTTACAACTTGACAATTCTGCTAGGGCCGACCCTATACCCAGAGAGCCCTCAGCTATGCGGGATCTGCATAGAAAATCACCCATGCGGAGAATTCTGTATGGGTCTGAAAGTAGCTGTTTGCACTACCTACGAATGTGAAGACATGCTTTCATGAATCTTGCATCATTAATGTGACAGCGTGATCTACTCAAGGACACTATTCATGTATCCATCGAGGAGCAGGTGGCCATGTTCCTGCATATTGTAGGGCACAAGTCAAAGAATGGAGTCATGCAAGTGGATTTTAGAAGGGACGGGGGGACAGTTAGCCGTTATTTTAACAAAGTGATGGCGGGACTGTGGGCATTTCGGGATATGTTCGTGAAGCAAGCTCCTAATGAGACGCCACCGTAGATAGTCAATAATCCTAATTGGTTCCCATTTTTTTAAGGTATGTGTGATTATATGTATATGTGTCAGTATAATAAGTATCGTAATGGAGAATGCAAATTAGTCTAATTTAATACGTTGTAGGACTGCATCGGTCTCATTGATGGGACTCACATAGATGCCATGCTACCAGCAAGGCTCATACCCCGCTTTAGAGGTCGTAAGGGGGTTACGCAAAATGTGCTAGCAGCTGTTACTCCAAATAAAAGATTTGCATACGTACTAGCCGGGTTGGAAGGATCCGCAATGATTTTGCGGCCCTGAAAGATGTATTGTCTTTATCCCCCCAACTGGGGCTTCGCGTGTATGAAGGTAATATGCATAAATTTACATATAAATTATAATTACATATCTCAGAAAGCGTTGGATCATAAACTTGGGTTATTTGTTCGAATGTAAGTAAATATTACCTTTGCGATGATGGATATAATAAATGCCAGACTTCATATCTCCATACAGGGGCGTTAGATACCATTTGAAGGACCATACTGATCGGGTTCCTCGAAATCGATGAGAGCTATTCAACCTACGTCATTCTACATTAAGATCAAAGATCAATTCGACATTTGGTATCCTTAAGAACAAGTTTAAAATATTGACATCCAAATCTCACTACACATTCAAAAGTCAGGTTGATACCGTACTATCGTGCACTGTTTTGCATAATTACATCCAAATTTCAGATCCTCATGACCCCCACCTAACTGAAGATTGTGATGGGTTTAAGGAGGATGTAGAGGGTATCGATGATCATGATGACGATGTTATTGATCTATCCCAACAGGTTACCATTCGTGAACAAACCGAACAACGTGATCAATGAAAAATGCGCAGGGAGCAGATAGCTTGGGATATGTGGGTGGACTACTGTAACATAAATAATAACAGGAACACAGTAGAGCATGGGCTATGAGGGGGTCGTAAAAATTGCATACTAAGTCTGAACATTTTAACCTTGTACCTTGATTATTGCATTATGTTTGATGGGTTGAGTATGACAATATTTTCATGCTTTGGCTTATCCTTTCAATGCTTTACAACTATGTATTTTTCTAACCCATGGGGGTAAAGTTTCAGATAATATGATGGTTGGATGTTTATTTTAAAATTATGCATTTTCATTGTCATATTATTGATTTTGTAGGGATGGAAGGATCTTCAAAATCAGGGCATGGGGGTGATCCATACCCGGATGGGAGTGATCCAATGCATCAATTTTATGAAAATGTATATGGGACCCAACGTGGTGAAGCAGAAAGAAGGGGGAATCCCCTTCTCAACCGACCAATTCACATAAGGATGCCTCCTATCCCCTATCACATGCATGGATTCCAAGATGGTGGGCATGTCAATGCCATCGCATAGTGACCATGGGTATATGAATATGCTCCAAGGTGAGAAATACCCACTTTCAGAAGCCCCTCGTCTCATGGTGCCTACGCTATGCCAACGCCATCAAGTGGCAATGAAAGAACTCCCGGCAGTGACTCCTCGAGGAAGTCGAGCTGGTGTAGCGAGGATGTCGAGGGGTTGGTATCAAGTCCCAGTAAAAAGCAGAAGCAACATTCCTCTTCTTCACAACACAACAAACTATGGAAGCCCAAACTGTTGAATATTGGACTCCCCGGATTTGGTTTTGATGATGAGCAAACATAAATAATTCATGAACTAACATTTTGTGAGCGCAGTATTGGAGATCGTCGCCAATTTCACGAGAATATTCAAAGCGACATCTCAACACTTCCAAAAGCTCGTATTCAAGCCTAAAGCTTCGTTGAAGCTCCTGCAGCGCTTTGGAAGTTATGAAGATTCAATCGAAGCTCTCAAAGACCGTTTATTAAGGTTTTATTTATAGTCTTTTAGTTTCGATTGATAGAATGTTAAGCCTGGAGTATATCTTACGTTTCTATCTTCATTACGCTCATTTCGTAGCTCTAGGATTCTTGCACAAGTTCATTCTAACTTCCTCGAAGCGTCGCGCTTCGATTCGGACTTTGTTGTGCATGTTAGTTGGTACAAGAACAAGTACTGACCGACTAGATGGTGATCTAGTCGGTCGGCAACTGTTCTTGGACCGACTAGTTTGATTCCTTAATTTCTTGGACTTTACTGTTTACAGTTAGTCGGTCTACGTTGACTCACCGACCGACTAGTTTGTGAACTAGTCGGTCAGTGATGCTTCTTTGAACGACTAGTTGTGACTTACTGTTCACTCTAAATTTCTCCTAAGCTACTGTTTACCGTTAGTCGGTCTAAGAACGTTTGATGACCGACTAATTGACAATCTAGTCGGTCAATTTTTGTTCTTAGACCGACTAAGTCAACTTGCCTTCAGACTAAGTTGTTTTGCCTCTTAGTCGGTCTACGTTCATTGGATGACCGACTAGTTGTGAAACTAGTCGGTCAGACAGTGTTCTTGGACCGACTAGATGTCTAGGTCTGAAATTCTCTTTCTTCTCAGATCTACTCTTAGTCGGTCCACGTTGTTTGGCTGACCGACTAGTTGATGAACTAGTCGGTCAGTGAGTGTTCTTTGACCGACTAATTCTCACAGATTTCTTTCCGTTGGAGATTGACCTATCTTGTTTTTATGGGACCCTATAAATACGAACCTAGGTCATTTCTATCTTGAATAGAGCTGCCATTAAGAGATTCATTGAGTTCTAAAGAGATAGCTATTCTCCCTCAAATCTAAAGCTCTCTTCCTCACAAGAAACCCATTCTCTCTCATTTCTAGATCTAGAAAGAAGCTTGTTCTTGGTGAGCTTTTCAAGCTATTGCTTGATTCAAGTTTCCAAATCATCCCTAGGCACCCATTGCTGCTCATTTCCTTGGTGCTAGGGTTTGGTAACTTCATCTTCCTCAAATCCTTCATTCCACCTATTGGGTAAGAAAAACTCAAGGTATAGGATTTTGTGGTAAGCTTGTTTATTTCATATAAACTCTTTTATATTGCTTGTTGGTTCTCTCGGTTGTGAGAGAAGGTTGTGATCCCGGGTTGTGGGATTCACTTTGCCATTGCATGTATGATTTGATCTTGTGAAGGTTTTTCACAAGATATTCATAGTGGAAATCTTGAGTTAGGGTTTCTAACTCAAGTATCCGGAGGGGATCCGGGTGGTTGGGACGTAGGATCACCGGGAACAAGTCGGGGAGACTTGGGTGGATCCGAACCCATTAACATCGTTTGTTAGCATTGTCAATTTCGTTGTCGTCGTTCAATTTAAGCTTCCGCAAATTGATTTGGTAGTTGATTGCAATTTAATTTGGAATTATACTCCTTATTATTTTAAAGTACTATTCACCCCCCCTCTAGTACTTGTGCAGTAGCTGGTAGGGCATTACATTTGGTATCAGAGCCAGATACACAGCTATGTCTGCCAACGACAACAAGACCGTGCCTCCACCCTCCAACTATGACACCTTCAGGAACCGTGAAGGAGCGTCATCGGTGATGGAAGGACATTCCTCTACGAGGCCTCCATTCTTCAACGGTACCAACTACGGGTACTGGAAGTGCCGGATGGAGACTTTCCTCCGGAGTGCATCTTTATGGAGGACTACAATGAAGGAGTACATCGAGCCCGAAGAAGAAGATTTTGAGAAATGGACTACCGCGGAGGTCGCCGCGGAGGTAAGCAATGCCAAGGCAATGAACGCCTTGCAATGCGCATTGGAGCCCGAGGACTTCAATAAGATATGCACATGTAAGAGTGCATATCAAATTTGGAACTCTCTCCTCATACTACATGAAGGGACGAGTCGGGTAAGAGACTCTAAACTCGTAGTCGTAACCAAAGATTACGAAATGTTTCATATGCAACAGGGCGAGAAGATGAAAGAATATTACGCTCGCTTCGTTGACATAATAAACGAGTTAGAGGCCCTCGGCAAGATCTACACTCAAAAGGAGAAGTGCTTAAAGCTTATTGAAGGACTTCCCTCTTCTTGGGAAAAACGTACCTTCGCCATCGAGGAAGGTAATGACATGAACAAATATACCGTAGTTCAACTAATGGGTACTTTGATGTCATACGAGGTACGCAAAGATAGCAAGGTGAAGCTACAAGAAAAGATGAAGTCATATTTGAACCTAGATGCGCCTAAGAAAAAGGCGATTGCATTCAAGGCGGCTTCATCCACATCTTCCGATGATGAAGACTCGGAAAACGAGTTAGACATGGAGTCCATGGCACTCATGGCCAAGAAGTTCAACCGTTTCTTCCGAAAAGGTAACTTCAAGAACAAAGCTAAATTTGGTTCTACTAACGCCTCTTCCTCTCCTTTGTGTTTCAAGTGTAATAAGCCGGGACACATGAAAGCGGAGTGTCCCCTCAATAAGCACAAGGAGAAGTGGAAGGCGCCAAAATTCGATAAGTCCAAGAAATACAAAAAGGGGTACAAGAAAGGACTTGTCGGAGCAACATTCACCGACTCCGAGGATTCCTCAAGCGGAGAGTCGGATGATGAGAAAGTGGAGCAAGCACATATGTGCTTCATGGCAAGAGAGGAGAACGATCAAGGATCCTCCTCTTCCGATGATAGTAATGACGAAAGCGATGAGGTAACGATGGATGATCTTAGAAATGCTAACTCTCAACTTTGGTCAAAATACACTAAGTTAGTAAATAGATATACTAAAGTAAAAGATGACCTAGCTAGCATTCAAACATCGCCTAAGACTATCATCACCAACAACGACACCGTTGTTGAAGAGTTAAGAAATGAGATTGTTAATCTCAAATCTAAACTTGAACATGTTAGCATCGAGGATGCGGAAGAACATGAGATAGCGGATTTAACTTCTCAAAACTCGACTTTGAGTATTGAGAACGAGAATCTTAAATCTCGTGTTTATGTGCTCACTTCGCAAATATCCACTTTGGATACTTCTTTGCGTTCTCTCAAAGAGAAATATGAGAACACATTGGGCCGAATTAACAAATTCAACAAAGGTAAGGACCATTTGGATAAAATCCTAAGTGACTTACTTCCGGCCAATCACCACATTGGTTTGGGGTATACGACGGGATGTCCATCCAAAGCGGCCACTACTTTTGTTAGGCCAACTTCCGGTGACTCTACGAGTGGTAGCAAACACTCTATTGGTAGTTCATCTACCAATGGTGCTTCCACCTCGTCCACGCCCTCTTTTGGAAAGAAACCCACCTTGGGTGGACCTCCAAAGAAGGGGCATGCCTACATGTACACCAATAACATGCCACGTAGGAACACACGTCCTACTCCACCATCTCACACATATGATGATTTTTATGCAACACATTCTCGGGCACGTGCACACCATGTGAGACACCCTCACGCACGTGTTCCCACACATGCATATGTTCACCCACCGCATCATATGAATAATTCTCGTCGTGCACCATTCCATCATGTCCCATATGCCTATCCACAACATGCATCACGTAGAAATCAACGTCGCATGCATGCACCCAATAGGATGATGGCTCCCAAAATATTTACTATTTGGAGCCCAACGGACACAAGCATGGACGAAAAACAAATGTACATGAATGCTTATTTTTCGGATGTTGTACATAGTAAGAATTATGTGGGGAAGTCTAAGTCCACTTGGACTTGGCTTCCAAAGGTCTAATCCCTTGGACCCAATGACCTTGGGTACCATGATATGAAAGTTTCTATCTTTAGGTACTCAAGGAAAAGAAAAGGGAAAGGAGCAACAAATTTAAATTTAGCTCCAAAGGGAATTGGATACTCGATAGCGGGTGTTCAAAACACATGACGGGTGACGCTCGATTGCTCTCCGGAGTGGTTTCCATTGCGAATGGAAACCGCGTCGTATTTGGAGGCAACGAGAGCGGAACCATCATAGGTGTTGGTAAAGTCGGTAACCCCTCTAAACCATTAATTAGTGATGTTTATCTTGTTAGTGGTTTAAATCATAATCTTATTTCAATAAGCCAACTTTGTGACAAAGGTTACAAAGTTAGCTTTGCGAAAGGATTGTGTCATATTTTAAGAAAGGATAATGAAAAATTATTATTTTCCGGAACTCGTCGTAAAGACATTTATATTTTGGATCTTCCTAAGTCATATGAACAATGTCTCGTTGCCAACACAAGTGAACAACACTTATGGCATCGACGCTTTGGACATGTGAACTTTGGAACATTATATAAGCTTTCAAAATTGAATTCTATTAAAGGTTTTCCGAAGCTAGTTTTTGAAAAGAAAAGTTTTTGTGATTGTTGTCAACGCGGCAAGCTTCCTAAATCTTCATTTAAACCTAAGAAAAGCATCTCTACTAAAAGGCCACTAGAGCTATTACATCTAGATTTATTTGGGCCAACTAGAGTAGCTTCCTTAGGAAATGCAAGGTATGGACTTGTCATCGTAGATGACTATTCAAGATTTACTTGGGTATTTTCATTGTGCAATAAAAATGAAACTTTTGAAAACTTCACAATTTTTGTTAAGAAAGTACAAAATCTCTTAGGAACCACCATTGTCACTATTCGTAGTGATCATGGAGGTGAATTTGAGAATGAGTCTTTTGAGACATTTTGTGATGAAGTTGGTATTACTCACACCTTCTCTTTCCCTCGTGCACCGCCTCAAAATGGTGTAGTTGAGAGAAAGAATAGGACGATAGTGGAGTGTGCTCGCACTATGCTTGATGATAGCCAACTTGGCCATCAATTTTGGGCGGAAGCGGTACACACCGCTTGCTATGTGTTTAATAGAATACTTTTGAGGCCCTGCACTAAACAAACGTGTTATGAATTGTTGTTTGGTAGGTTGCCTCAAGTTAAACATTTTCGTGTTTTCGGTTCAAAATGTTTTATTAAGAACACATATGGTAGTTTGGACAAATTCGATCCAAGATCCGATGAGGGAATCTTTGTTGGATACTCTACACGTAGCAAAGCCTACCGGATATTCAACAAACGAACCTCAACGATCGAGGAGTCGCTTCATGTCTCATTTAATGAAGGATTTGTTCCAACTAGAATTTCAAATGATAATGATTCTATGGATGTTTTATGTGATTCGTTTGAAAATTCTAAGTCTAATGATTCTATTGATTCTATTGAGACTAACCCAACTAATGAAGTTGTTGAGAATGTTCCAAGTGATCAAGGTATTCCCAAACGGCTTCATTCGGTTCATGACCATCCCCATGAGCAAGTCATTGGCAATATCTACGATAGTGTCAAGACGAGATCGCAAGTTCACCACTTCGCAAATTGTGCCTTTGCCTCATCGATAGAGCCAAAGAATATTAATGAAGCATGTGAAGATAGCGCTTGGATCTTAGCCATGGAGGAGGAGCTCATTCAATTCGAGAGGAATGAAGTTTGGGAGCTTGTTCCATTGCCATCGAAGAACCACGCCGTCATAGGGACAAAGTGGATCTTCAAGAACAAGACCGACGAAAACCAAGTCGTCGTCCGGAACAAAGCTCGGTTAGTAGCTCAAGGCTATCGACAAGAGGAAGGTATCGATTTCGAAGAATCTTTCGCTCCGGTAGCTAGATTAGAATCAATTAGATTATTATTGTCTTTTGCATGCCATAAGAATTTTAAATTATTTCAAATGGATGTTAAAAGTGCATTTTTAAACGGAGATGTCGTTGAGGAAGTTTACGTTTCTCAACCTCCGGGCTTCATTAATGAAAAATTTCCAAATCACGTTTTTAAATTAAAGAAAGCTCTTTATGGTTTGAGACAAGCTCCTCGAGCTTGGTATGATCGCCTAAAGAATTTTCTTTTGGATTTGAATTTTAAAATGGGTGAAGCCGATTCAACACTTTTTATTAAGCATGCGAATAATGATATATTATTAGTTCAAATTTATGTTGATGATATCATTTTCGGTGCTACTAACTTCGCTCTTTGCGAAGAGTTTTCTAATGTTATGAAGGAACAATTTGAGATGAGCCACATGGGCGAACTCAAATATTTCTTAGGTCTCCAAATTCGCCAAATGAACGATGCAATCTTCATCCACCAAACGAAGTACACGGTGGAGTTGCTAAAGCGATTTGGAATGGAGAATGCCTCCGGGAAAAAGACTCCGATGAGCACGACTACGCATCTTGACAAGGATACGGGCGGTAAGGATGTAGACATTCGTCTATATCGAGGTATGATAGGTAGTTTGCTTTATCTTACCGCAAGTAGGCCCGATATTATGTTTGCCGTATGTATATGTGCTCGTTATCAGTCTCAACCTATGGATTCTCACTTAGTAGCGGTAAAACGTATTTTTCGCTATCTAAGTTACACTTTAGATTTTGGATTACTATATCCGAGATCTAGCACGTATGAGTTAGTCTCATACAGTGACGCTGATTATGCGGGATGCAAATCCGACAGGGAAAGTACTAGTGGCATTTGCCATTTTCTAGGAAATTCTCTTGTCTCTTGGTTTTCCAAGAAGCAAAATTCGGTTTCACTTTCAACCACCGAGGCGGAATACATTGTCGCCGGTGCCGCTTGTGCCCAGGTTCTTTGGATGAGACACACATTGAAGGATTTTGGTATTCATTGTGATACTAGCCCTATCATGGTGGATAACCAAAGTGCTATCTGTCTTTCAAAGAATCCGGTGCACCATTCCCGATCGAAACACATAGATGTCCGACACCATTTCTTAGATGATCATGTTGCTAAAAAGGACATCATTTTAGTGTACGTTGAAACCCAAAAGCAAATCGCCGATATTTTCACGAAACCCCTAAAGGAGGACTCCTTTGTGCGGTTGCGTCGAGAATTGGGGATTATGGGTGAATCCGAGATATAGGATTCATATTTTAATTCAATCATCTTGCATGCTAATATATTTCGCGATATTTCATTCATGCTAGATTAATTGAATTTTTGGGAATTTTATGTGAAGTATTTGAATTTATTGCTCGAATTCGTATTTCAATGTCGTATTTAAGATTTCGACGTTTTATGGGGTAATTTAGATGACTAATGAGTGAGTTTGGATGTATCATCCAAGTGGTTTGTGAAGAGAAATCAAAATTCTACTTTTGGACTCTTCTAGTCGATTTCAGTTCACTTGTCAACCGACTAGATGCTCATCTAGTCGGTCAGCAAATGAACTCAGACCGACTAGCTCATGCAAATATCCATCTCCTATCTTTTTCTATCTTTAGTCGGTCATAGTATACTTTCCAACCGACTAGATTGAAAACTAGTCGGTCAGTGAATATACTGCGACCGACTAATTCTTGCCCTAGAAATTCATCTGAGCTACTGTTTCGACTTAGTCGGTTCAAGCTCATTGACCGACCGACTAGATCGTAATCTAGTCGGTCAGTACTTGAACTGTGACCGACTAAGTGTGTTAGGGCAGCTGTGTCTTTTCGCATCCCGACCGACTTATACACGTTTTCCTCCGACTAAAATCACTTTTAGTCGGTTTGTCTCCCCATCTCTCACTCGAAAACCCAAAACCCCCCTTTGAGCCCCTTCGCATTCCGTCGTCTCCGGCCGTTTCTCCGGCCATCGCCGCCATCCGCCGCCGTCGACTCCACCCCCTAGGTATATTCCTCCCTCTCCTAGGTCAATTTCTTGCCCTAGGGTTCGTTTTCACCTCCTAGGATTTCTAGGGTTTCGAAATTTCTCCTCTAGGGTTTGTGTGTTCGATTTCATTTGGTCTTCTAGGGGTTTGTGCTAGCTTCTAGGTTTTGTGCTTAGGGTTGTTGATCCTCCGTGATTACTTGCGTGTGCTCTTAGAACTATGGCTAAGACTCGTATTCCGATCGCTTCTTCCGGGGCCTCTCCAATGACTGTAGAACAACCTACCGCTAGGAATCCCCCGAAACCTAAGCGTCGTGCCAAGTCTACCCAAGCCTCTCCATCGTCGCCCCCTCTTAAGAAGCCTAGGACTGCATCCGTCAAGCCCCGCAAATCCAAGACCAAAAAGCCTATTCTTCACACTCCGGCTACTCCTCCCGATTCCGATTCCGATACTGATTTTATCCCTGAGGATGAGCCTACTAGGGATCCTACCCCACCTCCGAAGACCCGTAAGGCCAAGGGTAAAGCTCCTATGCCAGTTGACGGTGTAGACATATCGTTGTGCCGCGATGACCCTCAGTGTCTCGCCGCGTACAACCGTATAGAACACTGTCCACTGTTGTTAGAGCATTACGTTCAGTTCTCTGATTTCCTCGGCCTTGCTGATCTTCTATCTTATAGTGGCCTTCTAGATTATCTCCGATACGACCCCAAGGCCAATCCCAAACCGTACCCTCGCCTCGTGAAATTGTTCTATGCTAACCGTATTCGAGGCCAGTACGACGCCAGCCACTCCATTGAGACGACTGTCTTGGGAACTCCTATAGTTCTCACGGCAGAAATCTTGGGGGAGATCCTTGGTTGTGCGTCGTGTGGTCTCCTCCCCTCAGACATTTCTGTAGACGACATTTCTTCCTTGGATCAGACTATTCTTTCTGAGATTTTCCAGGTTATCCCCTCCGCATTCATTGGTGTTCCTTCGAAATCCTTTAAGCCGAATGCGTGGGTTCTTAACCTGATCTTGAAGTCATGCCTCCTCCCGAAATATGGATCCTCTTCACTCCCATCTCAGCCGTTCTTGAAACTCATATACGCTCTTTTCTTGGGGTGCGAGATAAATTGGGCTCGCGTGATACTCGATAAGATGGATTCTTTCGAGTGTATACGCAAGACCAATAAGTCTGCGCACATTCCATACCCCTGCTTGTTGACACTCGTATTCCGTCATTTTCGCGTTCCTCTCCCTCCTGACGATGAGCGTCCTTTGGGTACGCCTCTGAACGCGACGGCCGTGAAGAAATCTTTAGTGGCACTTCGTCACGTGCAGAGGTCTACCGCATCTGCTTCTCAGTCTACTCCGTCAGCCGCTGCAGCCTCCTCTTCCCCTGCTACTTTGGACGATGTCGTACGTCTTCTTCGTCAGCACGACTCCCGTTTGGCTCGTACTGAGGAGGTCGTATGTCGTATGGCTCGTATGATGGGGATTGAGCTTCCTCCTTCGGTGTCTGAGGCCGAGGAGATGGACGATGAGGAGCTTGACGAGCTTGTCACTTCTTTTGCCCGTGGCGATGAGGCCACTGCTGCTGCTGCTGGTGTTTCCTCTTCTGCTCCTGGAGTTGGCACCTCTTCCGGTGCTCCAGAGCCTTCTGCTCCAGCACTTCAGTCTTCAGAGCCTGCTGTTGACCCTGTTGCTGAGCCTGCTGCTATTCCAGTTGACACTTCTGTTGTCGAGACCCTTGCTGCTGTAGAGCCTGTTCCTGAGATCTCGACTCCTGCCCCGACGATTCCATCTGTTGAGACGCCTCTTCTCCCTGTAGAGCCTGAGTCCACTCCGTCGACTGGACCCACGGACGCTGCAGATCCTGCCTCCTCCTCGTGATCGTTGTTCCAAGGACTCTCCATATATGCCTTGGATGATATATCTTAGCGAGAGTATTATGGGTTAGGATAGGGTATGAGGGTTATTATGTTTTGATGTATTTTGGATGTCGTCGCTGCTGCTGTATTTATTTTGATGAGAATGATGATGATGATGGTGTATTTCATTTTGATGGGTATATTGTATCGATGATGTTGATGTATTTCTTTTTGATGATATGCAGCGCTTGATATGATGTATCTCATATATTCGTTGTGATATCTTTTTGGATATACTCATGTTGTCTCTGCATATATATATGTTCATCGTCATTCACTTTGTCTTTTATTCGTCGTGCAAATTTTAATATTCGTTGAATGTATTTGAAATGAGATTTCGTCGCTCGACGCATAAAAACTTGGTTAAATAGATTTAAATTCTATAATTGTATAGAATTGTTTTCCATGCACAAAATTAACCAAGTATATTGAATATTGAAGAGTATGTTTCTTTATTCAATTAATGAATAATTATTTGGTATTTTTGATGATTTTGATTTTCACTTTGTGATAATGGACAATTGGCACACTTTGAATTGATTTAATCGTTTTTCTTTTGGTGTCAATTAGCTCCATCGTCATTGTCTACGACTCCCGATGTTGGATTTTACATTTCCTAATTGTTGTCGTTGTATGCCCCCCATTTTTGTGATAATGCCAAAGGGGGAGAGATAATGATAATAAATAGTGCAAATGAAAAATTTAACTCCATTCCAAGAATCTAGTTTGATATGTTAGATTCAGGGGGAGTTACGATACATATAAGGATTTTCAAAATCCGATATTTCAAAAATCAATTCTCATTATATATCTTACTCGTCTGATTGATGCAATTCATATATATTCATTTGGGAATTAACGTGTCATCAATGCAGGGGGAGTAAGTATTTTACATTTGAATTATTATTTTTGATTATTATTTATGTTGGTTTGTCATCACCAAAAAGGGGGAGAATGTTGAATATTGGACTCCCCGGATTTGGTTTTGATGATGAGCAAACATAAATAATTCATGAACTAACATTTTGTGAGCGCAGTATTGGAGATCGTCGCCAATTTCACGAGAATATTCAAAGCGACATCTCAACACTTCCAAAAGCTCGTATTCAAGCCTAAAGCTTCGTTGAAGCTCCTGCAGCGCTTTGGAAGTTATGAAGATTCAATCGAAGCTCTCAAAGACCGTTTATTAAGGTTTTATTTATAGTCTTTTAGTTTCGATTGATAGAATGTTAAGCCTGGAGTATATCTTACGTTTCTATCTTCATTACGCTCATTTCGTAGCTCTAGGATTCTTGCACAAGTTCATTCTAACTTCCTCGAAGCGTCGCGCTTCGATTCGGACTTTGTTGTGCATGTTAGTTGGTACAAGAACAAGTACTGACCGACTAGATGGTGATCTAGTCGGTCGGCAACTGTTCTTGGACTGACTAGTTTGATTCCTTAATTTCTTGGACTTTACTGTTTACAGTTAGTCGGTCTACGTTGACTCACCGACCGACTAGTTTGTGAACTAGTCGGTCAGTGATGCTTCTTTGACCGACTAGTTGTGACTTACTGTTCACTCTAAATTTCTCCTAAGCTACTGTTTACCGTTAGTCGGTCTAAGAACGTTTGATGACCGACTAATTGACAATCTAGTCGGTCAATTTTTGTTCTTAGACCGACTAAGTCAACTTGCCTTCAGACTAAGTTGTTTTGCCTCTTAGTCGGTCTACGTCCATTGGATGACCGACTAGTTGTGAAACTAGTCGGTCAGACAGTGTTCTTGGACCGACTAGATGTCTAGGTCTGAAATTCTCTTTCTTCTCAGATCTACTCTTAGTCGGTCCACGTTGTTTGGCTGACCGACTAGTTGATGAACTAGTCGGTCAGTGAGTGTTCTTTGACCGACTAATTCTCACAGATTTCTTTCCGTTGGAGATTGACCTATCTTGTTTTTATGGGACCCTATAAATACGAACCTAGGTCATTTCTATCTTGAATAGAGCTGCCATTAAGAGATTCATTGAGTTCTAAAGAGATAGCTATTCTCCCTCAAATCTAAAGCTCTCTTCCTCACAAGAAACCCATTCTCTCTCATTTCTAGATCTAGAGAGAAGCTTGTTCTTGGTGAGCTTTTCAAGCTATTGCTTGATTCAAGTTTCCAAATCATCCCTAGGCACCCATTGCTGCTCATTTCCTTGGTGCTAGGGTTTGGTAACTTCATCTTCCTCAAATCCTTCATTCCACCTATTGGGTAAGAAAAACTCAAGGTATAGGATTTTGTGGTAAGCTTGTTTATTTCATATAAACTCTTTTATATTGCTTGTTGGTTCTCTCGGTTGTGAGAGAAGGTTGTGATCCCGGGTTGTGGGATTCACTTTGCCATTGCATGTATGATTTGATCTTGTGAAGGTTTTTCACAAGATATTCATAGTGGAAATCTTGAGTTAGGGTTTCTAACTCAAGTATCCGGAGGGGATCCGGGTGGTTGGGACGTAGGATCACCGGAAACAAGTCGGGGAGACTTGGGTGGATCCGAACCCATTAACATCGTTTGTTAGCATTGTCAATTTCGTTGTCGTCGTTCAATTTAAGCTTCCGCAAATTGATTTGGTAGTTGATTGCAATTTAATTTGGAATTATACTCCTTATTATTTTAAAGTACTATTCACCCCCCCTCTAGTACTTGTGCAGTAGCTGGTAGGGCATTACACAAACACGATGCCACCCTTATTCCATTCCTAGCTGAACTTGCACGGCATGGCCTTAAAGTCGATAAGACATTTAAAGGGGCCGCATTCAATACCGCTGCAGCCGAAATCAATAACACTCATGGGACGACGTTCATTAGTGGTAATGTGAAAAATCACATGAAAGCTTTGAAGACACGTCTCAAGGATGTTTACAAGTGCATGGAAATGAGCGGGGCGGGATGGGATGCAGAGAGGAAGGTAATTGAGCTGGATCCGAAAACTTATGAAATGTGGGCGGCTGTAATTACTTCTATCTTATATATAGGATAGGTGCTAGTACATTAAATATAGCTATGAATGGTATGTTCATATATGCTCTGCTACTCGTTCAGGCAAACCATCGGAAGCGCGCTTATGTGAACCAACCAATACCATAGTTTGACGATCTGGTTGTCATCGTTGGGGATGATGCTGCACGGGAGGATTTGTCATGTTCCTTGTTCGATAGCTTTGGTGGCCCATTTTCTGGAGGAGAAGGAGAGCCCGTAACTCCTGATCCGACACATATTCCTACTCTACCCCACTATGTCCCTGAGGACATACCCACACAAGCGTCGACAGGAGAGTGTCCATAAGGGGGGACAAGAAATGCAACCCAACCATCGCTGGAAAAGAAGAAACAGCGGCGATGCTCATTGAGGGAAGATCCGGACGTAATGCGGGATATAGCTGCTAATATGAAAGAGGTCACAGATGCTGTACAGAGCGCACACTCCCACTGGACAGAAACTCTTGCACAGTATGTGTACGAGTTTACGGAGTATCCTCCCGACCTCTTGTTGAAGTTGTTTAAAGACCAAGCATGAATGAGATGGTGGGTCGACAATTTTTGGCCGTTCCACAATTGGGTCAGAAGCTTATGCTTGAGGAGTTAGTTGCTGAGATGGAAAGGAACTTGCGTGAAGCAGGTTATAAAAAAGGATATGGCAAAGGAAAGATATGAGGATGGATGGGCCATATGGAATTTTGGTTGGGTGGTGATGAGTGTTGGTTGGGTTGGGGATGTGTTGTATGGTGGGGGTAATATGTTATTGTATGGTGGTGTTGTGGGGAAGGGATTCTGGTGGGTTGGTGAAGGTGTTACTGTTGGTTGGGTATGGGTATTATGTTGGGATATGAATGTTAGTGAGGTGGGTTTAGCCTTTTTCTAAGTTGAGGTTATGAGTATAATTTTACGTGTCACAAACAGAGACGATGTTGTTGTATATATTCAGGTTCTGGGGCATGGCACCTTGTTGATGGTTGTTTTTGGGCTGGTATGGGCATGTCTCATTGTTTCAGTTTTGGGGGGCATGCCTCTTTGTTGTTGGTTGTGTTTTTGGGGTGGTATGGACATGGCTCCTTGTTTCAGTTTTTGGGGCATTCCTCTTTGTTGCTGATTTGGGGCATGGCATATTGTTTCTGGTTGTGTTTTTGTGAAACAAATTGGCAAGGCTAATTGGTTCAAGTTTTGGGGCATGGCTCCTTGTTGCTGGGTGTGATTTTTTGTTTCATATGTGCATGGCTACTTGGTTCAGTTTTTTGGTGCATGTCTCCTTGTTGCTTTTTTTGTTTATGTGAAACATATGGGCATGGCTCCTAGGTTCAGGTTTTGGGGCATGGCTCTTTGTTGCTAGGTGTGATTTTTTGAAACATATGGGCATGGATCCTAGTTTCATGTTTTAAAGAATGGCTCATTGTTACTGGGTGTGATTTTTTGTTTCATATGTGCATGGCTACTTGGTTCAGTTTTTTGGGGTATGGCTCCTTGTTGCTTTTTTTGTTTATGTGAAACATATGGGCATGGCTCCTAGGTTCAGGTTTTGGGGCATGACTCCTTGTTGTTGGGTGTGATTTTTTGTTTCCTATGTGCATGGCTACTTGGTTCAGTTTTTGGTGCATGTCTCCTTGTTGCTTTTTGTGTTTATGTGAAACATATGGGCATGACTCCTTGGATCAAGTTTTGGGGGCATGGCTCCTTGTTGCTGGTTGTGATTTTTTGAAAGATATGAGCATGGCTCCTAGTTTCAGGTTTTGGGGCATGGCTCATTGTTGCTAAGTGTGATTTTTTGTTTCATATGTGCATGGCTACTTGGTTCAGTTTTTTAGGGCATGGCTCCTTGTTGCTTTTTTTGTTTATATGAAACATATAGGCATGGCTCCTAGGCTCATGTTTTGGGGCATGGATCCTTGTTGCTGGGTGTGATTTTTTGTTTCCTATGTGCATGGCTACTTGGTACAGTTTTTTGGTGCATGTCTCCTTGTTGCTTTTTGTGATTTTATGAAACATATGGGCATGGCTCTTTGGTTTAGGTTTTGTGGCACGGCTCCTTGTTGCTGGGTGTGATTTTTTGAAACATATGGGCATGGCTCCTTGGTTCAGGTATTGGGGCATGGCTCCTTGTTGCTGGGTGTGATTTTATGAAACATATGGGCATGGCTCCTAGTTCAGGTTTTGGGGCATGGCTCCTTGTTGTTGTGTGTGATTTTTTGTTTCTTATGTTCATGGCTACTTGGTTCAGTTTTTTGGTGCATGTCTCCTGTAATGGCCTAAGTGCCATATACAGCAGGGTATGTATTTTTGTTTGATTGTAGCATATGCTTGCATGTGTGCCTCCGTAGTGTGTATAGTAATTTTGTTGTGTGCATAATAATTTCATACGTGAATGGCTATATGGTTGAATATGATATGACTTGGATGTATAAGTGAATACATATGGATGTATTTGATGTGATGTAGTGAGGTTTATTATTGTTATTAGTGTGTTTAGTGATGTTCGGTTGGTGGGTGTGTATAGTAAAATGCTATTTTTATAATAATTATTTTATTATGTTCTAAAGAGATTATTATTGTTGTTGTTATTGGTATTAATGAATAACATTGTGGTTGATGTTGTTATTATTATTAGCATTTTTATTATTGTTGTTATTGTTGATGTTGATTACTATTCTTATTACTATTGTTTGTGCCTTAAGCTAATTTTAGTAGCTAGAGTTGGTTGGCTGGGTTTTGTTATTGAGCTTGAGTTATTAGATGAGAGAAGAGACTTTTGTTGAGTATTGATTCCTCGGATTTGGTTTTGGATGATGAACAAACATAAATATATCGTGAACTAACTCTTTGTGAGCGCAGTTATGGAGATCGTCGCCAAACTTCTTTGAATATCAGAAGCGATGTCTCGAGACTTCTCAAAGCACGTGATCGTGAGCCTAAAGCTTCGTTGAAACTCAAGGACCATTATTGAAGTCATGAAGATTTGATTGAAGCTTTTGAAGACGGTTCGTCAAAGTTTATTTATTGTCTTCTAGCTTCATTTTCGTATAATGTTAAGCCTTGAGTAGGTCTTACGTTTTAATCTTCATAACGCTCATATCTTAAAGCTAGGATCTTAGTAGAAGTCCATACGAACTTTCTCGAAGCTTCGCGCTTCGTTTCGCGACTTCTTGTGCATGTTAGTTGGTTCAAGAAGAAGAACCAACCGGCTAGATGGTGATCTAGTCGGTCGGCAAAGCTTCTTGGACCGACTAGTTTGCCTCCTTCAATTCAAAGTACAGTTAGTCGGTCTACGTTGACTCACCGACCGACTAGTTGGTGAACTAGTTGGTCAGTGATCCTTCTTAGACCGACTAGTTGAGCTTTCCCTGTACATGCCAAGTTACTGTTTATCGTTAGTCGGTCTATGTACATTTGGCGACCGACTAGTTGATGAACTAGTCGGTCAACATTTGTTCTTGGACCGACTAAATCTATTTGCACTCAGACTATTTGTTTTATCTCTTAGTCGGTCTAAGTTCACTCACCGACCGACTAGTTGTGAAACTAGTCGGTTGGCAAGTCTTCTTGGACAAACTAGTTCTATAAGTCTGAAACTTCATCTATTCCCTGTTCACCTCTTAGTCGGTTCATGTTGTTTGACCGACCGACTAGTTGATGAACTAGTCGGTCAGTGGTTGTTCTTTGACCGACTAGTTTGGTTCAGAATAGAGCCGTTGGAGATTTAATTGAAACATTTTTCTCTCTCTCTCTTTCCTCTAACCTATAAATACTTGGTGTGCTGCATTCATTGCACTCAAGGCTAATTTTAAGAGAAGTTTAGAGATCAAAAGAGAAGCATTCAATCTCATTCAAAGCTCGTTCATTTCTAATCTTGAATCTCTCCCTCACTCTTATTTCAAAAGAGAGATTCATTGATTGTGAGACTTCCAAGCCAAGTGCTTGATTCTAGGTCACCAACATCCACCTAGGACTCCATTGCTGGTCATCTACTTGGAGCTAGGGTTTGGTGCCTCTTCATCTTCCCCAAAATCTGTTTTGCCCTAAATCGTAAGTTTACTCAAGGCATAGGATTTTGTCGGTAAGAATTTCTATTTCAATTTACATTGATATTGTAAGTGTTTCACTCTCGGTTGTGAGAGTTTGTTTGTGATCCCGGGTTGTGGGAGTCACATTTCGATTTGTGTATGATTTGATCTTGTAGAGGTTTTCTACAAGAATTTCATAGTGCAAATCTTGAGTTAGGGTTTCTAACTCAAGTATCCGGAGGGGATCCGGGTGGTTGGGACGTAGGATTACCGGGAACAAGTCGGGGAGACTTGGGTGGATCCGAACCCGTTAATTTGCTTGTTTGCGATTGTCTTCTTTGTTGTCTACATTTACATTTCCGCATTTTCCGCATTGATTGGTAGAGTTTGCAAGATAATTAGGAATTATCCTCTTAATTATTTTAAAGTACTATTCACCCACCCTCTAGTACTTGTGCAGTAGCTTAGCAGGGCATTACATTTGGTATCAAGCCAAGTTTATAGCTATGTCTGCCAACGACAACAAGACCGTTCGTCCACCTTCAAGTTACAGCACCTTCAGGAACCGTGAAGGAGCGTCTTCGGTGATGGAAGGACACTCCTCGACGAGGCCTCCTTTCTTCAACGGTACCAACTACGGGTACTGGAAATGCCGGATGGAAACTTTCCTCCGGAGTGCTTTATTATGGAGAGCCACGATGAAGGAGTATGTCGAGCCCGCCGAAGAAGATTTCGAGAAGTGGACTACCGCGGAGGTCGCCGCGGAGGTAAGCAATGCCAAGGCAACGAACGCCTTGCAATGTGCCTTAGAGCCCGAGGACTTCAATAGGATATGCACATGTAAGAGTGCATATCAAATATGGAACTCCCTCCTCATCTTGCATGAAGAAACGAGTAGGGTAAGAGACTCTAAACTCGTTGTAGTTAATAAAGATTACGAATTATTTCATATGCTACAGGGTGAGAAGATGAAGGAGTACTATGCTCACTTCGTCGACATCACCAACGAGTTGGAGGCTCTTGGTAAAACCTACACCCAAAAGGAGAAAGTCTCGAAGATCATCGATGGACTTCCCTCTTGTTCGGAGAAACATACATTCGCCATCGAGGAAGGTAATGACATGAAAACTTATACCGTTGTTCAACTAATGGGTACATTAATGTCTTATGAGATACGCAAGGATAGCAAGCTTAAGTTGCAGGACAAGATGAAGTCCTACTTGAAGCAAGACGAGCCAAAGAAAAAGGCTATTGCTTTCAAGGCCGCTCCATCCACATCCACATCTACCGATGATGAAGACTCGGAAGACGAGTTGGACTTGGAGTCCATGACACTCATGGCAAAGAAGTTCAACCGGTTCTTCCGGAAAGGTAACTTCAAAAACAAATCGAAGTTTAGTTCTACTAACGCCTCCTCTCCTTTGTGTTTCAAATGCAACAAGCCAGGACACATGAAAGCGGATTGTCCTCAAAACAAGCAAAAGGAGAAGTGGAAGGCGCCGAAGTTCGACAAGTCCAAGAAGTACAAGAAAGGGTACAAAAAGGGGCTTGCCGGGACATTCACCGACTCCGAGGATTCCTCAAGCGGAGAGTCGGACGATGAGCAAGTGGAGCAAGCACACATGTGCTTCATGGCTCGAGAGGAGCAAGATAAAGATTCCTCCTCCGATGATAGCGACAACGAAGGCAATGAGGTAACCATGGATGACCTTAGAAATGCTAATGAGCAATTATGGTCTAAATACACTAAATTAGTAAATAGATATACTAAGGTAAAAGATGATTTAGCTAGCATCCAAACCTCGCCAAAACCTATCATCACCAACAACGACACCGTTGTTGAAGAGTTAAAAAATGAGATTGTAAATCTCAAGTCTCAACTTGAACATGTTAGCATTGAGGATCCGGAGGAACACAAGATAGCGGATTTGACTTCTCAAAACTCGACTTTGAGTATTGAGAATGAAAATCTCAAATCTCGTGTTTATGTGCTCACATCGCAAGTATCCACTTTGGATGCTTCTATGCGTTCTCTCACCGAGAAATATGCGTGCACATTAGGCCGAATTAATAAATTCAATAAGGGTAAGGACCATTTGGATAAAATCCTAAGTGACTTACTTCCGGCCAATCACCACATTGGCTTGGGGTATACGATGGAAAGTTCATCCAAATCGGTCACTACCTTTGTTAGGCCAACTTCCGGTGACTCAACGAGTGGTAGCAAACACTCTATTGGTAGTTCATCTACCAATGGTGCTTCCACCTCGTACACACCCTCATTTGGAAAGAAACCCACTTTGGGTGGACCTCCAAAGAAGGGTCATGCCTACATGTACACAAATACCATGCCACGTAGGAACACACGTCCTACTCCACCGGCTCACATATATGATGATTTTTATGCACCACATCCACGGGCACGTGCACACCAGGTGAGACACCCTCACGCACGTGTTCCCCCACGTGCATATGTTCATCCATATCATCATATGAACCATTCTCATAATGCACCATTTCATCATGTTCATTATGCCTATCCACGACATGCATCACGTAGAAATCAACAACGCATGCATGCACCCAATAGGATCAGGGCTCCTAAAATCTTCACTATTTGGAGCCCAAAGGACACAAGCATGAATGAAAAACAAATTTATATGAATTCATATTTCATGAATGTCGTGCATAGTGATAATTATGTGGGGGAAGTCTAAGTCCAATTGGACTTGGCTTCCAAAGGTCTAATCTTTTGGACCCAATGACCTTGGGTACCATGATACGATATTTTCTATCTTTACTCAAGAAAAAGAAACGGAGCAACAAATTCAAATTTGGCTCCAAGAATAATTGGATACTCGATAGCAGGTGTTCAAAACACATGACGGGTGACGCTCAATTCCTCTCCGGAGTGGTGCCCATTGCAAATGGAAACCGGGTAGTCTTTGGAGGCAACGAGAGCGGAACCATCATAGGTGTTGGAAAAGTGGGTAATCCTTCTAAACCTCTAATAAGTGATGTTTACCTTGTTAAAGGATTAAACCACAATCTTATTTCAATAAGTCAACTTTGTGACAAAGGTTACAACGTTAGCTTTGCGAAAGGAATGTGCCATATTTTAAGAAAAGATAATGATGAATTATTATTTTCCGGCACACGCCATAAGGATATATATATCCTAGATCTTCCAAGATCACATGAACAATGTCTTATTGCCAACACAAGTGAACAACACTTATGGCATCGACGTTTTGGTCATGTGAACTTTGGAACACTATTTAAGCTTTCCAAGTTAAATTCTATTAGAGGCTTTCATAAGCTTGTCTTTCAAAAGAAAAGCTTTTGTGACTCGTGTCAACGAGGCAAGCTTCCAAAATCGTCTTTTAAACCTAAGAAAAGCATTTCTTCTAAGCAGCCACTAGAGCTATTACATCTAGATTTATTTGGGCCAACTAGAGTTGCTTCATTAGGAAATGCACGATATGGACTTGTCATCGTTGATGACTTTTCTAGATTTACTTGGGTATTTTTCTTAAGTAATAAAAATGATGCTTTTGAAAACTTCACAATTTTTGTTAAGAAAGTACAAAATCCCATTGGAACCACCATTGTCACTATTCGTAGTGATCATGGAGGAGAATTTGAGAATGAGTCTTTCTCAACTTTTTGTGATGAAGTTAGTATTACACACACCTTTTCATTCCCTCGCGCACCTCCTCAAAACGGTGTTGTTGAGAGAAAGAATAGGACGCTAGTGGAATGTGCTCGCACTATGCTTGATGATAGCCAACTTGGCCATCAATTTTGGGCGGAAGCGGTACATACCGCTTGCTATGTGTTTAATAGGATACTTTTGAGGCCCGTCACTAAACAAACTTGTTATGAATTATTGTTTGGTAGATTGCCTCAAGTTAAACATTTTCGAGTTTTCGGTTCAAAATGTTTTATTAAAAACACGTATGGTAGTTTGGACAAATTCGATCCAAGATCCGATGAGGGGATTTTTGTTGGATATTCCTCACGTAGCAAAGCCTACCGGATATACAACAAACGAACCTCAACGATCGAGGAATCGCTTCATGTTTCATTTAATGAAGGTTTTGTCCCTACTAGAATTACTAATGATGATGACTCCATGGATGTCTTATGTGATTCAATTGGTAATTCTAATTCTATTGATACTAACCCTACTAATGAAGTTTTTGAGAATGTTCCTAGTGATCAGGGAATTCCCAAACGGCTTCATACCGTTCGTGACCATCCTCATGAGCAAGTCATTGGCAATATTCATGATAGTGTCAAGACGAGATCTCAAGTCAACTACTTCGCTCATTGTGCCTTTGCCTCCTCGATAGAGCCAAAGAATGCTAATGAAGCGTGCGAAGATGGTGCTTGGATCTTAGCCATAGAGGAGGAACTCATTCAATTCGAGAGGAATGAGGTTTGTGAGCTTGTTCCATTGCCATCGAAGAACCACACCGTCATAGGGACAAAGTGGATCTTCAAGAACAAGACCGACGAGAACCAAATCGTCGTCCGGAACAAAGCTCGGTTAGTAGCTCAAGGCTACCGGCAAGAGGAAAGTATCGATTTCGAAGAATCCTTTGCGCCGGTAGCTAGATTAGAATCAATTAGATTATTGTTATCTTTTGCATGCCATAAAGATTTTAAATTATTTCAAATGGATGTAAAAAGTGCGTTTTTAAACGGAGATGTTGTTGAGGAAGTTTATGTTTCTCAACCTCCGGGTTTTATAAATGAAAAATTTCCAAATCATGTTTTTAAACTTAAGAAAGCACTTTACGGTTTGAGACAAGCTCCTCGAGCTTGGTATGACCGTTTAAAGAATTTTCTTTTGGATTTGGGTTTTAAAATGGGAGAAGTTGATTCCACATTATTTGTTAAGTATTCGAATAATGATATAATTTTAGTTCAAATTTATGTTGATGATATCATTTTCGGTGCTACTAACTTTGCTCTTTGCGAAGAGTTTTCTAATGTGATGAAGGATCAATTTGAGATGAGCCACATGGGTGAGCTCAAGTATTTCTTAGGTCTCCAAATTCGCCAAATGAACGATGCAATCTTCATCCACCAAATGAAGTACACGGTGGAGTTGCTAAAGCGATTTTGAATGGAGAATGCCTCCGGGAAGAAGACTCCGATGAGCAGTACTACACATCTTGATAAAGATACGGGCGGGAAAGATGTAGACATTCGTCTATATCGAGGTATGATAGGTAGTTTACTATATCTTACCGCAAGTAGGCCCGATATAATGTTTGCCGTATGTGTATGTGCTCGTTATCAGTCTCAACCTAAGGAATCTCACTTAGTTGCGGTAAAACGTATTTTCCGTTATTTAAGTTACACACTTGATTTTGGATTACTTTATCCAAAATCTAGCACATATGAGTTAATCTCATATAGTGACGCAGATTATGCGGGATGCAAATCTGACAGGAAAAGTACTCGTGGCACTTGCAATTTTATAGGAAATTCTCTTGTCTCTTGGTTTTCCAAGAAGCAGAATTCTGTTTCACTTTCAACCACCAAGGCGGAATATATTGCGGCCGGTGCCGCGTGTGCTCAGGTTCTTTGGATGAGACACACTCTTAAAGACTTTGGTATAAACTGTGATACTTGCCATATCATGGTGGACAACCAAAGTGTAATATGTCTCTCTAAGAATCTGGTACACCATTCCCGTTCTAAACACATAGATGTCCGTCACCATTTTTTAGATGATCATGTTGCTAAAAAGGACATCATATTAGTGTACGTTGAAACCCAGAAGCAAATCGCCGATATTTTCACGAAACCCCTAAAGGAAGACTCCTTTGTGCGGTTACGTCGAGAATTGGGGATTATGGGTGAATCCGAGATTTAGGATTCATATGTTCAATAATCTTGCATGCTATTCAATTTCATTATATTTGCACATGCTAGATTTATTGGAATTTTCTGGATTTTTCGTTGAATTTTCGGAATTTTCGCTCGATTTGTTCATAAACGTCAAATTTCAGATTTTCGATGTTTAATGGGGTAGTATAATGATTAATGAGTGTTTTACGATGTTTCGTCCAAGTGTGATTAGGAGAGAACTCAAAATTTCAAATTCTAAAATTTTTGAACTCTGTTAGTCGGTTCATGTTCATTGACCGACCGACTAGATTATCATCTAGTCGGTCAGTGAATGAGCTCAGACCGACTAACTCAAGCCCTAAGTTTGGCTTCAGTTACTGTTTGCACTTAGTCGGTTCAAGCTCATTGGCCGACCGACTAGATGGTCATCTAGTCGGTCAGCGCTTGAACTCTGACCGACTAAGTGCTCAGGGACAGTTGCGTCTTTTGATATTCCAATCGACTTATTCACTCTTATAACCGACTTCTCTTCATTTTAGTCGGTTCATTTCTCTCTCTCAGCCTCAGACCCCCGAGCACATTCGTCTTCCTCCCTCCTCCTCCATCGATTTCCGGCCATCTTTCTGACCAACTCCGGCCGCCGATCAACCCTCTCCTCCTTCCGACCTAGGTATACCCTCTCTCAACGTCTAGGGTTAGGGTTTCATCTATTTCCTATCATTTTCAGTTGCTAGGGTTTCGGCTAGGGTTTGCTTTAGGGTTTAGATCTCGATTTCTAGTGTTGATTCGTGCGTGTCTTGTCGCGCTTATGGCACGAACACGTATTCCGATCGAACCTACTCGTCCATCGCCTATGACCGTCGATTCACCACCTACGGACCCCCCGCAACCCAAACGCCGATCGAAATCAACCCACCCTTTGTCGTCTTCGCCTCCTCTTAAGCGAAAGAGGACGGCGATAGCGAAACCCCGAGCCCAATCTCAGCCGAAGCCTAGGAAGCAACCAGTTTCACCAGCTTCATTCCGTGCCCCAACACCTCCTTCTGATTCTGACACGGAATACATTCCGGAGACCGAGCACACCGCTCGGGATCCTACTCCTCCACCCCGTTCTAGCACCTGACAGCCTAAGGGGAAGGCTTCGATGCCAGCTGGCGGTGTCGATATTTCTTTATGTCGCGATGACCCGTTGTGTCTCGCGGCATATAACCGTATCGAACACTGCCCACTGCTGTTGGAGCACTTCGTACAGTTCTCTGACTTCCCAGGCCTAGCTAATCTCCTTTCGTCTAGCAGTCTTATTGATTATCTTCGGTATGACCCTAAGGCGAATCCACATCCATACCCCCATCTGGTCAAGCTATTTTACACGAACCGTGTCCGGGGTTAGTATGACGAGACCCACTCCATTGAGACGACTGTCTTGGGGACACCGATTGTCCTCACGGCAAAAATCTTAGGGGAGTTGATTGGTTGCTCCTCGTCTGGCCTCCTCCCTTCTGATATCTCCGTCGATGACATTTCTTCCCTTGACCAGGTCATGCTTTCTGAGATTTTCCATGTTATCCCTACCGCCATGATTGGCGTCCCCTCGAAGTCATTTAAGCCGAATGGCTGGGTCCTAAATCTGATCTTGAAGTCGTGCCTCCTTCCGAAGTACGGCTCATCTTCCTTGCCTTCCCAGCCTTTCCTTAAGCTCATTTACGCCATCTTCATGGGGAGCGAGATTAACTGGGCTAGGATCATTCTCGATAAGATGGATTCTTTCGAGTGTATCCGAAAGTCCACGAAATCTGCTCACATCCCATATCCCTGCCTTCTGACACTTGTATTCCGTCACTTTCGTGTCCCTCTGCCACCTGATGATGAGCGTCCCCTCGGTCCCCCTCTGAATGCGACGGCCGTCAAGAAGTCTCTTGCGGCGCTTCGTCATGTTCATAGGACGACCTCGTCTGTTTCAGCCTCTGCTTCTGCCTCTGCTGCTCCCTCTCCTACTCTTGCTGACCTCGCATGTTCATTGAAACGTGTGGAGTCTCGTTATGCTCGTACTGAGGAGATTCTTGCTTGTATCGCTTCTCATTTGGGTATTGACATCCCACCGTCAGTTTTTGACGAGGATGAGTTGGATGAGGATGAGATCGAGGAGCTTGCTCATGCTGCTGCTGCTCGTGCCCCTGAGGGTACTTCTGGTGCCATTGCTACTTCTGCCGTTGACCCCGAGAGCACACCTGTTGCCACCGTTCCTGCGGTGGATACTTCGACTGGTGCTCCCGAGGCCACTCCTGTCGCTCCCGTGGACACTTCTGCTGATCCGGTGACCACCACTCCTCCTGCAGAGCCTGTTGCTGCTGCAGATCCTCCCACTGCCTCCTGAGCTTCTCTGAGGACTCTCCCGATGCACTTTGGATGATAGATCTAGTTGTGAGAGTGTTGGGTAGGATAGATGGTGGTTCTGGATATTTTGATGTATTTTGATGTATCTCTGATGGTGTTTTGATATTTTTGTATGTATGTGATACTCCGATATCTGCAGTGATATAGTGATGTATTTTGTGCTTCGATCGTTGGATCGCTTATATGTATGTTGGTGATGTATCATTTTACTGTATCATTTTTGATATATATATATATATATATATATATATATATATATATATATATACATCGTTGTTGACATTTCATTCCCTTGTTCACATTATATTTTTTATGTCTCTGATGTTTAATTTCATCGCTTGACGATAATAACTTGGTTAAATAGAAATTATTTCTATGGAAACATAGAATTGCTTTCCATGCACTAAATTAACCAAGAATGTTGATATTGGAGAGTATATTCCATAACTCAATTCGTAAAATTAATTTGAGTTTTGATGATTTTATTTATCGATTTTCGACTTTGGTCTCATTCACACGCTTTGATTTAATTCGTATTTTTCTTTGGTGTCATTTGGACCGTGGTCGTATTCTACGACTCCCGTGCTTTTATTTGAAGCCATTGTTGTTGTCGTTGATCTCCTCCCACTCTTTTTGCTAATGCCAAAGGGGGAGAGATATAATAATGATGATGAGCTAAATGATAATTTAAGCATTTTTCCAAGAATCTAATTTGATATGTTAGATTCAGGGGGAGTTAAGATATAAAAATGGATTTCAAATCCGATATTTCAATAAATTGAATTCCCAATTTTTACTTTACTCGTCTGCTTGATGCGTATGATTAATATTTATTTTGGAATTAACATGTCATCAATGCAGGGGGAGTAAGTAAATTTCATGTGAATCATTATTTTTGATTATTATTTATGTTGGTTTTTCATCACCAAAAAGGGGGAGAATGTTGAGTATTGATTCCCCGGATTTGGTTTTGGATGATGAACAAACATAAATATATCGTGAACTAACTCTTTGTGAGCGCAGTTATGGAGATCGTCGCCAAACTTCTTTGAATATCAAAAGCGACGTCTCGAGACTTCTTAAAGCACGTGATCGTGAGCCTAAAGCATCATTGAAGCTCAAGGACCATTATTGAAGTCATAAAGATTCGATTGAAGCTTTTGAAGACGGTTCGTCAAAGTTTATTTATTGTCTTCTAGCTTCATTTTCGTAGAATGTTAATCCTTGAGTAGGTCTTACGTTTTAATCTTCATAACGCTCATATCTTAGAGCTAGGATCTTAGTAGAAGTCCATACGAACTTTTCCGAAGCTTCGCGCTTCGTTTCGCGACTTCTTGTGCATGTTAGTTGGTTCAAGAAGAAGAACCAACCGACTAAATGGTGATCTAGTCGGTCGGCAAAGCTTCTTGGACCGACTAGTTTGCCTCCTTCAATTCAAAGCTCTTTACTGTTTACAGTTAGTCGGTCTACGTTGACTCACCGACCGACTAGTTGGTGAACTAGTCGGTCAGTGATCCTTCTTAGACCGACTAGTTGAGCTTTCCCTGTACATGCCAAGTTACTGTTTATCGTTAGTCGGTCTATGTACATTTGGCAACCGACTAGTTGATGAACTAGTCGGTCAACATTTGTTCTTGGACCGACTAAATCTATTTGCACTCAGACTATTTGTTTTATTTCTTAGTCGGTCTAAGTTCACTCATCGACCGACTAGTTGTGAAACTAGTCGGTTGGCAAGTCTTCTTGGACCGACTAATTCTATAAGTCTGAAACTTCATCTATTCCATGTTCACCTCTTAGTCGGTTCATGTTGTTTGATCGACCGACTAGTTGATGAACTACTCGGTCAGTGGTTGTTCTTTGACCGACTAGTTTAGTTCAGAATAGAGCCGTTGGAGATTTAATTGAAACATTTTTCTCTCTCTCTCTCTTTCCTCTAACCTATAAATACTTGGTGTGCTACATTCATTGCACTCAAGGCTGATTTTAAGAGAAGTTTAGAGATCAAAAGAGAAGCATTCAATCTCATTCAAAGCTCATTCATTTCTAATCTTGAATCTCTCCCTCACTTTATTTCAAAAGAGAGATTCATTGATTGTGAGCCTTCCAAGCCAAGTGATTGATTCTAGATCACCAACATCCACCTAGGACTCCATTGCTGGTCATCTACTTGGAGCTAGGGTTTGGTGCCTCTTCATCTTCCCCCAAATCCGTTTTGCCCTAAATCGTAAGTTTACTCAAGGCATAGGATTTTGTCGGTAAGAATTTCTATTTCAATTTACATTGATATTGTAAGTGTTTCACTCTCGGTTGTGAGAGTTTGTTTGTGATCCCGGGTTGTGGGAGTCACATTTCGATTTGTGTATGATTTGATCTTGTAGAGGTTTTCTACAAGAATTTCATAGTGCAAATCTTGAATTAGGGTTTCTAACTCAAGTATCCGGAGGGGATCCGGGTGGTTGGGACGTAGGATCACCGGGAACAAGTCGGGGAGACTTGGGTAGATCCGAACCCGTTAATTTGCTTTTTGCGATTGTCTTCTTTGTTGTCTACATTTACATTTCCGCATTTTCCGCATTGATTGGTAGAGTTTGCAAGATAATTAGGAATTATCCTCTTAATTATTTTAAAGTACTATTCACCCCCCCTCTAGTACTTGTGCAGTAGCTTAGCAGGGCATTACAACTTTGATTTAGTGGAATGGCAAACTTGTAAATAGGGATTCCCCATTTTATTTAATTCATTCTCCTTTCTACAAGCTTCTCCATTTTTTCATCCCCAAACTTCTTTAATTTTTCTCTTCCCTTTTCCCAAGCCCAGGCCGAACTCCCCTCTCTTCCCCATTTTTTGCTTGTTGCCGAATTCTCCAAGCCAAAGCCATGGCTGCCGAAATTGTTCCCAGGTGCAAAAAAAAGAAAGGAGAAAAAGATATGGAGAGAAGAAAGAAGAGGAGAAAGAGAAGGGGAAATCCAAAGAGAAGTTAGGGTTTTGGGTTTGAGCTTGGATCTTTGGGATTTTTGGAGTTCTCATGAAATTGGTGGATGGATTTGAGTTCCATGGAGGTAGGATTCCAATCCCAATTCATATGTTTCATTTCATTTCATTTTGAATTCAAACCTTGCATCTTTTAGGGTTTGTGAAATACCTTGATAAGGTGCATCCAAGATTGAATAAATATGATGTTTGGTCTTATTTGATGCTATAATTTTGATTCATGTCCCCTTGAATATCTAGTTTCAATAATTATGCAAAATTACTCTCATTTGTTGGAAGCTTACTCTCATATTGTGAAATTGTTTTCATTAAGAAAGGAGAAAAGGATATGGAGAGAAGAAAGAAGAGGAGAAAGAGAAGGGGGAGAATCCAAAGAGAAGTTAGGGTTTTGGGTTTGAGCTTGGAGCTTTGGGATTCTTGGAGTTCTCATGAAATTAGTGGAGGGATTTGAGTTCCATGGAGGTAGGATTCCAATCCCAATTCATATGTTTCATTTCATTTCATTTTGAATTCAAAGCTTGCATCTTTTAGGGTTTGTGAAAATCCTTGACATGGTGCATCCAAGATTGAATAAATATGATGTTTGGTCTTATTTCATGCTATAATTATGATTCATGTCCCCTTGAAAGTCTTGTTTCAATAATTATGCAAAATTGCTCTCATTTGTTGGAAGCTTGCTCTCATATTGTGAAATTGCTTTCATTTGTTGGAATTGTTGGAAGCTTTAATATTCACTTTTCATGTTGTGTTGAAATTATATGATGTGATGAAATTATTTGATGCTATGTTTGATTCAGGTTGTCTTGATTGTCATATTTCATTAATTATGTTAAATTGTTCTCTTTGCAATGTGGAGGCTTAGTTATTTAACTTACCATGTATGACAAATGAGAGTTACGTAAAAATGAATTGAGATGGGAAATTGGCTATGTGTGTTGGTTAAACGTGTTGTTAGTTATATGTGGATTAAGGAGTGTGTGTGATATGATGCTATTAGGGACACAGAGGTGGAGTGCACGGGCATGGACAAAGTTTCCGCGGTAGGAGGCGGAAGAAGTCACCGTGGGCAACCCCGTGATCCATTAGGTGGCTCCACATTGATAACGGAGTAGAATCACTTGCACTTGCACGACGGCATAGGAATGGGATCCTTAGGCATGCATTGCATTGCATTTGTGATTGCATCATTCGCATCATGAGGGTGGGGGCATGTCATCATCAGCATCATATCGTTGTGGTTGTGAAATGAATATTGTGACTTGGTTCCCTCTTTGGTGGTTGCTAGTAGTTTGTATTTGGGTTTGATGTTGTGTTTCATTCTCTTAAAATAGCTATTAGGATCTTTGGGCATGCTTCATATTATAACGCCAAGTTTCAACTTCTTGTCATTGTAGTTTATTTCCCTGAGTAGTACTCACCTTGTCTTGCAGGTTCTCCTTACCGCAAGTGCGTGTTTCCATTATTGATGTCATTTATATTTTATATGTGTTGAGGCATATAATGCATGATATGATATGAGTAAATTTACAGTTGTTGCCTAAGAGCATTGCATTTCATTGCACCATGTGAGTTGGGTTTGGACATCCTACTGGGTCACGCTATGACGTATCCCCTTTGATTTTTCAGGTGTTGGATCGTGATGTTGGAGGCCCATTAGCTCAGTTGGTTGGAGTTGAGAGTTGGATGAGTGTGAGAGAGATTTGTGTGTGAGTTCTTGTACTTAGGTGAGATGTGGGTTGTTATGTTGTATATGAGATTGTATAATGATGTTGTATATGAACTGTTTGAATATATGTATATATTAATGTTTCAGTTGTTGGTTCTCTTTGTGCTTCTTTGTTGTCTTGAATAATACAGGTACTATCTCAGCAGTGCGCAGTGGACCTGTTTGCGTTTGTATTTCTTATTTTTCTTTTCGTAGCACCCGCCTCTTTGGGTGTACCTGATACGGATTCGTACTTATCAGGTATCCCGGGGAGCGGGGCGCTACATCTCCTTGTTGCTTTTTTGTTTATGTGAAACATATGGGCATGGCTCCTTGGATCAGGTTTTGGGGCATGGCTCCTTGTTGCTAGGTGTAATTTTTTGAAACATATGGGCATGGCTCCTAGTTTCAGGTTTTGGGGCATGGCTCATTGCTGCGAGGTATGATTTTTTGTTTCATATGTGCATGGCTACTTGGTTCTGTTTTTTGGGGCATGGCTCCTTGTTGCTTTTTTTTGTTTATGTGAAACATATGGGCATGGCTCCTAGGTTCAGGTTTTGGGGGCATGGCTCCTTGTTGCTGGGTGTGATTTTTTGTTTCCTATGTGCAGTGTTCTAAAAATCGGCCTGGGCGGCCGCCTAGGCGGTGCCTAGGCGCTAGGCGGCCAGTAAACGCTCCAAGTATGGCCTGGGCGGTCAATCTGGGCGTTTTTGGGATTAATCGGCCGCCTAAGCGTTCTGGGCGGTGTCTGGGCGCTCTGGGCGGTTCCTAGGCGGTTCCTGGGCGGTTCCTGGGCGTTTTGGTAAATGGCTTAATTGCACAAGAGTATCTTTTAAATTTTATTTTGTTGCACACAAATACTCTAAAGTAGGTAAACTGGATTTGATTTAGTATGTATTAAATATTTGATGAATTTTAAATAATATATATATATTTATATATAAACATAAATATATTATATAAAAATAAATAAAATAATTAAAAAATGCAAATCCGATTAGGCCGATTAATCACCGATTAATCCCCGATTAATGCTCTGGGCGCTAGGCGCTAGCAATCCGAACGCCTAGCGCCTAGCGTTTTTTACAACCTTGCCTATGTGCGTGGCTACTTGGTACAATTTTTTGGTGCATGTCTCCTTGTTGCTTTTTGTGATTTTATGAAACATATGAGCATGGCTCCTTTGTTCAGGTTTTGGGGCATGGCTTCTTGTTGCTGGGTATAATTTTTTGAAACATATGGGCATGGCTCCTTGGTTCAGGTATTGGGGCATGGCTCCTTGTTGCTGGGTGTGATTTTATGAAATATATGGGCATGGCTCCTAGGTTCAGGTATTGGGGCATGGCTCCTTGTTGATGGGTGTGATTTTATGAAACATATGGACATGGCTCCTTGGTTCAGGTTTTGGGTCATGGCTCCTTGTTGCTGGGTGTTATTTTATGAAACATGCATGGTTCTAAAAAACTCGCCACGACGACGCCATGGCGGCAAGGCTCCACCCTCACGCCCCGTTAATGCCCAAGTTGGCTCTTTGAGGCGGCACGCCGCCATGGCAGCCACAGCAACACAAGGCGTGCCACAAAACATAAGGCACGCCTTAAAAAACAAAAAAACAAAATAAAAAAAGCACCCGGGTCCGCATTATAGGGCTAAGAGAACCCAACCCGACCCGTTCTCATTATTTGAGGCTTCTTTTCATCTCGTAGCCGCCCGCATTCGATTTGGGGCCTATGGCTTTTCATCTCGCTCGCAGCAGCCGATTCGCGGTGCCTTTGTCTCCGACCGCTCTCGCCTCGCGGCTCCTTCGTCTCAATGTAGACGGAAGGCTATGAATTTGGTAGGATTTGGAAACTAATCCATCTAAGTGGAGCATAGTTTACTGTCTACCTCTATATATATTATATAATATATACACACATTTGCCGCCTTAAGGCACGCCTTGAAAAACGTCGTGGCTCCGCCAAGGCTCCTAAGGCTTGAGGCTTGACCTTGCCGCCACGCCACGCCTCACGCCATTTAGAACCTTGGGTATTGGGGCATGGCTCCTTGTTGCTGGGTGTGATTTTATGAAATATATGGGCATGGCTCCTAGGTTCAGGTATTGGGGTATGGCTCCTTGTTGCTGGGTGTGATTTTATGAAACATATGGACATGACTCCTTGGTTCAGGTTTTGGGTCATGGCTCCTTGTTGCTGGGTGTTATTTTATGAAACATATGGGCATGGCTCCTTGGTTCAGGTTTTAGGGCATGGCTCCTTGTTACTGGATGTGATTTTTTTTGAAACATATGGGCTTGGCTACTTGGTTCAATTTTTAGGGGCATGGCTCCTTGTTGCTTTTGTGTTTATGTTGCCTTCACACATGGGCACGGCTCCTATTTTCAGTTTTTGTTTATGGCTCCTTGTTGCTGGTTACTTATAGCCTAATGATGAAGATAATTATTTGATCCATTTGTCCCTTGGTTATGCATACATAGTTGGTACTAGGCTTGATGGTTCCATTACTCCCCAATGATGTATTTTAGTGATTGAAAATCATATGAATTGATATGGACTGTATGTATCAGTATATGAGATGGGTGAAGGTTAAATGAGGGGGTGATATGTGATGGAGCAACTGCCTATGACCAACCTTTTTTCTTGATAAATTAAATTTCTTCCTGAGGGCTTCTATATCTGTCACAAAAACACAACCGGCAACAAGGAGCCATGCCCCAAAACCTAAACCAAGGAGCCATGCCCATATGTTTCAGCCCAATGTTTCATGTTTAGTTAAAGGACTTGGCATTTGAGAACTTTGCAAATGTATTATGTTCCTACTATAGACGTTTGTTAGTTATCAGTTGGATTTGTTCATATAGCCATATGATGATGAACATATAATGATCAATTTGTCCCTCGGTAATGAAGAAAAAGTGGTATTTGGCGAGAAGGTTTATTCATAATGAGCAACCGCCTAATAAATACTTAATGCTACAAAACATGTTTACGTGAGGGCTTTAATTTAGTAATATTTTCTCTTCTTGATTCTTTCTTTATCTTTGCTTTGTTTGGGTTTCTGCGTTGTCTATGTTATGGTATTTCCTTTTCTCTTTTACTTATGATTTAATCCAGATGATGTCATATTTCTCGGGTGTTGTAACTGTTCGTAAGTACGCTTCTAAAACCAATTTTTCTCTATTTAATTATCCTATCTCTTTAAATCATTATTCATTCTAATTGTTTTTATTTGTCTATTTAAATCATTATTACTTATCCCATCTCTTTTGCATGCCTTAGTTGTCCATCTTTATTTCATGCTAGGTTCAAATGAGCACCGGGTCCAGCTCTTCTATTCAGTCCAGACCCAGATTTGCTGCAGGTGGTGAGTTGGCTGCTGATGAAGATGGCTGCAAGTTTTGCTACTATGGGCTGAGGGTTGCCAGGAGGACATCATGAACCCGAAAAAATCCTGGCAGTCACTTTTGGAGCTGTCCTTCACGCGTGAATAAATGCAAATTCTACGAATGGAAGGATCCACCACACTCGGACTGGTCCACATATGTGATACTACAGTTGCTGGATGAGATTGAAAGAGGCCCCACCAATGCTTCCTCTTCCACAGCGTTCTCTGATCAGCGACTTTTAGAGATGGAGGGGCGGTTGGCCACGCTCGTGGGGTGATTTGAGCGGACCATGGTGAAAATGGACACTATGAAGTTGGTTTTGTTTACGCTCCTAGGTTTGATGTTAGTTTTGTTATTGTTGATTATACACAAGAGTGTTTGATGTTAGGCTGGGTACAATGTAACACTTTATTACTGTTTGTTTATTATGCATAATGAGATTGTATTATGGAAACTATAAGTATTTTGTATATACTGGATTAATGTGCTATGTTAAATGGGAATGTGATTTCGATTGCATGCGTTCTATGCCTTTCATTTCTAAGTTTTATAATTTATGAATGTTGGATATGCAATGTTCTAACTTGTTCTGTTGCTTGCGTTGCCTGGCTTGCCTTCGTTTATATTTAATAGCCCAGAATGCAATTAATTAATTTTTTTGTTATTAAATTCAGGATTTTTAATATTTATTTTTTAGTAGTGGGATTTAATTATGCGTATTTAATAGATATTTATTTAATAGTTAATAATTAGTTAACGAATAGTTAATTAAATCACTGGTTACATATTTTTCTACTTTATATGTGGATGTGGGGTATTCTCACCTCATAACACCATAGCCAACTCCCAACAATCCTTATCCAACAATCACAATATCATTTTAACCCAAAGAAACACAAAACTTTAGTGTGGGACTCACAAACAAATCCCAAACCAACTTTCCCGCCCACTTTCATCCAAAAGAAACACAAAATTCTACTTCTCTCTCCTCAAGAATCCAACATGGATTTACTATTCACTATAGTAAATCCCAACCCACAATCACACAAAGAAACATGCCCTAAAAGAATAGTTTTCCAAAACGCGGGCGTCGTTCTAAATGTTTGGGAGTTGATTTGCGCACTCACTTATTTACTAAAGCGCACGTATCACGTATTGACTAGTTTGTCATTACATCACATGCATGCCTCTTCGAGTTTGCCACTAAAATTACTCACGCGCACTCTCATGACCAAATTTTCGAAAAAAGTACCTAGGGCTTCGTTGGGGTTTCGCCGAAGAAAAACTGTGCCAACCAATTACCTCCGCCCAGCTTCCCTCTCCATCTTCGCTCGCCCCCTCCTCTGCCCCCTCCCTATCCACATTGCCACCTCCGCTGACTTCCCCCGCCCATTACCCGCCCCCTCATCTGCTGCCATGTGCGGTCGGAGAAGGCGGCGGTGACGGTTCACCGGAACATCGTATTCTATTGCATGAATGGGATGAGGAGGTCATCGGAGGAAGCAATGGAGAGGGACGCTGCTGAAGATGAGGCCGGGAGGAGGGGTGGGGCTGGGGATGAGATCGAAGGGGGGGCCGAGGGCTGTGGGAGAGGGGGGCTGGGGAAGGCAGAAACAAGGACGATGGGATTTGGAGGGCAGAGGCAAAGGGTGGGCGAAGAGGGGGAGAGGGGATGGGGAGGGCGGAGGATGAGCGGTGGATGGGGCGGGGGTGGATGATGGGGTGGGTGAAGAGGGTGATGGCAGGGGGCTGATGAGGGAGACGGGGATGGGGATCGTGGATGAGGGGGCGGGGCGGATAATGGGGCTGAATAGCAGGAGGAGGGCTGTGGAGGTGGAAGGAGGGGAGTGCGAAGAGGTGGATGTGGGTCTGGGGTGGTCGGAGGAGTGGGATGGGTGTTGGGGCGGTCGGAGGATGGACTAGGGATGGGGGCGGAGGAGGATATGGAAGAGGGGGAATCCTCATCATCATCGGCCAATGGCAGTAGTGGAGTAAAACGGTGGGTATGTACGTGTGGTAAAGAGGAAAATGTTTGAGAAAGTTTGAATGGCAATGGAATTGATTTGTGTGTGGGATCTGGATCTAAGCCTAGAGGGGGGGTGAATAGGCTTATAAAAATTCTCGCGCAACCCACGAGAAATCACACGCAGTTTTAGCACAATCAACCAGATGCAGAGTATAGAAAAACAGTCACAGCATGCACAGGTGATATACCCTGGTTCGGTCGCACCCACGACCTACGTCCAGCCCCAAAAGCAATACTAGATTATTAAAGTTAACTGGTACAACCTGTAGCTAGGGCACCAACCCTACACTCACCTGGCCCTCAGTACCTACACTCACCAAAGTGCCCAAACAATAACAATACTAGTAAAGCCTCTCTCTCTTGGCTAGTCCCAACTAGCCAAGTCCCCAAACAAATAATAAATCGTTTTACAGAGATCACAAAACCAAATCACAAATAAAATAAGGTTCAGAGTTTAGAATTGCTCAATCGTGACGGTGTTGATGTCTCTGTCAATCAGCGCGAGGTCAGATAAATCTGACAAGTAGTAGTCTCTGTTGTCCCCTCAATAAATTGGCTCCCCTCTCGATGAAACTTGCGCCCTCCACCAAAGGTTGAAATTTGTGACACCTCACCAAATATTGAAACTTCTGACTGTGTTTGATCCTCCAAAAATTACGGTCTCAGAGATTTTAGTTCATGGTGACTGGCTCAAGAAGATTTCGGCCAGATTCATTTGTGTGACTCTTGAAGGTTGAAAATTTCGGACAGCTTGCTAAAATTTCAACATGCATAAAAAAAATCTCCAAACTTGTTGCCTGCACACAAAAAACCAAAGGGAGAGTAATTAATTTGCACCAAAAGAAAACACCTCTTCAATGCCCTTTTCCCTTCTTAATCAAAGGAGGTTAATGATACTTCTCACTTTTGATTTCTCCCTGCACACGAGAAGAAAAAGGCATCATCTTGATTTAAAAATCTGTGCTTTAAAAAAAACAAATAAGAAAGAGCCAAAAGAAAGGTGCCACTTAAAAAATATCAAGACATCCCTTTTTCAATCTCAGGGAATGCGGCTACACTCTGATAGTTGCGGCTTGCGCTAGGTTAAAAAATTTTGAACGGCGCCCTTGGATAATAAGTGAAGGGGCTCCCTCTCTCTCCCTTTGGAATTTTTTTAACAGAGAGCACCAAGACACCAAAAACAAAACCCCCTGAGATTTGTTTGGAAGATGTGTTCTACAAAAAGGATTTCCCTTCGAAATACAAAGTGCGGCTGTGCACTTGTATATAATTTTTTTTTGGCCTCTGATTGCAAAAACGTGAATGGGGAAAGTGTAGTGCTTATGCTTTTGCGGCTAACCCTGGGGCTCTAAAAAATTGAGGACAGAGAGCACCTCTTGATTTTTTGATGAACTCGTCTGCACAAAAGAGAGGCTGAGGCTCAGGCTATTTTTGTTGTTGTTGAACCTTTGAGAAGTGCGGCTGGGAGATAAAAAGAACCGGCTGTCAAATGATATTTTTTGGCTCTTGGGAAATTAGGTTACGGCCTCGGGGGACTTAAAAAACAATTCTGCAGGGCTTGGGGGTTTTCAAGAGCTCTTTTTGTTATTATCCCATGGAGAGTGCGGCTGTGTAAAAAAGGTTTTGATTGGCTCTCTTAACAACAATTTTTGCACTCAACTTTTGGCTCCTCTTGGGTTTTCATCATTGGGATTTTATTTTTGTAGGGCTTTTGATTGGCTCTGTTTTGTAAATGTCGGCCTGCCCAAACAATCAAATAATGCGGCCTTACTTTTGGGAAATTGATGGGAGAGAGAATTTCGGCTGCCAACTTGAACTTTTGATTCTTAGCTCTCTTTGTTTCGGCTGCTCTAGGTCACCCCTCCATAGGTATTATAATGTGAATCTTCTTTACACATTGACCAAGTCTCTCTGTGGATTAATCACACGTTCGCCATTCCTGAAACACTTAACGCACACATTAAAACATTCACACGCGTTTGTTATCATCAAACACGAAGTTCATAGATCGTTGCTACCAACAATCTCCCCCTTTTGATGATGACAAACTAAGTATAAGATTTGAGCAATGAAATTCCAAATAGTGTGTGTGAAAGTGTGGTAATAGTGTAAAGTATATCAATAAGCATGCTCCCCCTACTTTTGTGCTTCCCTAATATTCATTAATGCTCCCCCTTAATCAAACAATCATATATTTGTGAAAACCTTTGTGAACACCAAGTAAATAGTAAATACCAAATCTCCCCAAATTTTTCTCCCCCTTTGTTATCATCAAAAGTCATACCACGAAGTCAAAACCATATATTATGCAGAAAGAGAGGATTATTAACCATTACCAACAATTGCATGCATATACTTATAGAATAATCAAGTCAAAATCCAATGACATTAAACAACTACGACTTCAACACCAACGTGTACGTGCGATGATTAAAATTGAAGCACATAGGGAGAATCATTTAAGAAAGTCAACCAAAACCAATCCGCATTTTCCATGTAACATTCTATCACCTAGGATTGATTTTCCCCACCTCATTAAAAATGGGTTCAAGGTACCACGCCCCTAAACATAGCCTATAAGGACTCTTAGATGTGGGGGTGGCATTGCTTGACGAGTAAATACACCAACGCTAAAGTTTACCCATAAAGCTTATGTTGGATACTCGTGGGTAACACCGTTGCCAAGGATTGTATCCATTTTTCATACAGAGCATGTATTGTTCTTTTCAATTTTTATACTTGTAGTAACATATTTTAATGCTCAATTTTTATCCAAGGCAAGGTATATCATATCCCTTAGATTTTCAGTTAAGTTTTCCTCCTACATTCACATTTCCAATTTCAAAAACGATATCTCCAAGTGTGCAACAATAATAATATATGTGGAAGTGAAGTAGATGGTGTAGAAATCAAGTTATTTTCAGTCATTGAACATGCCATGAATATTTAGAAAGGTGGACATGCGCATGTGGCAAAAGAAATAATACAACAATTTCTACATAGATATGAAAATCATTCATGAATACTTCTTTTAATGAATCAAAGAGAAAGATACACATTGAAGCACCATTTTTTTTGTTTTTGTTTTTCAATTTTTTTTGTTTTTGTAATGCATGAGATACTAAAGCAAACATGAGATGCAATCACACAAAAAAAATAAATAAATAAATCATGCACACATAACAATGCAACTACTAGTACACAAACAAGAAAAAAAAGTTCAAGCACACAAGAAAGCATGAAATCTCGTTCTAAGTTTTATCAATAAAAGAGGAACGAGTGCGTATACCTGCTGTAGGTTCACCTATAATCAAGTCCGATGGGTGGTTTGGATTGAACCTCAGCTCTCCTCCGGTAACTGCTACTTCTTGTATTTCTCCCGTGCCAGTTTCAGTTTCCTCTTGTCTTTCAGATTGCTCCTCATTTTTCCTTGGAAAGCATTGTTGTTCTTCATTTTCCTCTTCTTCGTTATTCCTGCAAACCAAAGGAAGTATATCAGATTCATCAAATTTAACATGTTTGGATTCAATAATAGTGAAAGTGCGTTTATTATATATCCTGTATGCTCTCCTCCTTGCTGAATAGCCCACGAACACTCCTTCATCTGATTTGGATTCGAATGTGCCATGTTGATCTCCTGTATTTAATAGATAGCACATGCATCCAAAAACTCTAAAGTAAGAAATATTCGGAGTATTGCCATGCCATAGTTCATATGAGGTTTTATTTAGTATAGGTATAAGCATAACTCTATTGCATACATGTCATGCTGTATTAATGGCCTCAGCCCAAAAAGACATAGGCAAGCTATATTCATTTAGCATACTCCTAGCCATCTCTTTTAATGTGTGATTCTTTCTCTCGACCACCCCATTTTGTTGAGGTATTCTAGGAGAAGAGAATTCATGTAAAATTCCTTTTTCAAAACAAAATTTTTCAAAAATAGCATTTTCAAACTCACCTCCATAATCGCTTCTAATTTTTACAATGGAAGAATTTTTCTCATTAGAAACTTGTATGTAAAAGTTTTGAAAATTATTAAATGAGTCTGATTTGTTGGCTAGGAAGTAAACCCATGTATATCTAGAGAAATCATCAACCAATACTAAACAATACTTTTTACCTCCTAGGCTAGCAATGTCTGTGGGACCAAATAAATCCATGTGCACCAATTACAATATGCGTGTGGTGGCAACTTCATTAATGCTGGAGAAAGTAGATCTAGTTTGCTTACCTTTTGTGCATGCCACGCACAACTTACCATTCACATATGTTTGATGCGGTAATCCTATTACCAGATTTTTGCTTTCCAGTTTCTTTATCAATCTCATGCTTGCATGTGCTAATCGTCTATGCCATAGTGTGGCCTCTTCTTCACCTACAAGCAAGCATTTAGAAACAGTTAGTTCTTCAATCATAAGAGTATAAACATTATTCTTTCTATTTGCAATAATAATAATGTCACCTGTGGAGCTATCAATGATTTTACAAAGTTTTGCATCAAATTCAACTTTCATACCTTTGTCGCACAGCTGACTGATAGAAATGAGGTTATATTTCAACTTTTCAACCAATAGAACATCTGTAAGCTGAAAGGTGTTGTTACCTACAACACCTTTACCCATTACCTTACATTTTCCATTGTCCCCTAAAGTAATACTTCCTCCTTCATGCTTTGCAAGGCTAAGGAACCTTTCTCTTTCACCTGTCATGTGTCTTGAGCAGCCAGAGTCTAAGTACCACTCACACTTTTGTCCCTTAGCCGTGCCATGTACCTACACATAAGAAGAGCATGATATGTGTGACCTAGGAATCCAAATAGGTCCACCAGTGTTAGTCACTTTATTTTTTGGAACCCAAATTTGCTTAAATTTGATGTTGGTATTCCTATACTTGCAATTATAATAAGCATGACCAACACCACCACATGTATAACATTTAGCAAACATGCTTCTTCCTACACCAGTTTCTTTTTGATTCTTTCTATTAGTTCTAGGCCTCTCATCAATTTTATTTCCATATCCCAAGCCACGCCTGTTATTTCCTTGTATCTGATTACCTAGAATAATGTCTAGTGAATGCTTTCCAACACCAAATTTTTTAATAGACAATTCAAGATCAAATATTTTAGACTTTAAAAACATATTCTCATTAACAAGCATGGTACATTTACTAATGAAGGCCTTTTTGTTCTCTTCCTCACTCTTTTTCAGATTAGCCATCTTCTTCTCTAGCTCTTTATTTTCATTTATTAGCATGCAAATCTTCTCATTTAGTGATTCATTTTCAACTTCTAGCTTAATCATATTTAGTTTAAACATGCTAATGTCGTTAAGCAAAGTAGGATAGTTCAGACACTCAGTTTCAGTAGGTATACATGATTTTCCCTTTTTCAAAGAGCTAATAGTAGAATCACATGCAACAAGCTTCTCTTTAATTTCATCAACTTCTAATGACATATTATAATTGTCTTGTTGCAATTCAAAATTAGCATTTTTAAACTTCTCTACATGGGATTCAAGTAACTCAACAGTTGATTCCAACCTTTCAATTTCATTTTGCATTTCTTTAAAGGTAGTCACAAGTTGAGCTTTAGTTAAAGATTTTACCTGATCTAGTTCTCCCATCAGACAAAGAGAAGAATGTGCAACTTCCTCTTGAGATTCATCCTCGCTGTCCATATCCCATGTGAGCACCAAAGATTTTCCCTTTTGTTCCGCAGCGTTATTCTTTCCTTGAGGGCATTGCTTCATGAAATGTCCCTGCTTTTTGCATTTAAAACATGTAACCGGATCAGTAGTATTCTGCTCAAAAGATTTATTATTAGAATTGAGTTTAGAGCGATTAAACCTTTTCAGCATCTCTGATCTCCCGTTGCCAGTTCTGATATATTTCTTGAAGCTCCTCACCAAAAAGGCCTCCTCTTCATCTCCATCTTCATCCTCCTTAGCCTGAAGGGCTATTTCTTTTGAAGTCTTCAATTCATCTTTCTCTCTCATTTCAATGCTCTGCAGCTCTAGCTCGTGGGACATCAGGTTCCCTATCAGATCCTCCACTTTCATCTGCGATAAATCCCTTGCTTCCTGAATAGCTGTGATTTTAGGACGGAAGGTACTAGGCAATGCTCTTAAGATTTTTCTGATCTGCTCCAGACTCGAGTACGGCTTTCCAAGAGAGGTAGATTTGTAAACGATGTCTGTGAACCTCGCAAACATCTCTTTAATTGACTCTGATGGAAGCATGCGGAAGCTTTCATATTCAGTGCTGAGTAGCGCAAGTCTGGACTCCTTAACCTGCGATGTACCTTCATGAGTCACCTCCAGAGTATGCCAAATTTCCTGCGCAGTTTGACATTGAGATATACGGTTAAACTCAGCTTTATCTAAAGCACAGATCAATGCATTCATATCTTTGTTATTCAATGAAAAACGCTTCTTATCAAAGTCATCCCACTTATCTTCTGGTTTTATCATTTCATTATTAGCAACATTAATGGTGGGAGGTTTATAGCCTTTTTCTACAATGCTCCATACATCATAATCAACAGCAGCTAAATAAATCCTCATCCTAGTTTTCCAATAAGCAAAATCAACACCATTAAACTTGGGGGGACGGGAAATAGACTGTCCCTCAGCAAAAGCACTGTCAGACATATTCATAGACATGATCAACTAGGCTAGATCCTATAAACCTGCTCTGATACCACTTGTTGGATCTGGATCTAAGCCTAGAGGGGGGGGTGAATAGGCTTATAAAAATTCTCGCGCAACCCACGAGAAATCACACGCAGTTTTAGCACAATCAACCAGATGCAGAGTATAGAAAAACAGTCACAGCATGTACAGGCGATATACCCTGGTTCGGTCGCACCCACGACCTACATCCAGCCCCAAAAGCAATACTAGATTATTAAAGTTAACTGGTACAACCTGTAGCTAGGGCACCAACCCTACACTCACCTGGCCCTCAGTACCTACACTCACCAAAGTGCCCAAACAATAACAATACTAGTAAAGCCTCTCTCTCTCTCTTGGCTAGTCCCAACTAGCCAAGTCCCCAAACAAATAATAAATCGTTTTACAGAGATCACAAAACCAAATCACAAATAAAATAAGGTTCAGAGTTTAGAATTGCTCAATCGTGACGGTGTTGATGTCTCTGTCAATCAGCGCGAGGTCAGATAAATCTGACAAGTAGTAGTCTCTGTTGTCCCCTCAATAAATTGGCTCCCCTCTCGATGAAACTTGCGCCCTCCACCAAAGGTTGAAATTTGCGACACCTCACCAAATATTGAAACTTCTGACTGTGTTTGATCCTCCAAAAATTACGGTCTCAGAGATTTTAGTTCATGGTGACTGGCTCAAGAAGATTTCGGCCAGATTCATTTGTGTGACTTTTGAAGGTTGAAAATTTCGGACAGCTTGCTAAAATTTCAACATGCATAAAAAAAATCTCCAAACTTGTTGCCTGCACACAAAAAACCAAAGGGAGAGTAATTAATTTGCACCAAAAGAAAACACCTCTTCAATGCCCTTTTCCCTTCTTAATCAAATGAGGTTAATGATACTTCTCACTTTTGATTTCTCCCTGCACACGAGAAGAAAAAGGCATCATCTTGATTTAAAAATCTGTGCTTAAAAAAAACAAATAAGAAAGAGCCAAAAGAAAGGTGCCACTTAAAAAATATCAAGACATTCCTTTTTCAATCTCAGGGAATGCGGCTACACTCTGATAGTTGCGGCTTGCGCTAGGTTAAAAAATTTTGAACGGCGCCCTTGGATAATAAGTGAAGGGGCTCTCTCTCTCTCCCTTTGGAATTTTTTTAACAGAGAGCACCAAGACACCAAAAACAAAACCCCCTGAGATTTGTTTGGAAGATGTGTTCTACAAAAAGGATTTCCCTTCGAAATACAAAGTGCGGCTGTGCACTTGTATATAATTTTTTTTTGGCCTCTGATTGCAAAAACGTGAATGGGGAAAGTGTAGTGCTTATGCTTTTGCGGCTAACCCTGGGGCTCTAAAAAAATTGAGGACAGAGAGCACCTCTTGATTTTTTGATGAACTCGTCTGCACAAAAGAGAGGCTGAGGCTTAGGCTATTTTTGTTGTTGTTGAACCTTTGAGAAGTGCGGCTGGGAGATAAAAAGAACCGGCTGTCAAATGATATTTTTTGGCTCTTGGGAAATTAGGTTACGGCCTCGGGGGACTTAAAAAACAATTCTGCAGGGCTTGGGGGTTTTCAAGAGCTCTTTTTGTTATTATCCCATGGAGAGTGCGGCTGTGTAAAAAAGGTTTTGATTGGCTCTCTTAACAACAATTTTTGCACTCAACTTTTGGCTCCTCTTGGGTTTTCATCATTGGGATTTTATTTTTGTAGGGCTTTTGATTGGCTCTGTTTTGTAAATGTCGGCCTGCCCAAACAATCAAATAATGCGGCCTTACTTTTGGGAAATTGATGGGAGAGAGAATTTCGGCTGCCAACTTGAACTTTTGATTCTTAGCTCTCTTTGTTTCGGCTGCTCTAGGTCACCCCTCCATAGGTATTATAATGTGAATCTTCTTTACACATTGACCAAGTCTCTCTGTGGATTAATCACACGTTCGCCATTCCTAAAACACTTAACGCACACGTTAAAACATTCACACGCGTTTGTTATCATCAAACACGAAGTTCATAGATCGTTGCTACCAACATTGTGAACCCATCGTTTTACTCTGCACACATGCCACTTATTTACAAGTTTGCCATACTCATGTGTGTAGGGTTTTCTGGGACCCTTATGGCACAAAAACTCTATGCCCATCCTAAGTCGGACGGAATATAAACAGAAAAGCGAGCGGAAAAATAAACATGTTAATCTAATTAACATTTAACCCTAAGGTCCAAGACCCTAATCCAAGATCTATGCCGACTTGGGATGGGTCTGACCATCCCAAGAAGGATCTAGCCTACTGCGATTAAATTAAACTAATGCTTAATTAAACACATACCCGGAATCTCAGCCCTGGGGCAGGCGAGATGTTCCGCACCGTCTTCTGAGCAGCTCCCTGTCCCACGCCGAGCTGCTCCTCGAACCGCTCCCCGAACCGCTCCGTATCCCAAGGCGATCAATCCCGTGTCACCGAGCCAACCACGTGCCGAAGAAAGTTTCACGCGAGTGAAACCTCAGCCTAGATTTCGGATCTGAATCCGAACTCCTTTACGGCTTTGCTAGAGCCCTCAAGAGTAAGGCAGAAATATTAGGGAGATAGAGAAATATTTGATTTAAGCCTAGATCCGAGCGTGCTCCAACATTTACGAGAGCCGCTCAGATCTAGAGCTTGGGACGAGTTTTGTGGAGGAGAGCAGACCCCTATTTATATAGGCGGCTGACTGCTCCCCTTTCCTCAAAATCAGATGTGGGACTATTAATTGGGTTAATTAAAATCAAGTTAGTTTGCACTTCACAAAGTGCAAACTTCCGTGAATTATAACTCACTCACCGTTAAGTTTCATGATTGATACAACCTATCAATACGAAGGGCGTTCAAAGGTGAACGCATAGGAAAAAATCGTTCGTCAATCGGAGTTCGTTTGACCCTCCAATTGATCGCTCAAAAATCAGCCCAAGACTAGTTTTTCGCAAAAACTGAGCCGTCAAAACTGCCATTAATTCTAGGGTTCTATACCCTGAGGTGGGGCCCAGCCTGTGGGCCCCACCAGCCAAAAGGGGCTGGCTGGGCGCCTGCCAGACCTGGGCACGGACGCCCAGGCGTGGGCGCCCAGGCGCCAGGCGGGCGCCTGGGCTCCCAGGCGCCCAGGCCCGCCTGGGCGCAGGCCTAGGCGCCTGGGCCTGGCTTTCTGGCTCAGCCAAGTCTGGCCAGGCGCCCAGGGCAGACTTGGTCTGGCCTGGGTCAGCCTGGTCTGACCCGGTCTGATCTAATGGGCTGTTTTGGCTCTAACTTGAGCATTTAGTGTCCGATGTGGACGCCGTTCGAACCTGGGTTTAGACCGGGACATTCCCGTGTTACCCGTGAACTTTTCCTTGCGTTTAAATCATTAAATATTGTTTTAAATAATTTAAAACACATTTTATCTCTTTTGCATCAAATGCAAAGTAGTCCCTATCTAGGCTTAAATTATCATATTGCATCAAATGCAATTATTCCATCCCTTGCATCAAAAATGCAAAATATTCTCCCTAACTAATTTCTACCTATTACTAGACGAAGGTCACACTCTGTGTGAGACCCTACAGCCTGACCCTTACAACAGGTTGGGCGCGAAGCCCTATACGGTAGTGACCACTAGCAGTGGTTACCGTCCCTGCTTCAGGAATCATCATTATGTGGTTGACTCATTGATATGAGTATTGTCGGGACCACCTGACTGTTTCCGTGATGAATTCCGCAGTTATAGTCTCTTCGTCTTAACTATGTCGTGTAGGTCAAGTCTAGGGTACGGTCAAACTGTCAACCCCAATAACTTGACTCCTGTTAGTTTCTATCGATCTTTAGTCAAACTTATGTTGGACTTCTTCCAACATACTCTGCGCAGAGTTTTTACTAAAGACCGAACTAACTCTACGACACTAACTCCCATTGACCGGAAGAGACGAATCCTCTCTTGGCCATTACTCTTCTCGTACGCTTCAAGTGACACCCGATCAAAGACCTTTCAACAGGCCTAGCCTCGAAGTTAGGTCAGTGATCTAAGTGGCACCGTTCACGCACAGGTTCGTAAAATGACCTCAAGTCAAAAGACCAACCAGCCTATCATCACTAAGAGTTATCATTGACAGGTTGGTCAATGTAACCATATGATAACTCTTGTGGATCGTTCAGTGAACTCATTCTCTAATGAGCACATGTGTCTCGTCTTCGACTTCGCCAAGTCGAACGATCATGAGATCATCGTCACCGCTTAACGGTGAAGACTAAGACACAATGGTCTATCCGATGTTTCGATATCCTTGTCTCGAGACATCTACGACCACGAAACCTTTTAGACTTATGCTACAGATGGTCAAACATTTCTCCATGATCGAGATACTCATCTCGATACCTGTTTGACCTTGCATAAAGTCTCAGGACTTTACCTAAGTTAATATCTTATGTTTTCTACATTATAACTTAGATAAATCATTACCAAACAGCTTACTGTTATTTCGAACAAGACGTTTGTGCTATTCACACAGAGATAAATAGCCTCGAGGGCATCATTCCTCTACATCTCCCACTTGCACTCAGGCCCATTTATCTTGGTATCTTATACCGTATTTACACATAAGTTTTCCCGACTTCATGTGGTAGAGCCTTCGTGAGTGGATCTGCTAAAACCGTCTACATTATAGACTTAAGGGGTTTCTATGTTCATGTTAGACCAACCATTTGAATCTCATTCAAATAATTCACTTGGTCTTTCGGAATCCATAATATTTTATTTCCTTGGATCATATCCTGCTCATCGTACCTTATGATAGTCATTTAAATTAGTTATTGGTCATTTCAAATGGCTCATAATTATTTCTGTTAAAGTATCAAACCTTTTGATTAATTTGTCAAAATATATGTTCCATCCCTTTGATGCTACACATGTAATTTATATGCTCCCACTGACCTTGAAAACTTTCTGGCTAATTTATATAAGTTGATTCGTCTAAATCATATTTAGAAAAATGAACTTATAAGTGAATGCTCCAATTTTCATGGTCAACATGAGCGTTTCACATCGAGTTTGGTCCGAGTAGATCTGTACACATCTGCTGGCGAGACGGTTTCAACATAATCCGTTTATAAAAACCGTTCTCGACCAACATGATTGTACTTCACTATTTTCTTTCTGCACCAATCTTTCAACTTAAAGATTTACTTGCAGAAAGTGAGGAAACATTTTCCTTGGGCACGTAAACTAAATTCTCAAATTTATTTACGCACACGGACCTATTCTGATTGCATCAAGTTTTAAATCGGAGTTACTACTCCGAATTTCATCCTGGAAGTTGACTAAGTCATCATCAGTTATGATGTCTAACTCGACAATTCGTCTCACGAGATTCGAGTAATTTTACAACTACCTTACGATTGATTTAATGAATATCTTATTGATAATGTCCTCATAGAACATTATCAAAACCTAGGCATTACTATCTGGGACTTAACCCAGATGGAGGACTTAACTCAGAGTCACTTGCTATGGATCGCACCAAGTCTAACTTAGTGTGATTCATACTTTTAACACACGGATGTGTTAACAGACTTGACCTGAGAGAAAATCACATTTTCTTTTAATTACGCAAGATTTTATGTAGCTAAGTATTTGACCATTCGATCTAATCGAATCAGTTTACATACTTTTGTCATTTCGTTCTTTATTTTATCAGACTTGTGTTTCATCAAGAACACGTGTCTTAATAAAATAACTTATTTTGGTTAATCTAGACTCGGGTACATCAGTATGTACTAGACTGAGTTCGACAACTCATTCTCCCACCGTCTTGCAGATGGGTATCGACCATTGTATCTAAGATGGTAAGATTCACAAGTGTCCGCAGACTTCATAATACGAGAGGTCAGACCCCTCTTTATGTGACTTGTGAAGCTTAGTCTCTCGATACGGCCTAGTCTATTTTGCCATATAAGTCTGCTACCATCTCGTGTATTATCATTTAATATATATATTATCGTTATACATATTACTCATTGCTTCAGAAGCAATGTGACGACATTCGTCAACATGTGTTAACTTTTTGCATAACAATAATTTTGAAATCGTGACATCAGAATATGTCACATTTTCATTTCCTCCTACTTATGCCTTTACTAATGATAAATTAAACTAACTTTCTCAATTGACTTTCCGGAGTGCCTTCTTCCTTTTCTAAATCACATTTAGATATTAAATAGCCCAGCATAAATAAATAGCTATCCAAGCATCTTATGTATCCAAACGCCTGAGAGTTGCAATCTTGAGTGTAGCTCCAGAAGTTGCTTATCTCAAGATCCGGTTGGGATACATGGTCTTGCACTGCTCATGCACTCGTATTCGACTCAAACGGTTTGATCGAATTCTCGAACTTTGCGGATTAAAATTGTTTGTACATACACCCTTGAGGGTAGCTCGACAAGTTGTAGGGAGAAACATATTTCGAATATCCTATATGTTCAAGCTGCCTCATATAGAGACGAGTGACATGTAGCGTGAATTTATTTGTTGGACCCAGAACTTAATGAAATCATATTTCTTAAGTCTGTTCTTTAGAAGGTCCTTTAATGTCAACGAGAATATAGTTTAATTCTATCAATTAGAATTTAACTCGATATTCAATTAATCAACATATTTGACCGGTTAACTTATTTAATAAAATATTGCATTTGATTTCTTCGGTAAACATAGTCTTGCCCTAGTTTAGCATATGTTCAATATAAATATAGGTAGAATGGCTTTTGTCTATCTATATCCTCCCACTATTTTTACGATCGTTTCAAAGCTTAATAACGAATGATTTAATCGAATCAAAATTAATGGGTAAGAGGTCCAGTCACCTTGAGCCTAACAACCTTGAGTGTAGCTCAACAAGTTGCTTGACTCTGCGATCGGAAGATGACTCTTCATCGATCATATCGGATATGACCCTCTTATTCGGTTTTTTCCCCTAGCCATTTGTGATCATGAGTGTGCTCATCCAAATCACAATGTCTAGTCTAGTCGGACCATTGTTTTCGTGTCTAGCCTGACTTGCCCCTTCGCTCGGTGTATTCACGACACGTCGGTTTGGGTCAGGTCTTAGACTTACATCAAGTCAGACTACATCGTTAACTTAACTTACGCCGGCGCTCTGGGTACGAGACGACGGTTTGGGTCAGTCAAGATTTCATCTTATGTATTTAAGGAGTTGGTTTCTACATGGTTGCCATGTCACAGCTTGAGTGTATCTCAACAACTGTAACACGGGCCCTATAGTTGCTAACCCCTAAAACAAGGAGGGCTACGGCTAATCTTGAAAAAGATCATTAACGTATTTGACTTAGATATAGTCCAGGGTGTCATACAATCATGATTCGCGACATTGCGGTCAAGCGGAACACAGACATGGAATTGACTAAGCCATGATCACTATCCCTTAAAGGGTGATCCAGAACTCTTAGCCAAGCACATTGACTGGATCATGGTCCATTGAATGAAGCTTGTCATTTTTGTATGTGTGCCATAGACTAAACAGCTTTTATTAACAACTAATTAATCCTATCAACTAGTTGCATCCTTAAATTCAAAATTTTAGGATTTGTTTAATAACTTTTATTAAGTCCTTATCAACTATAAGGTTCACGTGCTATCCTAATCGTTATTAAGATTTTAATAAATTTATTAACCAACGCTAAAAGCGAAGTCCTTTAATGAGAATTAATAATAACAATTATAATTAATATTTTCATTAAAAGGACTACCCTAATCAGGAATTAGGTCTTGAAGCATTGTTAATGTTTTATTAAAACATAGCATGTCATTAAAATTCAATTAATAAATTTTAATCATTTCTTAATGGCTAACCTAAAGGGCTGTCTTGTGTTATCAAATAAGGGACAAGGTTATGCATAGCCATTAACATAAGATTACACTAATTTTATCGTATAAAATAAAAGTGTACAACTATTTAACAATTTAAATAGACAATGTCTATCACATAAACCATTTTAGCATGCAAACATAAATTTAACATTTAAATTTAAAATATGATTTTAAAAATATTTTATTTTTATCTCATAAAAACTTGTTTTTAAAATCACAATTTTGCATGCTACTTTAAAAAATTTATCGCATAAAAAAATTTTAACCTTTAAAATCAGTTTTAAAATATCTCATAAAATTAATACATCATTTTAAAAAACTTTCATGCTTAAAAATTTATCATATAAAATTTTTAGGCACTTTAAACTTATCACATAAATTTTAAAAGATTTAAAATTAGTTTTAAAAATTATCACATAAAATTTAAAACGTCATTAAAAAAATTTTCATATTCAAAAATTTATCACATAGATTTTTAAACATCAAAAACATTTTTAAAATTTATCTCATAACTTTAAAAACATTTTTAAAAGTATTTAAAAGCATTTCATGTGTTTAAAGAAATCGCAGGCTAGATCGTAACATAGACCATGCTCTGATACCATTGTAGGGTTTTCTGGGACCCTTAGGGCACAAAAACTCTATGCCCGTCCTAAGTTGGACGGAACATAGACAGAAAAGCAGCGGAAAAATAAACATGTTAATCTAATTAACATTTAACCTTAAGGTCCAAGACCCTAATCCAAGATCTATGCCGACTTGGGATGGGTCTGACCATCCCAAGAAGGATCTAGCCTACTGCGATTAAATCAAACTAATGCTTAATTAAACACACCCGGAATCTCAGCCCTGGGGCAGGCGAGATGTTCCGCACCGTCTTCCGAGCCGCTCCCCGTCCCACGCCGAGCTGCTCCTCGAACCGCTCCCTGAACCGCTCCGTATCCCGAGGCGATCAACCCCGTGTCGCCGAGCCAACCACGTGCCGAAGAAAGTTTCACACGAGTGAAACCTCCGCCTAGATTTCGGATCTGAATCCGAACTCCTTTGCGGCTTTGCTAGAGCCCTCAAGAGTAAGGCAGAAATATTAGGGAGATAGAGAAATATTTGATTTCAGCCTAGATCCGAGCGTGCTCCAACATTTACGAGAGCCGCTCAGATCTAGAGCTTGGGACGAGTTTTGTGGAGGAGAGCAGACCCCTATTTATATAGGCGGCTGACTGCTCCCCTTTCCTCAAAATCAGATGTGGGACTATTAATTGGGTTAATTAAAATCAAGTTAGTTTGCACTTCACAAAGTGCAACCTTCCGTGAATTTTAACTCACTCACCATTGAGCTTCATGATTGATACAACCTATCAATACGAAGGGCGTTCAACGGTGAACGCATATGAAAAAACCGTTTGTCAATCGGAGTTCGTTTGACCCTCCAATTGATCGCTCAAAAATCAGCCCAAGACTAGTTTTTCGCAAAAAATGAGCCGTCAAAACTACCATTAATTCTAGGGTTCTGCACCCGGAGGTGGGGCCCAGCCTGTGGGCCCCACCAGCCAAAAGGGGCTGGCTGGGCGCCTGCCAGACCTGGGCACGAACGCCCAGGCCTGGCGCGGGGCGCCCAGGCGCCCGACGCCCGAGCGCCTGGGCGGGGCGCCCAAGGCGCCCGGCCCAGGGCACCTGGGCTCCCAGGCGCCCGAGCGCCTGGGCGGGGCGCCCAAGGCGCCCGGCCCAGGGCGCCTGGGCTCCCAGGCGCCCAGGCCCGCCTGGGCACAGGCCCAGGCGCCCAGTGCCTGGGCCTGTGCCCAGGTCCTGGGCCTGGCTTTCTGGTTCAGCCAAGTCTGGCCAGGCGCCCAGGGCAGACTTGGTCTGGCCTGGGTCAGCCTGGTCTGACCCGGTCTGATCTAATGGGCTGTTTTGGCTCTAACTTGAGCATTTGGTGTCCGATTTGGACGCCGTTCGAACCTGGGTTTAGACCGGGACATTCCCGTCTTACCCATGAACTTTTCCTTGCGTTTAAATCATTAAATATTGTTTTAAACAATTTAAAACATATTTTATCTCTTTTGCATCAAATGCAAAATAGTCCCTATCTAGGCTTAAATTATCATATTGCATCAAATGCAATTATTCCATCCCCTGCATCAAAAATGCAAAATATTCTCCCTAACTAATTTCTACCTATTACTAGACGAAGGTCACACTCTGTGTGAGACCCTACAGCCTGACCCTTACAACAGGTTGGGCTCGAAGCCCTATACGGCAGTGACCACTAGTAGTGGTTGCCGTCCCTGCTTCAGGAATCATCATTATGTGGTTGACTCATTGACATAAGATTTGTCGGGACCACCTGACTGTTTCCGTGATGAATTCCGCAGTTATAGTCTCTTCGTCTTAACTATGTCTTGTAGGTCAAGTCTAGGGTACGGTCAAACTGTCAACCCCAATAACTTGACTCCGGTTAGTTTCTATCGATCTTTAGTCAAACTTATGTTGGACTTCTTCCAACATACTCTGCGCAGAGTTTTTACTAAAGATCGAACTAACTCTACGACACTAACTCACATTGACCGGGAGAGACGAATCCTCTCTTGGCCATTACTCTTCTCGTACGCTTCAAGTGACACCCGATCAAAGACCTTTCAACAGGCCTAGCCTCGAAGTTAGGTCAGTGATCTAAGTGGCACCGTTCACACACACGTTCGTAAAATGACCTCAAGTCAAAAGACCAATCAGCCTATCATCACTAAGAGTTATCATTGACAGATTGGTCAATGTAACCATATGATAACTCTTGTGGATCGTTCAGTGAAATCATTCTCTAATGAGCACCTGTGTCTCGTCTCCGACTTCGCCAAGTCGAACGATCATGAAATCATCGTCACCACTTAACGGTGAAGACTAAGACACAATGATCTATCCGATGTTTCGATATCCTTGTCTCGAGACATCTACGACCACGAACCCTTTTAGACTTATGCTACAGACAGTCAAACATTTCTCCATGATCGAGATACTCATCTCGATACCTGTTTGACCTTGCATAAAGTCTCAGGACTTTACCTAAGATAATATCTAATGTTTTCTACATTATAACTTAGATAAATCATTACCAAACAGCTTACTGTTATTTCGAACAAGACGTTTGTGCTATTCACATAGAGATAAATAGCCTCGAGGGCATCATTCCTCTACAATGTGCACATACCACTTATTTACAAGTTTGCCACTGAAATTACTCAACGCGCACTCTCAGTGCCAAATTTCCAAAAAGCCTCTAGGTGTGCGAGGAGAGTAAAATGGCCGCTCGAAGAGCGAACGGCGGCGGACGGCAACACCGCCTCCTCCTTCGACCTCCCCAGCTGCACCTCCCTCCTCTTCCCCCACCCCCTCCACCGCCCCCCTCCTCTGACTTACTCGGTTTCGTCTCCAAATCCTAGTAAATCATCGTCGAAGTCCTCGTCAGTGGCAGCAGGCGAGGAGTGGTGCAGATGAGGGTAAAAGAGGAATCAATTCCAATTTCGCATAATGTAATTGAATGGCAAACTTGTAAATAAGTGGCTTGTGTGGGTGAGTAAAACGATGGGTTCGAAATAAAAATTTTCCTCAAGAGTTTCCTTTTTGAAAAATTTAGTCCATGCCTTTTGACTGCAAATTATTTTCCTAATGCCCCTGCCAGAATACATGCAATGGGATGACACTTCCATAGAAAGTTGGCATAGCTATGCATGTGGTCATTTTAAAATTTTGAGACCGGATTTGGGGTCATCAGATAATTTTTCTCTAGGTCTTTTTGGTGACTGTTGTTGACCAAAAGAGGTGCGTATAGTCGTTTGAGATTCACTTTCACCAAATCAACGATTAAATTTGAGGAGGAATATATACATCTCAAACTTGAGATGTATGTTAAGATTATTTTCTATTTTAAAAAAATAAAGAGAAGATGTGACAAACCAATTTGACACTCTTTTCAAAAATGACAAATAATCATGACATGCACTTCAAATTTGAGATGTATATAATCCTCCTCTTAAATTTGCTTTTGGATTCTGGCGATCGGCAGGTACATGTTTCCATTATATGTCTGTTTAATTTTGACGGGAAGTTTCCATTCAATTATTATTTTAACAAGCTTTTTATAGAGAATTGCTATCTGCACTGCAAAATAACGGTGCAAACGTATTTTTTTGTCTTAAGTGGCAAAAACGTCACATTGATGTGACAGTTATATCATATCGATATGCCGGTTTTGCTATTTAAAATAAGAGAATTGCTATCTACACCTCAATAATTGAGATTATTGAGGTGCATGTTGGAATCAGTTAGGGGAGAGCACGGTCTCAAACCGGCGGTTTGGAACCTAAACCGAACCAGACCGTATAAGTAGCGGTTTCTCACAGGCCAGACCAAACCAGACCACCAGACCGACGGTTTCTGAGCCGACGAAAACCGCTTGGAGCGGTTTGGTTCGGTTTGGAACCGCGGTTTAGACATATGATGACGGAGGATCCCTTCGTATACCCAATTTTGCTAAATATAGACTTCGTCATTAAAATAATTTCATGACATGGCTTCATTTCTGTGCTCCTTATCAAACCAGGGAAAATTAGGCACTGCATCGCTTGCAGTAGTTCTAACTGTGACTGCGACAGGTGCAGTTATTATTGTTCTATGTATTTTCATTTTTCTATAGCAGTTAGGGTGCATTCATCACTAGAAGTTGTATCAAAATGGTATTTGATGCTGAATTGCATTGATCTTGTTAATTTACTGAGGTTTCTACAGATAGGAACGTCCCATACTATCTCATTGTCAACTAAGCACGTCCCATTTTCTTCTCCAGGTTAAAATCCCAACAGATTTCCAGCACAATATATAATATATGTTAGGAGTCGGTTCGGTTCGGTTTAAGCGGTTTCGACGGGGTGAAACCAAACCAGACCATATAAGTGGCGGTTTCCAACGATTGAGACCAAACCAGACCGATGGAGAGCGGTTCGGTTCGGTTTTTGGCTCGGTCTGGTTCGGTCCGGTTCGGTTCGGGCGGTTTGAGCAAACCGTGCTCACCCCTAGAATCAGTGCAATTTTTTGCTTTTTTTGGGAATAAGAGAGAGGGTACATTGAGATGTAATGTATTTGATTTTTTTGGCAAAAAACAAGTACATGCACCTCCATCCTTGAGGTGGATGGAGCATTTGCTAAAACAAAAAAAATCACGCTAAGATATACAAGGCCTTTTTTTGCAGAAAGAAATTATTTTTTGCAAGTTCCTAATAAAATATGGCAATTGCTAAATGCACCTCAAAAATGAGGTGCAATAAGATTCTTTGCGAAATTTTGCTAATTTTGAAAAAAAAAATAGAAAAAGATAAGACATTCTGATGTAAAGTATTCACTATTTTTGGAAAAAAAATAGTACCATACACCTCATTTCTGAGGTGCATAGAGCATTGGCCTAAAATATTTGGCGCAAGGATTGAGGAGGGCTGCCCTTGAGCACGTGGGTAGATGGGGGCATTGTCTGCGTTACGGAATACGGATCCGGCCCGGTAACTTCATCCACGGATGAGTTTTGTCCAGTACCGCACGAATCGGGATTACTAAAGAATAACGAACATGAAACATCATTATGAACCAGTAAAAATGGCTACAACGTGTATATTTTTTAATGGCCGGGAGACCCAACGCCGACGCAAGCATAAATTCAATCTGCGCACCAAAATTTGCTATCCACACATATCATTTTATACCCCTAAAGTTTTTTAAAATTTATTTATTCTTATCATTCATACATTATTTTCGCAAAGTGAATAATGGATTGTCGGCTACCCAAAGAGTTCTCTTTGGCCCTTTGGGTTGCATCAAACCTGTCTCCATATTTTTTCCTTCGAATCGAACCGTCCATTTTGACCTTCATGTTTCCAAACGACAAATTTTCAAGTAATTCTAAAGAATTTTGCTCGTTCATCCAACGTCACAAGATTAACGGTTTCGCCGTAACAAAACTTTTTGTAACAGTTAAATGAACGATCAAACCCGCTAGTGTTCACTCCAAAATTGATGGTTTGAGGTTCTAGAAAATGAACGAAAAATTGAACGGATCCGAACATTGAAAAATTGGTGAGGGAGGATGAAATTGAAGGAGGAGGGGCGCTCATTTTGCCGGTAGCCACAAACCCTAACCCTAAATGAGGGGCAAAGGGGAGGATGTGCACCTTGCCACCGACCGCTGCAAGGGATGTCGTCGTTGTTGCAAGGCCGTGATGGAAAGATCGGGATGGAGACAAAGAGAGAGATGGGGGCAAAAATTTTGGGAGAGGGGAAAAATGATCGAGGGCAACGAGCAAGGGCTTATTTCAGCCGCCCTCGTTTGTCCTCGATTTGGGCAAAAAAATTTCTCCTATCTGCCATGGATCTATCTGTGGCGGATGCACCCTCGCCCGTCCTCGATTTGGGCAAAAACATTTCTCCTATCTGCCATGGATCTGGCCGTGGCGGATAGGCATCCGCCACGGATCTGGTCGTGCATCCGGATGCACATCTGTGACGGACAGTTCCGTGGCAGATGTGACCCGTGGCCAAAGACATCATCTTCATTTGCCACAGATTTGGTCCATGGTGGATGTTCTGATGCGGTTAGTCCCATCAGCCATGGAAAAGCCACCACGGACTAATCTGTGGTGGTCATTCAAACATCTTCCACTGATTAAATCCGTGATCGATGATCCGTAATTGATAAGTCATTTTCTTCTCGTGGATGAAAATGTATAATGATGTTGGTTAGAGTGGTAACAAGCGTTGTGGAAATGGTGATGATGGTGGCGTTAATAATGGCCTTCAGATGGTAGTATCAGATGATGACAGTAATGATGGTTCCATGATGATGGTGATGACAACGGTCCAACAAGGAGAACAAAAAGTAAAAGTTTCTCAAGAAATATTTTTTTATTATGAATTATTAAGAATATCCACTTCTCACCAAGGGAATGATATTTCCATGAAACAATAGAATATGATTCCAACAAAAATTTATTAACTATACGAGTACAAAGTCTAGCTTATGCCAAACATAGGAATTCATATGGCAATTTCGGATTTCCTTATAGATTCATGCTACCAAACATACATTTAATGCTTAAAAATTTTATAGTTTAACATGCTTCACCATTATCATTCATATAATTTAACACCATAATTCTTCGAAAGAGAAAGCTAAGGTTTACTACCCTTCATCCATATTTTTAAGAGTGTTCTTAAGCCAAATTTTCATGTTGGTATGATATTTATTAGTTCTTCTCTAGTTCCTAACGTCATTTATTGATCTCTTAATGTCAAACTTTTACTCTCACTTATATTAATTATAACTAGATCAAGCTTTATTTGAATAACATTATCATTCATCTAATTGCATTCTATATTATTCTCGTTATCAGAGCCTTCCGAGGTAACATTCACTATTTGGGCAAAACATACTTTGCATGCTTATTTTTTAATTCTTACTCTTGTTATCATCCAAGAACATTTTGTGTATCTTTGCTTATTATTGTACAAGTCTATGTGCTTGAGTGGATATGTAAGAAAATCCCATCATTGTGTAAGTGGATTGATATAAATTCAATCACAAATGAGAGTGGCTTGATGGTTAATATTAGCATTAAGTAAGTTGGTAAAAAATGTACCAAATGAAGCAATAAAAGTTGATTAGTTTGACTCTTTTATAGCTTGATTATTTGTTATATGCTAGTTATATATTATGCTCCAATTTCAAAGTTTGGTATTTTTTTCTGAATTTAAGAATTTTTGTCGTACTATTTAACCCCTCTTGAGTTAAGCCACTTGATTTTGGGTTGTAGGTAAGGATGATAGTAGTTTCAAGTTTGGAAGCGACTTCTTGGATGATAAGAGGAGTGAAGATGAGAATAAGGTTATAGTTTGGGTCAGAGTGATGGATTTCTTAAGGCTTGCAAGGAGTGAGAAGGAAGATAAGTCCATGATTTGCTTTTGGAGGTAGGAATTTTTAAAGAACTAAAAGAGAGAGGAGAGGGAAGAAGAGGGAGATATGGTTATGATTTAGGTTTGATGGAAAGATTTTTAAGGGACGAGAGGAGATAGGATGTGAATGTGGTTTATGATCATGGTTTATGAGATGTGCGTCAGTGAAGATAAATGAGTTGCACTGAAGCTTGACAAAGATGGAAGACTCGAGGCCAATGGCTTGAGTTAAGGAGGAGAAGTGATATGTGAAGACGAGTAAGGGGAATATGAGGGGAAAAGAAAAGAATATTCCGTTCACTTTAAGGAGATATCCTTTATTTTGGAGCAAAAGTTGACTAGAGGGATCATTCTCTATCAAGTTAAAATATCAGAGGGACTAAATCACAAATCATATGATTTAGGGAACTTCTATCGTATTAGAGATAATCCGAGGGACCAATATAATATAAACCTAATTTTTAAAGCATCACCGCTCATTAATAAATATCATAATGCTCTTATTATTCAAAAATTTATTTTAATAACATGTTGGTTTTTTTGGTTATTAGATATTGGTTATCAAATTATGTCTCTTTTAAAAGAGTCTTTCAATCTATCGACTTGTTAAACATTAGTGTCACTGCCACTTAGCCTCTAGTTCATTTTACTTCGAAGTTAACAAAAATATGATATTCATGTTATATCATTTCTCTTCTCTAGCTTTCTCTTCTAATAACCTAATTCCAATGGCTAGTTAGTTGAATCCATAAATACAAATGCTTTGCCTCCTTGAATCATCCTCTCCCTCCCTCCCTCCCTCTGCTCCCTCCTCTAATCTGTCCTTCTGTGAACAGTCCTTCATGACCCCCCCAAATAAAAAAAATAAAATAATAAAAAAAATAAAATAATTAAATAATTAAATAAATAGGAAGGGGAAAAAACAAACATAGAGAAACAGAGAGACAAAAAAAGATCAATCCAATTATGATTTTATGATTTTGATTTTGGGGGCAATAAGGGGTAAGGTGGATATATTAAGATTTGCATCAAAGAAATAATATACATGTAAACCCACTGCTTCCCCCCTTTTCCCCCCTTCTCAATTCCTCTGAGATTTGCATCAAAGGAGGGGTATGTAAGAGGCCCGTATCATATAAGGCCTCCAACTAGCACATTTGCTAGAGATCAAGCCTATACTAGTCCTCTAACAATAGCCTTGCTAAGGTCCCAGCCCATACTAGGCCCATAACACTGGGCTCACACCCCATTTGTTAAATATTCTTGAGCATCCAACCCAAAACCATATTAGGTGCAGAGGCCCCTTCGTACTTAAACCAATTCTTTTTCTTTTTTCTTATCCGATGTAGGACTATGGGATCTTCAGATGTAGGACTATGGGATCTTCACATGATAGGCTTGGATTTGGGCAATATGTAATCAAATGTCAGACCAAAATTTTAAGGAGAGACTAATTTCTAACATGTTTCCAGATTTAGGAGATTAGGAGACAAAATTACAAATTATATGATTTGAAAGATTCTTTTGAAAAAAAGGGAAAGTGAGAGACGAATAGGTTTCTTTTGCCCCTTGGTGTAGCATTTTCTGATTAAGCACGGAAAACCTACAAAAAGATGAAGATTGGACAAAAAGAGTGGGTTTTAAATCCAATAGATCACCAGTACCAACCTCAGTGAAATTTTTTCAAGAAAGGCTGGAGCGCAGATGCAAACTTCTTTGCAGACTAGCTACCAGGATCATTCTGTTGCTTCAACCGGCCTCTGCCTTGCATCACCCATCTCACACCCTTCCTCTTGGTCCCAAGGATACAGATACAAACATACAAACATACGATACGTGAGCCACATTACATATAAACCACTAGACAAATTAAGAACAACGTATGAAAAAAATATCAGTTCTGAACCCACATGTATGCTCTCTAAATTTATGTAATATTACAACATTTCCGCGATTAACACCTTAAATATACATCACTTCTCTATGTCTGCAATCTCAAACAACATGGGTTGTTATAAAATCTTAAACACCATGGATGGATCACACTAGTTAGGAAAGCAAGGACCGCAAACTCACGATACAGTAAAAATCATGTCTTTTGCTTCAAATGATAGGGCTTCCTTTGATAAAATCAGTCTATCTTTTCACCAACCAATTCAATATACTGCTAAATATTAGTCGCAGCTTTGGGGAGATAAAAGACCTTCCAAAACTGCAGGTTAGTGAAAACGATGCTTGCCTGAGGGTCATCCTGCAGCCACCGCATCGGTTCTAGGGCTGGGGTCCAAGAGTTGGCGCAGCTTCCCACCATTTGAGTTCTCATGGCTCTCATCCTGCCTCAGCTCATCAATCCTAGATAGGAAGTTCTCTACAACAACTGAAGGAGCTTCATCATTTTCTAATTTATCCAGAGAAATGTCTTGCACATTCTTCAACTTCTCCTGCAAATCACAAAGAGTGATCAAATTCATGCTTGGGGGAAACCTAGAGTTTGTTTGAGCTGCTCAAGATCATTATCATATGCCATTAATAATTTAAATGTCAAACATTAAGAGTCAGGAAATAATGGCATGAAGCTCCATAAAAAATTGAAATGGCTAATTCCGCTCTGGCCTTCAACAAAGGTGCAAACTTGTACAAATTGGAAGTTGGACAAAGAATGTGAGTAAGCAGGCTTTGAAGGTACCAGTAGTAAAGAATTTTCTGATTTCAGTTTCTCTGAATTCTCCTTAAGCATGCTAATCTCAGATCTCAGAGTAGTATTTTCAGCACCCAAGGTTTCAACTTTCAGTGCCAATTCCTCAGTTTCAGCCTGACCAGTAAGGATCAACATTAAGACACACAAATGAACCGAATAGCACAAATACAGAAACAAGCATTTCAGCTTTTATCCTCCAATGCACCTGTTTCCTCAACCTTGACCTTCTAGCAGATTCTCTGTTGGATTGTTTTCTCTTTTCCCTCTTTAATTCCCTCTCATCCTGGAAGCCCATAAGAATGATTTTCTTCAGATAAGGACATGAATTACGTACCCACGAAACAAATTTCAAACAGAACCCAATTCATGAATGGTCAATTCCCAAAACATTTGGAAAGAGATAGCATGGGATTAATTACAGTATGAACAATTGGATCAATTACAGTTGGAACCAAGAAGCAAAGGCAACATAAACAGAATGCACATACCGGTGTCCAAGGTTCATGGTGCATTCCAGCTTTCAGTAGACTGGTAGCAGAACCCCTGAACTCCACTCCTGAAATTTGCTGACTAGATGCGGGCAGATTGCACATTGGCTTGCATGTGACAGGTGAAGGGGACACCGTAACTCCTGTAGATGCATCAATAGTTGCATTTGTTTCCCCAGCTTGAGCAGCATTGAGCAGCATACCAGCTTTCTTTTTGCCTGCAGAGATCAAGAATCACTTCAGGCATGACTAACAACTCCAATTGAAACTTACAAATCTCACAGAAATGGTATGCAGCTTTTTCAATACTAAATTCAGCCAGATGGTTAGTCAATTTCTTAACAATTAAATACATAAAAGATGAAGTCGCCTGCTCCATGTAGCCGCTATAAGAGTCAAGTGCCAACATATGTATACAAAGCTGAAAATCATACTTCAGTTTCTTGACAAAGCAATGTAACTAACAGGGATATTAAATCAAAAGGTATTTACACCAGAAACATGGAGATACCTGAGGTTGGTGAAACTGACAAAGCGATGTAACTAACAGGGATATTAAATCAAGGGTATTTACACCAGAAAAATGGAGATACCTGAGGTTGGTGTATCTCCTGAGCTCCTTTTCCGATGATTTTCCTTCCCCTGGAAAAGAAACAAAAAACCTTTAAAAAGGAATGCTCATTACCTATAATGATATTTAGAAGAATAGAAATAAGCAGCCATACTCCTGATTCATTATTCTCATCGCTGGCATCACTTGAAGCTTCAACTCCATTTTCTCCACTGCTGAAGTAATTTTCAAATTAGATTGCATCAATTATGACCATCATTCTAAAGAACGTAAATGAGGTCAATCCAACAACATCACTAAAAGAAGGGGGAAAAAAAATCAAGCAAGGTTCTCAAGTCGGACAAACCTTTGTGACTGTCCACTTCCATCACCAACTGTAATCTCAGCATTGACATTGCCAATTGACACAGCAAGACCATCAAACCCTTTAAGCTTTTTCATCAATCCTCTGTCTTTGCTATTTGATGACTTAGCAGGGACATCAGTGGTTGATGGCAGTGCCATCTGAGGGAAAAAAACAGAATCAACAGGAAGAAAATCTAATCCAAATTAGCACATGTGATGTGAATCATCCAGTTAAACTTTTTAAAGTCTATAAGAGTTTAAGTCTAATTTTGCTTTTTTAATCTTTGATTAATTTTTGTATATCTTTTTTTTGGGTCTTTTAAGTTTTCTTTTGAAAGTCTTTTTGAGTTTTCTTTTATTTTTGGAGTGTGGATTTAGTCTGGAGTCTAATGACTGTGAGGAGTGTAAGTTAAGACTTTATTTTCTTTTCTATAAATATGGGTCTTTATGAGATCATTTTTAGGAAGAGTGAATTGAAGAGTCGAGCTTGTGAAATCTAGTTGGTAGGCAACCCTAGTTGTAGAAACTTTTTTACATTTGAGGTGCAAGAGTGGGTGAATGGAAGTCTTTTAGATTTTTTTTAAGAGTTTGGATTTAGTCAAGAATCTCAGGAGTCTTTAAAATTTTGTTTTCTTTGCCGTAAATATGGATCTGTATGAGAACTTTTCTATGAAAAGTAAGGTGAAAAGTCAAGTTTGTAAAATTTAGTTGGTTTGGGAGAAACCTTATACTAGAATTGCAGTTTGTAAAATTTAGTTGGTTTGGGAGAAACCTTGTACTAGAATTGCAGGTGTGAGAGGAGGTGAGCAATTCACTTGAATGTGATGTCTGAATTTCTACACATCAAAATTCCTAGGTTATTTTTAACTCAAATTTTTATTTTTTTCCACACCACAAAACCCTAAACACTTCCATTGCAAGTTGAATTTGGTATCGGAGCCAAATTTCCAATTCGTCCACCACCTCCACCCCCATCATTTATGTAGAAATTAGTTTTAGATTTTCTCCAGTTACGAAAAATGTTTCTGATTTCAATTGAGCCGAATTTTTTTCCTGTTCATCTTACCATTCATCAGCATTTTCTTTTATATTTTAGGTTAAAAAAAGATTTGTTACTATGCATCTACTTCATCACATTGAAAAGTGAACTTAACTCTATCAACCGAACATATAGCCTTCATACACATCATCATCATTGTCCTGATCCACTTGTCATTCGACACATCCATCCTTCTGATTCATTGCTGTCATTGACGAAGTCGAGACCTAATCTCTCATCTTCAGTTATCGCCCTTTCTCCATTCTTCATTTGCCATTGTCATCATATTCCCTAGTTATTGACATGTCATTAACTGTCCCAAGCATTATTAACCACTGTCATTGCCTCCTTCAATCGTGTTGTTTTAAAGAATAACTCAATCAAAGAAGTTTTCAAAGCGATTGATTCAAATTGAGCCGACCACAGCTGGCTCCAGCCAATACGATACAAGCGGACCTGATCTGACATGATGCCTCTTGAGTTGGCCCAGTTCATAGGCTTATACCTAAGCCGCATAGTTCATTGACTCAGATTAAAGCCAATCAGGCACCATAAGCTGTTTTGCCGATTTTAAGGTCATTTTGGGAGCTTTTCGCAGGAATTTTCAACTTTGAGCTTACAAATTTATCCTCTAAAGATTTCTACAAGTTGTACAACACACACAAGTTCCTTTTCATCTTTGGATAATTTCTAAATTGAGCTAAAATTTTAATTGTTAATTCCTAAGAATTTGAGTGTTTAGTTCTAATTTAGTGGTTTATTATCATTGTTTGAACTTTTAGTTATTGTTATTGTATGATTGCATCTTCATCGTAGGTTGCAATTTATTTCCCTGCATATAGATCTAGATCTGAACCTTAGGATTGTATTTCCTTTTCAGTAAAAGTTGCACGCATATAGTTTTGTAAGTGAATCTAAGTTTGCATAACCATCTGTTTGTTTGATCACATTGCATTACATTATCAGCTATAGTTAGGTTACGGCATGCTATTGCACAGTACTAGGACTTTTAGTTCCGCATGGTTGAACATAAAACCAGAGTCTAGCGAGTTGAGTTGGGGAACTAGTTGGGAAACTTGAACCAGTGTCTAGAGAGTTTAGACAGTTTAGAGAGTTGAGTTGAGAAACAAGTTCAAAACTAGACAAATTTTTCTTGAAAATTATTGGTGACTACATGGATACTGAATTAAGACAATAAGAGGTGGATTAAAATGTTGAGAACAAGGAGATACGCATAAGAGAGATAATGTCACATACTGTTAAGATAATAATTAGTGTCCAGGAAATATGTGAGACTCTTGTGTTCTTGTGTTGTCCCCTAGTTTAGTGTGTTGTCTCTTGGTATAATGTGCATGTGTGTCTCTTGGGCTCTTGTGCCCAATTATGACTTTGTATTATATATATGTTGTTTCTCTTGTAGCTATTATCAAGTAATACAAATCTTTCTTCTTCCATTTTGACATGGTATCAGAGCCCAGGCTCTTGTACTGATCACAAACTCCCTTCCATTGCCCAATTATCACTCTCTCTCCCCTAGGGGAGAGGGGGGGTCGATCCAGCCTCCATCTCTGATAACCCACCAGAGCTCTCTCATCTAATCTTGCATCACGGTTCCCACTTCCACTCCATTTCAGGCAAGCAATCTTCAGATGAAACGGCCGGAGCAGCGATCCAATCGTTCTTGTGTCTTTCCTTCTTGATCTCCGACCGAATCCACTCAATCACGTAGTCTGTAACTCGGCCACTCGAATCGGAGCTCCCTCCCCCATTGATGTCATGTCGCTGCCGCCAATCGCTGCCTTTCTTCAAAATTTCCTTCTGATTGCTCGAAGATGATGTCTCCTTTCTGCTCTCCACGTGCATTCTATCACTACCAAACATGCAGGGCATTCCTATTCCCAAAGCAGCGTAGCCTGGCCAAGCATCTTTCCTTCAGTGTGTTGTACTAGTTAATTCTTTCCATTTTAATCAAGTTAGGTCTTGTTTTGATGTATTCAGGAAAATTTTTTTTTGCAGAAAGTGTTGTGGGTCCATGAGCTGTAATGAAGATTGTAGCCTGCCGGCGTGTGCTTTCAACCCCAAGCGGACTGGGATCGCGTATTGTATGTAGCACCCTTGGCGCCGAGAGTTGGTGGGGATTGTGGTTCTCTTCTGTTGTTTCTGCTTGCGGTCTTGGCTGTTGAATCTTCTGAAGGCAAGACTTGTAGTGTGGCGATTCAGTTATTTGTCAAGAAACATGATAGTGCCCTTCCTTTGCAGCCTCCGTGTCCACGGTCACCATTTCTAAGTCTTACGCATGCTTACCATCTGTGCGACTCTATGCCTCAACAAAGCCGAGACTGCCTCGCATTCATTCTAGCTTTCGGCGGTGGAGGCGATGTTTACATGGAGCACAGCCTTCTCGGCCCCTTGTGGCCTCGGCCCCCAGCGGCACATCATCGGAGCACAGCCTCCTCGGCCCCCAGCGGCCTCGCCCCTAGCGGCACATCATCGGAGCACAGCCTCCTCGGCCCCCAGCGGTCTTGCCCCTAACGGCATCTTCAGCCCTCAGCGGCCTCGGTCCCCTGCGACCTCGCCCCCAGCGGCATCTCTTCGGCCACCAGCGGCCTCGGTCCCCTGCAACATCGCCACCAGCGGCACCTCATCGGCCCCTTGCGGCCTTGACATCATGTACTCCACAGCCTCCGCGGTCACCGTCTTTTGGATCTTTGTCCGAGTCGTTGCTATTTCTCTTCAAACTCAAAGTTACACCTTGAGTTTGAGGGGGATGTTAAGATAATAATTAGTGTCTAGGAAATATGAGACTCTTGGGTTCTTGTGTTGTCCCCTAGTTTAGTGTGTTGTCTCTTGGGTATAATGTGCATGTGTCTCTTGGGCTCTTGTGCCCAATTATGACTTTGTATTATATATATGTTGTTTCTCTTGTAGCTATTATCAAGTAATACAAATCTTTCTTCTTCCATTTTGACACATACGCTCAAAGAAGACACACCAGCCTCTAATGACATGTATGACCCACCTATATTTTTGGATAGTTAGATGAGGTAAACCATTTTTGACTGCCACATGATGCCTAATGAATGTATGGTTCGTTTTGCTAGGATGAAACTATATGGTCAACCAAGATTTTCTTAAATTCTACAGAGAGGCAACACATGAGAATATGAAGAGTATATAAAGAAACGTGCATATATGACGACAAAATTATTAGAGAATTACCTTTCACCTGCTTATAGAAATTGTCTTCTATAACAAGTACATGACCTATGTAAGGAGAATTTATCAGTGTGCAGGAATATATGACTAAATATGATGACTTGTTTGTTAGAAGAGAGCTTTAAGAAGACCCACATTATACGTTTGTTAGGGTTCACTCTAGATGAGGTTTGACCCTAGGCGCAAGACACTTCCGCACCACGTGGAAAATGTTTAGGAAGAGGTGTTCCACTTAGCCTTGAACTTAGAATTAAATAGCTCCCTTTGATAGAAGATCATTTTTAAAGCCGGAAAGCAACCTAAACGGACATTTGAAAACATAACCATAACCAAAATCATTAAAACTAAGGATTTGAGTGGAAATGAGTTGAGTGATGAGTCATCCCAATAAAGTTGAAATGGGACCAATACTTTTAAGTGGCATAATCATTTTGGCCACTAGTGTCCTAATATAAGTTTACCATTGGAGAGATCGTAGATGACCATAGGATAGTTGAGGTGTATATTCTTCCTAATGATATTGGTGATACTGATAAGACTTTACATCAGTCTAGTACCAGTTTGCATGCATATCATTAGATGTCTAGCTATAATACTTAAAAATGAGAAAGAATGGTTAAAGATAGTTTTTACCTACATCAAGATTAATGAGGTCCTTTTACAAAGGTAGCTGCACTAATATTGCCATCAAATCAATCTTAAAGAAGATAAGACTTAAATTAAAACTGACATGCAACCATATAACGTTACATGTGTTAATAACCGATAGATCCGGCCACTTGGTCTTTTTGTGTTATTTTATTAGTGTAAGGGGCATTTGGGCAATTAGACATTTAGTTGGATTATTACAAATTAGGGGGATAGCCGGCCGGCCATATGTATGCTATTGATTTGATTATTGAGATATTTCCGAGGAGCATTCTTCGTTCTACGTGAGGATGCGAACGTCCCCTATCGATCGGCGTTTTGAGAGGGCGATTACACCTAAAATTGTAATCATCTAGCTTTATTTTATTTCAGTTTATTACTAATAAAGTTCAGATCTAGTTGGTTTCTATCATTTTGGTATCAGAGCGACCACGATCCATGACATCGTCAACGAGATCCAAGCACAAGTTTAAAACGTTGGAGGAGAAATTCAATGGCGAGATTGAGGACGTGAAGAAAATCCTAACGGAGCACGTTGGAGAAATATCACGATTGTCGGATCTAACGGAGAAGATCTCGGCCAAGCAAGACAAACAAGACGAGGCCATTGCGCAAATCATCTTTCAGCTTTCGATTCTCACATCGAAGGGCAGAAACGACGGCGCCAACCCTAACTCTTCAAAAAAGGTGCCACCTTTGGAGAAGGGGAAGAAGAAGATGGAGAATTTTGACGAGGCTTTGCTTTCGAACACCGACGATTACTTCAAAGACGAAGATGAGCCGTGGAAGAGGTAGCCGCAAACCGATGAGGACAAGGGGGCTCGACTAAACCCTAAAAGCAACCTAGGGGGTCGGCCAAGGCATTTTGAGGCGAGGGAAGTCTTGCAGGGGGCCGGCGACTTGAGCCGAGCCCTCCATGGGCTGCAGCAGTCCCACGCAGGGCCAGGGGCTCCTCCCCAGGCCCGCACGGGCCACAAAGGCCCACATCAGACCCAGGCGACCCTGCTGCAGGGTCGCTCGGGCCCCGATGATAGTACAGAGGGCCCAGCGGGCCCTGTCGACCCCTGGCAGGGCCGCTGGGGCCCAAAAAGGGGCCAACATGGCCCAACGACCCCTTTCCAGGGCCATCCGGGCCCCACCGACCCACGACAAGCCCCCATGGGACCGTGTGCCCACGAAGAAGGGGTACGACCCCGACGGAGGATTTCAGACCCTTCACGACATTCAGACGCGTCCTTTTCGATGAAGATTTCTATCCCGAGGAGTTCCAGGAGTATGGTGACGATGTAGGTGGGTATCAAGATCCCATAAATCACCGGTATGATGACAACAGACGACGACACCCACCCCGAGCCTTTGAGGGGTACCATAATAGGAGGCTACGAAGTCTATGAGTGTGAGCGTGTTGATGGGGTTGGAGGTGACGGTCAGTGATACTATGGGGGCCATGGAGACGGTCCACGAGGTGGTGGTAAAGATCAAGAGAGAGGTCCACAGAGTGAACATGAGACACATCATGATAGGTGACAGCATTATCATCAGCTCAGACACGCCGATGGCAAAGCAGATCAGGGACACTTTGGGGTAGATGACAGAGTACGGAAGTTGAAGATGCCCATATTCGAGGGAGAGGATCCACATGCGTGGATTTACAGGGCGGAGAGGTTCTTTACTCTGTCTCGTATGTCTGAGGCACAGAAGTTGGATGCGACAGCAGTATGCATGGAGGGACGGGCTCTATGATGGTATCGGTGGAGGGAGCAGCAACACCCCTTTCGTAGTTGAGAGCAGATCAAGGACCGCACATTGGAGAAGTTTCGAGAGCCACACATGTGGAACCTCCATGAGCAGTTGTACGCGCTCAAATAGGACATGCCTGTCAGGGAGTACATAGAGAAATTTGAGACCCTCTTAAGACAAGTGCGATGAGTCTCTGATGAATCACTAGAGGATACTTTCATTAAGGACCGCAAGCCCGATATTCGTTCAGGTATTCGTCCATACAAACCTCATGGGCTGGTGAAGATCATAGAGATGACACAGATGGTAGAGGACCACCAGATGGCGGAAATGAGAGCCATGAGCGGTTAGGGTGGGCATGTTTAGCGTGGAGCTTCAACAGCGGCAGGAGAGCAGAAAACAGCTACAGGCAGGGGCGGAACTATACAGTCGCTGCCCTGGGAAAAAACCCAAATTTTTTTATACTTCCGTCGCCTCTTCCTAAGGCAAAAACAGAGGATTATATTTTTTATACTGCCTCCACTTTCCAAGGTGCAACATGCAGCAGCTGCAGCAAGCACACAAAGCATTTAAGAAGGGTCATTCTATATGTCTTCTTGTCAGACCTTTTGATAAAAAAATCAATTTTTATACCTTCACTTCTCAGTTTTCTCCTTCTCATACTCTTGAGTCTTGAGGGCAGCAGAGAAATTCTGAACGCAGTTACGCAACAGAACGGCAACGACGAAAACAGACCCATTTGTTGGTCGTCTCCTTTGTAACTTCTTTCAGGAATTATATCGCCGTTCGAGTTGTTGAGGGAGGCCGTGGACTGATTCGGTGGGAGCGCCCAGTCGAAGTCCCAACTGCAGCTCTTCTAGCCTGAGGTTTTAACCCTTTCTCCTCTATCTTTTCACCCATTCATTTATTTTTAATAGCTTCTAGTATTTATCTTCAATATCTTCATTTAGGTGTTGATTACGACAGCTGAGATTGTGGTTTTTATAAAAATCTGATTTTGTTGATGCCTGTTTTGATTACAATTGCATATGGAATATGTTTTGCTTCATAGTTAAAGCTTTGGCTTGAAATGGCTGGAATTTTGGTCCTTAATTTCTGTGGAAAAGACTCAAAATTATAGAAATTGTTATTGATTTGGAAGCTGCTGACCAAAATCATTGTAAATTAGTCTTGATATATTTTTCTACATATTTTCTTAGCAACCTATCTCCTTATTGTGGCCCATCGTAGTTTTGCTGATAATTCTGCATCACTTTCTAGCTTTACTCGTGTATTTTCAACCGTCAAGCAATACTAGCTAATTGGTCGCGGGAATGTGTGTGTTATATCCAATCAGTTGGGGGGAAAATAGCATGGTTTGGATGAACTGATGAGTGCGAAAGGGAATACGATGCGTGTTAATTAGTGCCACATTGATTAGGGCTGGACATGTTTGTAAATTTGGGGGGAAAATAGCATGGTTTGGATGAACTAAATTCCTTACTGTTTGTTTGTAATTTTTTGTTTGTTGATACACAAATCTTTCTTTAAAAAATTTAAATGATATAAAATATGATTATGAGTTCCTAAATTTATTCGTTTATTGATTACTTGCACAACTTTATTTTTGTGATTTATAAGTTTGCTAGGGATTTAGTTTAGACTTACGACTACGACTATTAGGTATTGTTTATTAATTTTGATACTTACATATATATTAATTTTTGAAGCTAAAATGTCTCGAAAAGGAATGAAAACTTTGTTTTCATTTTATCCAAAAAAAGATGCTATTGCGGCCTCAAGCGAGACACCTTCTGCGGAGCCAGTGGTAAATGATATTTCTCCATCGACTTCTATAGAACAAGTACAACATCCTCCAAAGCTTCAAAAGGTTAAAGATACGATATCACATGATCCCGGATTACGCCAAGTAATATGGAAATATCCATATAATGAACAAAATGAAATTATAGTAATGGGTTCATGCCAACCAAAACTTCAAGAATATCCAAGAAATGAAGAAGGACGCAGCTTTCGACATGATTGGTTCAAGACTTATGATTGGTTAGAATATTCCGAAGCGACAGACCGTGCATATTGTTTTCCTTATTTTCTCTTTGATATCAATTCTTCTCAACATCACAAACAAGAAGCTTGGATTTCTAAAGGATTTAATAGTTGGAAAAGAGCTGGAGTAAAATATAGTCATCTTCGAGTGCATGAAGGAGAAACAGAATCAATACATTCAAAAAATGTGTTAATGCTAGATGATTTGAAAAACACATCTAAAAAATATTCAGAAACATTTGACTTTACAAGCTGAAGCTGAAATAAAGAAAAATCGTCTCCGTGTCTCACTACAGTTAATGCTATTCGTTGGCTAGCATGTCAGGGATGTGCTCTTAGAGGACATGATGAATCTCCTGATTCAATAAACCGTGGAAACTTTATTGAATTGCTCAAGTATAGTGCGACTCTTAATTCGCAAGTTGCAGAAGTTATCTTAGAAAATGCCCTGGGAAATGCTTCTTATACTTCACCATTGGTTCAAAATCAAATTATGGAAATTATGGTAGACTTGGTAAGAAAAAAGATTTGTGAAGAAATTGGTGACTTTAAATTTTGTATTCTGGTTGATGAATCTAATTGTGAGCAGATGGCTATCGTATTAAGATTTGTCGATGAGGGTTTTATAAAAGAGAGATTCTTTGACGTAGCAGGTGTTGAAGATACTACTGCACTAACTCTTAAAAAGATGTGTTCACTTATCCTTGATCGTAACGGATTGCTCGTGCAGAATATAAGAGGGCAAGGATATGATGGAGCTAGTAATATGCGAGGTGCATGGAGTGGGCAAAGTTTTTTTTACAAAAATGTCCCTATGCATACTATGTTCACTATTTTGCCCATCGTTTACAACTTGCATTGGTTGCAACATCAGGTGAATTATCTGATATTGAGTTATTCTTTCAAATGTTGAGTTGCATTGTTAATTTGGTAGGTGCTTCTCCTAAGCGAAATCAACAACTACGAGCTGCTCAAAGGGAATAAATTGAAAATTAGATGGAAAAAGGTGAATTACAAACAAGCAAAGGGGGTAATCAACAGACTACTTTGAGACGGTCTGCTTCTACTCGTTGGAGCTCACATTATGCTTCTGCTTGTAGTTTACTTGGTTTGTATAACCCTGTCCGTAAAGTTCTTGGTATTATAAAGGCAGATGTGTTCAATAGAAAAATTCATGCGGAAGCTAATGGTGGGTTTGCTACAATGAGCTCATTTGACTTTATATTTAACATACACTTAATGGTTGAAGTAATGGGAGTAACAGAAATTCTTTGTCAGTCGTTGCAAAGAAAGGATCAAGATATTTTATCTGGTCTGAATTGTATTTCTATCACAAAAAATCTTCTTTGTGAGTTGAAAACCGATTACAAATGGAAAAAATTTCTCGAAACTGTGGTGTCCTTTTGCACAAACCATGAAATTGATATACCTGGTATATATGCTCGTTATTTGAAGGGTACAGGTCGATCTTGTCGGCAAAGTGATGAAATTACAATTAAACATCATTATCGCTTTGATATATTACACGAAGTTATTAACACATAAGTGATGGAGTTGAGTGAAAGATTCTCTGATAAGGCTGTGGAGCTTCTAAGCCTTAGTTCTGCTTTGGATCCAAAAGATTGTTTCAAATCATTCAAAGTTGATGACCTTTGCTTGCTTGCGGAAAAGTACTATCCTGAAGATTTCAGCGAAATGGAGATTAATTATCAGCTGAAGCATCAATTGCAGCATTATGAGCATGATATGCGGTGTGACCTGGATTTTCAAAATATCAGTACACTTTCAGAATTATGCCAAAAGTTGGTAAGCGTGGGAAAATAAAAAAGATACCCTCTTATTGATCGGTTGATTCGGCTCGTGTTGACTCTTCCTGTTTTGACTGCAAGGACAGAAAGAGCATTTTCGGCAATGAAACTCATAAAAACATCATTGCGCAACAAGATGGGAGATGAATTGCTTGTTAATAACATGATACTTTATATTGAGAAAGAAATTACTTCCAGACTCGAAACAGAAGACATTATGTATGAGTTCGATTCAAGATATACTCGTAGAGTTCGACTTAGATAGCCTTAGATAGCCTCTTTTTGGTATGATATATATATATATATATAATAATATTTTGCATATATTTATGTTACTATTTTTTGGTCATTATCAATATATAATGGAAGCATTCTGAGTGTTTAATTTTTTTAGCTTTGTTATTTTTTAAATATACTCGTTGCATAAATTTTTTTTCTGCCCAGGGTAAAAAAATCCAGGTTACGCCACTGGCTACAAAACAGATCAGGCGAGCAATGAGAAGATTGGAAAGAAGAGCAGCGCACCGCCAGCAGGGCGTCAGTTCAGGAGGATGACTGATGCCGAAATAATGGAGAAGATGCAGAAATGGCCATGCCTTCAGATGCGATGAGAGGTTCACCCCATGGCACCATTATGGGAGCACAAACTACAAGTGCTGTCGCCAGGGATGACAAGTAGGATATCGTGGAGGATAAAGAGCCTGGAGTGGATGACGACCACCACTTAGATTAGAACCGTCAAAAACTTCATGCACCACCTTGAGGACAATGTGGTTTTCGGTGGCGGAGTAATGATAGATCCGGCCACTTGGTCTTTTTGTGCTATTTTATTAGTGTAAGGGGCATTTGGGTAATTAGACATTTAGTTGGATTATTATAAATTAGCGGGGATAGCCGACCGGCTCTATGTATGCTATTGATTTGATTATTGAGATATTTCCGAGGGAGAATTCCTTGTTCTACGGGAGGATGCGGATGTCCCCTATCAATCGGTGTTTTGGGAAGGCGATTACCCCTAAATTGTAATCATCTATCTTTATTTTATTTCAGTTTATTACTAATAAAGTTCAGATCTAGTTGGTTCCTATCAATAACTCACATATTATCCTACATTTCTTAGTGTCTATTTGGGTTTTGAGCTATCAGTATGCGATTATATGTGATGTTTTGCTAATGAACACTACATATTCTGTTAGATATGCCATTACAGTATGACTTAAATATTTCGCATTTTGAAAGATCAACTACATACACGTTCATGTTCGATGGAAAGAATATTGTGTTGATGCCAATGAATGCTACACATTTTGTTAAGTAGGTCATCGCTATACGATTCAGATGTTTCACATTCTTGAAGGTCAAACACATGCATTCAAGTTTGATCTAAAGAAGATTGTATTGATTCCGTGCCAATCTAAAAATATAATTGCAAATTAAAAAAAAGGGATTTGTTACTGGTAATGCATGCAAGAAGTTCATCTTGTGGTTTAAAGTTTCCTAAAATTAGGTATTGATCATGGACCTATTCTTTCTAGAGTCTTGTGCATATCATCAATAACGTGAGCCGTATTTTGAGACTTGTGAAAGTTTTGTAATTAACCATATTACTCACAAGTCTATTGTAGAATCATGTAAAGTGTGCATGTGTTAACAATTAAGGATAACATGATGATTAGAGCTTGCTGGAAGAGGTTCCTTCTTATACCTATGGAGAAGCATTGGGTGTATATGTTTCCATCAAGTTTGAAAGGGGGGTTTCCATTAAGTTTGAAAGAGGGTTGATCCCGATGCTTGCAAGAGGACTATCTGACCAGAGCTTGTTGGTAGCCATAAATTCGAGGTCATAATTTTGACTTCTCGTCCTTCACCTGTGTTTTCATGAAGATGTGCACCGTGAGAGATTGTTCAACTTTGTCGGGATGTGCAACATGTTTATCATCTGTCTCTATGCACCAGGAAGCGAATTCTTCATAGTCAAGAAGAATAATTGTAATTTAGTTTGGGTCCATTTTGAGTCTTTTAAAGTTTGTGTATATCTATATTACAATTGAGAGCTGTTTTTGAACTTTGTCCTATGTGGCAATGTCACATCAAGTTTTGGGGGGAAAATTTTTTGGGTTGGGAGAAAATTTGTTGGAAGAATACAAAAGCTTCAAAAATGACCCAAAAAAATGAGACCCAAAAAAATACAGCGAATGTGCATTCAAAGAGGCGGGTTGAGTTTTTTGGGCGTCAAGCAGAGGTCTAACCAACCTATCCGCGCCGAAGGCGCCCGCTAAATTTTTTTACGCTAATTTGTTTTTTACGCTAATTTGTTGTTCTTTTAAATTTTGGCTGTAAAAATATTTTTTGGGGGACAAAGATTTCGCGGAAAAAAAACTTAAATGCACCGTGCCCGCGGGCACGGGTTATAACTAGTTTATTTATGTAGCACAAGTATGAGTTGGGAAATTTGGAGAACAGTGGGAAATTACGAATTAGGGATTTGATAAATTTTCAGATCTCGCAACCGGAAAATCTTTTGATCACCAACTCACACGCCTCACACGTGAAGATTCTTCAGACCTCTCGTCCAGAAAATCAAACCCACTCTCGCACACCAATAAAAAAGATTTAATTTATGGAGAAACTAAAAGTTTACACCAAGTAATTTTCATTGAATTCTTCATTGTAAAAAAACTAAGAAGTTTGTGGCATTTATATGGGTTTACAACTTAACTCTTTGAATCTGAATAGGACTAGAAATTCTAAATCAACTAAATCACTCAAATAAAAAGACTTAAATAAAAAAAGACTCAAATAACTAAAACTCTTAAAAATAACAAAAGACGCAAACTAACATGAACTCAAACTTCTATCAATAAAACTCCTCAAATTGAACTCCTCGAATTCGATCTCTATCATTTTCACCGGCTTAAAAAATTCACTACCTAGTGAATGACGATAGACACAGCATAGCCGAATTCAGTAGTCTTTTGTGACGGAAGAAGATGCATCCATGAACTTTGAAGTATAATATGATGTGGATTTGTAGAAGAACATCTTCTGTGAAATTTTCCTAAATAGCAAAAGAAGTAAAAGTATAGAATCTTCTTGGGATGTGGAGAATATAAGATGACGAACTCAATATGCTCAATCTCCTCAAGCTTCTGTGAAATACTCGACCGAGTCACATCAGGATTGAAACTAAGTAAAGCTCGTTGAGAACCTGTATAATGCATGCAAAGACTACTTGCTGGTTCTAATATTAATTTCTATAGGCTAACATTAATCTTCTCATCATCCATACCGATAAATTCTTGTAAATTTCTATTTGATTCTGCAACAGACTTATAATATCATTAAGTACAAGAGTTTCATTCAGTTCCGAGATGCAAAGCACTTAAATCAGATGCAACATGCTCATGAAATGTACTAAGAACCAAGTCACAACCGAGCTATAAGAAAATGAGATTCACTTGAGATGATATTAGTGGTGGTGATTCTTCAATCTTAGCCTTTTCTTTTATCTCTTTAGCGGTACAATTTTCAGATTTAGTCATTTTATCACTTGACTACTTAAGTTGCCTCCCAACTTTAAAGATAGGCTTCTTATCTATGTGGGCTTTCATGGATTCCAAATATAAGACTAAGTTTATATGCTTGTTTCATATTATCTATAGTATATGGAAGCATCTCTCGACTAATGTCTGCTTTCAATTCAGAATGATCAATTCAGAATGAAACAACAAGAGTATATAGATGATCTTCTTGTATTTCACTCCCAACAAATAGGTCCCTGAACTTAGTCATCTACTCCTCAAACGTCATACTTCGTTGACATAGGTTGTTCAATCTTTCTAGTAGATGTTTTTTATAGATATGTGATAAACATTTTTCTTTAAACTTCATGTCAAATTTTTGTTTTTAGTCAATTTATTTTCTAGGACTTCTAGTTGATCTTCTTTATGATTTATGTCGTCTTTTAGTTTTCGATAACCTTTTGGAGCTGATTTTCTAGCCTATGAGTAGCATTATCATCCATGTGTGATTCTAGGGTTTTGTCACTACATAATACGTGCAATGCCAACCAATTACACAGATGCAAATGCATGACCCTAAACAACAACTAAATGCATGAGCTAATTATGCAAATAATATAAAAATCCTAATGTCCAAATCTATATGTCACGATACAATCCTAACTATATGCTGATGTGACAGAATTCGAGACTAAAAAATATGCAATACCAACAATATCAATTACTCTGAACAAAATCAAATAAAGAATTTTTTGGAATTAACAATAAACGATTTGAACATATTAGAATTTACTAAAAGTGCAAATCGGCTTTGTTGTATCGTGCAATACCTCTCGAACTTTTAGAACTTTAATCTAGAGGATTAGTACCGAAAATTTCGTGCAAAAAGCTCGACAAATTGCCAAAATATGCTAAAAATGCGGCTGAAATATGCTGAAAATCTCTGGAAAATGTCAAGCCGTATTGTTGAGTCGCGGCTCCAGTCAGCACGATCAATGGCTTTGGTCGGCTCCGGCTCAGCTGCGAATTGGGGTCGGCTTGGATGAGATGAAACTGTAGCTCGTCAGCTCAGACAGCGCCGAAGTCGTTTTCTGGCCATTCCGACGTGGGTTCACCTTTAGGATTCTTCCTGGGGGTTTGCCTTGACGAGATGAATGTCTTGGTAGGGTCAGCCCCTTCGGCTGTCACCGGAGACACCACCTGCGAACGACGAAAGCTGTCGCGACGACAGATTCCAAAGGATCTGGCGAAGATTTGCCGCCCTCTTTTGCTCCGGGGGTGTCACCTGAGGGAGACGAGTCCCACATTGGGGTTGTTGACTCCTATCGTCGCCGGCGATGGTACTGGTGAGCCTCAAAAGGTATGACTACATCATTTTCGGTTGTCTTCGACGCTATTGAGGACGGATTTGACCTCCGATAGGGTCGTCGAGAGTAGAGGGGATTCGCTGAGGTGATGCTTAGGGAGGCCGTCGGAGGTGATAGCATGGGTCGGTGGTCGGAGGCAAGTTGACGGCGAGTTGACGGCGGTGGAGGGCTCAAATGCGTCATGGTTTGGTGATTTTCTCCTTTTTCTCTTTTTTACCGTTCTATTCTCTTCCCTCTCATTTTCTTTTCAGAACTCCCTTTTTTCTTTTTCTCTTTGTTTTTTCTGAGGTCATTTCTTTTGATTTGTTTGAACTCACTGTTTTTAATCTAACTAAAGGATTTTTTGATGGAGGAAAAGAGAAGAAAAGCAAGAAAACAACCCAAGTTTAGCTCCGATACCAAATTGATGTAGCACAAGAACGAGTTTAGAGATTTGAAGGGAAATTTGGGGAAGAACAATAGGAACTTAGGTATTTTATAAATTCTTGGATCTTGCACCTCGGAAATCTTTCGATCACCGACTCACACGCCTCGCACGTGGAGTTTCTTCGAACCTTTTGCCTAGGCAATCAAGCCAATTCTCGCACATCAATACAAAAGATTTAATTTGTGAAGAAACTAAAAGTTTGCATCATCTAATTTTTATTAAATTATTTATTGTAAAAAAATTAAGAAGTTTGTGGCCTTTATATAGGCTTATAACTTGACTCTTTGAATCTGAATATGACTAGAAATTCTAAATCAACTAAAACACTCAAATAAAAAGACTTACATAACAAAAAGACTTACATATTTACAACTCTTAGAATAACAAAATGACTCAAACTATCATAGCACAAGAACGAGTTTAGAGATTTGAAGGGAAATTTGGGGAAGAACAATAGGAAATTAGGTATTTTATAAATTCTTGGATCTTGCACCTCGGAAATCTTTCGATCACCGACTCACACGCCTCGCACGTGGAGTTTCTTCGAACCTTTTGCCTAGGCAATCAAGCCAATTCTCGCACATCAATACAAAAGATTTAATTTGTGAAGAAACTAAAAGTTTGCATCATCTAATTTTTATTAAATTATTTATTGTAAAAAAATTAAGAAGTTTGTGGCCTTTATATAGGCTTATAACTTGACTCTTTGAATCTGAATATGACTAGAAATTCTAAATCAACTAAAACACTCAAATAAAAAGACTTACATAACAAAAAGACTTACATATTTACAACTCTTAGAATAACAAAATGACTCAAACTATCAAGTATTCAAACGCTATCAATTAGACTCCTCAAATTAAACTCCTTGAATTCGATCTATATCATTTATGCTTCTTTAGTTCTTTTTTATTCTCTTATTTAATCTTCTATGTTCTCTTTTTAAGAGTCGCTCTTCTTTTATTTTTATAATCTGGATTTAATCAGGAGTTTAAATCTGAATCTAGTTAGGACTTTCTTTTCTTTTCTATAAATATGAGTATGTATGAGAACTTTTTAAAAGTAAATTGAAAATTTGAGTTTGTAAAATCTAGTTGGTTTGCAAGAAATCATAATGTTTATATCTCTTTGCATGGGATGTGCGAGTGTGGGTTCAGCGAGAGTGGGTTCACCTGGGTGTGAGTCCCAAATTTCTAGCAATCAATCAAAATCTTCTATGTAGGTTTCCCAATTTCCCAATCTTTCCCCACCACAAAAAAACAGTAAATGCTCCCGCTTCATATCAATAGGTCATAGAACCTAATGTCATATGGGAATATCATGTTAGCCTCCAAAATATCATCATTCTCTACCAGCTAACTTAAATTTGTAAATCCTTTAAAATTTGATTTTGAACATGGAATGCATGATGTTTAGCCAGAGCATTTGACTGACCATATACAACTTCAGTGCATGCTTATTCTCTTTTTATTTATTTCGACGTAGATAGGGCACATGCACCCAACCATTTACAAGGGAAGGCCGCAGCTGCAATGCTTCTAGATAGACCAGAAATACAATAAATTAAAGAGAAACAAAGGTAATCTAGTGACGAACTTGCAAGACTTACTGGGTGATGAGCATAAACTCCATGCGGATAGATTGCAGCATATGGCGTCGCAAAAGGGGGTATCAAAGCCTGAGAAAATTTTAAAAAGATCAGGGGAAAATCATATTAGCTAGCACTTAATTAATTGTGAACATCTACTGTCATCAAAAGGTCAGAACAAGTATGAAGAAATTAGACTGAATGCAAGTGGTGATATTGTATACATTGGTTCTTAGCCTTTATTGGAGGATTTTATAGATTAACCAACTTCTCTTCTTGTACATACTTGAGATGCTAATGAAGAAGGGATTCACGTCCTTTTATCTTCCCAGACATACGACGATCTACTCTACATGAGTCAAATTTCAAATGTTGAATTAGATGATGGCATACATGTAAGGATTCCATCTTAGTTCGGTAAATTATGCAATAAACTAAATGCAGCCAGCAAATAGAAACCTAATGAACTAATTAACCATGAACATCACATATAGATTTGATTAACCTGAATGCAACCTAATTTGTGAATTTGGTCGGTAGTTAGTGGGTTTAAATCAAAGATAACCCACTAAAAACTCTTTTTCCTCTTATTTCAATTACAATGTGTTACTCTTTTCATATAACTAGGATAATGCAGTTTCCTTTTGCTGCTTCTTTCCCTTCTACACGATATAATTGTGTAAGCCTAAAAGAAATGCCTATCATCCCGAGAGGGTTGCAAGTGGTTTCTCTTATTATTGCATTGCTTGCAAATGTTTCCTCTGTTCTTGGCAAATTTGTCTGAACTCCAAAAGATGAAGCCATTCCTGGCCCTATGTGAAGGCCTTGAACACTGCAAGGCCGCACTAGATTAACACAAAATAGGGCGGATTCTTGTAATTTTGGTGAACATACACTTCTCTTCCCTTAATTTTTAACATACATATATTTTTGCCCTAAAATTTTTTTAATATGCATTAATTCTATTGCAAACAAGAACAATAACAAAGCCTTTATCCAAATTCATAATATTGCATGAGATAAGCCGTTCTACATCATTTCTTAATTGTAAATAAAATAATTCAGTGCCTCTTGTATTAGTTAACTAGAAATAACATGTGCATATAGTGCACGGTGACCCAAGAAAAAAAACCACACAGGATGCAGTGCATGCGCGCAACCAACAAAAGAGCGAGAAGAGAGTGTACGTGGGTATCGTCGGGAGGAGAGGGGACCCGCACGCAACCGAAAAAGCGAGAGAAGTGTGGGGGGTGTGTGGGTATCGGGGGTAAAAGAGATTAAATTGCAAAAAAATCTTTGGATAGGGCAAAGTGCATAAATTCCACCCCAAACCACGTGGGTAAACGGAGAAAAGTAGGCATTAAAGTGCAAAAAAATGCATGAGACCAAAGTGAAAAAAGACCGAGGGCAAACCCGTAAATAAGTGAACCACGAAGGGACATTTGACTTTCATTAAAAAGTAATGGCAAGCTTGCAAATGATGGGAAATGAGGGTGGCTTTTATTTGGCTTCTCCACTAACTCACCCCAAATCCAAACCCAAGCCCTCGCCCCCACAAAGTGGGGCCTACCATGCCCATGTGGCAAAAACTAGGCCACCCATTTGTCCTAGCGAGACAAAGGTGTGGCCCACTTTTTTCCCATGGGGACATGGATGTTTGTCTCCCTCCCTCATTTGTATAAATGTATCAATGCATTAACAATTGTTTTTACATATTTTTTATCAAATCTAGCATAGTTCTTCAGACTTTAGGAGAAAAGTGGCAAGTTTTAGAATGTGCAGATCAAAATGAACAAGAAGATTGTCCAAAAAATGTGGAGAGTGGATTTTTAGGCCACAATATGAGAGAGCTCTCATATGACATAAGATACCCATTATTTTCTTTCTTTATATATTAAACTCTGAAAATTTCTGTCTTAAGTTCCAAGTATTTGATCTCAAAGAGTAGAAATAATTAGTATTAGCACATGATAACCCTTCTTTATCATTTGCAATGATTATATCTTTGTAATCATTTCATTTCAGAATAATAGTATATTATTTTCTGATGACAGAATTCTATAACTCAAAAGAGTCAAAACAATTCACCTTTTGGAGTCGATATTTATTTTTTTCTTTCTTGATTTCACTACTGTATGTGCATGCTCCAGGACATTGAGGCTAGTAGGTTCCTCCATGTAGATCTATTTACATCAATGAGTTTCTTTCAATTCTGGACGTCCAGATTGTTGCGACCAGGGAACACGTTCTTAAAACTGTATACAAACGTACTCATTTTCAAGCTATTTCATCTTCTCCTGCATTGCCCTAAAATTCCTCAGTTATAGTTAATTAGTTGCATTCTCAGTTTGATTCTACAATTCAAGAGCCCCAGACATTATGAGACGTCGTAGTGACCATCCCATTAATGTTCCCTATCTTATTTTCTGAATGTTGGTTATTTTGATCATGTTCCACATTGTTTACATTTTGCATGAATTCAGCCATGCCTTTGAGCCGGCAAACAAGCAGGCATAATGGCCATTTGAATATTCCTACCCAAATGCCAATAGTGGATGTTACGCACACGCGGGTGTGTATGTTGGTTCCCCGTGCACCTTTTTTTATAGGCTAGGTACACAATGACGCACAAAACGGTCACAAGCTCAAATTCCACCGAGGCGTCACCTAGGCATAAAACCAAATACCTCATGGGCACAAGAGAGAGTTGTCACCAACAACCAACTCTCTCAACAATCTTGCGATAGACAATGTAAGCATGCAAATATCATACGAAAGTAAGAGCAACACAAAAGAGATGGAGATTTACCCTGGTTCGATTGCGAACAACCTACATCCAGCATCAAATGCACACGATTCCACTAATAATCAAGCAAGGCATACACCGACCTCTTCTTCTTCTTCCTCCACCACAATGAGAGAATAGCTCCAAGCAACAAGACTTAACTATAGATCTCTCACCAAGCTCACTCACACTCTCAAACAAGTGGAAATCCTTAATAACAAAGCCCATACAACATGTAGAGCTCCTCAAGGGATCAATCCCACGTCTAGCTAGATCACTCCTTGGTAATATAGCTCCAAACTAGAAAAGCTACCCAAGTGACTCAAGATCTACAAGCTAGAGGAAAAAGCAAGACACTCACCATGGATCTCACACAAGAAGAAGCTCCCTAGCTTTCTTCCCCTCCAATTTCAGATCCAAGACATCTTGGCTCTCGCGAAAAAAAGGAATGGCCGCATGCCTTCTTCTTTGCTATCTGGAAAACAAGTCTCTGCATTTTTTGGCTCACTAAAAACCAAACGGCAGCAAGAGGGATTTGATCTCCATGTGTGGCCAAAGTAAAAGCAAAGGGCCTTTAAGACCCAACCACCCACACAAGGTTTGGGCCCAAGCATTACTGTACAGTAGGGATATTTTGCAGTAACATATTAAAAACTACACTCTACTCTGCTGAAAAATCCGCACACTCTTCAGCACAGCTCCAGCTCCTGCCTGCACTCGCCGTGTATGAATTCGTCTTGCCTTGACCATCGAACATGTGAACCTTCATCATATGCATTGGAAATCGTGCCCTCTGGCGCCTCAATCCTCCGAGAGACATGCCAACCTCAGAAGTCGTCTGAGCTTAGCCTCACGCATCTCCACCTCGTCCACCGCCATGTCTGCGATGAAGTCATTTGTCTCTGAGGATAATCCTGCGAACTTGGACTCCATGAACGAACCAAATGACACGGTACCAGTGTCCAATGAGCCCTCTGTCAATCCATGAACATCTATATCATCACTCCACGGGTCCACGAGCAACTCATGCTCGCCATGGCCATCATCTATAAGAAACACGCCGTCATCCCTGCTGCTCTGCAGACTGATCCCAGCTGGGGCACATCGATACGCCGTCTGTATCCACTCTGTCTGCTGATGCCTGTCATCAAGACTTGCCGTCTATCGGCTCTGCAGCTCAACTGACTGTGCCAACGACTCAGGACACGAATGCACACTCATCTGTGCCAAACTGTCCGCCGCACCAACATCCAGCCTCTGGAGATCGTCCTCACCTGCCATACCCTGTAATGAACTCGTCGAAGGCGAGATATAAGCGCACACTGAAGGAGCTCTACTCGGCTCTACCTCCTCCCTATATCGAGCGAGAACACACTCGATACGTGGCCTCCTAACTCTCAGCTCCACGTCCCTAGTGGCAACTCCACCTAGGACCACATCGTAGTCTCCACACTGTCGTGGGAGTCTCCATGCTCCACCACGCTATCAGATTCCTTGCTCCTCTGCATCTCCACTTGTCTGGCCTCCGAAGTATCAGAAGATGCACCTGATAAATTACCCCTAGCCAAACAAGAGCCATATCACATGTGCCCATACTGTGAAGACTGCTCTACCATGCACAACGAATGCTCTATTTTAATGTCAAGCTCATCAGAAGATCTCTACCCTGAAGCTGAAGCTGCACACCTCAACACGCTGGTCCTCCTTAGAAACAACCAACTCATGCATGCTAGAAACGTGAGAGACCTTCGTCCCTCACACACTGCAACTTCTGACATCGGTGCGGAAACCAACTTCCCTACTCCTCCGTAAATCGATGGCTCTACCTCGAAGCTAACGCTGCACACCTCAGCATGCTGGGTCTCCTCAAGAGCACCCAAAACATGCATGCTGGAACTGTGAGAGATCTCTGTCTCATCACACACTGCAACTAACTGCATCGATACGACGACCGACTGCAACACCTCCTCGTAAACTGTTGCCATCTGCATCTCCAACTGAACTGAACCTGGAGCTACATCGTGAGATGCCGACTGATCACTGACACTGACCACATCGGATGAACACTGCAACTTGTCCGTCTGCACACGTGTATGATCATCTGCCTGAGTCTGAATCTGAATCATCTCATCCTCTCTATGGACCAGACTGACATCTGTTCTCTGCACACCGTCATGAGTCTGCTCCGCCCTAAGCACTGCAGACTCGTCAATCATGACATGTTGTCTGACAATCACATCGCGGGTACTATGACATCATAACATGTACCCTCTCGCACCTCCACTAAAGTACCCGGCTAGGACACAATCTTGCATGCATTGTCCTACATCGTCATCGTCCCTCTCGTGTGGCCACACATGACATCCAAACATACGCAAGTGCGAGAAGTCAATGACTCTGTCCGTCCATAACTCCTCGGGAATAGAACTACATGCGGCTAGTGACGGTGTTCGGTTGATGAGGTATGCCGCAGTAGCAAGGGTCTCCGCCCATAATTCCTAGGAAGGCCAGATGGTCTCAATAGCCCTCGTGTCTTCTCTACCAACATCCTGATAATGCTGTCTGCTACGCCACCGTGAGGGTCTCCATCAGGAATGGTGTAACGACACCAGATCCCTTTGACTTGCCAACATTCCGTATCTGTACGTCGTTGGTATGGATCTCACCTACGGGTCTACCCATCCGCTTCTCGACTATGCTCCTCCATAGCCGCACCTTCTCAGGGATCTCCTCCCGAGATCCCACGAGAGTAACCATGACTCTCCTCGAGAAGTCATCTATGAAGGCCGCGAAGTACCTCGCGCCTTCCAGGGAAGAAACTGGACATGGACCCCATACGCCGACGTAGACGCACTCTAGGGGCTCCATGCTGTGTCTAACTGTTGTCTCAAACTGCACTTGCCTCGGCTGCTCTGCACCACAGTCACTGCAAGACTCAAGCACACAATCACCTCCGAACACGCTCCTCCTCTGAAGAATGTCAAGGCTCTGCTCATCAGCATGTCCCAATCTGAGATGCCACAGTCTCGCTGAATCTCTACTCTCGGACTCCTGTGATCTGCCAGTCTCGCCTACTAATGTGTGCCCATCGAGCGCATACAAGTTGACACGCTTCTTTCCCCTCATGATAACCAGGCATCCTCGGGAAATATGCAGTCGATCCTCCTCGATCACTGCCCTGTAGCCCATCCCAGTCAAAGCTACTATCGATATCAGGCCACTGCGAAGATCAAGAACATGTCTGACGCCATCAAAGACACAGACGATGCCATCGTGCATCCTAACTCTGACCGTGCCACTCCCAACCTGCTCACACTCCATACCATTCCCCACAAGAATGCTCTTTCCAATGCATGGAATGTACGAGTCAAACGCACTCCAATCCGGAGTCATATGGAATGAGCACCCCGAGTCCAATAGCCACGAACATTGTGCTTCTCCCATGGAGTATGCCGCAAACACCGAGCAATCATCATCGTCAGAAAACATCCCGTCTTATGCTCCAACATGAGTCGAAATCTGAGCAACCTCTTCCACAACGCCAATCGATGTCCTCGCTTTCAACCTCGGGCAATTCTCTTCCAATGCCCTCTTTCCTTACATAGGAAGCAATTGTTGTCATTGCGGCCTCTTGACTTGGACCATCGTTGCCGTCGCCGATTTCGACTCTTGGAACGGCCCTTCTTGGATCTTGGAGTCGGTCCGCCCTCTTGACGACCTCGGATGACATTGGATACCTCACAACCATCGATGTCACTTAACACCAAACTTTGGAAATCCTCCGTATGAAATGCAAACTTCACCGCATCCAACATGAGTGAGTCTCGGCCATTTAACATCGAGCCTACAAACTTAGAATACACCGGAGCAAGAGAACACAATAGTGCCATGGCATGTTGCTAGTCCTCTATCACACTCCCCAATTCTTGTAGGTCCATTACTATACGGTCAATCTCATCAACATGGTTCCACAACGAGGTTCCACTTTTCATCCTGTGAGTATAGAAGCGTTGCAACAATTGCAACCTTCGTCCAATTGGTGTCTTGGTCGAGTACCGAGCTTCAGGCATCCTCCATAGGTCGCTCACGACCTCAACATCAGCAAATTGCCAAAGGATCACCTCCAAGGATTGCATGATCTCGCCAAGGACTTTAAGCTCCATCATTCGATTATCATACACAGTTGCCTTACATGACATGTCCGTATCACATACGGCACCGTAAAATTCGTGGTGCTTCAACAAAGCTACCATCTTTTGTCGCCACGGACCATAATTGTCCTGGCCATTCAGCCTCTTTACTTCGTATGAACACCCGGCCGTCTCCTCACTTGAGCAAGACGCTATCGTGGCGCTTCACTTCTTCGTAAAACGGAAGCTCTAATACCACTTGTTAGTTTTCCGTGCACCTCGCCAACACCTAGGCTAGGTACATAATAGCGCACAAAACGGTCCCAAGCCCGAATTCCACTAAGGCGTCACCTATGCATAAAACCAAACACCTCACGGGCACAAGAGAGAGTTGTCACCAACAACCAACTCTCTCAACAATCTTACGATAGACAATGTAAGCATGCAAATATAATACGAAAGTAAGAGCAACACAAAAGAGATGAAGATTTACCCTGGTTCGGTTGCGAACAACCTACATCCAGCATCCAATGCACACGGTTCTACTAATGATCAAGCAAGGCATACACCGACCTCTTCTTCTTCTTCCTCCACCACAATGAGAGAATAGCTCCAAGCAACAAGACCTAACCCTATATCTCTCATCAAGCTCACTCACACTCTCAAACAAGTGGAAATCCTTGATAACAAAGCCCCAACAACATGTAGAGCTCCTCAAGAGACCAATCCCACGTCTAGCTAGATCACTCCTTGGTAATATAGCTCTAAACTAGGAAAGCTACCTAAGGGACTCAAGATCTACAAGCTAGAGGAAGAAGCAAGACACTCACCATGGATCTCACACAAGAAGAAGCTCCCTAGCTTTCTTTCCCTCCAATTTCATATCCAAGACGTCTTGGCTCTCGCGAAAAAAAGGAATGGCCGCAGGCCTTCTTCTTTGCTCTCTGGAAAACAAGTCTCTACGTTTTTTCTCACTGAAAACCAAATGACAGCAAAAGGGATTTGCTCTCCATGTGTGGCCAAAGGAAGAAAGAAAAGGGCCTTTAAGACCCAACCACCCACATAAGGTTTGGGCCCTAGCATTACTGTGCAGTGGGGATATTTTGCAGCAACACATTAAAAACTAAAGTGTGCACCCCCCCAAAAAAAAAAAAAACAAAACAAAACAAAAACCCCCACACCCAAACGACAATAGTGGAGGTTACACACGCACAAATCTTGAAGGTCCTGGAATCTTCAAATTCAATTTGCCAAAGAGGATAAAAATACAATTTCAAATAGTACACAGCAAGGAAAGATGAACAAGGATCACCGTCTGTAATCCAATGACAGTCAACCCAGAACAGGGAAAGAGGCCACAAACCATAATAGCATGAAAGTTCCAGCTCACTGCACCTATTGTAACTATTAGTGCCTTTCCAGGATTTACATCCTACTTCATAGATGCCTGAACAGTCTAAAATGCAAGCATACATGCTGTGTCATAATTGAATTCCCTGCCAACTTCTCAATTATGATGAGGGTTGAAGAAAATATTTTAATACTCTAACGTGTCTCCACAATTATGGGCCGAAAGTTGGACTTTTTGCACATTGGTATTTCTGTAATCCGTTTTTTGAGCATCTGATGAAATTTAAACTTCGGTTGCTTTCATACCATATTGAATTTCTTGCAACTATACCAAAACCCTAAAGTTGTGATGAGAATTGCTGGAAATATTTTTGTACTCTAGTCTGGTCATAAGATATAAAGCATTTGCATGTAGTTGAAACAGTTGGTTCCATGATTCCTCAAATAGCATGAATCTGGGTGGCTTAAATTGAAGAATTGTATGTTCACCAGAATATGGCATCATAGGTCAGCAAAGACGAGCCACCTTACCAACCACCACCACCAATGTATTTATGCACATAAGCCCTAGCTCTTAGCGCCGGGGAAGGGTAACAAGAGACACATATGGTTCATTAAGACCTCAGCATAGAGAAAAAATATGCACTCTATTGACATAATGCATATGCCACAAAATAATACACACAAACTAGTTGAATTAACAGTATGCAATGGTGAACATATTTTCATTTAACGCATTAGAAACAAGTGTATATATCATAAGTAAATTTACATGAAGGATGTACATCAATATAAGTTTAGACTCACAGTAGCCTTCTACATGTTTTATTAGATGCAAGATATTTCCTTGCAAAGCCTTGCAAAAGCAGGTGCTGAAATAAGCCTAAGGCAAGTGGATGAAACATGGAAGCTAGTTCTGCATAGTCGATGCAAGTATGATGCAGTCAGCACCCACTTGCACATTAAAGGCAAATTGCTTACATTGAAAAACAGTAGAATTTCAAAAAAGTGAGCAGAACCAGCACATTAAAAATAATCCAAATACATTCCAAAAAATATATATTTAACAATTAAACAAGTTACAGGCTGGGACAGACTCCAAGTGGCAAAATTTCAACAATTGTGCATTCAAGCGCATTGCAACAAAGATATCAGTACCTGTGGACCCCACATGTATGGATGAGGTGGATGACCTGCTGCAACCGTTGTGTTAAAATATGGAGGTGGCATGGGAACTCCACGGCCATAATATGCCTTGTCACAATAAGAAAAAACCAGCATTTCAGTTATACTTCATGATGGGTTAGACAATTGGATTTGTATGGCTTTTTGAAGTAAAACCTGGTATCTTAGCACAAACAGCCTGACATTTTCATTTTTTACGTTGTTGGTTTAAATCTTGTGCATCATTTTGTGGAACCCCATATTTGCACTTAGCTAAAAGGAATTGTTTATGCAAGTTCTGCTGTGGGCATGCACAACATAGACTATCCAAATGCTTAGTCAACATCAAACATGGTCTACTCATAAATGCCAGCATGTTCAGGGCAGTGACGAGATGTGAATATATGCGCTTAAAAGGTGGCCAGGGCATACTGCATGATCTTCAGGACCGTGCATTTACTTGACTATTTGACAAATGAGATATATCATGTTGCTCTGTCTATTCATCCAACCGGGCTATTAGTCATAATCAATAACAATAAGCATCCAGTACTGACCTGCACAGCTGCCCAATCAGGATATGGATAACCAACTGGCTGCTCCTGCCGGCAGAAAAGCGCAAATCAATGTGAAAGAACACATGCAACAATTAGTAAATAAATAAAACAAATTCCATGTAAATATTAAAAAATTAATTAATAATGTCTCCCTCCAAATTCAAGTATAACATAGCATGCTCAAGTGCATTCTAGTGAACAGACTGAACATAGCAAATGGATTGCGTCTATAAATATCAATGCAGGCATAAGTAATTGCATTGGTACAATGAAGTAATCACAATTCGCAAAGATAAATCAATATTCGAATTTCTTAGCAGTCTAAAAAATGGATTGCTCTAACGTTTAAAATAAACGAACTCTAAAAAACAAGACTTCATCTCTTCACCTGCACGGGTGATAATGCTTCCTCGGACTTTGAATGAGTCACAGCTTCGTCATTTCCCATGAAGTTAGTTTCTGGGGCATTACAACAACAACAGATAAGTTATTCCAATTGCAGAATTAAATCTCAATTAGCTATCTTGAGCATGCCACTGCTAGATTTCAATCACAAATAAGATTTCCAAAGCAACCAGCAATCACATTTAATCATTCACACAGATTTTAAGTAAAGGTCAACAAAGAAGTTAATTCTTCTACTATTGCCGATGAATCAAATAAAAAAATTATGAAACCAAATGATGATTTAGCAACTTCTGTAGAGATGTAGTACTGTTTGGGTAGCATCCACCCATTAAATGAGACACAGTTAGCATCGTATAATCTATGCCATAACTTCTATAGCATAGTATACAAATCAAGAGAACGAATTATAGAACAACTGATGTGATTAGCACATTCTGTTACATGAGGACAGTATTTCCCCTCAAGAATTATATAAATAACAAATAATGCCAACTGGCTACTAGGATTAAATCCATGCTAAATCATATCGGTGCTTCTTGGATGGACGTAAACACATCTGGGTTATTCAGGACCATGGATAGTAGAAAATTTTCAATTCCCCAAGACATGACAAATAAAACAGTTCATACTACTCCTTTAACAGTGTAACAAGAAAGATCAACCTATCAGATTAAACTCACAAGTCATGCAGAAACAGGGGAAAGATCCAGACCTCCATCAATCATCATTGCTTCGCGTGATCTTAAAAAAGAAGTCACGCTGACACACAAAAATAGACCAAAACCTGCTCCCAGCTTTGTCTGGCATGGCACAGCTGGTGCAGATTTTTTTACTTCCCACAGAGAGATGCATGGTCATTGACCAATCAAGTAAGATATGCAACAATTGCTACTAAAAGAATAGAATTGAAAGTGCTCCTGTAGTATAACATCATAACATCAAACTTTTTGATCTTACTTTGGTGGCCACTAAATTTATTTGAGGTCACTTCCAAATATAACATTGACAATTTCCATGTGACAAACTACAATAATAAATCAAGAGCTATGTTGCCATGCATATTCCTTCTAAACCGCTCAAGCGGATGTTGTTAACACATGTACCCTTTTACCATTCACAACCAAGCTCTAGAGTTTCCTTCTCCGCCATAACTAAACACCATAGTTTGTTTTAACCATGTTTGTAAAGCGAAGTAGTTAGACTATGCTTGGGCGTTAATTTCATTTGGCACCATGGTTAATTTTTGTTATAGAGATGAATGTGGTTACTGATAGAAAAGCTTACTTCCATCCATCTCGATTTAGAATTCTATCTTTTAGCAGAATTTGCAGGAACCTAACATGGACATAGGATACTGGTGTCTGAGTGTCCAACATGAATTTTTTTTGAAATAGGATACAAGGAAACATATATACACATAATATCATATTACTCAAGCTATAGGTCTCTTTCATAACTTATTTAAATATCATGAAATAGTAGAAGATGGTATGAAAAGGAAGCACTCACCCAATATTCTTTGAGGCTTACTTTTTTTTTCTGGGTTTACTTCTAAGGATGACACGTCATCACCCCCCACCCCAACCAAAAGCATTTTTACATAACTCATGACTTGGATATGGCTGCTCAAGTGTCAGTGTCAGGTCTAGTGTCCATCATGGCAATTTTTTTGTAAAAATGGAGTGTCCTAATAACATCGAGGGAACATTCATTTTTCTTGTAGGAGTTAAATTGCACAACCAATAAAGTCATAGGACTGCTTGCAGCTAGGCAACGTTTTCATGCATGGAAGAAGAAACGCTCTTGCTAGTTGTTGTTTTGGGCAAGAAATTGACAACTAGTAATAAAGTGTTGACATCATGTTCAATGCAGGAAGGGAAAAAACATCAACAAAATATGTAAATGTTTCAACTTCTGAATCATGCTTCATCGTGCACCATTTTGATAAGAAAAAAGCCTAAATTGTGGAGATCACAAAAAATAGTTTGGACATGCCACAACAACGAAAACAATTAACTTATGACACATAGGCAGAGAATGTTTACATCGTGTCAATTTCTAGACATTTATCTTTTTAAAAAAATCAATAAATTACTGAGCTGTTTCAAGTTCAAGTCATGCTCTATAACACCATTTTGATGAGAGAAGGCGTTGGTAGTGCTAATGATACATAATAGCTAGGTCATACCACAAATCACAAAAATTGATATTGTAACTGAAGCAAAAGACGAGGACAGTGGATTAGTAATAATTATAATTTAGTCATGTGTCTTTGTGGTTGTGATTGAATATCAACAGTCCCAGTTTGATGGGAAAATATTACAAAAATATACAGAAAAGGATCAACTCTCCCCAGCCTCCCATAGTGTCACGTGTACACATGCATGTGCATCCATAAATTACGTATAAGGATGTGTTAGCTCTCTACTATGTTTGCACAAGCATATGCCTTTGGAGTAAAGCACTGCATCTGGTCCTAGTAAGTAGACAGTAGAACACATGCCCTTCTCCTCGCTCTTCAAACAATTCTGCAATTGATGAACCCCAAACTTATATGTTCATCCAACCTGATTCCATGCAGGCTATATAGGCATGAGAAGTTGATCTAGAAAGTTAGCATGGTAGGTCTTTTGATTAACTATCCTAACCTTTCCCGCCTCCAATCCAACCAATTAACGGCCCTATCAATGAAAAGAAGAGGGTCTGAGGAGATGGCATATGGTAGGGACATCGACTAAGGTGGTCTGACAACACTACAATTTCGACGCAAGAGCAGGGATGCGTTATGTAAGCAGATACACAACAATGAAGCTTCAAAGACATGGCAATGTGGGTACAAAGTAATGACAACAAAGCTGTTGTGTGAGCAAGCCAGGGTCATTAGTCGAATCACATTCTTTATTAGAAAGACTTAATTGAGAATCAGCCTAGGAAGAAAAACACGTCTCCATCATGCCTTCAAGCCAAACAGCATTAAAAAAACAAAGCAAAACACTCACCCTCACCCACTTTTCTCCCTTTTTGTCAGTCCTAGTACGAAAAGGGATGGGTGTTTTAGAACATCTTTTGGCTAGTCAACTCAATGATGCACATGCATGCCAAAAGTGGTGTCATACCCAAATCTGACTGGTCTTGAACACATGGTGCAGGCACACACCAATACAGGACATGTATGTGTTAGTACTTACACAATTTTAAAAAAAGCTCGAGACATTCGCAACAAGCCATGTCGCGAGATGTGTCAAAGCATATACCGATTTGGGTCCCTCGTTCAAAATTAACCCTGACCCAAAAAAGAGAATTAGTGTGGTAAAGGGCTAACTAGATCTTGATTTAACCTGATCCTCCCTTGCTCTCTCTGTGTGCATACGATGAGCCGTGACACGATGAGGAGCCAGCGATGATGATCTATTGCTGAGGGACTGCGACTATAAAGAGCTGTTGCTGCTAAACTGAGCTCTGATACGCTGCTACTACTAAGCCAAGAGATGTTGATCATCTACTGTTGAGCTAAGTCCAATGACGGCAATCTCTAGCTATTGTTAGAAGGATGCTGAATATCTATTTATTACAAAGATAAGATCTTTCTATCTCCAATATTTTTGATTTGCAATTTTTTTTATTTGCTGCTTATTTGTTTGAGTTTGACATGATTTTCCATAGTTTCAATTTTTATTGAGATTTTTAGGGGAAAATTGAAACATTAGATCCATAAAAATTGAATGACCACAGTTAAAAGCCATACACTCTCGACTGACTGCGCTAAAATGGCTGTATTATGGATGTTCTAAGTGTACTCTTTCCATTATGGATATTATATATATAGCCGCATCCTAGTCGTATGCGTATCTTTTTTTGTTGAAATTTGTCATATCCCAATGTTCGTAAAGTATGTGTCCTCGCTCCATAGCCAGTCATCCACCAAGCAAAACAAGATATGTTAATGGCCTCTCCAAAACAGTATAAATGGCCAGCACAAATAATCTCTTATCACAAGCCTAGAGCATGCCAATCAAAATTTGGCTCAACGTAACCAAAGAATATCTTTCTTTGAAGCATGGTACTTCTTACCAACTAAAATGACTCTTAATGAAGAAACTTATTAGTATAATTTGAATAATAAACTCACATGTTCAAAAAAAAATCAAAGGAACATAAAAGAAAATAATATTATTGATATGGGGATTAAAATATGTAATTATTTGTATAAAAACACATGTTTATAGTATGAAAATAATAGCTAGATGAGATCTATTATTTAAAGGGGTGTTATTATGCTTTGTGGAAATTGATTCAAATATGAAAGTTGAGTCATCACTTGGTTGGTGAATCCCAACATATGATGCATGAGAGCCCATCTGTTAAGTGAGCCCACACTTTCTTAAGATTGAATGAGTCCCCGCTTTCTTTAGGTTGAGTGAGTCCCCACTTGTATCTTTTTCGTTATCCTTTTTATCATCATTTCAATATTTACCTTACAAAACTATGTTTGAGTATTTGTTTCTGTAGTAAGTTGGGGAAAATGTGATTAGCTTCCAAGGAGAGGCTATCACTTCTATTTATATTAACTCAACCCTTTCTTTAGACACACACACCCAATATCACACTACACAATACTCCCCCTCAAGATGAGCAAAAGATATTTATCATGCCCATCTTGTTACAAGCATCCTCCACTCCTTTAGAGTTCAACCCCTTCGTAAGGCAATCTGCTAGTTGCTGTCCAGAGGTAATGTAGGAGATCTCCAACTGCTTCTTGTCCAGTCTCTCTTTAATGAAGAACCTGTCGATCTCTATGTGCTTCGTTCTATCATGTTGCACTGGGTTGTTGGCAATATTAATTGCAGACTTGTTATCACACAACAACCGCAATGGTTCTTCTCTTAGCAGGCGTAGCTCATGTAGAAGTGATCTCAATCAAATCATCTCACAGGTACTAAGCACCATAGCACGATACTCTGCCTCTGCGGTGGAACGAGCCACCAAATCCTGCTTCTTGCTGCGCCAAGAGACCAAGTTGCCCCCAACAAACACACAGTAGCCCGAGGTCGATCTCCTATCATCCAAGCAACTGGCCCAATCTGCATCACAGTAGCCTGTCACATTCATGTGACCATGACTACCAAATAATATGCCTTTTCCTGGACTATTCTTCAGATACCTCAGTATCCTGAAGACTGCCTCCATATGTCCAGTCCTAGGATCATGCATGTACCTACTTACCACACTGATAGCATAGGCAATGTCAGGTCTGGTATGGCATAAGTAGATGAGGCGTCCAACAAGTCTCTGGTACCTCTCTTTGTCCACTGGTTCCCCTGATTGTGAATGCAACCTATGATTCTGATCAATAGGAGTAACTGCTGGACGACACCCCAACATACCAGTCTCAGCCAGAAGATCCAGTGCATACTTTCTCTGTGAGAGAACTATACCCTTCCTGGACCTGGCAATCTCCAGTCCAAGGAAGTATCCCAACTGTCCAAGGTCCTTGACCTCAAATTCTCTCGCCAACCTCACCTTCAAGTGAGAGATTCCCTCTTCATCATCTCCAGTGATAATAATATCATCAACATACAAAGCCAAAAGAGTGATCCGTTGCCCTGAATGTCTATAGAATACAGTATGATCACCATGACTCTGCTTGTAGCCCATGGTGATGACTGCACGCCTGAACCTGTCGAACCATGCCCTTGGAGATTGCTTCAGCCCATACAAGGACTTGTCCAGTCTACACACCTTTCCCACCGTCTGTTGTGTGCCAAAGCCAGGTGGAACCTCCATGTATACCTCCTCCTGTAAGTCTCCGTGCAAGAAGGCATTCTTTACATCCAACTGATGCAATTTCCATCCAAAATTCGCTGCACAGGATATCAGTACTCTCACAGTACTCATCTTTGCCACTGGGGCAAATGTCTCATCATAGTCAATCTCATAAGTCTGACTGTAGCCCTTGGCAACCAGCCTCGCCTTGTACCTGTCCACCTTCCCTTCTGCAGTTTCCTTTACTGTGAATACCCACTTGCAGCCCACAGCCTTCTTCCCTGCTGGAAGTGAGACAAGTCTCCATGTCTTGTTCTTCTCCAGTGCCTCAAGTTCTTCGAGCATTGCTTTCTTCCACTGGGGATGTTGCTTTGCCACTCGCCAATCACTTGGTATAGGGATAGACTGTAAGGATGCAATGATAGCCCTATATGCAGGTGTAAGAGAGGCATAGGAGACATGATTAGCAATATCAGTCTCATATCCATACCGTACAGGAGGCCTGCCGGCATTGATACGAGGCTCCCTACGAGATGCAAGTGGAAGATCTAAACTAGAGGAAGGTGAAGAAAGGTTACCATCCGTAGTAGGAGAGGAAGGCAGTGAGGAAGTCGGGACTCGAGCAGGCGTGATAGACTGATCAATCTCAACCTGGGGCAATGGAGCTAGTGGTTCTTCAGTGGGGAAGATGTCTTCCTGTTGTTCTCCATCTGCATGACTATCCTTCTGTCTCCTGCTATATTTCCTGCCATACAACCTGTCTTCCTCCTCTTCCACCAAGGTCCTTTCTTCCTCCCTGCTATCAGGACCAGTACCAGTAGGCCTGACAGGACACGGTATAAGTCCAACCACTACCCTCCTGTCATCAGTCTCCCCCTCTCGACCAGCTCCTCCTGTGCTTGGAGAGGCCCCAGTATCAAATACTGATGTAGAATCTGTCAGTCCTCCATAAAAAGGTTCAGTCTCCCTGAACGTCACATCCATGCTCACAACAGCCTTCTTTCTGAGGGACTCCAACATCTATAGCCTTTCTGATTTGAAGGATACCCAACAAATATGCATTTAATTGCCCGAGCATCCAGCTTCCCCACAGAAGGTCTATGATCCCTCACAAAGCATGTGCATCCGAACACTTTTGGTGAAACTACAAAAGTGTTCTTTCCCATAAGAATCTCACATGGAGACTTCATTCCAAGGATCCGTGAAGGCATCCTGTTGATAAGATATGTGGCTGTCATTACTGCTTCACTCCACAATATCTTAGGTACATTCATGGTGAGCATGAGTGACCTAGTTACCTCCAACAAGTGTCTATTTTTCCTTTCAGCGACTCCGTTCTGTTGGGGGGTGTTGGGGCAAGTGGTCTGATGAGTTATCCCACTCTCAGATAGGTAAGATGCAAACTCCCTGTTTACATACTCTGTCCCATTATCCGTTCTCAAGACACGGATCTTGGCATCATACATATTCCTGACACTTCTATGGAAATCCTGAAAACACTTCAATGCTTCGCCTTTGTTTTTCATCATATAAAGCCATGTCATCCGAGAATGACAATCTATGAAGGTGATAAACCACCTGAACCCACTCACTGAAGTCACTGGGCAGGGCCCCCAAACATCTGAGTGAATAAGATGAAATTTCTCTACACTCCTCATCCCTACACTAGGATATGACGTCCTAGTGTGTTTCCCAAATTCACATGCATCACATGTCAAATTCATTTCATTCACTCCATTCAAAATATCGGGATACATTTTACTCAAAATATCAAAGGGCAAGTGCCCCAACTGACAGTGCAACAAAAATACATCCCTTTCCTTCTCTCCACCTACGACAGCCAGTGCAGCATCCCCACTAGCTCTATCAAGATACCACAGTCCATCACGCCTGACGCCAGTCCCAAGCCTCCTCCCAGTCTTCCTTTCCTGCAACACACAATGAGTAGAGTCAAAAGTAATGCTACAGTCGAGATCATCAACAATAGAGCCAACAGATAAGAGGTTGACTGGAAATGATGAGACGTGAAGGACTGAAGAGAGGCGTATGGAGGGAGTGCACTGAATAGTACCAATCCCTCTAATGGGTTGGGATGTGCCATCAGCTGTCTGAACGGTTTCATGAATGGTATGTGGTTTATATGTGGAAAATTGTCTATATGCTCCTGACACATGACTAGATGCACCTGAGTCAATAATCCACTCTATATGATCTCTACATGAAAGGGCTAATCGGTTACCTGAGCCTGTGTGAGCGAAGTGGGCAAAGTTACCGAATGGCGAGGCAATATCCCCAGTCTGGTCTGCATGACTCTCCGAGCTCTCAGCAGTAGACCTGGACTGTCTCCGCTGCTCTAGATCTGACGCCTCAGCTGGCGTGGCCTCGATCATCACTGTCTCCTGTCGTCCGTCAGCTGTGGCAAAGTTGGCCCGTGGGGCCACCGCGACCTCGTCCACGGCCTCCACGGCCCCAACGACCTCCTCCTCTGCCTCCTGTGCCACGTCCTCGTCCACTGCCCTTCTGTGGGCAGTTGAAGCTCAGGTGCCCCTTCACCCCACATGTGTAGCACTCTCGATCCTCGCTCACTACTGCCACTGGGGGTACAGCCAGTGCAGCCCGAGTGACCTGAGTACCCTCATCCTTCATAACCCTCAGTCTGGTCTCCTCCTGTGCCATTGCAGCTATGGCCTCCTCCAGGGATGGGATGGAGGACAGGTGGCACATACTCGCCCTCCTGACCTCAAAGTCTCCATTCAGGTTCCTCAGAAAGTGTGTCACACGCCTACGCTCCACCCACTTCCTGTGTATCGCAGCGCTCCTAGGATCAGGCAGATCAATAGGGTCATAGTGATCTAACTCTGACCAAAGCCTTTTCAACTCCGCAGAGTAGGCTAGAATGGTCATCTCCCCCTGCTTCAAGGTGTCCACCTTGCCCTGAACCTCCATCATGAGCATCACATTCCCTGCTCCAGAGTACATTTTCTCCACCATACTCCATATCCCCGCAGCACTCTCTATGGCCTCCACCATCCCAGCGATGGGTGGAACCATCGATGTCATCAACCAAGCAGCCACCAGTGAGTTGGTGGTGCTCCAGACTTTCCAATCATCCCCATCCTTGTCCAGTGGTTCCTTGCATGAACCCAGAACGACGCCTTCTAACCCCTTCGACCTCAGAATGAGAAGCACCCTCCTGGACCAACTGAGGTAATTCTTCGTCCCTTCCAATTTCACATCATTGGGCATCAACTCCAGCTTCTGCACGGGACGTGAAGGCGTCGATCCACTCGAGGATCCCAACTCCTTTGAAGCAAGTAGCTTCGTTATCTCTCCAATGAAGGCCTTCATGTCCGCTGAAGTAAGATTGTCCCCCATCTCTCCAGATCCGCAGATCTCTCCTTTCTCCCTTCTTAGATCCGCAGATCTACTTCTCCTTCTCCTCTTCTAGGTCATACCTTACATCACCTACTATATTTTAACCTAGGCTAACACATGAGCACAGCAGCTCCGCTCTTCTCTTTGTTCTACTTCTCCTCCGTTCTTCTTGTTCTCAGCCTCTGTCTCTCGAGTCCTCTTCTATTTTTTTTGTCTCTCTCACGCAGGCGAAGCGGCGGGGGCAACCGGAGCTCGGGGGCGGCGGATCCGGCGAGAAGCCCAAGGCGGAGAAGAGGCTGCCGTCGAAGGACGCGGGGACGGCGGATCCGGCGGGCGGCTTCGATTCGAGGCGTTGCAGATCGGAGGCGGGCGGTTGCGATCAGATCTGGCGGTGGCGGCGCTCCAGGAAGCGGCAGCGGCAGCAGGCGGCGGCAACAGCGACGCTCACAGATTGCAGCGGGGGCGGCGCGCGCTGCAGGCGGCGGCGGCGGCGGCGGTGCACTGTGCGGCAAGCGGCGGCGGCGTGAGCTAGGGCCTTTTTTTGGGTTTTAGGGTTTTTAGGGGTGTTTTGGCTCTGATACCATGTAGTAAGTTGGGGAAAATGTGATTAGCCTCCAAGGAGAGGCTATCACTTCTATTTATATTAACTCAACCCTTTCTTTACACACACACACCCAATATCACACTACACAATAGTTTCCTTTTAATTTCTGATAGGAACTTCTAGGGATTTGGTGGAAGGAATTTGGAGATTTGGAAGAAAATAGGATTTTTATAGATAATAAAAAGGAAATACATGATACAAGGTCTCATTTAGAGAGGGAGACCACTCTCCTACCCTTCGATTCAAGATAGCGGGTTAATTCTCCCAAGATCTAAAATTTATTCTCTACGCATATACTTTTTCTCTATATTTTCTTCTTCATTCCACATGCCTCCTAACCCTAACCATTCACTCTTATATATAGGGCTGATTTGTCCATATTTACAAAAATGCCCCCTATGACCCAAAATTTCAAAATTGCCACTCGGGTCCAAAATGACCAAATCGCCATCAGTGTGGCCGCAACCCCCCATTCCCAACAATTTCATCCATGTATTTCTCTTGCATATGCACGAGGAGCGGTTTCACCAACATTCAATATTTCAAACATATATGCTCGAGGATGAGCTTTTTCGAAGAGATAGAGAGAGTGATGAAGAGAATGATTAGAGTAATTTGATAATAACCCACATGCTTAAAAGAATCAAAGAAGCATAAAAAAGCACAATTAACATGCAGGTTAAATTATGTATGTTTTTCTTTAAATATCTATCTCAATAAAATACATCCTTAGCGGTTATTTTCTTTTATGTTTCTTTTATACTTTTCTCCTTGCATCAGCTCTCCAGACGCTACAACTATCACCCATGTGATTGTGTTGAAGGTTATAGAAGGAAGTAAAAAACAATTTCAGAGCAACCGAAAAACGATATGCTTGAACAATATCAAAATAGGAAAAACCAAATGGGCTTTCAAGTGCTGGAATACTTGGAAGTGTGGTGCAAAAAGAAACTAAGCCCATGGAAGTGATAGTGAATTATATTATCTCTATCTCCACACATGGATACACACACATGAGTTGGACTTCACATATTTTGTTTATTTTGTGAAAAAAGCTTAACACCTCAAATAAAAAAATTATGAACACATACGAAAAATCCATTTCGTTGGATGTAAGCTAATCCATTTAAACTACTTACAAACAATAATTCATACGATTTGGATACGTTTTACACATATATCAGTAGGTGATAATTTTATCACTTCTAATAAAATTCTGAAACGTTAATTTTATCAACACTTAACGATAACAAAACATACCAAAATCATTTGAAATTTTGTCTGTAGATAGTTAAAAAGAGTTAGATCACCTCCAACAGAATAAGTACATAATATCGGTTCATACTTTCGTTAGGTTTTCATTCAGAAAATAAACAGAAATTTTTTTTGTCCAGCTCTTTCTCTCTCTTTGTGTGTGAATATAGAAATCAAATAATGTGTATTATATAATATATGCGCACTTTGTGTTATATGACGACCTGATTGTCCACCATTCATAATTTTTTTTGGATGTTGGGCACCATTTAATTTGTTCTTTATATTTTAAAACCAAAAACAAAAATTATAGGAAACCCAAAGCTTATTGCTCATTAATTTACTAGTTGAAAAATTTACGATTTACAACAATATAACCGCTAAATAAAAAACGTTGGGTTCACAAGATCATTGGTGTATTTGGCTCTTGAAATATGTGTATCAAAATGAACGAAACCGATCATTAAAAATGGATTGAACTTTAGAGAGAGAGAGATATTTATATATATATATAGGAGGGATCAAATCACCCCCAAAAATAACCCCCAAGAAAACCTCCAAGCTAAAAGTCTATGCCCCATATTTTTTGAAAGATCCGAACCGTTCATTTTGATCTCCGCCCTCTAAAACCTTGACTCACCAATTTTCAGCCCGATCCCATGCGTTTTACCCGTTCATCAACCCTTCACAAAAGTTCTGTTCAAGCGAAGCCGTTAAATTTGGGTCGGATGGATGAAAAGGCAAAACACATGGGATCGGGCTGAAAATTGGTGAGTCAGTGTTTTAGAGGATGGAGATCAAGATGAACGGTTCGGCTCTTCCGAAAAAATAGGACGGCATAGACCTTTAGCTATGGGGTTTTCTTGGGGTTATTTTTGGGGGTTATTTGATCCCTCCTCTCTCACACACACACACACACACACATCATATGAGTAAACTTTCACATGTTGGACCAAATAGTCCACTCCACATCTTTTTTGAACAATGGTGTCATTCATTTTATGGCACCAATAATTTTGATCTTCATATCCTAAGATCTATATACACCAAAAATCAAGTGAATCCCCCATATTCCTTGCTCATTGATCTAATTATTCTCACACACACGCGCACACACAAGACATCTAAAAACAGAACCATTAGATCTACAAGCAAACTAACATGGCATTAGGTAAGGTGATCAACATCACCACCCCACATGCAGAGACAATACAAGTAGACCTGTAATCGTAGAAAGACATTTTCAAGAGGTGAGTCTAACTTAACTAAAGTTACCTTGATCCAGGAGGGTTCTTTGATAGCTTTTAATCACATCCAACAATAAACCCTTTCCTTTGACTGGTTAGAGTATACAACCGATGTAAATATGATCATGTCAAAAACCCTGCATTATTTTTAAAGACAGGGACGAACAGGAAAGTTTTCTTGTATTCTCCATATGCTTGAAAATAAAACGAAGGAAACAAACAAGCGAAAATACTAATAGAACATGCAGAGAGAACTGGTAGTTAGGTTCTTCTGGGGATCCAAAAATGTCATATTATATCACCAAGAGGGGCATACCGGTCTTTTAAGAAGACAAAGGAGCCAATCTGGTAATCAAAAGCGCAGACCTTTGCGCTCCAGCGCACTCCTAAGGACCTAGTAGGCTAGTAACCTGCCCTCAAATGACATAATTACCCTCATAAAAAAAAAGTACCTCTCCTCTCACTTCAATAACAGTCACATTTTCCCAAAAAAAATAACAAAAATTCAAGGTCATAACGGCTAAATTTAAGAAAACATCAAAAGCCATACAGATTCATTCGATCTGAGTAAATAGGCAGAAGGCTTCTAATTCCAAGAGATCCAATCGACATCAGCTAGAAAACACCAAATTGCACCAAAATCTCGCATTCTAAAATCACAAATCGAAGAAATCGAAGGGGAAAAAAATCTTCCACATACCTGCAATTACTGGAACCAAACCCAACCAAATCGCCGCCAATTCGTCACGAGCAGTAACAATCAACCAAAAAGAGAGGGTTAACAAAAGAAAAACGCAGCTCTAGATTCTAAATTTCCTTTTTTTGTGAATTATTTTCGAGAATACAATGATTTTCCCCCCTTTTAATCTCTCTCTTTGAACAAAGGCGCGGAGCTAAAAAGGACGAGGAAATGGAGGGGGGAGAAATGGAAGAGGAGGAAGGCGAGGCCAAGGGGGCCGAGCCCTGCCACGTCACGGACACGTGTCTGTCTCCTGGACTGCCGCTGTTAAATTAATAGTAAATTAAGAGCTAATCAGACGCTAAGCCGTGACAAGCGAACGTGACAAGGGGCGTGAGCTGTACCTTTTAGTTAGTTTTTCCTGTGGGTCCCGCGCATTGGGGTGGAGTCAATTTTTTAATTCATCCATCTATTCGGTCGTATTGTAGGAGGTATCCGGTATCTATGTACTCGTAAATGGCCACCGTACACGTGGCAGCTTCAGGATGCGGCCAGCGAGGTGACGCGGTCTCGGATCGCGAGATCCAGCCGTGTGCTGACGTGGTAGATTTTCTATAAATAAAATAATAACTTTTTAAAACGTTTTTAAAGGAAAATTCAAATTGGATTTATAAATCCCCCTTGGCGTCCGCTACAGAACGAGCCCGTGGATATTATATTTTTTTCCCGAGTTTTGACACTGACAACCTCTATATTTATCATAGTTACATTGACGACGTTTTGGAGATTTGCCTGAACTTTTTGTTGACACCCAATATGCAAGTTAACATGTTGTTGAATTTTTTTGAGGGTGAGTATAAATGATTAAAACTAGGGTAGTATCCGTTTAGTATATTTTCACATGCTCTCTGAGTAGGACATGCATCCAATGTCCGTTGGAAATTAGGCAATGCGCGCAACTCTTGCCATCAGAGTTCGAACCCTGGTAGCCCGCAGGATGCAGAGGGCATGTGCCAATCGGACAAAGTCTGATGGCATGCCTCCAAATCTTCAAAGCAAAGATAACAGCTGCTAACTTCAAGTCATGAGTAGAGTAGTTCCTCTGATGATTCTTCAGCTGTCTTGAGGCGTAAACTACAACATGTACATGCTGATGTAATACGCATTCAAGACCTTCGCCAGACGCATCACAGAAAACCTCAAATCCTTCTATCAGGTCTAGAACAATAAGTATTGGCACGGTAGTCAATCTCCTCTTCAACTCCTGAAACGCGTCGTCACGACCATTCGACCAAACATACATCACCTCCTTCCATGTCAATCGAGTCATGGGCTCCGTAATCTTCGAAAAATCCTAAATGAATCTCTTGTAATATCCAGATAAAATCAAAAAACTCCGAATCTCTGACACGGTCTTAGGAGCTTGCCACATCTGAAAGGCAGCTATCTTCTCTTGATCCGCTGAAATTCCTTCTCCTGACATCACATGACCTAGAAAACCCTACTTGTTTAACCAGATCTCACACTTGCTATACTTAGAAATAATTGGTGTCGTCTCAGTGTCTCTAGAACCGTCTTCAATTGTGATGCGTGTTCCTAGGTGCTCTTCGAATACACCAGTATGTCATCGAGGTAGACTACTACAAATTTATCCAGACACTCTTACAGTACCTGGTTCATGAGGTTCATGAATACTATCGGTGTATTGGTCACACCAAACAACATTATCAGGAACTCGTATTGTGCATATCTGTAGTGAACGTTGTCTTGTGAATGTCTTTCGCCTAACCTTCAGTTGGTCTTAACCGCTCCTTATATCCAACTTCGAGAAGACGCTCAATCTCCCAAGTTGGTCAAATAGATCATCGATGTGTGGAATGGGTACATGTTCTTCACCGTCATTTTGTTCAATTCCATGTAGTCCACACACATTCGTTTGGATTCATCATTCTTCTTCACCAACATTATATGGGCACTCTAAGATGATGTTGTGGGTCATATCCAATCTTTTTACAACAGATCGTTCAACTAGGTCCGGACTTCTTCTAACTCGATCGGTACCATACGTTAAGGAGTTTTAGAGTAAGGTTGAGCTCCAAGTTCTAACTCAATTGTGAATTCCACGGCACAATCTGGAGGTAATATCGTAAGATCATTTGGAAATACATCCAAAAATTCCTGCACTACGTCTTGGCTTTCTGGTACATCATCCATAGTAGTCAATATAGTCTCTTTGTATCTGGCTCGGTACTCGACTGGTTCTTCTGATCAGCTTCCGTTGATGAACTTAAATCTCAGATGGTTCGGGATCTCGAACACTACTCTCCTGCATCAGCAATCAATCATGGCATGAAAGGCTCCCAGCTAGTCCATCCCGAACATGACGTCGAAACTGGGTATCTCGATCACTAAGAAGTCGACATAGATCTCTCGTCTGAAAATCACTACGGGACAATCAGGATACACGTTGGTCGTCTTCAACAGTCAACTGCCTGTTTTGACGACCCAACTAGAAGCGATGGATGAAACAGGAACATCGTGTTAGTTGACAAAATCTACCTCCATAAAACAGTAAGAAGCTCCCGAGTCAAAAAGTGCAAGGGCATGTCTATAGGCTACTATCACGATGCCTCTGGTTGTGAAGACTAAGTCAAAGCACATAGTATGCAACATAGTAAATCAAATGAATACTGTAAATACGTCCCTATGATGATTTGGCATGTAGCTTCGGTTTCCTATACTATCATGGTAAAATTCTGGCACCTAATTGGTGGAGCCTGGTGTCATGCCTGCTGGATACATCTCTATTGCGATAAGAGTCCATGCTAAGTGTTTCCTATTGGTGTTGTAGCTCGTGCAGCTATCAATGCTGGGGCCGTTGGTCTCTGTCCCCTCTATGGGCAGTCTCTGGTACTGTGGTTATTTGCTCCGCAGATCATGCACTGATTCAGAAGAAACTGGCACTCTGACTTGATGTGCCCTGCCTTGTTGCAGTATTAACATACAGTCTATGGTCGTGGTAGCTGTAGCTGTTGAGGCTATGGCAGGACCGGCCTTGTGAATTGCGTCTGCAGTATTGGTCAGAGCACCTGTCGGGTAGGAGGTGGAAGTGGTCTTCTCAGATGTGCCTTTGCATATCGTTCGCATTCTGCCTTCCTCTAAACGTATTCATAGTCTCGAGCGACAAAGAGTATTTCTGTATGGGTCTTGTAACGACCCGCTCTAGGGGGCCCGTTACTTATTTGGTTTATTCGCAGGTCTGCAGTTTACTAGTGAAATCAATATAGCCACGATGCAGAGACGTACAATATTACTCAAGCCAGCGCACATTATTACAGTCCACAAATTAAAAATATAACGACAAACAGCTCTCTCTCACCAAATACATGAAAGGAATTGCAGAAAGGAAATGCGAATAAGGAAATACATAATACAACACATACACCAATACAAGCAGCTAAAACTCTGCAGCCTCCGGTCAAGCTCTGGCTCCTCAAAACTCAGGGGTCGCTTCTGTGATCTGGTCGTCGGCTGCCGGTGCCATAAATAGAACCATAGGTAAGTCACAATAATTCTAAACATAGAAAAGAAGCAGTGCACAAGTATGGTAAAAAGATAAATACGTACAACAAACCAAAGGAAAAGTAAAGTACTGAGCAACAACTGTACATAACTGGGTAGAAAGATAAACAGAACGGAAAGAGAGAACAAAATTTACTGTGGTAGTGCAAGTGTAAAGCAGGCTAAGCAAGTGAAGCATGCTACTATTGTAGCAAAAAGTACGACAAGTAAAGCACTGGTGACTACACACAGGTGTGGTAAGTAAAGTGCATGTAATTGCATAAAGTAAAAGGTGGGCGTGCAAGTACGAAAAGTAATGTATCAGAGCAAACATGGTGATAGCAGTAGTGAGACTAGCAGGCATGAAATGTAACGATAATAAGCATGCAAAGTACTGAATAAGACGTACAATCAATGGTTATTTTGGTTTTGGCAGTAATTAACTATACTATGTGACGTGACTCATGTAGGAAAGTATGATATGCAACCATGGGTCACCTCCATGCCATGGGGAGCAAATCTCGGGCGTCAACCAAAACGTACTTTGAAAAAAACGAGACGAGACGAGACGAGAGAGTGTGACTCCGGTCATAGCTCCCACACTTTCTCAACAATGAGTTACCCCAAACCCCAGTGTCGTGTGTATCGGTTACATGTTTCTTATGAGATATTCCTTTAGCAATACAAACAAGGTACATAAATTACATTATTTTAAATGTAAAGAAACAGTCGCGAAGGGGATCGTCTAATCTTTTGTGGGAAGGTACTCCACGTGCTCATCAAGCACTGGCTTGACTCCTGCAGTAGTGTCTTCAAAGAACTCACTATTGATACCTGACGGACATTTCGTAAAACAACAAAATGAAATGTCCGTCAGCGAGGTTTACTCGGCAAGATAATCTCAAAACCAAAACGTTAGCCAATTTAAAAAACAACACTGAACTTAAAGACAAGCAATAAGTTTAATTTGAAAGAGTTAAAGACAAGCGATAAATTTTACTTTAAAGACAAGCAATAAGTTTAAACTTTAAAACAGTTAAAATAGTTAAAACAGTTAAAGCAGTTAAAGCAGTTAAACATTTGCAACCTGCAGTAATTTAATCATTTGATAGCCATTTGCTATACCATTTGCAACCTGTAACAATTTCATTTTTCAATAATAATTTGCAAAGCCATCTGTAACCTGTGACAATTAGCATTCAATGATCACACTGTAGCAACCTGTAGAAAAAGATGTTAGAACAATAATCAATAACCAGTCTATCCTAGTGATAAGTCCATGTCCAAGAGTACTAGAGATAACCAACATGCAGCCTGCGACGGGAGCAACTCCGAGGCTTACCCACCGTTCCGATATGGCAACGGTCAAGGTTCTAACCCCCGTAATGTGTTGGAGGTAATTTAGTATGGCGCATCCAGTTATTCTGTAACACTTGTGATCATAGACTACCCCAATCCCAGGTCAAGTCAAGTGACGGTCAAAAGAATGTGTACTATCTGTCTATTAATGAAATTCCATCTTCCATTCAATATTATTAAAGTTCCATCTTCCATTCAATATTGTTGAAGTTCCATCTTCCATTTAGTCAATTCAATCTCGGTGTTCCAATAGTCTGTACAACAGTCTCGTGAAAGTTCACAACTTCACGACTCGATTAAATGAAAACATCAGAATCACTTAAATAAATAAAAGAACGAGTAAGATATGATTTTAACCAAGCAAAAGAGTTTAAATTAGCTTAAAATACTTTTTAAGACTAGTAGTTATTTTTCAAGATTTTTAAACAATTTTAAAACAATTTTAAATAGCCAAAAAGCAATTTTAAATCAAGAAATGATTTTTAAAACATGTTCAAGGAATTGTTTAGAGCAAACCGTACATCAGAATTCTTCAAACAAGGTGTCAAAATGATCGTATTCACTAGTACTACGACATATATTTTTATCGTACGTAAAAATCACAGATTACGAATTTTAAAAGGATTTTTAAAACAAGAATTTATCATTACAACATATCTTCAAAGATTTATTCCGGGCAAACCGTACGTCGGAATTCTGTAAACAAGATGTCAAAACGATCGTATTTACAAATACTGTAACATATATTTTTATCGTACATCGGTATATGTAAAAATTGCAAGCTACGAATGTTAAAAGAATTTTGATCTATTTAAGTTTTGCCTTTAAAATTCACTGTGAGAAATATACTTGCCTTATGGCGATGAAACTAGCGCCAATGGATTCGTTTCGACGTTTCTGATTTTCTGGGACTAGTCTCACAATTTTCTGAGGCCTGTACAAATTACTATGAGTTTAAACCCAATAATATCATTTAATAAATATACGTAAATATGTAAATACGCTTTAAAATACATATTATAATACGTATTATGTTTTAAAAATAACACAGAACGTCGTTTTTACCTCCGACGTCCACGAGAGAGAGAGAGAGCGAAAGCGGGAGGGAGCGGTTGTCGGAGGGGGATGCACGGCGGGGGTTGCCGGCGGCGATGAACGACAGGAGTGGCGGCGACGTGGCGTGCGGGCGATAGCGGACGAAGCTTGGCGGTCGTGAGGCGGTGGCGGAGCGCTGTACGACATTCAAGGCGACGACAGCGGCGGTGGAAGCTGCTGGGAGCTCACGGCGAGACGGCGGAGCGGGGTTCGTCGACGACGAGGGCTGGGCGGTGCTCCGGGAGGCGGGGTACTCGATGGTGGCCATGCGAGCGCCGGAGACAGGGGATGGAGCTCGAGAGCATGGCCTGCGGCGGAGCAGGGCCTGGGCTTCGGTGAGCGGTGGCGTGGCTCGTCGGGCTTCTGTCGGAGGGAGTGGCGGTGGAGCGGGCGGCCTTGGCAGCGGTGGCGCCAGGCGGTGCTCGGGGGCTTGCCGGTGATGTTGAGGGAGGCGGGGTCGCTGTCGACTGGAGGGCGCTCGGGGTTGCCGTTCGTCAGAGCAAAGCGGCGGTGCGGGCTCGCGCTCGTGGGGCGGTGGTCGGAGTAGACAACGGCAGCATGGAGGAGCGGAGAGGCGGCGTTCGGCGGGGAGCTCCGGTGACGTCGTGCGGCGAGCGGAGACGAGGCTGAGGAGCTTCACGGCGGCGGGAGATAGGACGGGGTGAGAGAGTACTGTAGGGGGAGAGAGAAAGAGCGAGAGGGTGTGTGAGTGTTGAGGGGCTGGGTTCGAATGGGTATGGGTTGCCTCGTTTTTGAACGGAGAGGAGGAGATCGATGAGAGGGTCATTGGTTTTGGGCCTTGCCCTGGGTGTTTGTGAGGAGAAAATAGGATTAGCGAGGGGGGTTTAAGTAGGATATAACAATTAATTAAATAAGAGAGTAATTAATGTTTAGTCAAATAGCCATTAATCCAAAGTTAACTTTTTGACAAAAGAGCAAGCAATTTAGACTAAAACTCTTCCCCTAACAAAACGTGTGTGAGTTTGCCGACGGTAGGGGATTAAACTAGGTAATTAACATGGTAATTAGGGAAATGTAAAACGGTAATTAGTGAAAACATTTAGTGAAATTACAATTTTGTCCCTGGGGTTAAATGACTCCGAAAAATTACGAAAATATAGCCACGGGTTCGTATCGTCACGAGGATCGTGACTACGAGATCTATTTCGTAGTTTGGACTACGGAAATACGTGTTTCAAGCCAAAATGTTTAGTAAGCGGGTTTGCGGGTTCTCTATTGATTCGACTTCGAAAAATTATGAAATTAATGCGGGGGGTGTAAATGATCTTAGAGTGATAATGTATAAGTTTGAAACCATTTTGAAAACGTTTACTTAGAAAAATTAATTGTTACGGCTGTAATATTAAAATTGAGTTTAAATAATTATAAAAATCATTTAAGGTTTAGGATGGTACTCGTATACTCTATAATAGGCTATAACCATATTGGTTCCACAAAATATTTTTTTATAAATTATTTAGAAACTATTTTGATTTAAAACTCCTGATCAACCATTACAAAATACTTTAATTAAGAAATACGTAGAAAATAGGTAAAAAGTAATGCTGAATACGGGTCATCACATTCTACCCTCCTTAAAATAATTCCGTCCTCGGAATTTCTCAAAACTTTATAAAATAAAATAATTACTGTTATTAAGAAGCTCAAGCAAATAAATGATAAAATGGAAAACTTGATGAAAATTACAATTTAGAAAATAAGTTGTTAATAGCATGCAATATAATGTAATATCATAGCATCAAGAAAACAAGAGATATTTCTAATAAGTATTAACATTATCATAGCTTCCGTAATTATTCCTAAGGCCAGTATCATTACAAAAAGTTACTCTGACTTCTCAAGTAGTCCAAAATTAATATGATAAAGTAACATCACACGAAAATGAGGGCTATTATGATGACAACCTCTATTCGAACTTGGAACCTGAGGTGATAAGCCAGTAGCAAGCTATAAATATGGAAGACCATAAAGTTTATTCGTGCTATTGGTGACTAACTGGGTCTAGCCAAAGATGTATAGCATGTATCGACTAATCCACGGGTACCCAACAACATCAATCTCCATAATGCCCAACCACATGCTAACGTCCAGATCAACGCCCAAAGGTAAGTACATGGCCAACACCCAAAGTCAATATTCACTGCCAGTATTCCTTCCATCAATCTCCATAATATCCCACAATAAGGCAAGATCCAAGCTCTCATCCAGAGCCAAGCACAAGGCTTACATCCAACTTCAACACCCAAGGCCAATATCATGCCGATAATCATCGCCATCACTCCTTCCGTAGACCAATACTAGACATTCGCAACACCCAACATCACCCAACAAATGAACAACCAAAAACACGCTTTCCAGCACACTAAAAGGAGTAAACGCAAGAGGAAGCCTAGACGGGAGCTCAACCTGGGTGAGATCCAGGGCAGAGAGCTCAAGAGAAGCCCAAGGATCACGGCTTCCCCAAGATCTCAACCATACGGCTACAGCGAGGGTGGTGGCGAGGGTTGTGGCCAAGGGCCAAAAATCCCAAAACAGAACGTCGAAGGGCCATCGGTGGTTGGCGATCTATGGTGGCTGCGACTGCTTGACGTGGCGGGTGTCACCGGAGTAAGGTGTGGTGGTGGAGCTTCGGGTGAGGTCGGAGGAGCTTGAGGCGGGATGGGTCGGGTTCGCTTGGGGAAGAGGCCGGGAGGAGGAGTGGGAGTCGATACGACGTAGAGGAAACCACGGGGTGGCTTCGTGAGGAAGAAGAGGGGGGTCTTTAAAGAAAAAGGGGGCACCGAAAGTCGTCGGTAGGGTAGACGGTTAGGTGGGCACGGGGCTCGAGGTGAGGAAGCGGACAAAGGAAATAAATAGGGGGAAATGGTAGGTGGAAAAGGATTCAAAATATAGGAAAATCAGGTTAATGCGAAAGCAGGGAGTAGAAAAGAAATACAAGCTTAAGAAAGAAGAAGAAGACGTAACAGTCCATACTTACAAGTCGTGGTTTGGCTCGTCTCAAATTTTTTTTTGTACCATCCTCAAATACTTCTGAACGTCCTTCGATCTGCTTCAGTTGAGGAATCCGAACTTCTGATGATCGAAAACTCGAACGCTACCCTCCTTAAAATAAACGTAGATAGGGTTCAAGCAATGAAAAGATTTTAACAAAGTCAATCGAAAGGTCATCAAGATAAAGGAGGTTGATAGTGAAGAAGATCGATGACGTCACATAATCATGATTCACGTCCTTGCGGTCCAGCGGACACGGCCAGGGAAGTGACTAAGCCAGGATCACTTATGCCCAGTCTAGCTAGGTCGATCCAACAGACTTTAGCCAAGCACATTGACCGGTATCATGGTTCATTGAAGGAAGATTACCATTTATATGCGTGCCATCATCAACTGAAGGAAAGGTGATGAAGTGGGTAGATGGTTCAACATATGAAAATAACTATAACTGCTAGCAAAAGAGGTTACTAGGAAGGGTATAACCAAGAATGGAACACGAGTTCCTAAGCAAGGGTTAAGAGTTCGAAAAAGGTAATGATGTTCAATGGAAATAGTTCGTTGCGGATTTTGTGATAAGAAGCAATAGGAAACTTCTAAATCAAGAAGTGGATATGCTATGAAAAAATACATATAGCACGATAAAATATGCTAGCAATGATAATAAAGGCGATAGGTGTCAAATTGACGTAGAGATGAAAGATTCAGATATACCAGTGATTACTGGTTCAGCAGCCTCGTGGAGAATATGGGGTTGAATTTACAATATTTCCTTTACGACACCCAAGATGTCGTTGTTGGTGACGCCGTGAGTATCTGATCGACCTGCCATACTTCAAAACCAAACGGCAATATAAGGTAAAAAATCAAATCACCATCAGCCGTGAGTATCTGGTTGACCTGCCATACTTCAAAACAAACCGCAATGTAAGGTAAGTTAGAATAAATCTATTCTAGTTGTACACTTAGATATTAATGTCATTTAAACCGATCTTAAAGTATTTGCATACGCATGACCTGCATGGGCCGCCACTAAAACCTGTCACGCCCCGCTTCCCATTCTACCGGGAGCGAGGACGCGAGCGGGTCCGCGATGTGCTTAAAACAAGGAGAGTACTTTTTTTTTCTTTTGGAATCCTTTCTTTTCTTCCTCCTTGGCTTAAACACACTAAGCGTCTATATAAAGATTGCAGATCCTTGCATGCAAATTTAAGAAGCAACTCAAACAACATTATTACATACCCAGCGTACAATAATTAAGATACAACTTGGGCCTAGTATAGCAATACAAACAAGGTACACAAATTACATTATTTTAAATGTAAAGAAACAGTCGCGAAGGGGATCGTCTAATCTTTTGTGGGAAGGTACTCCACGTGCTCATCAAGCACTGGCTTGACTCCTGCAGTAGTGTCTTCAAAGAACTCACTATTGATACCTGACGGACATTTCGTAAAACAACAAAATGAAATGTCCGTCAGCGAGGTTTACTCGGCAAGATAATCTCAAAACCAAAACGTTAGCCAATTTAAAATTAAACAACACTGAACTTAAAGACAAGCAATAAGTTTAATTTGAAAGAGTTTAAAGACAAGCGATAAATTTTACTTTAAAGACAAGCAATAAGTTTAAACTTTAAAACAGTTAAAATAGTTAAAACAGTTAAAGCAGTTAAAGCAGTTAAACATTTGCAACCTGCAGTAATTTTAATCATTTGATAGCCATTGCTATACCATTTGCAACCTGTAACAATTTCATTTTTCAATATAATTTTGCAAAGCCATCTGTAACCTGTGACAATTTAGCATTCAATGATCACACTGTAGCAACCTGTAGAAAAAGATGTTAGAACAATAATCAATAACCAGTCTATCCTAGTGATAAGTCCATGTCCAAGAGTACTAGAGATAACCAACATGCAGCCTGCGACGGGAGCAACTCGAGGCTTACCCACCGTTCGATATGGCAACGGTCAAGGTTCTAACCCCCGTAATGTGTTGGAGGTAATTTAGTATGGCGCATCCAGTTATTCTGTAACACTTGTGATCATAGACTACCCCAATCCCAGGTCAAGTCAAGTGACGGTCAAAAGAATGTGTACTATCTGTCTATTAATGAAATTCCATCTTCCATTCAATATTATTAAAGTTCCATCTTCCATTCAATATTGTTGAAGTTCCATCTTCCATTTAGTCAATTCAATCTCGGTGTTCCAATAGTCTGTACAACAGTCTCGTGAAAGTTCACAACTTCACGACTCGATTAAATGAAAACATCAGGATCACTTAAATAAATAAAAGAACGAGTAAGATATGATTTTAACCAAGCAAAAGAGTTTAAATTAGCTTAAAATACTTTTTAAGACTAGTAGTTATTTTTCAAGATTTTTAAACAATTTTTAAACAATTTTAAATAGCCAAAAAGCAATTTTAAATCAAGAAATGATTTTTAAAACATGTTCAAGGAATTGTTTAGAGCAAACCGTACATCAGAATTCTTCAAACAAGGTGTCAAAATGATCGTATTCACTAGTACTACGACATATATTTTTATCGTACGTAAAAATCACAGATTACGAATTTTAAAAGGATTTTTAAAACAAGAATTTATCATTACAACATATCTTCAAAGATTTATTCCGGGCAAACCGTACGTCGGAATTCTATAAACAAGATGTCAAAACGATCGTATTTACAAATACTGTAAACATATATTTTTATCGTACATCGGTATATGTAAAAATTGCAAGCTACGAATGTTAAAAGAATTTTGATCTATTTAAGTTTTGCCTTTAAAAATTCACTGTGAGAAATATACTTGCCTTATGGAGATGAAACTAGCGCCAATGGATTCGTTTCGACGTTTCTGATTTTCTGGGACTAGTCTCACAATTTTCTGAGGCCTGTACAAATTACTATGAGTTTAAACCCAATAATATCATTTAATAAATATACGTAAATATGTAAATACGCTTTAAAATACGTATTATAATACGTATTATGTTTTAAAAAATAACACAGAACGTCGTTTTTACCTCCGACGTCCACGAGAGAGAGAGAGCGAAAGCGGGAGGGAGCGGTTGTAGGAGGGGGATGCACGGCGGGGGTTGCGGCGGCGATGAGCGACAGGAGCGGCGGCGACGTGGCGTGCGGGCGATAGCGGACGAAGCTTGGCGGTCGTGAGGCGGTGGCGGAGCGCTGTACGACATCAAGGCGACGACAGCGACGGTGGAAGCTGCTGGGAGCTCACGGCGGAGACGGCGGAGCGGGGTTCATCGGCGACGAGGGCTGGGCGGTGCTCCGGGAGGCGGGGTACTCGATGGTGGCCATGCGAGCGCCGGAGACAGGGGATGGAGCTCGAGAGCATGGCCTGCGCGGAGCAGGGCCTGGGCTTCGGTGAGCGGTGGCGTGGCTCGTCGGGCTTCTGTCGGAGGGAGTGGCGGTGGAGCGGGCGGCCTTGGCAGCGGTGGCGCCAGGCGGTGCTCGGGGGCTTGCCGGTGATGTTGAGGGAGGCGGGGTCGCTGTCGACTGGAGGGCGCTCGGGGTTGCCGTTCGTCGGAGCAAAGCGGCGGTGCGGGCTCGCGCTCGTGGGGCGGTGGTCGGAGTAGACAACAGCAGCACGGAGGAGCGGAGAGGCGGCGTTTCGGCGGGGAGCTCCGGTGACGTCGTGCGGCCAGCGGAGACGAGGCTGAGGAGCTTCAGGGCGGCGGGAGATAGGACGGGGTGAGAGAGTACTGTAGGGGGAGAGAGAAAGAGCGAGAGGGTGTGTGAGTGTTGAGGGGCTGGGTTCGAATGGGTATGGGTTGCCTCGTTTTTGAACGGAGAGGAGGAGATCGATGAGAGGGTCATTGGTTTCGGGCCTTGCCCTGGGTGTTTGTGAGGAGAAAATAGGATTAGGGAGGGGGGTTTAAGTAGGATATAACAATTAATTAAATAAGAGAGTAATTAATATTTAGTCAAATAGCCATTAATACAAAGTTAACTTTTTGACAAAAGAGCAAGCAATTTAGACTAAAACTCTTCCCCTAACAAAACGTGTGTGAGTTTGCCGACGGTAGGGGATTAAACTAGGTAATTAACATGGTAATTAGGGAAATGTAAAACGGTAATTAGTGAAAACATTTAGTGAAATTACAATTTTGTCCCTGGGTTAAATGACTCCGAAAAATTACGAAAATATAGCCACGGGTTCGTATCGTCACGAGGATCGTGACTACGAGATCTATTTCGTAGTTTGGACTACGGAAATACGTGTTTCAAGCCAAAATGTTTAGTAAGCGGGTTTGCGGATTCTCTATTGATTCGACTTCGAAAAATTATGAAATTAATGCGGGGGGCTGTAAATGATCTTAGAGTGATAATGTATAAGTTTGAAACCATTTTGAAAACGTTTACTTAGAAAAATAATTGTTACGGCTGTAATATTAAAATTGAGTTTAAATAATTATAAAAATCATTTAAGGTTTAGGATGGTACTCGTATACTCTAAAATAGGCTATAACCATATTGGTTCCACAAATATTTTTTTATAAATTATTTAGAAACTATTTTGATTTAAAACTCCTGATCAACCATTACAAAATACTTTTAAATTAAGAAAATACGTAGAAAATAGGTATTGCTGAATACGGGTCATCACAAGTTACCCCAAACCCCAGTGTCGTGTGTATCGGTTACATGTTTCTTATGAGATATTCCTTTAGACATTTCGCAAGATATTCCACGAGATATTCCACAAGACATTCCACGAGATATTCTATAAAACATTCCACAAGATGTACCACATGATGTTATTAGTTTCTTGTTTACGATGATAGTTAAACTAGAACAACTGGTCGACTTTCTTAAAGTAAATCAAGGTGGATGCTAATAAATTTAAGGATAAAGACCAGTCCAACAAACATGGAACACAAAAATCATTAGTTTAAAGTTCGTACGAGTACACTAGCTAATTTTTCAAATCTAGAATTTACTGTGACTTACAGATCTCGAGGTGATGGTAATGAGCCGGGACTGGATCTAGTACTGGTGCACGAGAATTGGGACCTGTAAACACAAGAAACAATCAGTTAAAGAATACATTCTTTTCTATTTATTTGACTTGGTCGTTTTGATTTTTAAACTGATTGAAACAGTGTCGAAAAACATTCTAAATTTTTATATAGGCTGAATATGATGAAAATAATTTTACTGCAGAAGGAAATATTTTTCAGAAGCTTCTAGTAATTTTTATAATTTTTAGAAGCTCAAAAATCAATTTAAAAACTAATCTTATTTAAGTAACGTAATCATTCAACAATTTATCCTGGATGCAATACATGTCAATGGTTCAAGTGAGCAGTCAAAACGATCGTCTCGAAGAGTGCTACAACATATATTTTTCTCACGTATCAGTTTACGTGAAAATAAGAAGTTACAGATTTTTAAAAGAAATTTACGTATTTAAGTTTTAGGGTTAAAAATTTATTCTGAAAAAAACTAAGCATTTGATTGAGATGAAACCAACGCCATTAGATCCAGAGTATCATTTCTGATTTTCTGGAACTGGTCTTGCATTTTTTGAGGCTTATATATTTAGTTATGGATAATATCCATTTAATAATTATTATAAAATACCGTATATACGAAAATACGTTTTCGTATTTAACGAAATACGTTTTCATATTTCACTCACCCTCCGTTCTCTCGTCGACAGTTGAACGGACAGGGGCTTCGTCGACGGCAGGGCAGCGGGGGCGGGGCGGTGATAGCGTCGGGGTGCGACGGCGACAGCGACTCAATCGCGTAGCACGGCGACGTCGATAGGACGGCGGCGGATGTAATGCCACTCTCTCCGGTATACCCGAAGAGCGAGTGTTACGAAGAGGAAAGGAAATACAATACAATGATACTAGCAGGTCCACTGCGCGCTGCTGGGAAATGTACCTGTCGTGCTCCATACAACATCCAACTAATACACAGAACATCACAAGTCTCAGAGAAAACACTGAACTGCGGAAAGGAGAACCATCATATATATCTCATGTCCATATACACTATTCCATACAGTAAAAAACAACGCTCACCCAAAAGAAACCCCCACAGTACATGAGCGCACCACTCACCCCTCGCCACCCCAACTCAACTAAAACCCTCCACTCACAACTAGAACCAACTCCAGCTGCAACCTCTACTCCCACACTCCAATCCAACTACAACACTTTCTACCTTAAAATCACGGGTGGGAACACTGATCGCTCCAAAATGTAACCCAAGAGCACAACCTAGTATGGCACAAATGCACAGAGATAAATCCCCGGCAACGACGCCAAAAACTTGATCGCTCCGGAATGTAACCCAAAAGGGCGACCGTGTAGTTTTACCGCAAGCGCACGGTGTAGCGGCGAGCGGGTTATCGAACACAGGGAGGACGAATGACAGTGCATGCTCCGAACAACCTGGCTATAGGAACAGAAAAGAGGGAATTTGCCTTTTGGCGATCCTGTCACAATCGTCAGACAAAGTATGGAGATATAAAATCAATTAAATACGCCTAGGGAATGGGGAATCCCCGCTACTCACCATATCTCGTCAATGTGATTCATTGGTATCAAAATTGCTAGGGTAGAATTTCGGATGAACTAGTTGCAACTGAATGTAAAACCTAGCTCACGCTCTCGTGCTGTTGCCGGTCTATAGCTATCCTAGGCTTGGGTCCAATCTCTTGCAAACCCTAGCCTAGGCAAGCTAGCATTAGGATCAACATCATCGTTCAATCGCGTCCCGAGCCCACTCTCGTGCAAACTCGGGCCACGACCTAGGTTGGGATAGTTCCTACCCGTCCAATCTCTTGCAAACGGGTATCGGTATGGAATTGCAATCGAGAACCCTAGTATCGGTCCAATCTCTTGCAAACCGATACTACGGAAACTCAATTTCAACCCAATTCGGATTTCTAGGGTTTCCTATCAAATTGGGATCCAATCTCTTGCAAATCCCAATCGATATGAACACCTAGCTATCCGTAGTATATCGATCCCAAACTAACCCTAATAGCAATTCTAGCAATATTTCTACCAAATCATCACAAATCGAAAATTGGGCTCGTAGGGTTCATCCCCACGCCCCAAGACGTTAGGACTACTCACAAATCATATCACAAATGCAAGAATAAATAATTGAAATAACAATAGAATTCATCACAATATTCAAATAAGCAATAAAAATAAGATTTTTAATGGAGAGGGAGACAAACCAATAAAGTTCTCCAAGAATCCAACAAAAATAAACTTTTCTCTCCTCTCCAATCACAAGAATCAAAAGCTAAAAGGTTTAATCTAAAAAGCTGCAAAAAACCAAGGGAAAAGCTCTCTAACCTAGGTTAAAAACTGGGGTTAAATACCCCCCAAAATCGTTCAAAAAACTGTGACCAAAATGCCCCTGCGCAGCCTGAAAATCGCAATTTACGCTACAGGCAGCGCGACTCACTCGGCCGAGTGACAAAAGTCGCTCGGCCGAGTAAGAAACCCAGAGAATTTCCAGTAAGTCTGGGGTCTTGGGAGTCTTCACTTCGGGCGTCGCTCGGCCGAGTGAGTTGTCGTCACTCGGCCGATGGCTTCTATTCACTCGGGCGGTCGGCAATTTCCACTCGGCCGAGTGGGTCTTCTGAAGCTCAGGCAGACGAAAAACAGTAAGTTGGCTCTTTTTGATGGGCGTCGTCTGAGTGCCACTCGGGCGGACGGGGTTTCGTCACTCGGCCGATGTGGCTTCTGATGCTCGGCCGAGTGCACACATGAAGCGTGTCCGATCTGGTCGGCCGAGCGGGGTCTCGCTGGTCGGCCGAGTGACTCCTTCACTCGGCCGAGTGAGACACCAAAAATGCCCATTCTGATTGTTTTTGCCTCCTCGTCGCTCCTACGACGTTCTTTCTTCTTCCGCTCCTCTCCAATAGCAAAGTACCCCTCGGGGAAGTCATCGGTGACACTCTGGAGTAGGTGTATCTCGGGATCACTCCAAATCGCTCCAAATCTCCTGAAATACGACAAAAACAACAAATCGTGAAAAGTATCGCAATATTGTCGATAAATCGTGAAAAGCGTGATTTGAGCGATCTAAATGGCATGCAAACATGCGAAAAAAGGTGTAAAATAAGGAGTGATCAAAATCCCCCAAGCTTACCTCTTACTCGTCCTCGAGGAAGATAAGTAAAAGGCGAGCCCGGTGGATTCGGAAAACGAAAACGACGAAAAAACGAAAAACGAAGAAGAAAGAAGAAAGCGAAGAGGGAAGCTGCTAGATCATTTTTCTCAGGACGTGGGTTTTGCTTACTCATATAGCATGCACCGAATGTAAAACACATGTCAAAGAATTTTATCTCGATATCGTAGTATAATGGTGCAAATAGAAATAGAAAACCCGAGAATATTGATATAGCATGAAAAACTGAATAATTTTAGAATTAACATTGTCTGAATCATTTAAAGCGATATACAACATCGCAGATCACACACTTTTCAATTAAACGCTTTCTAAGAGGAGTATAAGAATATCACGCAATAGAATAGAAAGAATAGAAAAGTGTGGATTTCATGAAATGAGTGCTAGGCATAGATTTCTGGATTTCGTGAAGCTAAAACGATCTCACCGAGTATAGAATATTACTTAGCCTAGGTTGTCGTGCACCGTCAAGTAGTCACTCTCTCACACATCATTGGATTCTCTCCCCCAAGCTTATCTATAAGCGTGGTGGCACAAAAAACAATATTTACATCCCCATTTTTATGAAGCTCCAAAAGTAATAAGAAATAAAACAAAAGGAGAGAAGAAAGAGAGAACATGAGATGTGATCGTTTATTGATGTTCTTTTCTCTTTTTCTTTTCTTTTTCTTTTCTTTTTCTCTTTTTTTTTCAAATAGCATATATACACAATGATCCCAAATCAAGAGAAATAAGGATATACAAGAAATTTTTCTTTCTTTTTTTCTTTGGTTTTGGGAAATTTGGAGCTAGGATTTAATAGCGGGGGAAATGCCATATATTAGAATCGCTAAGGGGAGATTCACCAATGATTTTAAAATAGAGAATTGATGTTCAAGATATGTGGAGAAAGAAATAAATATGTCTCTCAGTTCACTCTATAGGACGTGCACGACAACTTCAGCAGGGTAATCTAATCTACTCAGTTTTGATCACAAAAAAGCTAAACTAATCCAGATTTATCATAGCTAACATCATTCAATCATCCTGAAGTGAAATGTACAAATCATGCAAATAGAAGTGATATAGGAAAAGAAAACGGTACTCCAGATATAAGCATTCAATGCGTGAATCTTGGTTTGTTTTCTGCGATAGCATACATATGAATATTCAGACTCAGCTAATAATAAAATTTCATCCATTTTCATGCGGAAAAAGTGTGGGTTACTATCTCTAAATGCAAGGAAAATCATAGCATATGATATCAGAAATAAAATCTAAGACATGACAAATATAGCATGCATATAGAGAAAGCTAACACCACGTCACCATCATCACAGAAAAGTCATCTCTAGCATGAGATGAAAAAGAAATAAAGATAAAGAGGGAAAATAAAGCTATTTACAATGCAGCACACGAAGAAAATAAGAAAATACGTGATGCATGGTAAAAGAAAAGAAAAAGCGATGAAAGTGAGTGCGAAAACGGAAAATGGCGTGAAAAAAAACTAAAAATAAAGGTGGTAAATCGAAAAGAACGTGAGAAATCACTCCCCCAAGCTAAAGTGCACAGTGTCCTCAATGTGCGAAGTGTGGCACACCGAGAGACATGTAATGTGAGGGGAAGGTGAGGATGCATGCATGAGGAAAAAGAAAATAAAAATAAAGAAATGAAAGATATGATGCGGACATGATGCATGCAGATATAGGAGTGAATCAGATATAAAAGTGTGACACCAAAAACTCTCCCTCTCACCCAAAAGTGATATATAAAGATGTGAACAAAATGTGGACCCAAAAACAGTGAGGGGAGGGGGGTGGGCAAAAATAATCAGGACCCAGCAGAGACGGGCAGCAGGACGGCAAAAAGGATCAATGGCATCAAGGGTGCCTAAGAGGGTGGGGCTGCGCCGTCTCCGTCCTGAGGCGGAGGTGGTGGTGGTGGTGGCTGGGGAATAGTCTGCTGAGTGGGTGTGGAAGTGGGTGTGGAAGCAGGCTGGGTGTGTGTAGGGGTGGGGGTGGGTACGTGCTGGGTGGGTGGGGGTACGCGAGGAAGCAGCTCGAGAATCTGAGTGAGGCAATAGTGAATGCCTGGAAGTAGGTCGAAGCGACTGGCCATAGCGGTGACGGTGGCAGACATGGTCCTAAGGTCGCCTCTGAGGGCACTCACCGCCCCCTCGAGAGCACGAATGCTCTGAAGTACAGTGTCGGGGGAGGTGGTGCAGGCGGACGCACCTGTCTGTGCTGTGCAGGACGGGGCTGGCAGACGTGGGTGGCGTAGGTGATGGGCTCAGCAGGCAGGTGGAGGAAAGGTGCTGTGCTCGCAAGTGTGGGCCTAGCCTCAGTGCGAGGCTGGGGCGCAGGCTGGTAAGAAGTGGAGGCAGCAGCAACGGAAGTGGAGTATAAAAGTGGCAACGAGGCGGCCAGAGAGGTCGGTGACACAGACGTGTGGACAGACGCCACGACACTCTCAGAAAAAACGGCTGCGATGGAGACAGAGGTGGAAACCACGGTCTCCACGACGGCAGCAAAAGAGGGCTCTCTGCTCTCAACTATAGTCGGTGGGCGCTCGGGTAGGGCGGAGGAAACGGGCTCAACGGACAGAGGGCCAGCTGTGGTGGGAGTGGTGGTGGGCGTGGAGGTAGTGGAGGTGGGCTCAGCGAGGGTACTCCCGACACCGGCAGAAGTGTGGACAGAGGTGTCGGGAGTAGCAGAAATATCGGGCTGTTGAGGGGCCACGGGGTCGGCAGGAGAAGCGGGGTCAGCGGGTACAGCGTGTGCAGCGTGGGCCTGCTCAGCCTGCTCAGCCTCCTCGGCCTCAAGCACGTAGGCGGCGTGGATCAGGAGATCCATTGCCGGAAGCCAGTCCACCTGTGCTGGTGCTATCTGTGTCCGAGATGGGCTCGGAAGGATCATGTAATCCGCACCGAATGGACCGTGCAACCAAACCTAGTGCCACTGACCATGCGGACGAAGCATCTTCATCCGGGCCATGACATCTATGGACAGTGAAGTGGGGCCCGGGGCTCGTCACAGGTCGGCTGGAAGGTCCTCGCCGGTCATAAGAGCGAGCAGGGTGATCAGACCGCCGCAAAATATCGTTGAGCGAGCGCCCACCGATACGATGATGTGATCCAAAAACCAGCTCGCGATATCAATCACGACGGCGGGGACCAACTCGTCACCCTCCCTAGATAGAGCTCTGGGGCGCGTCATCGCGTAGAGCATATAAAGCTCCGACGTGGACATCGTCCCAGGCTCATATCACGCCAAAAATGTAGTCGCCATAAGGCACTGAGCTATGCGGAGGCAAGGGTGGACGATGGCCGAGGCCTTGGCCCTACTAGGGTCGAAGGCAGCAGGTAGACCCGTGATCCGGGCCCAGAAAGCACCGGAATCGAAGGAAGGTGGGGGAATGTGAGTGGGGGCGTAACCACGGTCGGCCCCGGGGACATTGGGCCACAAAAAGAAGGCTCTCATCATACTGAGAGTGACCTGGCACTCTCGGTCCATGAACCTAAACGAGCATCCCTCGTCGGTCCGGGCGATAGAACTAAGCACCTCAAGTGTCGGACGGACGAACGTGTCCGCCGACACCTGGAAGAAATCTCACCAACCCACGTTGTCATACAACGTGAGCATCCCCTCAAGTGCCCCCAGGTGTCCTAGGTCTGCAAGGTGTGCGAACCTGGAGGGTACGATCGAGCGCTGGGAAATGCGCTCGAAGACGACGCGGTGTGCGTCGTCCCGGAACGTAATCCCCAGCGGCTCGATAAGTGGAGCCGGTGGTGGTAGCTGTGGGACGGCAGGGAGTGGCTGTGCGGGGTGAATGGGCTCTGCAGGCTGTGCGGGGTGTGCGGGGTCTGCAGGCTGTGCGGGGTGAACGGGGTGTGGTGGTGTAGGCGGAGGAGATTCTTCCACCTCGTGGGAGGGGCCGGCCTCATCCGACCGCTTCCGCTTGGCGGAAGCTCTCCTCGACCGCGACCGTGTCCGGGGCGGCATATGGCCCCGGGTGCTCACCAAAAGCAATAAAAATGCGGCGTGCGTAAAATAAAGGAAAGAGTATACCGCGACACGCCGCGAGAGAAAAGTAATGGAAGCGTGCGAAGACGACGCCTCTACGTAGCCCAAAACGATCCCCAGAAGCTCCCCTGGGCTTCCCTAAGCTCCCCAATATACCATGCACATCAAACGAAGATATCAGCGAGTAATATTCAAAATGTATGGGGGGTTAAGGGTATGATAGAGATATAATGAAGTTGATTTGGTTTTGGTGCTTGTTAAACACATGGATCGTCGAAAAATACGCAAAAGACGAGAAAAAGGGCGAAATAAAGCTACCGGAGCTCGGCCGGCGAGGTGGTCGCCGGCGGCGACTCGGGCGGAGGCGGAGGAGGCTCGGCCGGCGGTGGGTGGCCGAGCGCCGCGGCGAGGACCGAGGTCAGGCGAGGGAGATGAGGGGTCGGGCGTTTCGGGGGTTTGCTCGTTTCGAAAAACGCGCCGTCCGCTCTACCTTTTATAGAAAAAGTTACGGCTCGGCCGAGTGACTAAGTCGCTCGGCCGAGTGATCGTAACGGAAATATTTCAAAAAATTCCTCCCCGCTTACGATTCGGCCGAGTGGCCTTGCCACCCTCGGCCGAGTGGAGTAAGTCCATTCGGCCGAGTGGCTCAAGCACTCGGCAAGACTCGCCCTAGGAGCGTATCAGTTTTACTCGGACGAGTGAATATATATACTTGGCCGAGTAGCAATTATACTGAAATCAAGAAAAGAAACAGAGAGTTGGGTACATCAGACTTCCCTTGTTCGTGAGCTGCTCGGGCGGACGAACTTATGTGCTCGGCCGAGTGACTAGTATACTCGGCCGAGTGAACCCTGTTTTCTGCTGTTTGGCTTCGTTTGGGCTCTAAACTCTGTTTTTCTTCCTCCAGTCGATTTCATCTTCCTCCTAAGCATCAAGCGCCTTCTTGGAGCGCTCCTCGTCGCCTTGTTCATCCTCCTAATGATAGGTACCTCGTTCTCCTCTACTGTCAAAGAAAAATAGGACCTGTTATCACGAAATTTTTGGGCGAACGACTCAAAACACTAATAATTTCTAAAACAAAAATAAAAGAAAAGTAAAAATAAAGCGATAACCATCGGGTTGCCTCCCGACAAGCGCTCGTTTAAGGTCGTGAGCTCGACCCCCTTTGATTTTCAATTCAATGCGGGATATTGGGTGCATATGAGATGCACCCGTCAAATTTTCCGGGGAGAACGCTTGGATTCGGATGTTGCGACGGCGTGCTCTCCCTCGGTGATCTCTCGTCTCGGGTGGTGTTGGGGGGTGGCTCCCCCAAGCTAGTGCTTGCTCCGGTCCTCGGCTTCACCGGTGACACCGATTTCCGTATCGGCGGAGCTTTCTTCGGAGACTTCAATTTTGAGAGCTTGCAGAACTCTCGAATCCTTGCGACATCAGCATCGCCTTCATCAATTTCCATGGAGAGGTCGGGGGAATGCTCCATCTTTTCTTCTTGGCCCAAATCCGGCCCTTCCTCAAAATCTTCCTTGAATAGAGCGCCGATCGAATGGGGGATCGCCTCCTCAATAACCTCGTCAAGGAGGTCCATATAGTCCAGCTCCTCATGATAAGGCATGTGTTTCATTGCCTTGGGAATATGAAGCTCCACCTCGATGTTGCCGACATTCAATGTTAGAGTCCCTTCTCGGACGTCGACAATGACACCGGCGGTGGCGAGGAACGGGCGTCCAAGTATTAGCGACGTATCTCCCTCCTCCTTGACATCCATGATCACGAAGTTACATGGCAAACATATGCCCCCCGGGACTTGTAACGGGATATCCTCTGTGATCCCTACCGGCCTTGTGATCCGACCATCGGCTAGTTGTATCCGCATGTCGGTAGGCTTCAATTTCGTGCCGGTATTTAGCCTTAGGAACATAGAGAGAGGCGTGAGGCTAACACTAGCCCCTAAGTCCACCAACGCCTTTTGTAGAGGGACGCCGCCCAAGGTGCAAGGAATTCGGAAAATCCACGGGTCTTTGAATTTGGCGGGCTCCTTCTCTCTCTTGGTGAACCAAGAGCCCTCCTCAGCGAGCATGATTTTCTCCTTCCTCTTTCTTCCCGTGATCAAATCTTTTAGGAACTTGGCGTACGTCGGGATTTCCACGATAGCGTCGAGGAAAGGAATGTTGAGGCTTACCCCTCTCAAATACTCGAGAAACTTTGCTAGCCGTTTCTCCATTTTTGCTCTAGCAAGCCTCTGAGGGAATGTGATCGGTGGCATAAAACGCCTCTCTTCAATCAATTGCTCCGCTCTGGACTTTTCTTCCCCTTGCGGCTCTTTCTCCATCTCAACCTCAATGACCGGCTCACTTGGCTCAACTCTCTCCACCTCGGGCTCATCGGTAGGAATCATGACGGGAGTGGTATCCTTCCCGCCTCTAGTTGTAACTGCAACCACGGCATTGATGTGGCCGGTGGCGCCCCGTGGGTTTTGCTCGGGTTGAGCCGTCAATTGTTGAGTATTTCGATTGAGCAACACCAATTGCTCCGAGATTTGGGCTACAACGGTTACAGGGGAATCTTGGCCCGCCTTCAAGGTAGCGTTGGTCTTTTTCTGCTCGACCATAAACTCCTCCACTCTAGCTTCAAAGTCGGAACGTTGTTGAGCTTGTGGGGGGTTTGGATTTCTCCACCCTTGATTGTATCCGGGTGGCCTATAGGGTCCAACTTGTTGCTTTGGTGAGAAATTTTGTTGCGGAGGCCCCCTTGGTGGATAGTGTTGTTGTTGTGGTGGTGGTGGTCGAGCTTGTTGAGGTAGTTGTTGCGGCGGGTTCAATGCCCCTTCATTGTTGGCATAGGAGAAACCGGGATGGTTTCTAGTGGCCGGATTGGCCCAATATCCTTGGTTCCCCGCGACGTATTGAACTTGCTCCAAAGATACCTCTCCTTGTTCTCCTCCCAAATACATAGCTTGGGATTGGTCTTGCCAATCACACATTTGATTCGTTGGTGCGGATGTGGAAGGGGGTCCTTGGGGCTCCGTGATATACTTCTCCAGTCTCTCCACTACCTTGTGGAGAGAATCGAACTTGTTGGTCAGCTCTGCTACGGCCTTTGCCTCATAAATGCTAGATGGCTTCAAGGAGGACGAAGAGTGTCCTCGCTCGTCGCCCCATTGTTGATTGTTCGAGGCCATCTCCTCAATTAGGGCCGTAGCTTCGTCGTGAGTCTTCGATAAGATGGCACCATTTGCCGCGGCATCAATAATCTGCTTGGTCCCCAGTTGGAGACCATTGTAGAAGCTATGGACTAGCTCCCAATCTTCGATGCTATGGTGGGGGCATTGATGCTGCAGATCTTTGAAGCGCTCCCAAGCCTTGTAGAGTGTCTCTTGGGGTCCTTTCTTGAAGGACATGAGAGCACTCCTAATCTTTACCGTCTTGAAGGGCGGATAGAACTTGTCAATGAACGCGCTCGCCAACTCGTCCCATGTGGTAAAGACTCCGTCAGCTTGCGTCCTCAACCAATAAAGAGCTTTATCCTTTAATGTGAAGGGGAAGAGGCGCAGTCTGATGGCATCGATGGAGACCCCCGTCATCTGAAATGTGGCGCACTTCGACAAAAATAGCTGGATGTGGTAGTGGGGATTTTCATGGGCGTTCCCATGAAATGGATCCTGCTGCATCAGAACCACTAGTCCAGTCTTCAGCTCAAAATTCTTGTCAGCCGCCAACTCCGGCATGGCAATGGACGAGGTCGTAGAAGAGGTCTTAGGCCGAAGCCTATCGCGAATGGAAATGATCCTCGCCATTCTTGCCGCCAATTGTTCCGCAGTTTCCAGGTTGGTCATAAACCTCCCTTCCGGATCTTGTCTCATCTTCGCTCTAATTCTCCGCACAGTACGTTCAATCTCGGGATCAAATAATATATCAGTGGGGTCCGCAGTGGATCTCGTGTACATGCACGGGAGAACAAAGTTTCAAAAAAGTGATTAGCACAATGGAAGGGTTAGATAAAAATAAAGAAATAAAACAAAAAGAAAGAAATAGCTAGGGTGATAAGATCAAACACTATCGCCTCCCCGGCAATGGCGCCAAAAACTTGATCGCTCCAAAATGTAACCCAAGAGCACAACCTAGTATGGCACAAATGCACGGAGATAAATCCCCGGCAACGGCGCCAAAAACTTGATCGCTCCGGAATGTAACCCAAAAGGGCGACCGTGTAGTTTTACCGAAAGCGCACGGTGTAGCGGCGAGCGGGTTATCGAACACAGGGAGGACGAATGACAGTGCCTGCTCCGAACAACCTGGCTATAGGAACAGAAAAGAGGGAATTTGCCTTTTGGCGATCCTGTCACAATCGTCAGACAAAGTATGGAGATATAAAATCAATTAAAGACGCCTAGGGAACGGGGAATCCCCGCTACTCACCATATCTCGTCAATGTGATTCATTGGTATCAAAATTGCTAGGGTAGAATTTCGGATGAACTAGTTGCAACTGAATGTAAAACCTAGCTCACGCTCTCTCGCTGTTGCCGGTCTATAGCTATCCTAGGTTTAGGTCCAATCTCTTGCAAACCCTAGCCTAGGCAAGCTAGCATTAGGATCAACATCATCGTTCAATCGCGTCCCGAGCCCACTCTCGTGCAAACTCGGGCCACGACCTAGGTTGGGATAGTTCCTACCCGTCCAATCTCTTGCAAACGGGTATCGGTATGGAATTGCAACCGAGAACCCTAGTATCGGTCCAATCTCTTGCAAACCGATACTACGGAAACTCAATTTCATCCCAATTCGGATTTCTAGGGTTTTCTATCAAATTGGGATCCAATCTCTTGTAAATCCCAATCGATATGAACACCTATCTATCCGTAGTATATCGATCCCAAACTAACCCTAATAGCAATTCTAGCAATATTTCTACCAAATCATCACAAATCGGAAATTGGGCTCGTAGGGTTCATCCCCACGCCCCAAGACGTTAGGACTACTCACAAATCATATCACAAATGCAAGAATAAACAATTGAAATAACAATAGAATTCATCACAATATTCAAATAAGCAATAAAAATAAGATTTTTAATGGAGAGGGAGACAAACCAATAAAGTTCTCCAAGAATCCAACAAAAATAAACTTTTCTCTCCTCTCCAATCACAAGAATCAAAAGCTAAAAAGTTTAATCTAAAAAGCTGCAAAAAACCAAGGGAAAAGCTCTCTAACCTAGGTTAAAAACTGGGGTTAAATACCCCCCAAAATCGTTCAAAAAACTGTGACCAAAATGCCCCTGCGCAGCCTGAAAATCGCAATTTACGCTACAGGCAGCGAGGCTCACTCGGCCGAGTGACAAAAGTCGCTCGGCCGAGTAAGAAACCCTGAGAATTTCCAGTAAGTCTGGGGTCTTGGGAGTCTTCACTTCGGGCGTCGCTTGGCCGAGTGAGGTGTCGTCACTCGGCCGATGGCTTCTATTCACTCGGGCGGTCGGCAATTTCCACTCGGCCGAGTGGGTCTTCTGAAGCTCAGGCAGACGAAAAACAGTAAGTTGGCTCTTTTTGATGGGCGTCGTCTGAGTGCCACTCGGGCGGACGGGGTTCCGTCACTCGGCCGATGTGGCTTCTGATGCTCGGCCGAGTGCACACATGAAGCGTGTCCGATCTGGTCGGCTGAGCGGGGTCTCGCTGGTCGGCCGAGTGACTCCTTCACTCGGCCGAGTGAGACACCAAAAATGCCCATTCTGATTGTTTTTGCCTCCTCGTCGCTCCTATGACGTTCTTTCTTCTTCCGCTCCTCTCCAATAGCAAAGTACCCCTCGGGAAAGTCATCGGTGACACTCTGGAGTAGGTGTATCTCGGGATCACTCCAAATCGCTCCAAATCTCCTGAAATACGACAAAAACAACAAATCGTGAAAAGTATCGCAATATTGTCGATAAATCGTGAAAAGCGTGATTTGAGCGATCTAAATGGCATGCAAACATGCGGAAAAAAGGTGTAAAATAAGGAGTGATCAAACACGTCAAAGCGTGACCCAGTAGGAATTCCATACTCCAACATAAACATAACGCACACTAATGCCACAATGGGGTGTACAGTGCTACAAGTGGAAGTGCTACAACTGAACATGGCATGCGTAACATAAAGAAGCAAACAATGGTGCCACACGTAGGAAAAAAGAGAACAACCATAACAGAGGGTATAAGGGAAGGGGTGACGATGTTACATCAATACCAACAAGTATGGCTAAAGCGCAAAAGAGAGTCAGTCAAACATTTGCACACAATGTTAGCTTTTGGAATCCCAAATATCGAATACGACGTATGGGACTGGACCTCTTCCAACTGTGTGCGAGAGCAAAGAGGGCTCTCCGCTGCGCTAGCCCGTCAGGAGCCTCGGCTACCACTCTACACTTCCCGTCGCGCTAGCCCGTCAGGAGTGCAAGTGTACCCACCACAAAAAACCACAAGATACCATAACTAGTCCATCCCAAAGGCCTATCCGATACTTCAGAATTCCCCCAACCCGTGTCACCCTCCAATAGGAGGACTGAAACACTATCTCACTCTCACAAGTTGCACCTTCCTTTTCCACGTATGAAACCAACCAATCCCAACTTCATTAAGCCAACTTTTCATTACCACATCATAAGGGATCCCATAACCACACGTGAATGGAATAATTAATGCATCATTTGCAACACTACCATTTATAATAATAGGCCCAAGCCGAAATGTTCATGTGTGAGAAAAATGCCTCCAAGTGAACCCCAAAATACAACTTTAACCAACTACATAAGAACTTTTCTTAATAAAAACACACTATTTAGGATTTCCTTTTTAGGATGCAAGCTTAGGCAAGAATGCATTACAATTTACAACATATGAAGACTACCGAGTAAAGCAACTACCTTTAACCAAAGTTTCACAAAAATGCACCAATGATCGCCCTCGGACATGCACCCGGAGAACAATTGTAGTCTTACCGCAAGCGCACGGTCAAGTGACGAGCGGGTATCAAACTCAGGGAGGAACAATAACAGTGTCTTCTTCTAATCACCTAGCTATCGGAATGGTCAAGAATAATACGGGGTAAAATTGTCACAATCGTTCGTATATCGATGGAAATATCAATGAAATAAAACGCCTAGGGATAGGGAATCCCCGCTACAAACCGTATCTCGTCGTTGTGATTCATAGGTTACACCATTGCTAGACTTGAATTATGGGTGAACTAGTTGCAACTAAGTGTGGAACCAAGCTCACGCTCTCGCGCTATTGCCGGTCTATAGCAAACCTAGGTTAGGGCCCAATCTCTTGCAAACCCTAACCTAAGCCGCTAGCATTAGGATCGACATCATCGTTCAATCGTATCTCGAGCCCACTCTCGTGCAAACTCGAGCTACGACCTAGGTTGAGATAGTTCATACCCGTCCAATCTCTTGCAAACGAGTATTTGTATAGAAATACGATAAAAACCCCTAGCCTTGGTCCAATCTCTTGCAAACCAATTCTAGAAAATTCCAATCGTAAATCTAAATCAAATTTCTAGGGCTTCCTATCAATTGGGACCCAATCTCTTGCAAATCCCAATCGATATGAATCCCTAGCTATCCGTAATAAATCGATCCCAACCTAACCCTAATCAATTCTAGCAATAATTTCACCAATTCATCACAATTCGGAAATAGGGTTCATCCCCATGCCCTAAGACGATAAAACTACTCACTAATCATTATGCAATTCATAAGAAATTTAATGGAAAATTCAGCAAAAATCATTGCAATAGAGAAATATTCAATAAAAATAGAGTTTTTGACAAGAAAAGAGACAAACCAATGAGAATCCAATAGCATCCAACAAGAATCTCCTTTCTAATCTCTCAAAAAGCCTAAATCTAATTAACTAAAAAGCCAACTAAAAAGGCTGCAAAAAGTATCAAAAAGTTCTCTCTAACTAGGGCAAAAACTGGGTTTAAATACCCCTCAAAATCGCCCAGAAATTCGTGACAAAAATGCCCATGCGCAGCTCAAAAATCGCAGTTTACGCTACAGGCGGGGCGGCTCACTCGGCCAAGTGAAAAACCCTGTACAATTACAGTAAGTCGGGACTTTTCTTGGGTTTGTCTTCGGGAGTGACTCGGCCGAGTAGATTTACTCACTCGGCCGAGGGGCAATTCTTGCTCGGCCGAGTGGAAGCTCTGAAAAGCCTGTAAAATAACAGTAAGTCGCCGTTTTCGAAGCGTCTGTTCTCGTGCCACTCGGGCGAGGGGGTTTCCATGCTCGGCCGAGTGGACTATCGTCACCCGGCCGAGTGCACGCCTAATTCACTCTATGGATGCGTGTCCGGTCTGGTCGGCTGAGTGGGTGGTTCACTCGGCCGAGTGAGATGCTGCAAAGGCCCAATCTTCGTCTTTTCGCTTCCTCGTCGCTCCTACGACGTTCTTTCTTCTCCCAATTGTCTTCCATCGCCGAATAACCCTCAAAAGAGCCTCGGGTGACACTCCGGAGTGGGTGCAAATCCTCTTGATCTAAAAATCACTCCGAAAATTGCTCCATATCTCCTGAAATACGACAAAAACAAGAAATTGTGAAAAGCATCGCAATATTGTCGAATAATCGTGAAAAACGCGATATGTGCAAACTTGCAAAAAAAGGGTGTTAAATACGGAGCGATCAAAATCCTCCAAGCTTACCTCTTACTCGTCCTCGAGGAAGATGAGTAAAAAGCGAGCCCGACGGGCAAAATGATGAAAAAGAGGGAAAAATAAAAGAAATGAAAATAAAAACAAAGAATAAAAAAAAGAATAGAAAGCGAAGAAGGGGGGTGCTAGATCATTTTTCTCAGGACGTAGGTTTTGCTTACTCATATAGCATACATTGAATATAAAACACACGTCAAAGACTTTTATTTCGATATCATAGTATAATTGATGCATTCGAAATAGAAAACCCCAAAATATCAATATAGCATGAAATATGGAATCATTCTAGGATTAGCATCGTCTGAAGCATCTAAAGCGGTATGCATAACCATAGATCACACACTTTTCAATTGAATGCTTTCTATAAGGAGTATAAGAGATATCACACGACATGGAATAGCAAGAATAGAAAAGCATGGTTTTCATGAAATGAATGCTAAGTGTCGATTTTCTGGATTTCGTGAAACTTTAGTAATCTCACCGAGTATAGAGTATTACTTAGCCTAGGTTGTCATGCACCATCTAGTAGTCACTCTCTCACACATCATTGGATCCTCTCTCCCAAGCTTATCCATAAGCGTGGTGGCATAACAAATCAATATGTACATTCCCCATTTCTTTTTGAAGCTCCAAAAAAAAAACAAAAGAGGGAAGAATGAGAGAAAGAGTATGAGATGGGATCGTTATGAACTTCTTTTTCTCTTTTCTTTTCTTTTTCTCAATTTTTTCTCTGTTTTTCTCTTTTTTTGCAATAACAATATATACATAAGCGATCCCAAATCAAAAGAGAGAAGGATATACATGTATATTTTTTTCTTTTTGATTTTGGGGATTTGGAGCATGGAAATTAATAGCGGGGGAAATACCGATAATAGACTTGCTGGGGGGGATTCACCAAAGAATTTCAAGAAGAGAAATAATGCTCAAGATATGTGGAGAAAGAAATCAATGTATCACTCAGTTCACTCTATAGGACGTGCATGACAACTATCAGTAGAGTAATATAATCTACTCAGTTTAATCCCAAAAAGTAAACTAGTCCAGACATATCATCCTAGCAAACATTCAATCAACCTGAAGGTGAAGCGTACAATTTATGCAATAAGAAGTGATATGAGAGAGGAAAGCAGTACTCCAAATATAAGCAGATAATGCGTGAAGCTTGGTGTGTTTTCTATGATAAGCATACATATGAATCATCAGACATCAGCTAATAATAGAATTTCATCCATATTCATACAAGAAAAGAGTGGGTTACTATTTCAAAATGCAAAGCAGTACATAGCATATGATATCTGAAACAAAAGCTATTACGTGACAAAAATGGCATGCACATAGAGGTAAGCTAACACCACGTCATCATCATCACCGAAAAATCATCTCTAGCAAGAGATGAAAGAAACAAAAGATAAAAGAAAATAGAACTATATACAATGCGGCATACTCAAAAAAGAAAAGAAAACGTGATGCATAATAAAAAAAGAAAAAATGGTGAAAATTAGTGCAAAAGTGGAAAGAAAACGTGAGAAATCAAAAATAAAGGGTGGCAAAAAATGAAAAAGTGTGAGAACTCACTCTCCCAAGCTGAAGTGCACATTGTCCTCAATGAGCAAAGTGTGGCACACCGAGATACGTGAAGTGGGTGGGGAGGGTGAGGATGCATGCATGATGAAAAAGAAAGAAAATGAAAAATAAAATAAAATGCGAATGAATGTGATGCATGCAAAGATCAGGATGATGCAGATATGAGTGTCCCCAAATAGGTCTCTCCCTCACTCCCAAAAAGGTATATAAATATAAGATCAGTGAGGCATCAAAATAGTACGTGGAGGAGGGGGGTTAAAAAAAATCAATCAGCGGGCCTAGGAACAAACGGGTAGCAAAACGACAAAAATATCCGAGGCATCAAGGGTGTGCCTAAGCTGGTGGTGGTGCTGCACCATCACCGTCCTGTGGCGGAGGTGGTGGCGGAGGTGGAGGACGTGGAATCTGCTGGGTGGGTGGGTGTAGTGGAGGCAGGCGCGCCAGAATCTGATTCAGGCAAGCCTGAATATCGGGAAGCAAGGCGACGCGGGACTGCACAGTACTGACCGTGGCAGAGAGTGTTGGATCTGGATCGTAGCCTAGAGGGGGGTGAATAGGCTATTAAAAATATTCGTGCAACCCACGAACAACCACACGCAGTTATAAGTACAGACAGCGTAAATAGAATGCAATCACAGTGTACGCACAGATATACCCTGGTTCGGTCGTCCCCACGACCTACTCCAGCCCCCGAAAGCAAATACTAGATAGATGTGTAATCCCGTACAGCTACAATGAGTCAAGATCCCAAATCTACTCTCACCTACCTCGTACGCACACCACGTGCCCTACACTCTCAATCTAGTCAGATGCTCTCCCTCCGTGACGACTCCCAAAGTCGTCAGGTCCCCAAAAAATAACACAGAAAGTAAAGTTTCCCCTACAAAGATCGCTACTACTACACACATAAAATAATACTAGAGTTCAGAAATGCTCAGTTTGTGTATCGTAGTCGTCTCTGTTAATAGGCGCATGTCAGATCCGTATCTGACATGATGTGGTCATCTCCGTAAGTCGTGCAATTCAAGTTGCTGCTCTCCTTACGTCTTGCGGCCCTTTGGTACCCGTTTGTAGTCTTGTTTGAGCTATCCCTTTGATGTTGTGCATGTGAAGTATTTGATGATTCCTTTGCAACTTCACTTCCGTAAAGACAAGTTGCAGCTTTCCTCGGTTATTTGGCCGGCTGTGTGTGCCTCTTTTTTTTGATAACCTGCAAGAGTCACACAAAAAGAGGTGTTTTACTATCAACTTATTAAATGAAAACAAAAACTCACATTCTGCACAAATTCGACTCTCTGGTAATTTTTTTCTTCTTGTCAAATAATTGCGGCCGGCTGCTGTAGAGTTTCGTTGCACAAAAATAATTCACCCAGCTCTTGAAATCCTATGGCAGGAAGAGATGGCCGGCTCTATTGCTTCTTTGATTATGAGGCCGGCTCTTGTCAAAAACACCATAAGAAATGAAGCCCCCCTTTTTATTTTGTGCTTTTGATCACCAGAAGCCAATTTCGACCACCACAAAAAAAAAATAAACCCCGCCTCAGAATTGGTGGGGCTCTTGGAAAAATTAATCAGCCTTGTATTAAAAAATGTTGGCTGGCCTTTGAAGAGATTATATGCTCCCCTTTGATTTCCAAATGCTCTTGGGGTTCTTCCACTTTCGTTCTGCCTCTGATAAAAAAATATTCCTTTGAAACCAATAAAATCTTGTGTGGCTTTCCTCTAGATCATGCTGCAGATACTATCATGGATTGATGTGCTCTCTAAAAAGAAATTAGCTATTGAAAAAAAGAGCGCCTCTCAAATTTTTTTGCAAGGTACGGATGTGAAATTTTTTTGAGAGACAGACTTCCTAGGTGCCGGCTATCAGAGTCTCATGCGGCTCCCTTAGGGTTTTTAAAAGGGAGGCAAAAAATCTGATGTGTTTTTGTGCCTTGAAACTTGTTATTTGATTTGAAAAGATTTCAATAGGCTTATTTGAATTTTGCACAAAAGAAACAAATGGCCTAATCTTGGGGGAAGCAAAAAGTTTTGTGCGGCTTGTTTTTTTTGGCTGTGGGTATTTCTTGTAGGGTTTTGAGTTTTGATTGGCTTAGGGTTTTTTGATTCGGCCCTCTCAAAATTTTTTAAAACAAAATAAAAAAACCCCTTGCCTCAAGAAAAATTCGGCAACACTCAAATTTCAGCATGCGACACTCAAAGACTAAATATTTGTAAGCATGCGGCACTACGGTTTTCAAAAGGGAGAGGCCTCATGTATTATAGGGTATATGGAATCACAGTGATATGGTGATTATCAATGGAAATGGAGTTTGGGCTTGGTACGGAATAGGATTAGGGTTTTACTCCAATAGATGTGGGTCAACTCAAGTTAGGTTATCTCCCTTTCTCCTTTGCACTTTGACCAAATCCTTCCGTGAATTGATCGCACGTTCGCCGTTCCTGAAACACTTAACACACACGTTAAAAACATTCACACACGTTTGTTATCATCAAACACGAAGTTCACAGATCGTTGCTACCAACAATCTCCCCCTTTTGATGATAACAAACTAAGTATAAGATTTGACCAATAAGTTTCAAAGTAGTGTGTGTGAATGTGTGACGATAGAAGATAGCATGCAATGAGATATAATGATGTGCAAAGTTAACAATATGCATGCTCTCCCTATTTTAGTGCTTCCCCAATATTCATTAATGCTCCCCCTTAATCAAGCATTCATATGTTCATGAGCATTCATATCACATACCACAATTTCACATAGTACCAAATACCAAAATTTCACATAGTACCAAATACCAAATCTTCCCAAATTTTTCTCCCCCTTTGTTATCATCAAAAGTTATAACACGAAGACAAAAACATATACCATGCAAAAACAGAGAATTATAAGCCAATACCAACAATTGCATGTATACAATCATAGAATAAGCAAGTCAAAATCCAATGAAATTAAACAACTAAGACTTCAACACCAACGTGTACGTGTGATGATTAAAATTGAAGCACATAGGGAGAATCATTAAGAAAGTCAGCCGGAACCAATCCACATTTTCTAAATAACGTTCTATCACCTAGGATTGATTTTTCCCACCTCATTAAAAATGAGTTCAAGGTACCTCACCCCAAAACATAGCCTATTAGGACTCTTAGATGTGGGGGTGGCATTGCTTGACGAGTAAATACACCAACGCTAAAGTTTACCCATAAAGCTTATGTTGGATACTCGTGGGTAATACCGTTGCCAAGGATTGTATCCATTTTCCATACGGAGCAATTATCTTTTGTTTTCACAATTTTTTTAAAGAAAAATACTTATAACACCAATTTCTTTTGCTCAATTTTTATCCATGGCAAGGTATATCATGTCCCTTAGATATTCAGTTAAGTTTTCCTCCTACATTCACATTCCATACTTCATAGACGATATCTCCAAATGTGCAACAATAATAATACATGTGGAAGTTAAGTAGGTGGTGTAGAAATCAAGTTATTTTCAGTCATTGAACATGCCATGAATATTTTAGAAAGATGAACATGCGCATGTAGCAGAAGTAATAATACACCAATTTCTACATGGATAGGAAAATCATTCGTGCATACTTCAATAATGAATCAAAGAGAAAAGATACACATTTAAGCACTATTTTTTTTGTCTTTCAGTTTTTTTTAAAGCATGAAGTACTAAAGCAAACATGAGATACAATCACACAAACAAAAAAATCATGCACACATAGTAATGCAACTACTAGCACACAAAAAAAAGTCATGCACACAAAAAAACTATGAAGATATTCATTAAGTTCAAAGAATGAGATATACCTTCGCGTCGCCGTTTGACTAAGGAGCTAAAAAGTAATGAGACATTCAATTTATCGCTCCTCTTCAAATTTCCATCCACCTACAAAAGATGTGTCGTGTGTGACCTTGGAATCCAATAAGGTCCACTAGTGTTAGTCAACAAAGATTTAGGAACCCATATTTGTTTGAATTTAATATTGGAGTTCCTATATTTGCAATGATACGATGTGTGACCAACACTATCACACGTAAAACAATTTGCATAAACATTTTTAGCAATAGAGGGCACATTGTGAAATTTTTTATACTTAGTCTTTTCAACATTTTTAGCGCTAAATCCAAGGCCACGCTTATTATTGCCATATAATTGATTTCCAAGAATAATGTCCAAATTTTGTTTTCCAATGGAAAATCTCTTTAATGACAATTATAGGGTGGTGACTTTGGATTTCAAGATATCATTTTCATTCACAAGCAAAGTGCATTTACTAATGAAAGCTCGCTCGTTTTCCTCTTCTTTCTTTTCAAAATCCCTCATTTATTCTTTAAGTTCAAGATTTAGCATGTTAATCTTTTCAGAAAGCAATTCATTTTCAACTTCAAGCTTTATCTTATCTTGCTTATACATGCTAATATCTTTTAATAAAGAGGGACATGAAAGACAATCAATTTTTTCAGGCAAGCTAGCTTTCTCTTTTTCTAAAATAGTAATGGTAGATTTGCATGCAACAAGCTCTTGTTTAAGATTTTTCATTTCTATAGACATGTCATACTCAGTTTGTTGCATATCAAAGTTATCATTCCTATAACATTCCACATCAGCTTCTAGCTCATCAATTCTATGTTGCATTCCTTTACAGATTTCTAAAAGTTCAGCTTTAGTGGCAGATTCTACCTCATTATGTTTGGCCATTAATGCCATGCAGGAGTGGGCTTCATGTTCCTCCTCCTCATCCTCAGCTTCACTATCCATGTCCCACGTCAGCACTTTCGTTTTTCCTTTTGCAACTTGAGCTGTGTGTTGTTGTGGGCAATCTTTTATGTGGTGCCCTTTCTTCCTGCATTTAAAACATTCACTTCTATTAATAGCTTTCTGATCATAGGAATTTCTACCAAAATTAGAATTATTAGAACGAATGAACCTTTTTCCCATCTCAGCTCTTCCTTGATCAGTCTGAATGTATCTCCTGAAGTTTCTAACCATTAGGGCTTGCTCTTCATCAAGATCGTCATCGTTAGCTTGAAGAGCTAATGGTGTGGAAGCTTTGGTCTTCTCTTCAGGTTTCTCTCTGGCTTCTATACTCTGCAACTCAAGCTCGTGTGACATTAGGTTGCCTATCAAGTCCTCCACTTTCATTGTTGACAAGTCCTTAGCTTCTTGAATAGCGGTGACTTTAGGCCTGAACGAGCTTGGTAGCGCCCTTAAGATCTTTCGTACCTGTTCATGGCTAGAGTATGGCTTACCGAGGGAACTGGATTTGTAGACGATGTCCGTGAACCTCGCAAACATCTCTTTTACAGATTCTGTTGGTAGCATGCGGAAGCTCTCATATTCTGTGCAAAGCAACGCAAGTCTGGATTCCTTCACTTGCGATGTTCCCTCGTGTGTCACCTCCAGAGTATGCCAGATTTCCTGTACAGTTAGACAATGTGAGATACGATTAAACTCAGATTTATCAAGAGAGCATATAAGCGCATTCATAGCTTTACCATTAAGAGTATAAAGTTTCTTAGCAGCTAAATCCCACTTGTCTTTAGGCTTAATCATAACAGTGTCTTCAATTTTAATAGTGGGTAGACTATAACCATTTTCAACAATATCCCACACATCATAATCTACAGACACTAAATAGATTTTCATCCTAGCCTTCCAATATGCAAAGTCTACACCGTTAAACTTAGGGGGACGGGCTATAGACTGACCTTCAGCAAAAGCACAATCAGATATATTCATGGTCATCTAAAAATCTAGGCTATATCCTCTAAACTGGCTCTGATACCACTTGTTGGATCTGGATCGTAGCCTAGAGGGGGGGGTGAATAGGCTATTAAAAATATTCGTGCAACCCACGAACAACCACACGCAGTTATAAGTACAGACAGCGTAAATAGAATGCAATCACAGTGTACGCACAGATATACCCTGGTTCGGTCGTCCTCACGACCTACTCCAGCCCCCGAAAGCAAATACTAGATAGATGTGTAATCATGTACAGCTACAATGAGTCAAGATCCTAAATCTACTCTCACCTAGCTCGTACGCACACCACGTGCCCTACACTCTCAATCTAGTCAGATGCTCTCCCTCCGTGACGACTCCCAAAGTCGTCAGGTCCCCAAAAAATAACACAGAAAGTAAAGTTTCCCCTACAAAGATCGCTACTACTACACAAATAAAATAATACTAGAGTTCAGAAATGCTCAGTTTGTGTATCGTAGTCGTCTCTGTCAATAGGCGCAGGTCAGATCCGTATCTGACGTGATGTGGTCGTCTCCGTAAGTCGTGCAATTCAAGTTGCGGCTCTCCTTACGTCTTACGGCCCTGTGGTACCCGTTTGTAGTCTTGTTTGAGCTATCCCTTTGATGTTGTGCATGTGAAGTATTTGATGATTCCTTTGCAACTTCACTTCCGTAAAGACAAGTTGCAGCTTTCCTCAGGTTATTTGGCCGGCTGTGTGTTCCTCTTTTTTTTGTTTGATAACCTGCAAGAGTCACACAAAAAGAGTTGTTTTACTATCAACTTATTAAATGAAAACAAAAACTCACCTTCTGCACAAATTCGGCTCTCTGGTAATTTTTTTTCTTCTTGTCAAATAATTGCGGCCGGCTGCTGTAGAGTTTCGTTGCACAAAAATAATTCACCCAGCTCTTGAAATCCTAGGCGCGGGAAGAGATGGCCGGCTCTATTGCTTCTTTGATTATGAGGCCGGCTCTTGTCAAAAACACCAAAAGAAATGAAGCCCCCCTTTTTATTTTGTGCTTTTGATCACCAGAAGCCAATTTCGACCACCACAAAAAAAAAATAAACCCCGCCTCAGAATTGGTGGGGCTCTTGGAAAAATTAATCAGCCTTGTATTAAAAAATGTTGGCTGGCCTTTGAAGAGATTATATGCTCCCCTTTGATTTCCAAATGCTCTTGGAGTTCTTCCACTTTCGTTCTACCTCTGATAAAAAAATATTCCTTTGAAACCAATAAAATCTTGTGTGGCTTTCCTCTAGATCATGCTGCAGATACTATCATGGATTGATGTGCTCTCTAAAAAGAAATTAGCTATTGAAAAAAAGAGCTCCTCTCAAAAAAATTTTGCAAGGTACGGCTGTGAAATTTTTTTGAGAGACAGACTTCCTAGGTGTCGGCTATCGGAGTCTCATGCGGCTCCCTTTGGGTTTTTAAAAGGGAGGCAAAAAATCTGATGTGTTTTTGTGCCTTGAAACTTGTTATTTGATTTGAAAAGATTTCATCAGGCTTCTTTGAATTTTGCACAAAAGAAACAAACGGCCTAATCTTGGGAGAAGCAAAAAGTTTTGTGCGGCTTGTTTTTTTTCGGCTGTGGGTATTTCTTGTAGGGTTTTGAGTTTTGATTGGCTTAGGGTTTTTTGATTCGGCCCTCTCAAAATTTTTTAAAACAAAAATAAAAAAACCCCTTGCCTCAAGAAAAATTCGACAGCACTCAAATTTCAGCATGCGGCACTCAAAGACTAAATATTTGTAAGCATGCGGCACTACGATTTTCAAAAGGGAGAGGCCTCATGTATTATAGGGTATATGGAATCACAGTGATATGGTGATTATCAATGGAAATGGAGTTTGGGCTTGGTACGGAATAGGATTAGGGTTTTACTCCAATAGATGTGGGTTAACTCAAGTTAGGTTATCTCCCTTTCTCCTTTGCACTTTGACCAAATCCTTCCGTGAATTAATCGCACGTTCGCCGTTCCTGAAACACTTAACACACACGTTAAAAAATTTCACACACGTTTGTTATCATCAAACACGAAGTTCACAGATCGTTGCTACCAACAGAGAGAGCCCTGAAGTCTCCTCGAAGTCCACTAACAGCCCCCTCTAGAGCACGAATGCTCTGAAGTAGAGTGTCAGGGGGTGGTGGAGCCGAGGGACGCACATGTCGAACAGGTGAGGTGCGAGGCTGTCTTTGGCGGGAGGCGTATAGGATGGGGCCAGCATGGTAGTGTGGAAGGGGTGCTGTGCTCGGTAAGTGATGCCCAGCCTCGGTGCGAGGCTGGGACGCAGGCTGGATCGGAGCAGCAGCAGCAGCAGCTGGAGTGGAAGGCAAAATATGTGACGAGGCAGCGGGAGAGGTCGGTGACACAGAAGTGGGGACAGAAGTCACGACGCTCTCGGTATACACAGGGACGGTGGAGACCGTAAGGTCGACGACTGGGGAAGTAGTGTAGGGCACAAAAGTGGACTCCCCAGGAGCCGTCGACAGCAATCGGGAGAGGGTCTCCACAGCAGCAGAAAAGGAAGACTCGCCGCTCTCTAAAATGGTGGTGGGACGCTCAGGGCTAAGAGAAGTGATAGGCTCGACGGACATAGGCTCAGCGGTGACGGCGGCGGCGGTGGACTCAGCAACGGTGCTCCCGACACTGACAGAAGTGGGGACAGAAGTGTCGGGAGGTACAGACAGTGCATGTGCGGGCTGAGGGATCACGGGGTCCACAGGTGGGGCAGGGGGTGCCTGCTCAGCATCCTCAGCCTCAAGTACGTAGGCAGCAGGGATAAGTAGGTCCATCGTTGGGATCCAATCCCCGTGGGCCGGTCCTATGTGTGTCCGAGCGAGGCTCGGAAGAACCATGTAGTCAGTACTAAAGGGACCGTGCAACCACACCCAGTGCCTGCGACCGTGGGGACGAAGCATCTTCATCCGGGCCATAACAGCTATCGAAAGTGCAGTGGGGCCCGGGGCTCGACGCAGGTCGTCAGGGAGGTCCGCGGCGGTCATAAGATCTAGAAGTGTGATCAGACCGCCGCAACAAATAGGTGAGCGAGCGCCCATCGAAATGATGATGCGGTCTAAAAACCAGCTAGCAATATCGATCTCAACGGCGGGGACCAGGTCATAGCTACCCCTATCCAGAACTCTAGGGCGAGTCATCGCGTAGAGCATGTAGAGCTCAGGCGTAGACATCGTCCCAGGCTCGTACCTCGCTAAGAAAGTGGTCGCCATGAGGCGCTGTGCAATGCAGAGGCAGGGGTGCAGGATGGCTGAGGCCTTGGCCCTACTAGGGTCAAAGCCAAGTGGGGATCCCATGATCCGTGTCCAGAATGTGGAGGTGTCGAACGACGGTGGTGGGATGTGCGTGGGTGCGTAGGCTCGGTGGGGGACAGAGACAGCGGGCCACTGGAAGAATGCACGAAGCACGTCGAGAGTGATCTCGCACTCTCGATCCATCAAGCAAAATGTGCATCCTCCAGGGGTCCGGTCAATAGAGCTCAGGACCTCTAGTGTCGGACGGATGTAAGTATCCGCCGACACCGACAAAAAATCACGCCATCCCACGTTGTCGTACAACGTGAGGAGCCCCTCAAGTACCCCTAGGCGGTCAAGGTCAGCTAAGTGCGCGAACCTAGAAGGTACTATCGAGCGATGGCAGATACGCTCGAACCTGGCGCGGTGTGCATCGTTTCGAAACGTGATCCCCATCGACCCGACATCAGGGGCGGGTGGAGGGACAGGATCGGCTGGGATCGGCTGTGTAGGTGGTGGTGGCGGGCTAGGTGGAGGGGAGTCCTCCCTAGCGTGAGAGGGACCGGGGTCATCGGTCCGCCTCCCCTTGGGGGCGGATCCCCGTGTACGCGGCCTAGTGCGCAGTGGCATGTGTGCTACGAGACGTGTCCCAAACAAATAAATACTGCGGCGTGCTAAATAATGGAACGAATGTACCTGAACACGCCGCGAGAGCAATGAGTGATGCGTGCGAAGAGACGCCTCCGCCGCGAAGCTAAATGCGCGGCCAAAAGCTCCCCGAAGCTCCCCCAAGCTAGCCTGTAAATCAAACGATCAAATCAGTCGATAATATTCAATATGTATGGGGGAGACGGGGGAGACTAGATAGATATGAAAATTAATTTGGATTTTGGGCTCAACGGGTCTACGGATCAAGAGAAACGGGGAGAAAAGGGGTTTTGGGGGCAAACCGAGGCGATATGGGGCGGTGGAGGGTGGCGCCGGCGAGGTGGAGCGGCGGCCGGAGGTAGGCGTGACTCAGTTCGGCGATCGCCGACGGGGTCGGCGTGATTCGGGCGCGGGGGGTGCGAAGCAGCGGGCGAGGGAGGCGAAGAGACGAGGGCTCAGGCGAAAATTGGGGGAATTTGGGTTTTTAGAAAATCGCGCCCGCCTCTCCGCTTATCTATAAATTGTTACGACTCGGCCGAGTGACACTGTCACTCGGCCGAGTGTGTAAACGAAAAAATTTCGAAAATCTCATTCCCACTTACAACTCGGCCGAGTGGTTTTGCTTCACTCGGCCGAAGGGAGAAACTCCATTCGGCCGAGTGGCACTGCCACTCGGCAATTTTTAGGCTAGGAGGGTATCTGTTTCACTCGGCCGAGTGACTAGTCACTCGCCCAAGTGGCAATTAAAACTAAATCTCACAGAAATTGACAGAGAGTTGGTCTGCAGAAACTTCCATGTTTGGTGCTCCACTCGGCCAAGTGGAGTCTTTGCTCGGCCGAGTGGCATATGCTACTCAGCCGAGTGACATGCTGTTTTCTGCATCTGCACTCCGTTTTCGCTCTGGTGTCTGTTTTTCTTCCTCTAGTCTGTTTCTTCCTCCTCCTAAGGCCTGAACGCATTCCTGGATCGCTCTTCCTTGCCTCTATCTTCCTCCATATGATTGATCTCTCTTTCTCCTTCTCCTGTCATGAAAATAGGACCCGTTGTCAAGATTTTCATGGACAAAAGACTCTAAAAACTAACAAAATCCTAAACCAAAAATGAAAATCAAATAAAAATAATGCAAAAACCGTCGGGTTGCCTCCTGACAAGCGACCGTTTAAGGTCGTGAGCTCGACCCCTTAAGATATTCGTTTAGCTCGCGATATTGGGCGCATATGAGATGCACCCGTCAAACTTGTCGGGAAGGCCGCTTGGGTTCGGGTCTTGATGATCATCGATCTTCCTAGACACCTCCTCATCATGGGCAATGTTGGGGGATAAGTCCCCCAAGCTAGAGCTTGTTCCTATCTTCTTCTTGGTCGGTGACACCGATCTTCCGTTCGGTGGAGCTTTCTTCAGATTCTTGGCCTTTGAGAGCTTGCAAAGCTCTCGTATTCTTGCGACATCAGCGTCGCCTTCATCACCATCCATGGAGCTATCTGGAGGGTCCTCCAATTTCTCTTCTTCGCCCAAAGCTTGGCCTTCTTCGAAACCATCGTCATGGAGAGCACCAATAGAGTGGGGGATTGCTTCTTCAATCACTTCGTCGAGGAGATATGAAAGATCGTGGGGGCGTCCCTTGAGTAGATATACGCAATTCACTTCACCGGAGGGGACTCCTTCGAAATAATGCTTGAGCCGTTGTCCATTCACCTTGAATGTGGCTCCGTCTTTCCCTTCCAATTCAAAAGCTCCTCCCGGTTGTATGTGCTTAATGGTGAAAGGTCCGGACCATCACGATCTCAATTTTCCGGGAAAGAGTCGGAGTCGGGAGTTGAATAGGAGGACTTTATCTCCGACCTCAAAGTCCGTGACCGTGATGCGTGCGTCGTGGAGGATTTTAGTCATTTCCTTATAAATCCTTGAGCTCTCATAAGCATCACGTCTTATCTCATCAAGCTCATTAATGTCTAAAAGTCGCCTCACAGCCGCACTTTTGTAGTCATAGTTGAATGTCTTAATAGCCCAATATGCACGGTGCTCCAACTCTACCGGCAAGTGACAAGCTTTCCCATAAACAAGTCGGTACTATGTGGTGCCAATAGGAGTGCGAAAGGCCGTACGATAAGCCCATAGTGCATCGTCCAATTTCATTGACCAATCTTTTCTAGATCTATCTACAGTCTTTTCTAGAATTTGCTTGATTTCTCGGTTCGACACCTCCACTTGGCCACTCGTTTGGGGATGGTATGTCATGCCAACTCTATGATTCACCCCATATCTTTTCAACATGGCTTCAAATTTGTTCTCTATAAAGTGGCTTCCCCCATCCCTTATCAAAGTACGAGGCACTCCAAAGCGTGGGAAGATGTTATGCTTGAAAAACTTGGACACCACCCTCCATCATTAGTAGGGGTCGCAATGGCTTCCACCCACTTAGAGACGTAGTCCACGGCTAGTAAGATATACTTGTTTCCTTTGCTTGATGGAAAAGGTCCCATGAAGTCCACTCCCCAACAATCGAATAGCTCAACTTCTAGAATGGGCCTCATCGGCATCTCGTTTCGCCTTGATATATTTCCGGTCCTTTGGCATCGATCACATCCCTTGACGAAGTCATGCGTATCCTTGAACATGGTCGGCCAAAAGAACCCGCATTGCAATATCTTAGCGGTGGTCTTAGATGATGCGTGGTGTCCACCGCATGGCATACCATGGCAATGCAAGATGATAGACGTGGCATCCTCCTTGGAAACACATCTCCGAATAACACCATCCTTGCAAATCTTGAAGAGATACGGATCTTCCCAAAAATAGTTTCGGACTTCGTGCATAAACCTCCTCTTTTGTTGCATGGGCATTCCGTATGGTTTTATCCCACAAGCCAAATAATTGACGAAATCCGCATACCAAGGCACCTCTCCGGGCCTTATGGCATATAGCCTCTCATCAACAAAGGTGTCATCGATAGGTGGGCTCTCGTCCTCCTCGCCACGAACAAGCCTAGATAAGTGGTCCGCCACTACGTTGTCCGTCCCTTTCTTGTCCCTAATCTCCAAGTCAAATTCTTGCAACAAAAGTATCCACCTTATCAATCTTGGTTTTGCCTCTTTCTTAATTAGAAGATACTTCAATGCCGCATGGTCGGTGTGGACAATAACCTTGGATCCAAGGAGGTAGGAACGGAACTTCTCGATGGAGTAGACAACCGCTAAAAGCTCTTTCTCGGTGGTAGTATAATTTTTCTGCGCGTCGTCCAATGTCTTGCTAGCATAGAATATAGCGTGAAGCTTCTTGTCTTTCCTTTGTCCTAGCACCGCTTCGATGGCTTGGTCACTTGCATCACACATGAGCTCGAAGGGAAGGCTCCAATCCGGCGGTTGTATGATGGGAGCGGAAATGAGTGCTTCCTTCAATGTATTAAATTCTTGCAAGCACTCTCCTGAAAAGACAAAGGGGGCATCTTTAGCAAGTAAGGAAGTAAGTGGTCGGGCAATTAGGGCAAAGTCCTTGATAAAGCGGCGGTAAAACCCCGCATGACCAAGGAAGCCTCTAATGCCTTTTACATTAATAGGAGGAGGGAGTTTTTCGATTACCTCGACTTTAGCCTTATCAACCTCAATCCCTCGAGAGGACACAAGATGACCAAGCACTATCCCCTCGGTGACCATAAAATGACATTTTTCCCAATTAAGGGTGAGATTGTTTTGTTGGCATCGTTTGAGGACTTTTGTAAGATTAGCCAAACAAGAATCAAACTCACTCCCATACACAGAAAAGTCATCCATGAAGACTTCCATAATATTTTCAATGTAATCAGAAAAGATTGATGTCATGCACCTTTGAAAAGTAGCGGGAGCATTGCAAAGTCCAAAGGGCATCCTACGATAGGCATATGTACCATAAGGACATGTGAAAGTGGTCTTTTCTTGGTCGTCTTCATGCAAGGGAATTTGAAAGAACCTCGAATACCCATCCAAATAACAAAAGTATTTATGTTTAGCAAGTCGTTCAAGCATTTGATCAATGAAGGGTAATGGATAATGGTCTTTCCTCGTGGCTTTATTTAACTTTCTATAGTCAATGCACATTCGCCATCCCGTGACGGTGCGTGTAGAAATGGGTTCTCCCCTATCGTTTTTTACAACGGTCATTCCCCCTTTCTTAGGAACGACGTGAACGGGGCTAACCCACCGGCTATCAGAGATAGGATAAATAATACCGGCTTCGAGTAATTTAAGAATCTCTTTCTTAACCACCTCCTTCATATTAGGGTTCAACCGCATTTGAGGCTCTATCGAGGTGGCTTCAGTGTTTTCCAAGTGGATTCTATGCGTGCAAAGCCTAGTGCTTATTCCTTTAAGGTCAGAGATGGTGTAGCCAAGCACATCTTTGTGACTCCTAAGTACATCTAAGAGTCTTTCTAGTTGATCATGGTTGAGGTGGGCATTAACAATAACCGGGTAGGTCAATCTATTACCCAAGAAAGCATACCTTAGATTCGGTGGTAATTGTTTAAGCTCTACCTCAGGTGGTGTTGTGCCCTCTACTTCCTCTGCTTGTGAGAGTTCGGCTTCTTCATCAATATCTGAGTCTAGTTCTTGCTCATTCGGTGCGCTCTTGTGTGGAGGCTCAGATTCGCTTCTTAGCGAGGACGGTGCATCGGAATAGACACTGCACACCTCCGTGTGGGCATCGATGGGATCGCCATTGTGCTTCGGTCCAAGCCTGAGATCAAGAGATGCGTCAGTGAGTTCAAAAAAATAAGAGTAAGGGTCGTAGAGTGTACTTCCCTGAACCTGGGCTTGATCAATGGATTCCTCGGAAGAGTAATACTCTTCAATGCATGTTCCTTCCTTTTCAAAATATAACTTGCCGTCCCTCACATCAACTCTGATGTTGCCCTCTATAGTCCCTTCCGGGGAGATTTGATCCATCACAAAAATGGCAAATTGTTGCTCAATGGGGTCCTCGATATCAACGGCGAATGCCCCTGTGGCATGGACCTCTTCTACAAGTTCCTTAAGAAGGCTCGCAAAGGAGTCATCATCTCCCTGGCTTGACTCAGTCATTAACATTGCCTCCCCCATGTTCCTGTTAAGATCTTATGGAGAAATCTGGGAAAGCAAATAAGTTGGGCAGCAAACAGAGTCAAAAGGAAAAATAAAGAAAGAAAGATGGATAGATGGTGAGAGATAACCGGGTGATCAAAATCAAAAACCGTCAATTGCACCTCCCCAGCAACGGCGCCAAAAACTTGATCGCCCCCGGACATGCACCCGGAGAACAATTGTAGTCTTACCGCAAGCGCACGGTCAAGTGGCGAGCGGGTATCGAACTCAGGGAGGAACAATAACAGTGTCTTCTTCTAATCACCTAGCTATCGGAATGGTCAAGAATAATACGGGGTAAAATTGTCACAATCGTTCGTATATCGATGGAAATATCAATGAAATAAAACGCCTAGGGATAGGGAATCCCCGCTACAAACCGTATCTCGTCGTTGTGATTCGTAGGTTACACCATTGCTAGACTTGAATTATGGGTGAACTAGTTGCAACTAAGTGTGGAACCAAGCTCACGCTCTCGCGCTATTGTCGGTCTATAGCAAACCTAGGTTAGGGCCCAATCTCTTGCAAACCCTAACCTAAGCCGCTAGCATTAGGATCGACATCATCGTTCAATCGTATCTCGAGCCCACTCTCGTGCAAACTCGAGCTACGACCTAGGTTGAGATAGTTCCTACCCGTCCAATCTCTTGCAAACGGGTATTTGTATAGAAATACGATAAAAACCCTAGCCTTGGTCCAATCTCTTGCAAACCAATTCTAGAAAATTCCAATCGTAAATCTAAATCGAATTTCTAGGGCTTGCTATCAATTGGGACCCAATCTCTTGCAAATCCCAATCGATATGAATCCCTAGCTATCCGTAATAAATCGATCCCAACCTAACCCTAATCAATTCTAGCAATAATTTCACCAATTCATCACAATTCGGAAATAGGGTTCATAGGGTTCATCCCCATGCCCTAAGACGATAAAACTACTCACTAATCATTATGCAATTCATAAGAAATTTAATGGAAAATTCAGCAAAAATCATTGCAACAGAGAAATATTCAATAAAAATAGAGTTTTTGACAAGAAAAGAGACAAACCAATGAGAATCCAATAGCATCCAACAAGAATCTCCTTTCTAATCTCTCAAAAAGCCTAAATCTAATTAACTAAAAAGCCATCTAAAAAGGCTGCAAAAAGTATCAAAAAGTTCTCTCTAACTAGGGCAAAAACTGGGTTTAAATACCCCTCAAAATCGCCCAGAAATTCGTGACAAAAATGCCCCTGCGCAGCTCAAAAATCGCAGTTTACGCTACAGGCGGGGCGGCTCACTCGGCCGAGTGACAAACCCTGTACAATTACAGTAAGTCGGGACTTTTCTTGGGTCTGTCTTCGGGAGTGACTCGGCCGAGTAGATTTACTCACTCGGCCGAGGGGCAATTCTTGCTCGGCCGAGTGGAAGCTCTTAAAAGCCTGTAAAATAACAGTAAGTCAGCCGTTTTTGAAGCGTCTGTTCTCGTGCCACTCGGGCGAGGGGGTTTCCATGCTCGGCCGAGTGGACTATCGTCACTCGGCCGAGTGCACGCCTAATTCACTCTGTGGATGCGTGTCCGGTCTGGTCGGCCGAGTGGTCTTCTTGCTCGGCCGAGTGGGTGGTTCACTCGGCCGAGTGAGATGCTGCAAAGGCCCAATCTTCGTCTTTTTGCTTCCTCGTCGCTCCTACGACGTTCTTTCTTCTCCCACTTGTCTTCCATCGCCGAATAACCCTCAAAAGAGCCTCGGGTGACACTCCGGAGTGGGTGCAAATCCTCTTGATCTAAAAATCACTCCAAATCGCTCCATATCTCCTGAAATACGACAAAAACAAGAAATCGTGAAAAGCATCACAATATTGTCGAATAGTCGTGAAAAACGCGATATGAGCGATCAAAGTGGCATGCAAACATACAGAAAAATGGTGTAAAATACGGAGCGATCAACCAACTTAAACCAAGCAGTGTAATCTTATAAAATTGCACAAGGATTTATTTTAAGCATTAACTTTAACCCAAGATACATGTAGATTAACCATGTGGCCTTTTTAGTAGACATGGGAATAATACAAAGGATGAGAAACATAAAAGAAATACCAATGTTAACATATAACGGTTACGTTCAACATCAAGGCTAACTTATTCCATTTGCATTGAGATTTGGTATACATTGTCAAGCATGCAACTAATTGGGAAACCACGCATGCAACCTGTAGGATGCAACATAAGGGATACATTGAAGGTAAATGCATAAACACGTAACATCGAAAGAATGGTATTTAAGCTACGTTAAGGTAACATGTGGGTATGACAAAGTGAATGTGCATGGTAATTACCTTCCAACACCACTACAATTGCATACTACATTAGAATTTGCATTCAACACTAGATTAGTGGAATTGGCATACTTCAACAAAAGTGCATTTAACCACAAGGCTAGTTTATTCCATCTCGTTTAAATTTAGTGTGTAGCCTTAGGATGACATAAGGAAAATGAAAGGGCTAGCATGCATTAATTTTAAAGGACTAGAATACACTAGGAAGGATGACATATTGAAAATCCATGACAAAAGGGAAGCAACATAACTAATTTCAATAAAGCACCATTGTTGGGTTAGAGATTCATTAGCAACATGAACCAATATGCATAAAACTTCATACGTGAGTAGAGACTAACAATTAACGTGGACCATTATTCATAATGCATCAATTGGGATTAAGGATTAGCAACAACATGGACTTTATTAACTTTTGAAACTAAAGCAACATGAACCTCTGTGTATAGCATTAGTAACATGAATTGTAGTATTTAGCATTAGTAAACAACATGCATCATTAACAAGCAACACAAGGTATTGTTGTGGCTTTAAACTTAGTAAACAACATACACCAATCTCACACCAATTTGAACCTTCCAACATGAAACTTCCTCGTTGAAGTTCACTTGTAATTGGCCACAAAATTATTTCTAACAACATAATTCTACAAGCTACAATTTGTAGAAGCTGCCAACATGAACAACATGATTCTACAAGTTATCACTTGCATATACCACAAAGCCATACAAATGAACTAGATAACCATTCAACAACCTAGAATCCTTGAGCTACTATGATGATCTCCATAAACAATGACAACATTGTGCAACAATTATTAAAAACAACCATAAATTAACAATTTTTGCACAAGGTAAAGAATCCTACTTAAGAGAGAGGGCTTCATGTATAAAAATTTATATCATTGGATACAGATGCTAACTTCTTTGTAGAAAGTGACATCCTCTAATTAAAAACATATGATGCACTAACCCACTAAGTGGAGTAGGATTCCTACTTGATATAATGCAATACCATAATGAGATGCCATCTATGCTACAACACTACTATTTAGCCATATTATGGAATGAGACAACAAGCATAGCTTGAATAATACTCTTGCATGCACAAATACTAACTTTTAAAATACCAACTTTAACTGCAGATTATTATAATTCTAATTAGAACTGGGCTTAGGCTTCTAAATGAAAGTTGTAGGTATACAACTTATGAGTTCAGATATTAATTTTCATACAGTTTGGATGAGTATTCTATTTAATACAGATTTTATACCAAAACGTGCATGTGCTGGAATCTCACACAGAAACTGCACTAACTTGAGGACCAAATCACTTCTAATTTCCGGCAGATTCAAAAAAAATTTATGAATACAAAATTGTAGGGCTTGAAGTCTTCTTTTCAACGAGACCAAGATCACTAATTTATCACAACTGTGCAGAGAGATATGTGTGTTTTCCTAAAATGTGTACAGACGGGATAAAATCTGACAGGTTTTAAGAATGGAATTTTAGCTACTGTTTATAATCCGAATTAGGAAAAATGTTCAACATGAAAGTTGTTCGAAACATCAAGATGTACAACATATATTATTTCCAAGATCTTTCTTATGGTATTTTGAGAGAAACACATCAATCAAATTTCAACAATTCTGCCCCAAATTTCAGCATCATCAACTTAGCAAGTCTACTTAAAACAAACCATGCTCTAATCACTCTAAATGGGGTATGGAATCCTACCTTGCTTGGAGAATCAAGGCCCTCTTCTAATTCCAATAAATTCCACCATCAAGCCACCTCCAAGCTCCCAAAAACCCAGCCCATCCTTCCCTCATCTCTTCCTTCTCTCTTCCATGGCTTTCCCTCTTCCTCTTCTCTCTTCTTTCTTTCTTCCTTTCTTTTTTTGACCTGGGAATTTTCGGCCAAGGGGGGAGAGAATTCGGCTGGCTTAGGGGGGAAGAAAGGGGAAAGAAAAAAAGAATAAAAAAATTAATAGAAGGTGGGAGAAGTAAGGAGAAAAGGGGATATAATAAATGGGTTCCCCTAATTACAAGTTTACCATTCCCCTTAAACATATCCATCCTCTCATCTCTACTAATCCAAGCCCATTAATCAAAGCCCAATTACAAAGTATCAACTATAGCTACTAAAATTGGCTTAAGCCCCAATCAATAATAACAATACTACTACCATTCATTTATACCAATAACGACAACAACAACAATAATAACCATAACACTAATATAAATACTCCCACTAATACTTCAACATCAATACTATCATCAATATACTAATATTAGCACATGCCACCACTATTACACAATGCCATTAAACATAATCAACCCAACAATATCAATAATAGTAAATACTTACACTATTAACTTATTAGTGCTAATACTCCATGCACCACCACATAAACCAATATGCATACACCAGTAATGGGATTCTCGAACATATACCAATATTCATACATACAAATATAATTCATACGTATTCACTTATACATCCAAGTCATATCATAGTCAACCATATAGCCATTTACGAAGGAAATTACTATGCATACAAAAAAATTACTATACACACTACGGATGTACGCAAGCAAGCATACACTACATATCAAACAAAAATACACACCCTACTGTATATGGCACTAGGGCCATTACAGCGGAGCTCGTCGTCGGGGATTAGAGAGGGGGAGCGGGGAGCTACGGCGGTGGGCGTCGTTGGAGAGGCGGCGTCTGAAGCGGCAGTCGAGAGGCGCCGTGAGGGGACGGCGAGGACAGAGGGAGAAGAGACGGCGTCGGAGGGCTTCGAAGGGCAGGAGGCACTCGCCAGAGCTGGGGCGTGGAGAAGGGCGTTGGCAGGGGTTGCTTGCGGTGGCGTGTGGCTGAGGTGGAGCGGTGATGGCGGAAGACGGCCGGAGGGCGGCGGTCGGACCACCGGAGGGAACGAGTGCGTGAGAGGGAGAGTGAGAGAGAGGGGAGTGTTATGGGTTTTACGCGGGTTGGGTTTCGAACGCAACACACACACACACACACACACACACACACACACACACACACACACAGAGAGAGAGAGAGAGAGAGAGAGAGAGAGAGAGAGAGAGAGAGAGAGAGAGAGGAGAGAGAGAGAGAGAGGGGTTACCGTGTGGATTATTAGAGGAAGAGGGGGTTTAAATAGGATTAGGGAATGGCAATTTTGTAATTAGTGGGGGAGACAAAGGATTAATGGGGATGGTTGGGATCCTGAAATTTTGGATCTCAACCAGCTAAGGGAGGTGGGTTAAGGGGGTGATTGGGGGATTAGGATATAAGTAATTATGTAAAATTTAGTTAGTAATTGTAAAAAATGTCATTAGTGAATGTAATTAGTGAAACCGGACGAATACAACCCTATTTTCGCATACAACTCCGAAAAATTACTAAAACATACCCACGGGATCGTATCGTGGCGAGGATCGCGAATACGAAATCCATTTTTGGGTTTGAGCTATGGAGATACTAGTTTTAGGCCAAAACGTTTAAGAAGCGGGGTTGCAGGTTCTAAGTTGATTTGATATCAGAAAATTACGAAATTAAAATGGGGAGCCCTAAATGGTCATATGATGATACAGTAGAAGTTTGAAAACATTTTGATGATGTTTGTATAAGAAATTAATTCATTAAGCCAAAACATTAATAATTGAAAATGGATTTTTATCAAAATTGTTTAGAGGTATTTGATGAAAGTCGAACTTACTGAAATACACTATAACTAGTTTAATGCTTAAAAATATTTTTATAAGAAATTTTTGAAATCATTTTTGATATAAAACTCCTGACTGACCATTATAAAGAAAATTTAAAATCTGAAAATATGTTAAATGCGTATATAGATGTGTTGATGAAAACGAGTTGTTACATCCTACCCTCCTTAAAATAATTCCGTCCTCGAAATTACTCGAACTTCATAAAACAAATAATTGATGTTATAAAGAAGCTCAAGAAAATAAATGATAGAAAAGATAGTAATATTGAAAATCAGGTTGTAAATAACATGAAATATAATGTGATATCACAGCATCAAGAAAACAAGAGATGCTGTTTATGAATACATACTATTGACATCACCATTGTTTCCGAGACTAGCCTCAAGACTAGTAAGGTCCTCAGACTTGGTAAATAGGTATGGGTAGCGTCTTTGCATATCATCTTCTCGCTCCCAAGTGGACTCTTCAAGTGAGTCGTGACGCCACATCACCCTGACAAGGTTGATCACTCGATTCTTGAGGATCTTCTGCCGTCGATCCAGGATCTTGACTGGTTGTTGCTCATAAGATAGATCTGGACGAACGACAATCTCGGAGTAATCCACAACATGACTAGGATCACTCACGTAGCATTGAAGCTGTGAGACATGAAAGACTTCATGTACTCCTTCCAATGCAGGTGAAGATGTCAAATGGACCAATATATCGAGGATTGAGCTTCCCTCTTCGTCCAAAGCGAATCATCCCACGATTCGACGAGACCTTCAAAAACACATGGTCGCTAGGCTGAAACTCCAAATGTCGGTGTTTTGCATCTGCCCAATGCTTGTATCGATCCTGAGCCAACTGTAGCTTCTCTCTGATGGTCCTAACTACTTCCACTGCTTCAACAATCAAGTCCGGATCGACGAGCTCTCGATTACCAACGTCATCCCAACTCAAGGGAGAACAACACTTCCTGCCATATAGCGCTGCAAAGGGCGCCATACCAATGCTGGCCTAATAGCTGTTGTTGTAAGCAAACTCCACGAGATGTAGGTGGTCTTCTCATGATCCTTTGAAGTCCAGCATACATGCACGCAACATGTCCTCCAGGATCTGAATGGTGCATTCCGATTGGCCATTGGTCTGAGGATGATAAGCTCTACTGAAGCTTAAGCGGGTTCCCAGACACTCCTGTAAGCTCTTCCCAAAGTGAGACATGAATCGAGTGTCTCTGTCTGAAACGGGACACCATGCATCTTCACTATCTCCTCCATGTACTTCTTGGCAAGCACGAAGAATCTCGGTTGACTGACCCACTCTGAAAGGGATGAAGTGTGTTGATTTGGTCAATCGATCAACGATCACCCAGATAGCATCGTTATGCTTCGTACTCTTGGCAGTCCCGTCACAAAATCCATTGTGATGTGTTGCCACTTCCACTCTGGGATGGGCAAAGGCTGTAACAAACCAGTGGACCGATGATGTTCATCCTTCACCTGCTGGAACACTATACACTTTGCCACACTCCGTTCGATGTTTCTCTTCATACCATGCCACCAGTAGTGTTGTCGCAAGTCCTGATACATCTTGGTACCGCCTGGATGAATGGAATATGGGGAACTGTAAGCTTCCTCCAATAGAGCTTCTCTGACGTCTCCAGATGGTACATAGATGCGATTCCCGAATCTCAAAAGATCCGTCCTCATGGATCTTGAATTCAGGCCTCTGACCTGCTATCACCATATCTCTGATCCTTTGTAGGTTCGCATCTCCTTCTTGGGTAGCCTTGATCTTATCCACCAAGTCCGACTGGATCTGAAGGTTGGGTAACGAAGATGTTACTCCAGGCAGTATGACATCCATCTCCATGGCTCGAATCTCATGTCGTAGCCTCCATTGTGATGTGAGAGTCATCACAACAGGGAGACGACTCAATGCATCTGGTACGACATTGACCTTCATAGGATGGTACTGAAGGTCAATATCGTATTCTGCCATCAGCTCGATCCATCGTCGTTGTCGCATGTTAAGCTCCTTTTGAGTGAACATGTACTTGAGACTCTTGTGATCTGAGAATATCTTTACATGTTCGCCCAACAAGAAGTGCCTCCAAATCTTCAGGGCAAAGATAACTGCCGCCAACTCAAGGTCATGAGTGGGGTAGTACTTCTCATGGATCTTCAGTTGTCTGGATGCATAGGCAACGACTTGGCCATGCTGATGCAGCACACACCCAAGTCCTTTACCAGAAGCGTCACAAAATACTTCAAAACCTCCGGTTCTATCTGGGATGACCAGAATCGGGGCCGAAGTCAATCTTCTCTTTAGCTCTTGGAATGCATCCTCACAAGCCTTCGACCAGACGAATATTACGTCCTTTCTCGTTAATCGCGTCATGGATTCCGTGATCTTCAAGAAGTCCTGATGAATCGTCTGTAGTAACCAGCCGGTCCCAATAAACTTAGAATCTCAGTCACAGTCTCAGGGACCGGCCAGTTCCGAATAGCAGCTACCGTCTTGGTGTCGATGGATATCCATTCTCCCGACACGATGTGGCGCAGAAAAGCCACCTTTTCGAGCCAGAAATCACACTTGCTGTACTTGGCATATAGTTGGTGATGTCTCAGTGTCTCCAAGACCTTCCACAGGTGTACTCTGTGCTCCTTAGTGTCCTTCGAGTAGATGAGGATGTCGTCGATGTAGACGACTATGAACTAGTACAGATGGTTGTATAGAACCTGGTTCATGAGACTCATGAATATAGCTGGTGCATTAGTCACACTAAATGGCATCACCAAAAATTCGTAGTGCCCATATCTGGTCCGGAAAGCAGTCTTGTGGACATCCTCCTTCTTCACCTTCACTTGATGATATCCGGTCTTCAAGTCCAACTTTGAAAACACGCTTGATCCTCCAAGCTGGTCGAAAAGATCGTCGATGCGGGGCAGAGGGTACTTGTTCTTCACCGTCATCTTGTTCAGCTCTCGGTAGTCGACGCACATGCACTAGGATCTGTCCTTCTTCTTCACGAGTAGCACCGGGCACCCCATGTAGATACACTAGGTCGTATCCATCCCTTCGTATGAGGTCATCCAGCTGAGCTCGAATCTCTTCAAGCTCAGGCGGTGCCATGCGATAGGGTCCCTTAGATATCGGTTGTGCACCTGGCATAAGATTAATGGTAAATTCGAGGCTGCGATCCGGAGGCAAACCTGAGAGGTCGTCCGAAAATACGTCCAAGAATTCTCGCACTATCTCAGGCTTCTCTTGCTCGTCTTCTATTGCAGTTGCTACCACCTCTGAAAGTCTGGCTTGGAACTTCACTGGTCTGTCCGATCGACTTCTGCTGAGGAATTCGAACTTAGGATGGTTGGGTATTTCGAATTCTACCCTCCTTTGACGACAGTCAATAGTAGCATGAAATGTTCCCAACCAATCCATTCCAAGAACGGCATCAAAACTTGGCATCTCTATCACCATGAAGTTGGCAAAAGAGTCATGTCCACAAATCACTATAGAGCAGTGAAGGCATCCGCTGGTTATCGGTAGGGAACTACCAGCGGTGTAGACCTTGCAACGAAAAGTCAGAGGTTCAACAGGGATGGCATGTGTGTGGACGAATCGACTCACCAAGAAGCAATGTGTAGCTCCTAAGTCGAACAATGTGAGGGCAGGTTTATCAGCTACTAAGACGGTACCTGTTGTTGGATCCTGTGGATGGCAAACAACACTAGAATGGGGGTTGAATAGTGTTGTGCAAATAAAAAAACTTTTTCATTCGTTGGTTAGCACAATTATAATCCTTCTAATGTTGCCTAAGAAACCAAGTAGAGTGATCTACACTTGGTTCTTAATCAACAAGTTAATCTTATAATCAATGTTGATCAGGGAGATAGCAGCAGGTAGTTGACTCCCTATGAATGGTAGTCGACTCCCAGAGAGTTTTTAGGCAGAACTCTGCTGAAAGATTAAAAGATTACAAAACAAATATCTTTACACAAATATTGATCTTTACACAACGGATATAAACAAAATAATTAACTTTCAATAATATGAATAAATTACAATTTTTTAGCAAATAAAGAATGCAAGAACAAGTATAACAATCGCAGAAGAATGCAAACGCAAACACAGAGATTTTTATCCTGGTTCCCCACAACTTGGGTACGTCCAGTCCTCGACCAATCCGGTACGAGATTTTCTACTATTGCCTTAGCAATGCAAGCACCTAACTTCACTCGTTAGAATTTCCCAAACACCTAGCCTTGACCAGGATTTCCAACCACCTAGACTTGTCTAGGATTTCCAACTCTCTTTCAACAAAGGGGAAATCACAAATAAGAACGATTTCCAACTCATCACAAAAATTAGTGGAGTTTGGATTTACACCCGGAATTCTATAGCCAAAGTAAAATATTACATGTGTATTACGTGGCTAAAAGAATTCAAATCGATCTTTTAGATCACACAAAGATATAGAATGATTCTTTGTGATCTAGATCGTTTGTTTTCAAAAATCCTTTCAATAGATAAAAATGAAGAGTACGGATTTTGAAAAATGATTTTAATAGCCAAATAGAATATGATCTCAAAAAGATAATAGCTATGAAAATAATTAGGAGATCAGAAATTAAAACAAATTTTGGCTTAAAAATAATTAGAGCAGAAATGAAAAAGAGATCTGAGAATTTTTGCAAAATAGAGATTTTGGAATTTGATATTGAATAATATATTGTTGTATGAAAAGATCTCATAGAGTCCTCTATTTATAGTGATAAGAGAGGATTCAAATTTCAAATGAAGTTTGACTTTTGTCCCAAAAATTAAGGATAAAAGAATAAAATCAGGAGGTCAAAACGTTTGAAATTTGCCAGATGGTAGTCGACTCCCTAGGAGTGGTAGTCGACTCTCAGAGCGTTTCATTTGAAAATTGCTTCCAGCTGGTAGTCGACTCCCAGAGCAATTTCTCTTAAAACTTTACCTGGCAGAGAGTGTAGTCAATTACTGGGTGTAATAGAGATTGACTACTAGGATATGAAAAAGCTAACAATTGCTCTTGTAACGGTCGGTTTTCGATCGTACCTTGTTCGTGCACGTGCTTCTGACCATGCACGTATTTATTTTTGACTTTGTTTGTTTTTGAACACTTTGGTGTGATATGTCGTTGTGATCGTCTCTGAGAGAATTAAATTGTGGAATTAATTTGGAACACCATTTCTCGAGTCGTTCTCCCACGATTTGAGTTTGTCTGAAGAAACGTCACGATTTTCACTTTTGACGTGAGACGTTTCTATTTTTAGTTTCGTCCCTCGACGTCGAAATTGTGATCCGTCTTCTTAGTTTTCCTTCTCTCATCGTCACGGTCACCCCAGTATTTATTTCACGATTTTTGGACTTCGTTTGACCTACTTTCACTTTTTGGCCCAACTTATTGTATTTTTAAACCCCAAGTTTTCTTGGCTTATATCCCTAATATAATTACTATTATATTTTATCTCCCCAAACCTAGTTGATCCAGCCCATCCACCCTTGCTTGGCCGCACACACTTGTGAGGGGGGGGGGGGGGGGAGAGAGAGAGAGAGAGAGAGAGAGAGAGAGCCCTATATCCTTATTTTTCAATTTTTATTAAAAAAAATACTTTTGTAAACCCTAGACCTAGTCAAACTCCCTCTATCCTATATATATACCCTAGGTTAACCTATTTTCCCAAAGCAAATCACCCCGTCCGTCATTTTCCCCCTCCTCAAATTTTCGCACTACAGCAGCCCAACCCCACTCACGTACCCCCGCAGCCGCACGACCAGACCGAGGATTTCCCCCGCATCCGCTCGGTCTAACCGAGAGCCGCTCCCGCATCCCGTATCGCTCCGCGTTGCAGCGCTCCGCTGCAACCCCGCACTGTTGCAACCCCGCATCCGCTTGCCCCGACCAACCCGCATCCTCGCATTGGCCCGCTACGACCGAGAGCCATCCCCCGCTGCACATCGCAGCGCTCCGCATTACAGCTGCCCCGCTTTGCAAGCCCCCGCATCCATCGCTCCGACCGACGCCCCGCTCGGTCTGACCGAGGGAATCCCCCGCTCCGCACCGAGCCCCCGCTCCGCTGCAACCCTGCTCCGCTGCAAGCCCGCACCCGCAGCGCCCGACCGACCCAGCGTCCGCATTCTCTCGGTCTGACCGAGAGAATACTTCGCACTGGCTCGCTGCGACCAACGATTTTCTTCACATCGCCGCATCCGTCGCACTGTAATGCAGCCGTGGGTCCCCCAAGCCCTTCAGAACTGTTGCGGGCCCCCATTGACCCCTAGCACTGTAGTGGGTCCCCTACAGCGATCCCCTTCGCTGTTTTGCCTATTACGACGTTACGACACGTCGTATCTCCTTCGTCGCACGTTCTAGCCTTGGATTCTTGGTTCGTTGATTTGGTTACTGCCCAGACTTGGCGAGCGATGAATCTATTTTGGAATCTGGACTAGGAGCGCGATCTTTTATTCCAACCCCTGGTGTTGCTACCCGACGCCAGTGTAGCTTTCGTGTCGTGTTGAGGTAACATTCTGCACTCTTAGGATCCCCAACCCTTTCCTGTTAAACACGATAAAATCTGGTGTTTTTAATTGTTTAGATTCACTAATCAAGATAACTTAAATTGGGACTGTAGGCTGGTGGACTTGTGCACATAGGTAGTTTGAACTTTTGGACGGTGATTTCGGACGTCAGGTTTCAGGCAAGTGAAACTTGCCCGTTCCTAGTTTAGGCCATTCTTTAGGCCACTTTTTGTACCATAGCGTAAAAGAGACTAGGCAGTGAAATGATAGCTGCCTAGACGCCCACTTGATCTAGCTTGACAACGAAGCTAGATCCGACACCCTTTACTTGCTTTCGTTCTTGCTGCCATGCCATCCTTGCATCTCTGCCTGTCATGTTTAATTTCCTTATCTGTACGCTTTTAAATACAATATGCCATGCCATGTCATCTATACATGAATGTTGCATTCGTAGCACACGCTACCATACTTGTACTCCCTTCTTCAGGCTAGACACCTGCTTTTGTGGGCACAACCCTATGCCAATAACACTCCTTGGCTCGTGATCCAGAAGATGGACGCCAGTCCATATACACATGGTGGGGTAGGGTTAAGCGACCACTCAGCGTAGAAGTGTGCCCGTACAGCCACTTCAGCTATAAGGCGTAAACTCTGTGCACGACATGAAAACGTGACTTGTGAATCCATGTGAATGTTAGTAGACTTGCTATTCTTGCCATGCCATGCTAGTTGTCTTATTGTACTTGTTGTTTTCCTTACCTGTTGCACTCATACTATAACTGACATGTCATTGTATAACTTTTAGAACTGCTAGGTTGTTTACTTTTCTTTTAGTTTCCTTGCACAAGTCTTTTGTAGACTTGCTGACATGTGCCCCTCTCTCTTTTGGGTGTCACATGTTAGACCCTGAGCCAGAGACCGTTGCTGAGGACAAGGTGTTCGCTGACGCCGAGCCTGAGCCCACATTTGACGAGGAGTTTGTGGACACCGGTGACCAGTCTTAGAGACTGTTCTGAGTTACTTCTGTTTTAGGTTGATGTTATTTGTCGGTGCGTAGCACCTTTAATTTCTGTACTTTTGTTGGCCATGCTTGGGCCTTTTAGACTCTTTTCTTTCCAGCCTGGTGGCTTTTCTGTGATGTTGGAACTTAATTATTATGGACATTCTGAGATTGAATAAATTTTTATGTCTCTCTTTCCTTATTATTATTGTTGTTCTGCTTCGCATTTGCAAGGACCTGAACTCGGTTAAATCCAGATGCTTTACAGACTGGAGCCTCATAGCTCCAAGTCTGAGCTGACCTTCTCACGTCTCGCCTCCATTTTAGGGAAGCGGGGAGTGACAGGTTTTGTTGGTGGCCCATGCAGGTCCCTTTTGCAACTGCGAATTATCGGAACAACGATAATAATTATAGGATGTCCAATAAATAAATTTCGACATCCGAGTCATAAGCTTTGAGCCTAATTTATATCGTTTTTCTATGTCATTAGATGGCAGAAAGACGACAGACCCGAGCTGGTGTTAGGCCCAATCGTGCTGAGGTGCCGGATAGAGAGCCCACCAATGCTGAGATCATGAGGATGATGCATCAGATGATGCAGGTACAGCAGGGTATGCTTTAGAATACCCAGAATGCTCAGAATGCCCCTCGCTCCGAGCCGGGAGCGAAGCAGTTTCGGGAGCTGTGCCCGGCCTATTTTGATGGATCTGAAGGACCGTTGGCTACAGATGAGTGGATTCGAAATATGGAAGATAATCTGAAGATGTCGAAGAACAACTCGGCTGGATGGGTTGATTTGGTGAAGAAGCAGCTCAGGGATAATGCCCGCAACTGGTGGGATGCAGAAGAGGAGCTGTTGGTGAAGCCGATACCCTGTGCTACTTTCAAGTCCAGGTTCGATGAGGAGTACTTTCTGAAGGCTGTCAGGAGGGAGATGTTGCAGCGATTCATTGAACTGAAGCAGTGAAATCTGACGGTGGACCAGTACCAACAGGAGTCCACCAGACTGAGTCGCTTTGCACCGAAGATGGTGGAGGATGCTGAGGAGAAAGCTCAGAGGTTTCTGCAGGGTCTTTCCTTAGACTTGCAGAGCCTGATGTCTTCGTCAGATCTGGAGTCTTATCAGAAGTTGCTGGTAGCTGCTAGGAGGCAGGAGTGGATTGCGAGCCAGAAGAGAGGACAGACTTCTGGAGCTGGGAAGAGGCCTATGGAGCAGGCCAGAGCAGTGGTTAGGCTAGGGTTCAAGCCTAACCAGCCAGTGCAGTTCAAGAGGCCAGGTGGGCCTACTTTGAAGACTTGCCATTTTGCAACAAGACTGGTCACATCAAGGAGCAGTGCAGGAGATTTCTGGGCCAATGTCTGATTTGTGGAGACGCTACTCATGCAGCGAAGGATTGTCAGCATGGAAACCAGATGCGGAGAGCACCGGTTGGAGTTCAGCAACAGAGAGGACCTGTTACAGCTCAGCCGTTGCAGCAGAGAGCACATGTACCTGCTGGACGTGGAGCACCTCTCGTTCCACAGAAGCAGGCATTTCAGCAGGCTTTGCAGCCGAGGAGGCAGGCTTTCCTGATGACTGCAGTTGAGGCTGAGACTGAGGATGAGGTTATCGCAGGTAACCCTCAGTCTAGTTGTTCCCTTCCTTAGTTAGTTTTGGTTGTTAGCTTATGTTTGGTTGCTTGCATATGATTGTTTTCTAGAATAGGGTTTGATTGTTAGATTGTCTGTTAGGTGTGATTTTGGTTTGCACATTTCCTGCACGAATCCTCTTCGACTCTGGTGCATCGATGTGCATTATTTCCCGAAGCTTCGTGGAGAAGCATTCCTTGACGACATCCCCTCTTTCCAAGAGTTGGAACATCGTTACAGAAAATGGCGTGATCTCGGTGCATCGTGGTTGCAATTCTTACCCTTTGGTGGTCTGTGGACATGAGCTTTACGCTAATTTTATTGTCCACGACATCATCAACTATGATGCCGTCCTTGGGATGGATTGGCTTACGAGTTTCTATGCTACGATCGATTACCGGAGGAAGAAGGTGGTGTTCGAGATCCCAGGACATCCAGTGTTTGAGTTCAGTCAAGGTAGCAGTTCGCTTGGCCCTGTCAGATTTCGGGCCAGACTGGTGGAGATTGTTGCTATGCAGATGGAGCAGAGTAGACCAGCTGTGGTGCGAGAATTTGACGACGTCTTCCCCGAGGAGATGTCTGGACTGCCGCCCGATTGAGCTCTCGAGTTTTCGATCGATCTTATTCCGGGAGCGTAGCCTATTTCGAAGGCGTCGTATCGTATGGCTCCAGCTGAGTTGGAGGAGTTGCGTAGACAACTGGATGAGCTATTGTAGAAGGGTTACATAAATCCCAGTGTGTCTCCATGGGGAGCACCGGTGTTGCTGGTGAAGAAGAAGGATGGTTCACGTCGCATGTGCGTGGACTACAGGGAGCTGAATGCTGTGACCATCAAGAATAAATATCCATTGCCTCGTATAGTGACATTTTTGACCAGCTTGGAGGATCGAGGGTGTTCTCTAAGTTGGATCTGAGGAGTGGTTATCATCAGCTGAAGGTGAAGAAGGAAGATATCCCGAAGACAGCATTCAGGACGAAGTATGGTCACTACGAGTTCGTGGTTATGCCTTTCGGTGTAACCAACACACCCGTAGTTTTTATGAACTTGATGAATCTGATCTTCTAGACTTTCTAGATAAGTTTGTCGTTATCTTTATTGACGACATCCTGATCTATTCAAAGTTAGTGGAAGAGCATGCATCTTACTTGAGGACAGTGTTGGAGATTTTGAGGAAGCATCGTTTGTATGCTAAGTATTCCAAGTGCGAGTTTTGGCTGGACAGGGTTGCTTTTCTCAGGCATGTGGTGTCAGGGGATGGAATATCAGTAGATCCCGAGAAGATTAAGGCTATCAGAGAGTGGCCTGTTCCGCAGTCAGCGTCTGAGATCAGGAGTTTCCTTGGGCTTGCAGGCTATTATCGATGCTTCATTAAGGACTTCTCCCGTATTGCTGAGCCGATGACCAGACTGACGCGGAAGGATGTACCATTTGTTTGGTCTGATGATTGTGAGAAGGCCTTTTCTATTCTGAAGGAGAGGTTGACGACTGCCCCTGTTCTTGCTGTGCCCGATCGGAGTGGAGGATTTGAGATCTTTTGTGATGCTTCTGGTAAGGGTCTCGGTTGTGTGTTGCATCAGCATGTGCACATGGTTGCGTATGCTTCTCGTCAGCTCAAGACCCATGAGAAGAATTACCCGACGCACGACTTGGAGTTAGCTGCAGTCGTGTTTGCGCTCAAGATTTGGAGGCACTTCCTGCTGAGTGAGAAGGTGAAGATCTTCACCAATCACAAAAGCTTGAAGTATATCTTTACGCAGAAGGAGCTCAACATGCGACATCGTCGATGGTTGGAGCTCATGGCAGACTATGAGATTGACTTGCAGTATCATCCTGGCAAGGTGAATGTGGTTCCAGATGCGCTGAGCAGACTTCCAGCGGTGATGATGTTGACTTCGTAGTGGAGATTACAGCAGGATTTTTGCGAGTCTGGTATTGAGATTATTCTTCCTGGAGAGACCTCTTTGTTGATGTGTATGCAGATACAGTCGACAATCGTGGATAGGATCAAGGCTGGACAAGCTGGAGATCCGAAGCTGGTGAAGATTCGGGAGCAGGTAGAAGCCGGTCTGCGGACTGACTTCTTGATTCATGAGGATGGCTCGCTGAGGTATGGAGCCAGGTTGTGTGTGCCAGCTGGGGATATCAGAGAAGAATTATTAGTTGAGGCACACAGTTCGTCGTATTATGTACATCCTGGTGGTACCAAGATGTACAAAGATCTTTGCCTGAACTATTGGTGGCATGGTATGAAAAGGGGTGTGGGTCGAAGTGTAGCCAAGTGTCTGGTTTGCCAGCAGGTAAAGGCGGAGCATCAGTATACGGCAGGGTTGCTACAACCGCTTTCGATCCCGGAGTGGAAGTGGCAACACATCACTATGGACTTTGTGACTGGACTGCCTCAGAGTCTGAAGCAGAATGACGCGATTTGGGTGATCGTAGACCGATTAACCAAATCAGCGCACTTTATTCCTTTCCGAGTAAGACAATCCACTGAGACACTAGCGAGGAGATATATGGAGGTAAATTCTTTTACTCTCTGTTTCTATTTCCTTTTCCTAGTTTAGATAGTGATGTAATGTGAATCGTACAGGAGATCATACGACTTCATGGGGTCCCCATGAGTATCGCGTCGGACAGAGACACGAGATTCACATCTCAATTTTGGCAGAGTCTGCAGAAGAGTCTGGGTACGAGTCTGAGTTTCAGCACGGCATACCATCTGCAGACAGATGGCCAGTCCGAGAGGACGATTCAGATCTTGGAGGACATGCTGAGGGCGTGCATGTTGAACTTCAAGGGATCTTGGGAAGATCATCTCCATCATGTTGAGTTTGCATACAATAACAGCTACCAGGCGAGTATTGGCATGGCGCCTTTCGCCGCGCTATATGGGAAGAAATGTCGTTCGCCACTGAGCTGGGATGACATTGGAGACAGGGAGCTGTTAGGACCAGAGATGGTTGTGGAGGCAGTGGATGTTGTGAGGACCATCCGGGAGAAGCTGAGGATTGCGCAGGACCGTTTCACGCATTGGGCAGATTCTAAACGGAGGCCTTTGGAGTTTCAGCCTGGAGATCACGTCTTCCTGAAGATATCTTCGAACCGCGGAGTTATCCGATTTGGGAAGAGAGGCAAGCTGAGTCCGAGGTACATTGGGCCATTTGACGTCCTGGAGAGAGTTGGAGCGGTGGCTTATCGCTTGGCGTTGCCACCGTTACTGGAGGGAGTTCACGATGTATTTCACGTATCTCAGTTACGTCGATACGTTAGTGATCCGTCCCATGCTGTGGATTTCTCGGAGATCACGGTTCGTCCAGATCTGTCTTATGATCAGCAGCCAGATGAAATTCTGGATCGACGGTAGAAGCAGCTGAGGAATAAGACCGTCGACTTGGTTCAAGTGCAGCGGTGTCATGGTTCCCCTGGGGAGTCCACCTGGGAGCGTGAAGATGACATGAGTGAGCGATTCCCGCACTTGTTCCCGAGCAGTAGTTGATGTTGATTCCGAGGGCGGAATCATTCCTAAGGTGGGGATGAGGTCGGTTTTCGATCGTACCTTCTTCGTGCACGTACTTTTGACCGTGCACGTATTTATTTTTGACTTTGTTTGTTTTTGAACACTTTGGTGTGATATGTCGTTGTGATCGTCTCTGAGAGTATTAAATTGTGGAATTAATTTGGAACATTTCTTGAGTCGTACTCCCACGATTTGAGTTTTTTTGAAGAAACGTCACGATTTTCACTTTTGACGTGAGACGTTTCTATTTTTAGTTTCGTCCCTCGACGTCGAAATTGTGATCCGTCTTCTTAGTTTTCCTTCTCTCGTCATCACGGTCACCCCAGTATTTATTTCACGATTTTTGGACTTCGTTTGACCTACTTTTACTTTTTAGCCCAACTTATTGTATTTTTAAACCCTAAGTTCTCTTGGCTTATATCCCTAATATAATTACTATTATATTTTATCTCCCCAAAGCTAGTTGACCCAGCCCATCCACACTTGCTTGGCCGCACACACTTATGAGGAGGAGAGAGAGAGAGGCATATATCCTTATTTTACAATTTTTATTAAAAACAAATACTTTTATAAACCCTAGACCTAGTCAAACTCCCTCTATCCTATATATATACCCTAGGTTAACCTATTTTCCCAAAGCAAATCACCCCAGCCGTCATTTTCCCCCTCCTCAAATTTTCGCACTACAGCAGCCCAACCCCACTCACGCACCCCCGCAGCCACACGACCAGACCGAGGATTTCCCCCGCATCCGCTCGGTCTGACCGAGAGCCGCTCCCGCATCCCGCATCGCTCCGCGTTGCAGCGCTCCGCTGCAACCCCGCACCGTTGCAACCCCACATCCGCTCGCCCCGACTGACCTGCATCCTCGCATTAGCCCGCTACGACCGAGAGCCATCCCCCGCTCCGCACCGCAGCGCTCCGCGTTGCAGCCGCCCCGCTTCGCAAGCCCCCGCATCCATCGGTCTGACCGACGCCCCCCGCTCGGTCTGACCGAGGGAATCCCCCGCTCCGCACCGAGCCCCCGCTCCGCTGCAACCCTGCTCCACTGCAAGCCCGCACCCACAGTGCCCGACCGACCCAGCGCCCGCATTCTCTCGGTCTGACCGAGAGAATCCCCCGCACTGGCTCGCTGCGACCGATGATTTTCTTCGCAGCGCCGCATCCGTCGCACTGCAGTGCATCCGTGGGTCCCCCAAGCCCTCCAGAGCTGTTTGTTGTGTATTGATTCCCCGGATTTGGTTTTGGATGATGAGAAAACATAAATAATAAATACTAACTTATTTGTGAGCGCAGTTATGGAGATCGTCGCCAAAATACCACGTACATCAAAAGCGACATCTCTAGACTTCTCAATACGCGTGATTGTGTGCCTGGAGTTTCGTTGAAGCTCAAGGAGCAATGTTAAAGTCAAGAGGAATAAAGATTGAAGCTTTGAAGACGGCTTGTAAGGTTTATTTTATAGTCTTCTAGCTTCATAGATTAGAATGTTAAGCCTTGAGTAGGACTTACTTTATACTTCATTTCGCTCATGTCTTGGAGCTAGGATATTCATAGAAGCCATTAGAAAATTTCCCGAAGCCTATCCCTTCTTCACTCGGCTTCGAGTGCATGTTAGTTGGTTCAAGAAGAGTCACCAACCGACTAGATGACGATCTAGTCGGTCAACAACTCTACATGAACCGACTAGATGCCTTGCTATATTCAGCTCATTCCAGGTTGATCAATTAGTCGGTCAAAGAAGAGTCACCGACCGACTAGATGACGATCTAGTCGGTTAGGAATCCTTCTTGGACCGACTAGTTGAGCTTGCCTCTGTACAGCCTGAGTTACTGTTTCGAGTTAGTCGGTCAAAGAACGTTTGTCGACCGACTAGTTGAGAAACTAGTCGGTCAGCATTTGTTCTTAAACCGACTAATTCATCTTGAAGTCAACCTACTCTATTTCGACTGTTAGTCGGTCAAAGATCATTCACCGACCGACTAGTTGTGAAACTAGTCGGTCGGCAAGTCTTCTTAGACCGACTAGTTGTCTTTGCCTGTACTTCGACTTCTTGGCTGTTCTACCGTTAGTCGGTCTACGTTGTATCACCGACCGACTAGTTGATGAACTAGTCGGTCAGTGATCCTTCTTTGACCGATTAGTATGGTTCAGAATAGAGCCGTTGGAGACTTTCTTGAAACGTTTTTCTCTCCCTCTCTCCTCTATCCTATATATAGTTGGAGGGGCTCTTTCATAAGTTTCAAGGCTGATCATTTGAGACATTTGAGAATCATAGAGAAGCAAATAAACTCCATTCTAAAGCTTTCTCTCCTCTCTTGAATCTCTCACTCACTCTTATTTCAAAAGAGAGATTCATTGATTGTGAGCCTTTCAAGCCAAGAGCTTGATCCTAGTCACCATACTCCACCCTAGGCTGCCATTGCTGGTCATCTTCTTGAAGCTAGGGTTTTGTGACATCCTCTTCCTCAAAATCCATCATTGCCCTAATTTGGTAAGTATACTTAAGGCATAGGATTTTGTAAGGTAAGAGTTTATTTCATTTCATATTTGAATTGTAAGTTTCACTCTCGGTTGTGAGAGTGTGGTTGTGATCCCGGGTTGTGGGAGTCACAAATTTCTTTGTGTATGATTTGACTTGTGAAGGTTTCTCACAAGTACTTCATAGTGGAAATCTTGAGTTAGGGTTGCTAACTCAAGTATCCGGAGGGGATCCGGGTGGTTGGGACGTAGGATCACCAGGAACAAGTCGGGGAGACTTGGGTGGATCCGAACCCAGTAATATTGTTTGTTTGCGTATGTTTTAATTCTTGTTGATAGTTGTTTAATTCCGCATTGTTGTTTGTTTCTTGCACAATAATTAGGAATAACTATCTTGATTATTTTAAGTACTATTCACCCCCCTCTAGTACATGTGCAGTAGCTACCACAGGGCACTACAATTGGTATCAGAGCCAAGTTCAAAGCTACACATAGCCAAAGTTGAGAGCTATGACGAACAACGACTACAACGTCTTCAAGAACCGCGATGGAGCTTCTTCAGTTATGGAAGGACTATCCTCAGTCGGGCCTCCACACTTCAACGGTACCAACTACGGGTACTGGAAATGCCGGATGCAAATTGTCCTCCGGAGCGCTTCACTATGGAGAGCCACCATGACGGAGTATGTCGAGCCTTCCGAAGAAGATTTCGCGAAGTGGACCCCCGTGGAGGTCGCCGCGGAAGTAGCCAATGCCAAGGCAATGAATGCCTTGAATTGTGCGTTGGAGCCCGAGGACTTCAACAAGATATGCACATGTAAGAGTGCATATCAAGTATGGAACCAACTCCTCATATTGAACGAAGGATCGAGTATGGTAAAAGATTCTAAACTCGTCGTTGCTAATAAAGAATTTGAGTTGTTTCATATGGAGCAGGGCGAAACCATGAAGGATTATTACGCTCGCTTCGTGGATATATCAAACGACTTGGAAGCTCTTGGGAAGACCTACACCCAAAAGGAGAAAGTCTCGAAGATAATCGATGGACTTCCTTCTTGTTGGGAGAAGCGTACCTTTGCCATCGAGGAAGGTAATGACATGAATAAATATACCGTCGTACAACTAATGGGTACCTTATTGTCTTATGAGGTACGCAAGGATAGTAAGATCCGGATGAGGGAAAAGATGAAGGCGTACTTGAAGCAAGACGAGCCAAAGAAAAAGGCGATTGCATTCAAGGCCGCTCCATCTACCGATGATGAAGATTCGGAAGAAGAAGCGGACGATGAGTTGGACATGGAAGCTTTGGCCAATATGGCAAAGAAGTTCATCCGATTCTTCTGACAAGGTAAGTTGAATCGTAAATCAAAATTTATTTCGACTAATGCTTCTACTCCCGTGTGTTATAAATGCAATAAGCCATGACATATCAAGCCGGATTGTCCTCTCTACAAACAAAAGGGGAAGTGGAAGGCATCCAAGCATGACAAGTCGAGAAAGCAAAAGAAAGGACTTGTATGTACCTTCACCGACTCCGACTCCTCAAGTGGAGAGTCGGACGATGAAAGAGTGGAGAATGCACACACGTGCTTCATGGGAAAAGAGGATTGTGATGAAGAGACTTCCTCCGATGAAAGCGAGGATGGAAGCGAGGATGAAGGCGAAGAGGTAACCAATGATGAACTTAGAATAGCCAATGAACAACTATGGAATAAGTTTTCTAATATGGCTACTAAGTTTATGAAGACTAAAAATGAATTAGATAGTCTTAAAAACTCGCCTAAGCCTTTCATCGTCAACAACGACACCGTTGTTGATGGGTTGAGAAATGAGATTGAAAATCTCAAGTCTCAACTTGAGCATGTTCATATCGAGGATTCGGATGAACATGTGATAGCGGATTTGACGTCTCAAGTCTCAACTTTGAGTATTGAGAATAAAAATCTCAAATCACGTGTTTGTGCACTCGCATTGCAAGTGTCCACTTTGGATGCTTCTTTGCATTCTCTCACCGAGAAGCATGAGAGCACATTAGGCCGAATTCATGAATTCAACAAAGGTAAGGGCAAGTTGGATGATATCCTAAATGACTTACCTCCGGCCAATCATCACATTGGTTTGGGGTATAAGATGGGAGATTCATCCAAATCGTCCGCCACCTTTGCTAGGCCATCTTCCGATGCTTCTACTAGTGGAAGTAAACACGTCATGGGTAGATCTTCTACCAATGGTGCTTCCGCTAGGAACACACCCCCATTTGGAAAGAAACCCACTTTGGGTGGACTTCCAAAGAAGGGTCATGCTTTCATGTATACCATGCCACGTAGGAACACAAATCCTACCCCACATATTAACACATATGCCGATTTCTATGCTCCGCATCCACGAGCATGTGCACACCATGTGAGACACACTCATGCACGTGTTCCTCCACATTCATATGTTCATCCTCATTCTCATATGAATAATTATCGTCATGCACCATTGCATCGCATGCCATATGCTTACCCACGACATGCATCACATAGAAATCAACAACATATGCATGTTCCCAATAGGATTAGGACTCCCAAGACATACACTATTTGGGGTCCGAAGAACACAAGCATGCATGCTAATAATTTGTATGTGAAATCATTTATAAATCATGTTATTTTGAATGATGATTATGTTGGGAAATCAAGTTCCTCTTGGACTTGGTTTCCGAAGGGTTAGTTCCCTTTGACCCTTCATTGCTTGGTACCATAAGTTTAATTTCATTTTATGGGTACCAAAGCAATTGTGGCATGTATGGGTTACATTTAATTTGAATTTAGTTAGCTAAATTTATTGACTAACCCATAGGATCCAAAAAGATTTTTGGATACCAAAATGATATTCTCTAGGTTAAATCCACCATGAGATACCAACCCTACCAACTCCGTGATTTGCAAGGATTTTCGTTCGATTGGAGTTGTTGGTGCTTGAGTGATGCACCAAAGTAGGGGGAGCTTAATGTTGTAAGTATGTTCATACTTTTGATTCATATTGGTATCCATTGGTAGAATATATTACAGTTGGTATCATTTTGCTTCATTTGGTATGCTAGATTAGTGTATGCCATTGTTATATGATGTACTATCTATTTTTGGCATAACATTCTTGCATGCTACATTTGGTATGCACATCAGATTATTTTTGTCTCTGATGTTGATTTCGTCGTTCGACGATTTTATGGATTTAATTGAATTCTTTCTATGGAAACATAGAATTGTTTTCCATGCATTCTATTGATTTTGGAGAGTATGTTCCAAAACTCAATAAGTGAAATCGATTTGAGTTTTTGATGATTTCGGATTTCGTTTTTCGCCTATGGCTTGATGATTTCGTATTTCGATTTTCGCCTATGGCTTGGTGATTTCGTTTTCCGATTTTCGCCGATGATTTTATGATTTCGGTTTTTCGAGTTTCGCCTATGGCTAGATGATTTCGTATTTCGTATTTCGCCTATGGTTTGATGATTTCGGTTTCCGATTTTCGACTTTGGTCTCCTTGACATGCTTTGCTTTTATTCGGTATTTTGCATTTGATATTTTGCATTGGTGTTATTTTGGACCTTGGTCGTATTCTTCGACTCCCATGCGTTATTTTTTAGCCATTGATTTTGTCTCCTCCCGCTCTTTTTGCTAATGCCAAAGGGGGAGAGATAATAATGACAATGAGCTAATTAATAATTCAAAGGAATTTACCATGAACCTAATTTGATGTGTTAGATTCAGGGGGAGTGAAGATATAAAAAGGGATTTAGATCCTATATGTCAATGATAGGATTCATATTTTATATTTCCCTCGCTGCTTGATGCATATGAATGTTATTGAATATGGAACTAACGTGTCATCAATGCAGGGGGAGTAAGTAAATTTTCAATTGAATCATTATTATTGTTTATTACTTATGTTGGTTTGTCATCACCAAAAAGGGGGAGAATGTTGTGTATTGATTCTCCGGATTTGGTTTTGGATGATGAGCAAACATAAATAATAAATACTAACTTATTTATGAGCACAGTTATGGAGATCGTCGCCAAAATACCACGTACATCAAAAGCGACATCTCTAGACTTCTCAATACGCGTGATCGTGTGCCTGGAGTTTCGCTGAAGCTCAAGGTGCATTAATGCTTTGAAGACATTATACTTCATTTCGCTCATGTCTTAGAGCTAGGATATTCATAGAAGCAATTAGAAACTTTCCCGAAGCCTATCGCTTCTTCCCTCGGCTTCGAGTGCATGTTAGTTGGTTCAAGAAGAGTCACCAACCGACTAGATGACGATCTAGTCGGTCAGCAACTCTACATGAACCGACTAGATGCCTTGCTATATTCAGCTCATTCCAGGTTGATCAATTAGTCGGTCAAAGAAGAGTCACCGACCGACTAGATGACGATCTAGTCGGTTAGGAATCCTTCTTGGACCGACTAGTTGAGCTTGCCTCTGTACAGCCTGAGTTACTGTTTCGAGTTAGTCGGTCAAAGAACGTTTGTCGACCGTCTAGTTGAGAAACTAGTCGGTCAGCATTTGTTCTTAAACCGACTAATTCATCTTGAAGTCAACCTACTCTATTTCGACTGTTAGTCGGTCAAAGATCATTCACCGACCGACTAGTTGTGAAACTAGTCGGTCGGCAAGTCTTCTTAGACCGACTAGTTGTCTTTGCCTGTACTTCGAACCGATTAGTATGGTTCTAAGTTTCAAGGCTGATCATTTGAGACATTTGAGAATCATAGAGAAGCAAATAAACTCCATTCTAAAGCTTTCTCTCCTCTCTTGAATCTCTCACTCACTCTTATTTCAAAAGAGAGATTCATTGATTGTGAGCCTTTCAAGCCAAGAGCTTGATCCTAGTCACCATACTCCACCCTAGGCTGCCATTGCTGGTCATCTTCTTGAAGCTAGGGTTTTGTGACATCCTCTTCCTCAAAATCCATCATTGCCCTAATTTGGTAAGTATACTCAAGGCATAGGATTTTGTAAGGTAAGAGTTTATTTCATTTCATATTTGAATTGTAAGTTTCACTCTCGGTTGTGAGAGTGTGGTTGTGATCCCGGGTTGTGGGAGTCACAAATTTCTTTGTGTATGATTTGACTTGTGAAGGTTTCTCACAAGTACTTCATAGTGGAAATCTTGAGTTAGGGTTGCTAACTCAAGTATCCGGAGGGGATCCGGGTGGTTGGGACGTAGGATCACCAGGAACAAGTCAGGGAGACTTGGGTGGATCCGAACCCAGTAATATTGTTTGTTTGCGTATGTTTTAATTCTTGTTGATAGTTGTTTAATTCCGCATTGTCGTTTGTTTCTTGCATTATCTTGCTTATTTTAAGTACTATTCACCCCCCCTTTAGTACATGTGCAGTAGCTACCACAGGGCACTACACTGTTGTGGGCCCCCCCATTGACCCCTAGCACTGCAGTGGGTCCCCAACAGCGATCCCCTTCGTTGTTTTGCCTATTACGACGTTGCGACACGTCGTATCTCCTTCGTCGCATGTTCTAGCCTTGGAATCTTGGTTCGTTGATCAGGTTGCTGCCTAGACTTGGCGAGCGAGGAATCTATTTTGGAATCTGGACTAGGAGCGCGATCTTTTATTCCAACCCTTGGCGTCGCTACCCGACGCTAGTGTAGATTTTGAGTCATATTGAGGTAACGTTCTGCACTCTTAGGATCCCCAACCCTTGCCTGTTAAACAAGATAAAATATGGTGTTTTTAATTGTTTAGATTCACTAATCAAGATAACTTAAATTGGGACTGTAGGCTGGTGGACTTGTGCACATAGGTAGTTTGGACTTTTGGACGGTGTTTTCGGACGTCAGGTTTCAGGCAAGTGAAACTTGCCCGTTCCTAGTTTAGGCCATTCTTTAGGCCACTTTTTGTACCATAGCGTAAAAGAGACTAGGCAGTGGATATGATAGCTGCCTAGACGCCCACTTGATCTAGCTTGACAACGAAGCTAGATCCGACCCCTTTTACTTGCTTTCGTTCCTGCTGCCATGTCATCCTTGCATCTCTGCCTGTCATGTTTAAATTCCTTATCTGTACGCTTTTAAATACAATATGCCATGTCATGTCATACATACATGAATGTTGCATTAGTAGCACACGCTACCATACTTGTACTCCCTTGTTCAGGCTAGGCACCTGCTTTTGCGGGCACAACCCTATGCCAATAACACTCCCTGGCTCGTGATCCAGAAGATGGACGCCAGTCCATATACACGTGGTGGGGTAGGGTTAAGCGACCACTCAGCGTAGAAGTGTGCCCGTACAGCCACTTCAGCTGTAAGGCGTAAACTCTGGGTTTGGGGTAGGGTTAAGCGACCACTCAGCGTAGAAGTGTGCCCGTACAACCACTTCATCTGCAAGGCGTAAACTCTGTGCACGACATGAAAACGTGACTAGTGAATCCATGTGAATGTTAGTAGACTTGCTACTCTTGCCATGCCATGCTAGTTGTCTTATTGTACTTGTTGTTTTCCTTACCTGTTGCACTCATACTATAACTGCCATGTCATTGCATAACTTTTAGAACTGCTAGGTTGTTTACTTTTCTTTTAGTTTCCTTGCACAAGTCTTTTGTAGACTTGCTGGCATGTGCCCCTCTCTCTTTTGGGTTTCACATGTTAGACCCTGAGCCAGAGACTGTTACGAGGACGAGGTGTTTGCTGACGCCGAGCCTGAGCCCACATTTGACGAGGAGTTTGTGGACACCGGTGACCAGTCTTAGAGACTGTTCTGAGTTACTTCTGTTTTAGGTTGCTGTTAGTTGTCGGTACGTAGCACCTTTACTTTCTGTACTTTTGTTGGCCATGCTTGGGCCTTTTAGACTCTTTTCTTTCCAGCCTGGTGGATTTTCTGTGATGTTGGAACTTAATTATTATGGACATTCTGAGATTGAATAAATTTTTATCTGTCTCTCTTTCCTTATTATTATTGTTGTTCTGCTTCGCATTTGCAAGGACCTGAACTCGGTTAAATCCAGAGCTTTACAGACTGGAGCCTCACAGCTCCAAGTCTGAGCGGACCTTCTCACGTCTCGCCTCCATTTTAGGGAAGCGGGGCGTGACAGCTCTCAAGAGTTGAAAATGATTTTAAAACATTTATAACATTTATTTGTGTGTGTGCTATATCTACTTTGGCTTTAACATTATCCGAAGAACTCACACACTATGCTTTAAGATAAGACCTTCGGGAAGCTGATCTGGTGGAAGCTTGCTTCTCCTAAATTTGAGTTCCTTCTTCATTTAGGCTTGAGCACGGACTTCATCTTGTGCTTGATGTGGAACTAGCAAATTCGTCTTAGTCTCGAGTGTGGTTGAGTTTCTTCGGAGTATGCGTAAAGTCACCGTTTGTCGTATAACCTGCACGCTTGTAGTGTAGTTAGTACACTAACATCAGTTGGTGTGATCATCATCAAAACCACTCAGGGATGGGATTCGATTTCCTATCACTCTCCTCCTTTTTGATGATGACACCCAAATGAAAAATAAAGTATATTGAATAAATATTGACATTAATGAATAACTTACTCTCCCTGCTTAGATGCGGTACTCCCCCTGCATCAAAGCCAGTTAGCAAAAATGATATTGATTCATATATTTGCATTTTGTCCTTTTCTCCCCTTGTCATCACAAATATATAAAATGACAAAAGTTAATCTTTATTAAATTCTTTTTCTCTCTTAATACCTAAATCTCTACGAAGTTTAGAGAATACATCTTTTTGCAAAGGTTTTGTTAGAATATCAGTAACTTGGTGTTCAGAGGGGACATATTGAAGTTCAACATCCTTTTTGACATAGTGATTTTTTATAAATCTGTGTCTAATATCAATATGATTTGTTCTAGGATGAAGAACAGAATTTTTAGTGAGATTAATAGTGCTTTTATTGTCACAATAAATTACACATGTAGATGTATTAACATCATAATCTACTAGGACTTGTTTCATCCAAAGTACTTGAGCACAAGCAAGTCGGGCAGCTATATACTCTCCTCAGTGGTTGATAGTGAAACTGAACTTTGCTTTTTACTAAATCACGAAATTAGGAAATGTCCAAGAAAGTGACATGTTCCACTTGTACGTTTTCTTGTGGCTTTACAACCAGCATAGTCTGCGTCACTAAAAGAAGTTAAATCAAATGTGCTACCTTTGGGATAAAAATAATCCAAAGTCAGAAGTGGTTTTAAGATATCTAAATATGTATTTTAATGTTTTAAGGTGTGATTCCATAGGATCACATTGAAATCTAGCACAAGCACACACACTAAACATTATATCGGGTCGGCTTGCGGTTAAATAAAGCAAAGAACCGATCATACCACGATATGTTTTCTGATCAACCTTTTTACCTGCTTCATCTTTGTCTAAAGAAGTGGAGGTTGCCATATGTATGTTCTTCCCTGATGCGGATTTCATCCCGAACCTTTTGATCAAGTCTTTAGCATATTTTGTTTGATGAATGAAGGTTCCTTCTTTTCCTTGTTTGATTTGCAATCCGAGAAAGTATGTGAGCTCTACCATATGGCTCATTTCGAATTCTTCCTGCATTAACTTTGCAAATTCTTGACAAAGATCTTCGTTAGTAGATCCGAAAATTGTGTCGTCTACATAGATTTGGATAAGTATGATATCATTTTGAATTTTCTTAACAAACAAAGTGGTATCTATTTTTCCAACATTATAGCCTGAGTCAATTAAGAATTTTCTTAATCTTTCATACCAAGCTCTTGAAGCTTGTTTTAGGCCGTATAAAGCTTTATTTAGCTTATACACATTTTCTATTTTCTGATCATGTTCAAATCCGGGAGGTTGTTCAACGTAGACTTCCTCCTTTATGTAACTATTCAGGAATGCGTGTTTCACATCCATTTGGTATAACTTAAAGTTTTTATATGATGCAAATTCACGTAGCATCCTAATAGATTCTAGTCTAGCAACAGGAGGGAAAGTTTCATCGAAATCTATACATTCTTCCTGTGAGTATCCATGTGCCACTAACCTTGATTTATTTCTTATCACATTTCCGTCTTCGTCTAGTTTGTTTCGGTACACACATTTAGTACCGATGACTAGACGATCTTTCGGTCTAGGTACTAACTCCCACACTTGATTTCGCTCAAATTGTAGAAGTTCTTCTTGCATGGCTTCAATCCATGCTTCATCTGCAAAGGCCTCATCTACCTTTTTTGGCTCAATGTTAGAAACAAATGCAACATGTGTCATGTGTTCTATCTGAGATCTAGTTCTAACACCTGCATCAATATTACCAATGACTTGTGTGTGTGGGTAATGTGTAACTTCAGGAAAAGATTTTGGTAATGAATTTGAAGGGTTATCAACAGAAATAAGTGTATTATCAGATATAGGTGCAATGAGTATATTATCATCATCAATGTGATTGTTATAAGAAAGAGATTCATCATATGTAACATGTAAGGTTTCGACAATAGTTTCTGAACTTTTGTTGTAGACTTATATGCTTTGCTACATAAAGAATAACCGATAAATTTGCCTTCATCCGCTTTGGAGTCAAATTTATCTAAATTATCTTTAGTGTTCAGAATATAGCATTTACAACCAAAAACTCTGAAATAAGATACTTTCGGAATTCGTTGGAGTAGTAATTCATAAGGAGTCTTTTCAAAAGGTTTTCTTATTAAAACTTTATTTTGAATATAGCACGCGGTTTCTATAGCTTCTGCCCAAAAACTTTTTGGAAGGTTGCTTTCACACAACATTGTTCGTGCACACTCTTGGAGTGTTCTATTTTTCCTTTCAACTATCCCATTTTGAGGAGCAGCTCTAGAAAAAGTAAAAGTATGATAAATACTTTGTTCTTCACAAAATCTTTTAAAATGTTCATTTTCAAATTCACCGCCATGGTCATTTCTTAAGGAAATAACTTTCAACGAGTAGAGTCGTTTATTTCTTTTGAAAAATATTTCGAACTCATGGAAGGCATCATTCTGATGGATTAAGAATAATACACACGTATATCGAGTAAAATCATCAACTATAACAAATACTTATTTAGAGTCATAAAGAGACGGAGTTCTAGTCGGGCCAAACAAATCCATATGGAGTAGTTCAAGTGGCCTATTCGAGCTAAGAGCTCCAATGCTCTTAAATATACTTTTATGCATTTTGCCAAGTTGACATGAATCACATATTTTAACCAATTTAAAATTTAATTTTGGAAGTCCTTGCACCAACTCTTTCCTAGATATCGTATCCATGTTTTTGATATTTACATGACCAAAACATCTGTGCCATAGCAAAGGGTCATTTGTTAAAAAAATAAAGCATATATTTGAGTCATACTCATTTAATCTAAGAACATAAATATTTTCAACTCGCTTACCCTTAACAAGAATGTTTTTCATATCCTTGTCATAGACCAAGCAAGAATCAAGTGTAAAAATGACTTTCATACCTTTATCGCATAATTGGCTTATGCTTAACAAGTTGTGCTTTAGCCCACTTACCATGCTTACGTCTTTGATGAGTAGTTTTAAGGGATCGCCGATGTTACCTATGCCAATAATTTTTCCTTTCTTATTGTCTCCAAAAGTCACAGTTCCTCCATTATACATTTTTAGAGAGCTAAGCAGTTTTGCGTTTCATGTCATGTGTGCGGAGCATCCACTAGCCATTATCCACATGTCCTGAAAGAAGGTAATTGGACACATTTGGTACCCACTTATGATTGGGTCCGATTTGTTAGAAAAAATTTATATCATTATGTACAATCCTAAGTGTTGAGTATCAAAGAGATATACATGAAGTATGCGGATACCCTAATAGATGCACATATGGGAGGATCATTTATTAGGAACCCAAATTCGATTTGAATTTGATTTCCTATGCGCAAATGAATCATTATAAAATCCATGCATACTTCTAATCAAATTATGAACATAAATATTTTTATCATGCAAGCCTAAGTGTTTAGGCACCCATATCATATTATTTCTAGCATTGTTTACATTGTGAGGTTTGTGTACAAAATGTGATCTTTGATGTGCATTGTGTACAATATTTTTATGTGCCGTGTTGTGTGATATAGCATGAGGATTATTGTGTGTATTATGTATAACATGTTGATCATGTGAAGTATGAGGTGTATTATGAATATTGTGTCTAGCATTTCTTCCATACATAAAAACATACTTTTTAGCATTGGCATGCACAACATTTACATTTCTACAAATATCACTAGAGATAGAAGCAAGAACATTTTTATTTTGTGTTGTGGAAACATGCTTTTGTGGATGAGTGGCCTTCGCACTTGGATTCGTCTTAAACTCGTCAAGCTTAAGAACTAATTCTTCGTGTTTAAGCTTACTCGTGCTCAAAACATTTTCAAGCCTATCAATTTTATCATTTAAACTAAAAATATAAATAGCATGCTCATTTTTCAAAGAATAATGATCACTCATTAAAGAATTAAACTTGTCCTTCAAGCAATTATGATCATGTACCCGTAGTCCTCCATAAGGATGCACTCCGGAGGAAGGTTTCCATCTGGCATTTCCAGTACCCGTAGTTGGTACCGTTGAAGAATGGAGGCCTCGTAGAGGAATGTCCTTCCATCACCGATGACGCTCCTTCACGGTTCCTGAAGGTGTCATAGTTGGAAGGTGGAGGCACGGTCTTGTTGTCGTTGGCAGACATAGCTGAGTATCTGGCTCCGATACCAAATGTAATGCCCTACCAGCTACTGCACAAGTACTAGAGGGGGGGTGAATAGTACTTTAAAATAATAAGGAGTATAATTCCAAATTAAATTGCAAACAACTACCAAATCAATTTGCGGAAGCTTAAATTGAATGACAACACAAAATTAACAATGCTAACAAACAAAGTTAATGGGTTCGGATCCACCCAAGTCTCCCCGACTTGTTCCCGGTGATCCTACGTCCCAACCACCCGGATCCCCTCCGGATACTTGAGTTAGAAACCCTAACTCAAGATTTCCACTATGAATATCTTGTGAAAAACCTTCACAAGATCAAATCATACATGCAATGGCAAAGTGAATCCCACAACCCGGGATCACAATCTTCTCTCACAACCGAGAGAATCACAAGCAATAATAGAGTTTAAATGAAATAAACAATCTTACCACAAAATCCTATACCTTGAGTTTTTCTTACCCAAATGGTGAAATGAAGGATTTGAGGAAGATGAAGTCACCAAGACCTAGCACCAAGGAAATGAACAGCAATCGGTGCCTAGGAATGAGTTGGAGACTTGGATCAAGCAATAGCTTGAAGAGCTCACCAAGAACAAGCTTCTCTCTAGATCTAGAAATGAGAGAGAATGGGTTTCTTGTGAGGAAGAGAGCTTTAGATTTGAGGGAGAATAGCTATCTCTTTAGAACTCAATGAATCTCTTAATGGCAGCTCTAACCTAGATAGAAATGACCTAGGTTCGTATTTATAGGGTCCCATAAAAACAAGTTAGGTCATTCACCAACGGATAGAAATCTGTGAGACTTAGTCGGTCAAAGAACAATCACTGACCGACTAGTTCATCAACTAGTCGGTCAGCCAAACAACGTGGACCGACTAAGAGTAGATCTGAGAAGAGATAGAATTTCAGACCTAGAAATCTAGTCGGTCCAAGAAGACTGTCTGACCGACTAGTTTCACAACTAGTCGGTCAGCCAATGAACGTAGACCGACTAAGAGGCAAAATAACTTAGTCTGAAAGCAAAGTGACTTAGTCGGTCCAAGAACAAAAGTTGACCGACTAAATTGTCAACTAGTCGGTCACCAAACGTTCTTAGACCGACTAACGGTAAACAGTAGCTTAGGTGAAATTTAGAGTGAACAGTAAGTCACAACTAGTCGGTCAAAGAAGCATCACTGACCGACTAGTTCACAAACTAGTCGGTCGGTGAGTCAACGTAGACCGACTAACTGTAAACAGTAAAGTCCAAGAAATTAAGGAATCAAACTAGTCGGTCCAAGAACAGTTGCCGACCGACTAGATCACCATCTAGTCGGTCAGTACTTGTTCTTGTACCAACTAACATGCACGTACAAATCCGAATCGAAGCGCGACGCTTCGAGGAAGTTAGAATGAACTTGTGCAAGGATCCTAGAGCTACGAAATGAGCGTAATGAAGATAGAAACGTAAGATATACTCAAGGCTTAACAATCTATCAATCGAAATTAAAAGACTATAAATAAAACCTTAATAAACGGTCTTCGAGAGCTTCGATATAATCTTCATAACTTCCAAAGCGTCGCAAGAGCTTCAACGAAGCTTTAGACATGAATATGAGCTTTGGGAAGTGTTGAGATGTCGCTTTGAATGTTCTCGTGAATTTGGCGACGATCTCCAAAACTGCGCTCACAAATTGTTAGTTTATGGATTATTTATGTTTGCTCATCATCAAAACCAAATCCGGGGAGTCCAATATTCAACATTCTCCCCCTTTTTGGTGATGACAAACCAACATAAATAATAATCAAAAATAATAATTCAAATGTAAAATACTTACTCCCCCTGCATTGATGACACGTTAATTCCAAAATGAATATGTATGAATTGCATCAAGCAGACGAGTAAGATATATAATGAGAATCGATTTTTGAAATATCGGATTTTGAAAATCCTTATATGTATCTTAACTCCCCCTGAATCTAACATATCAAACTAGATTCTTGGAAATTGAGTTAAATTTTCATTTGCGCTATTTATTATCATTATCTCTCCCCCTTTGGCATTATCCCAAAAATGGGGGGCATACAACGACAACAACTAGGAAATGTAAAATCCAGCATCGGGAGTCGTAGACATAGACAATGGACCAACTTGACACCAAGGGAATAAGAATGTGGAAATCAAATCAAGGTGTGCCAAAATGTCCATTATCACAAAAAGATCAAAAATCATCAAAAATACCAAATAATTTTTCATTTCTTGAATAATGAAACATACTCTTCAATATTCAATATTCTTGGTTAATTTTGTGCATGGAAAACAATTCTATATAATTATAGAAATATAATCTATTTAACCCAGTTTTTAATCGTCGAGCGACGAATTCACATTTCAAATGCATTCAACGAATATATATAAAACAAATGCACGACGAATAAATGACAAAGTGAATGACGATGAACATATATATATGTAGAGACAACATGAGTACATCCAAAAAGATATCACATCGAATATATGAGGTACATCAAATGAAGTGAGACACATCATCTATATAAACAACCAAAAAAATACATCATCATCATCAACATCGTCATATCATAAAATCCAACTCCGACATCCGGAAAGCACAAAAAAAATACATCACAACATCTCTCAACCCCAGCCTAACCCAAAACACTCTCACTAAGATATATCATCCAAAACGCAGTGGAGAGTCCTCGGAACAGACGATCACGAGGAGGAGGCTGGATCTGCAGCGTCCGTGGGTCCAGTCGACGGAGTGGACTCAGGCTCTGCAGGGAGTAGAGGTGTCTCAACAGATGGAATCGTCGGGGCAGGAGTGGAGATCTCAGCAACAGGCTCAACAGCGGGAATCTCAACAGCAGCAGGGGTCTCGACAGAAGCAGCAGCAGAGGCAGTGTCAACAGCAGCAGGAGAGACATGAGCAGGCTCGGAAGACTGGTCAGCAGCAGGCTCAGAAGGCTGAAGAGCTGAAGCAGAAGGCTCTGGAACACCGGCAGTGGTGCCAACTCCAGGAGCAGAAGTAGAAGTACCAGCAGCAGCAGCAGTGGCCTCATCGCCACGGGCAAAAGAAGTGACAAGCTCGTCAAGCTCCTCATCGTCCATCTCCTCGGCCTCAGACACAGACGGAGGAAGATCAATCCCCATCATACGTGCCATACGGCAGACTACCTCCTCAGTACGAGCCAAACGGGAGTCGTGCTGACGAAGTAGGCGTACGACATCGTCCAATGTAGCAGGGGAAGAGGAGGCTGCAGCAGCAGACGGAGTAGGCTGAGATGCAGATGTGGTAGACCTCTGCACGTGACGAAGTGCCGCTAGAGATTTCTTCACGGCCGTCGCGTTCAGAGGCGTACCCAAAGGACGCTCATCGTCAGGAGGGAGAGGGACTCAGAAATGACGGAATACGAGAGTCAACAGGCAAGGGTATGGAATATGCGCAGACTTATTGGTCTTGCGTATACACTCGAAAGAATCCATCTTATCGAGTATCACGCGAGCCCAATTAATCTCGCACCCCAAGAAAAGAGCGTAGATCAATTTCAAGAACGGCTGGGATGGGAGTGAAGAGGATCCATACTTAGGGAGGAGACATGATTTCAAAATCAGGTTAAGAACCCACGCATTCGGCTTAAAGGATTTCGAAGGAATACCAATGAATGCGGAGGGGATAACCTGGAAAATCTCAGAAAGAATAGACTGATCCAAGGAAGAAATGTCGTCTACGGAAATGTCCGAAGGGAGGAGACCACACGACGAACAACCAAGAATCTCCCCCAAGATTTCTGCCGTGAGAACTATAGGAGTTCCCAAGACAGTCGTCTCAATGGAGTGGCTGGCGTCGTACTGGCCTCGAATACGATTGGCATAGAACAATTTCATGAGGCGAGGATACGGTTTGGGATTGGCCTTAGGGTCGTATCGGAGATAATCTAGAAGGCCACTATAAGACAGAAGATCAGCAAGGCCGAGAAAATCAGAGAACTGAACGTAATGCTCTAACAACAGTGGACAGTGCTCTATACGGTTGTACGCTGCGAGACACTGAGGGTCATCGCGACACAACGATATGTCTACACCGCCAACTGGCATAGGAGCTTTACCCTTAGCCTTACGGGTCTTCGGAGGTGGTGTGGGTTCCCTAGTAGGCTCATCCTCTGGGATAAAATCAGTGTCGGAATCGGGAGGAGTAGCCGGAGTGTGGAGAATAGGCTTTTTGGACTTGGATTTGCGGGGTTTAACTATCGCAGTCCTAGGCTTCTTAGGAGGAGGCGAAGATGGAGAGCCTTGGGTAGACTTGGCACGACGCTTAGGCTTCGGGGGATTCCTAGGGTCGGAAGGCCCTACGGTCATAGGAGAAGCCCCGGAAGAGGCGATAGGAATTCTAGTCTTAGCCATAGCACTACGAGCACAAGCACACGACGATACGATCAAAAACAACCTAGAGATCACAAGCTAACAAACCCTAAGATTCGAAAAACACAAGCCCTAGGTTAGAAATTGAAACCCTAGGAGCTAGAGCTTGAAATCAAGGAAAGCAAACCCTAGAATAGGAAATAGACACCTAGGAGAGGGGGTTTTACCTAGGAGGAGGAGTCGACTGCGGCGGACGGCGGCGATCGACGGAGAAACGGCCGGAAGACGAAGGGTTTCGAGTGGGGTTTGGGGGTTTTCGGGCTTGAGCTGGAGAGAAGACCGACTAATAATGAAATTAGTCGGATGAGATCGAGTATAAGTCGGTCTGGAAGCTAAAAGACACAAATGCCCTAACACACTTAGTCGGTCACAGTTCAAGCACTGACCGACTAGATTACGATCTAGTCGGTCGGTCAATGAGCTTGAACCGACTAAGTCGAAACAGAGGCACAGAGGGATTTTTAGGGCAAGAATTAGTCGGTCGCAGTATATTCACTGACCGACTAGTTTTCAATCTAGTCGGTCGGTAAGTGTACTGAGACCGACTAACGAAAGAAAATGATAGGAGTTAGATATAGGCTTGATCTAGTCGGTCTGAATTCATTTGCTGACCGACTAGATGAGCATCTAGTCGGTTGACAAGTGAACTTAGACCGACTAGAGGAGTCCAAAAATTGAAATTTGATTTCTCTTCACAAACCACTTGGATGAAATATCATAACTCACTCATTAGTCATCTAAATTACCCCATAAATCGTCGAAATCTTAAATACGACATTGAAATACGAATTCGAGCAATAAATTCGAACAAATCACATAAAATTCCCAAAAATTCAATAAATCTAGCATGAATGAAATATCGCGAAATATAATAGCATGCAAGATAATTGAATGAAATATGAATCCTATATCTCGGATTCACCCATAATCCCCAATTCTCGACGCAACCGCACAAAGGAGTCCTCCTTTAGGGGTTTCGTGAAAATATCGGCGATTTGCTTTTGGGTTTCAACGTACACTAATATGATGTCCTTTTTAGCAACATGATCATCTAAGAAATGGTGTCGGACATCTATGTGTTTTGATCGGGAATGGTGCACCGGATTCTTTGAAAGACAGATAGCACTTTGGTTATCCACCATGATAGGACTAGTATCACAATGAATACCAAAATCCTTCAATGTGTGTCTCATCCAAAGAACCTGGGCACAAGCGGCACCGGCGGCAATATATTCCGCCTCGGTGGTTGAAAGTGATACCGAATTTTGCTTCTTGGAAAACCAAGAGACAAGAGAATTTCCTAGAAAATGGCAAGTGCCACTAGTACTTTTCCTGTCGGATTTGCATCCCGCATAATCAGCGTCACTATATGAGACTAACTCATATGTGCTAGATTTCGGATAAAGTAATCCAAAATCTAAAGTGTAACTTAGATAACGGAAAATACGCTTTACCGCTACTAAGTGAGAATCCTTAGGTTGAGACTGATAACGAGCACATATACATACGGCAAACATAATATCGGGCCTACTCGCGGTAAGATAAAGTAAACTACCTATCATACCTCGATATAGACGAATGTCTACATCTTTTCCGCCCGAATCTTTATCAAGATGCGTAGTCGTGCTCATAGGAGTCTTTTTCACGGAGGCATTCTCCATTCCAAATCGCTTTAGCAACTCCACCGTGTACTTCGTTTGGTGGATGAAGATTGCATCGTTCAATTGGCGAATTTGGAGACCTAAGAAATATTTGAGTTCGCACATGTGGCTCATCTCAAATTGTTCCTTCATAACATTAGAAAACTCTTCGCAAAGAGCAAAGTTAGTAGCACCGAAAATGATATCATCAACATAAATTTGAACTAATAATATATCATTATTCGCATGCTTAATAAAAAGTGTTGAATCGGCTTCACCCATTTTAAAATTCAAATCCAAAAGAAAATTCTTTAGGCGGTTATACCAAGCTCGAGGAGCTTGTCTCAACCCATAAAGAGCTTTCTTTAGTTTAAAAACATGATTTGGAAATTTTTCATTTACGAAGCCCGGAGGTTGAGAAACGTAAACTTCCTCAATGACATCTCCGTTTAAAAATGCACTTTTAACATCCATTTGAAATAATTTAAAATTCTTATGGCATGCAAAAGACAATAATAATCTAATTGATTCTAATCTAGCTACCGGAGCGAAGGATTCTTCGAAATCAATACCTTCCTCTTGTCGATAGCCTTGAGCAACTAACCGAGCTTTGTTCCGGACGACGACTTGGTTTTCGTCGGTTTTGTTCTTGAAGATCCACTTTGTCCCTATGACGGTGTGGTTCTTCGATGGCAATGGAACAAGCTCCCATACCTCATTCCTCTCGAATTGAATGAGCTCCTCCTCCATGGCTAAGATCCAAGCGCTATCTTCTCATGCTTCATTAATATTCTTTGGCTCTATCGATGAGGCAAAGGCACAATTTGCGAAGTGGTGAACTTGCGATCTCGTCTTGACACTATCTTCAATATTGCCAATGACTTGCTCATGGGGATGGTCACGAACCGAATGAAGCCGTTTGGGAATACCTTGATCACTAGGAACATTCTCAACAACTTCATTAGTTGGGTTAGTCTCAATAGAATCAATAGAATCATTAGACTTAGAATTATCAAACGAATCACATAAAACATCCAAAGAATCATTATCATTTGAAATTCTAGTTGGAACAAATCCTTCATTAAATGAGACATGAAGCGACTCCTCGATCGTTGAGGTTCGTTTGTTGAATATCCGGTAGGCTTTGCTACGCGTAGAATATCCAACAAAAATCCCCTCATCGGATCTTGGATCGAATTTGTCCAAACTACCATATGTGTTCTTAATAAAACATTTCGAACCAAAAACACGAAAATGTTTAACTTGAGGCAACCTACCAAACAACAATTCATAACAAGTTTGTTTAGTGCCGGGCCTCAAAAGTATTCTATTAAACACATAGCAAGCGGTGTGTACCGCTTCCGCCCAAAATTGATGGCCAAGTTGGCTATCATCAAGCATAGTGCGAGCGCACTCCACTAGCGTCCTATTCTTTCTCTTAACTACACCATTTTGAGGAGGTGCACGAGGGAAAGAGAAGGTGTGAGTAATACCAACTTCATCACAAAATGTCTCAAAAGACTCATTCTCAAATTCACCTCCATGATCACTACGAATAGTGACAATGGTGGTTCCTAAGAGATTTTGTACTTTCTTAACAAAAATTGTGAAGTTTTCAAAAGCTTCATTTTTATTACACAATGAAAATACCCAAGTAAATCTTGAATAGTCATCTACGATGACAAGTCCATACCTTGCATTTCCTAAGGAAGCTACTCTAGTTGGCCCAAATAAGTCTAGATGTAATAGCTCTAGTGGCCGTTTAGTAGAGATGCTTTTCTTAGGTTTAAATGAAGATTTAGGGAGCTTGCCACGTTGACAACAATCACAAAAACTTTTCTTTTCAAAAACAAGCTTCGGAAAACCTTTAATAGAATTTAATTTCAAAAGCTTATAAAGTGTTCCAAAGTTCACATGTCCAAAGCGTCGATGCCATAAGTGTTGTTCACTTGTGTTGGCAACGAGACATTGTTCATATGACTTAGGAAGATCCAAAATATAAATGTCTTTATGACGAGTTCCGGAAAATAATAATTTATCATTATCTTTTCTTAAAATATGACACAATCCTTTCGCAAAACTAACTTTGTAAACTTTGTCACAAAGTTGGCTTACTGAACTGAGATTATGATTTAAACCACTAACAAGATAAACATCACTAATTAAGGGTTTAGAGGGGTTACCGAATTTACCAACACCTACGATGGTTCCGCTCTCGTTGCCTCCAAATACGACGCGGTTTCCATTCGCAATGGGAACCACTCCGGAGAGCAATCGAGCGTCACCCGTCATGTGTTTTGAACACCCGCTATCGAGTATCCAATTCCCCTTGGAGCTAAATTTAAATTTGTTGCTCCTCTTCTTTTTCTTTTCCTTGAGTACCTAAAGATAGACACTTTCATATCATGGTACCCAAGGTCATTGGGTCCAAGGGATTAGACCTTTGGAAGCCAAGTCCAAGTGGACTTAGACTTCCCCACATAATTCTTACTATGCACAACATCCGAAAAATAAGCATTCATATACATTTGTTTTTCGTCCATGCTTGTGTCCTTTGGGCTCCAAATAGTGAATATTTTGGGAGCCATCATCCTATTGGGTGCATGCATGCGACGTTGATTTCTACGTGATGCATGTTGTGGATAGGCATACGGGACATGATGGAATGGTGCACGACGAGAATTATTCATATGATGAGGTGGGTGTACATATGCATGTGTGGGAACACGTGCGTGAGGGTGTCTCACATGGTGTGCACGTGCCCGTGAACGTGTAGCATAGAAATCATCATATGTGTGAGATGGTGAAGTAGGACGTGTGTTCCTACGTGGCATGGTATTGGTGTACATATAAGCATGCCCCTTCTTTGGAGGTCCACCCAAAGTGGGTTTCTTTCCAAAAGAAGGTGTGGACGAGGTGGAAGCACCATTGGTAGATGAACTACCAATAGAGTGTTTGCTACCACTCGTAGAGTCACCGGAAGTTGGCCTAACAAAAGTAGTGGCCGCTTTGGATGGACATCCCATCGTGTACCCTAAACCAATGTGGTGATTGGCCGGAAGTAAGTCACTTAGGATTTTATCCAAATGGTCCTTACCTTTGTTGAATTTGTTAATTCGGCCCAATGTGTTCTCATATTTCTCTTTGAGAGAACGCATAGAAGTATCCAAATTGGATACTTGCGATGTGAGCACATAAACACGAGATTTAAGATTCTCGTTCTCAATACTCAAAGTCGAGTTTTGAGAAGTTAAATCCGCTATCTCATGTTCTTCCGCATCCTCAATGCTAACATGTTCAAGTTTAGATTTGAGATTCACAATCTCATTTCTTAACTCTTCAACAACGGTGTCGTTGTTGGTGATGATATTCTTAGGCGATGTTTGAATGCTAGCTAGGTCATCTTTTACCTTAGTATATCTATTTACTAACTTAGTGTATTTTGACCAAAGTTGAGAGTTAGCATTTCTAAGATCATCCATCGTTACCTCATCGCTTTCGTCATCACTATCATCGGAAGAGGAGGATCCTTGATCGTGCTCCTCTCTTGCCATGAAACACATGTGCGCTTGCTCCATGTGCTCATCGTCCGACTCTCCGCTTGAGGAATCCTCGGAGTCGGTGAAGGTAGCTCCGACAAGTCCCTTCTTGTACCCCTTTTTGTACTTCTTTGACTTGTCGAACTTCGGCACCTTCCACTTCTCTTTTTGCTTGTTTTGAGGACAATCCGCTTTGATGTGTCCTGGCTTATTGCATTTAAAACACAAAGGTGGAGAGGCGTTAGTAGAAGTAAACTTAGATTTTTGTTTGAAGTTACCCTTTCGGAAGAAGCGATTGAACTTCTTTGCCATGAGTGCAATGGATTCCATGTCCATTTCTTCTTCCGAGTCCTCATCATCGGTAGAGGTGGATGAAGCCGCCTTGAATGCAATCGCCTTTTTCTTAGGCGCATCTAGGTTCAAATAGGACTTCATCTTTTCTTGTAACTTCACCTTGCTATCTTTGCGTACCTCTTATGACATCAAAGTACCCATTAGTTGAACAACGGTATATTTATTCATGTCATTACCTTCCTCGATGGCGAAGGTACGTTTTTCCCAAGAAGAGGGAAGTCCTTCAATAATCTTTGAGCACTTCTCCTTTTGAGTGTAGGACTTGCCGAGGGCCTCTAACTTGTTTATTATGTCAACAAAACGAGCGTAATATTCTTTCATCTTCTCGCCCTGTTGCATATGAAACATTTCGTAATCTTTGTTTACGACTACGAGTTTAGAGTCTCTTACCCGACTCGTCCCTTCATGTAGTATGAGGAGAGAGTTTCAAATTTGATATGCACTCTTACATGTGCATATCTTATTGAAGTCCTCGGGCTCCAATGCGCATTGCAAGGCGTTCATTGCCTTGGCATTGCTGACCTCCGCGGCGACCTCCGCGGTTGTCCATTTCTCAAAATCTTCTTCTTTGGGTTCGATGTATTCCTTCATAGTAGTCCTCCATAAGGATGCACTCCGGAGGAAGGTTTCCATCCGGCATTTCCAGTACCCGTAGTTGGTACCGTTGAAGAATGGAGGCCTCGTAGAGGAATGTCCTTCCATCACCGATGACGCTCCTTCACGGTTCCTGAAGGTGTCATAGTTGGAAGGTGGAGGCACGGTCTTGTTGTCGTTGGCATACATAGCTGAGTATCTGGCTCCGATACCAAATGTAATGCCCTACCAGCTACTGCACAAGTACTAGAGGGGGGGTGAATAGTACTTTAAAATAATAAGGAGTATAATTCCAAATTAAATTGCAAACAACTACCAAATCAATTTGCGGAAGCTTAAATTGAATGACAACACAAAATTAACAATGCTAACAAACGAAGTTAATGTGTTCGGATCCACCCAAGTCTCCCCGACTTGTTCCCGGTGATCCTACGTCCCAACCACCCGGATCCCCTCCGGATACTTGAGTTAGAAACCCTAACTCAAGATTTCCACTATGAATATCTTGTGAAAAACCTTCACAAGATCAAATCATACATGCAATGGCAAAGTGAATCCCACAACCCGGGATCACAATCTTCTCTCACAACCGAGAGAATCACAAGCAATAATAGAGTTTAAATGAAATAAACAATCTTACCACAAAATCCTATACCTTGAGTTTTTCTTACCCAAATGGTGAAATGAAGGATTTGAGGAAGATGAAGTCACCAAGACCTAGCACCAAGGAAATGAACAGCAATCGGTGCCTAGGAATGAGTTGGAGACTTGGATCAAGCAATAGCTTGAAGAGCTCACCAAGAACAAGCTTCTCTCTAGATCTAGAAATGAGAGAGAATGGGTTTCTTGTGAGGAAGAGAGCTTTAGATTTGAGGGAGAATAGCTATCTCTTTAGAACTCAATGAATCTCTTAATGGCAGCTCTAACCTAGATAGAAATGACCTAGGTTCGTATTTATAGGGTCCCATAAAAACAAGTTAGGTCATTCACCAACGGATAGAAATCTGTGAGACTTAGTCGGTCAAAGAACAATCACTGACCGACTAGTTCATCAACTAGTCGGTCAGCCAAACAACGTGGACCGACTAAGAGTAGATCTGAGAAGAGATAGAATTTCAGACCTAGAAATCTAGTCGGTCCAAGAAGACTGTCTGACCGACTAGTTTCACAACTAGTCGGTCAGCCAATGAACGTAGACCGACTAAGAGGCAAAATAACTTAGTCTGAAAGCAAAGTGACTTAGTCGGTCCAAGAACAAAAGTTGACCGACTAAATTGTCAACTAGTCGGTCACCAAACGTTCTTAGACCGACTAACGGTAAACAGTAGCTTAGGTGAAATTTAGAGTGAACAGTAAGTCACAACTAGTCGGTCAAAGAAGCATCACTGACCGACTAGTTCACAAACTAGTCGGTCAGTGAGTCAACGTAGACCGACTAACTGTAAACAGTAAAGTCCAAGAAATTAAGGAATCAAACTAGTCGGTCCAAGAACAGTTGCCGACCGACTAGATCACCATCTAGTCGGTCAGTACTTGTTCTTGTACCAACTAACATGCACGTACAAATCCGAATCGAAGCGCGACGCTTCGAGGAAGTTAGAATGAACTTGTGCAAGGATCCTAGAGCTACGAAATGAGCGTAATGAAGATAGAAACGTAAGATATACTCAAGGCTTAACAATCTATCAATCAAAACTAAAAGACTATAAATAAAACCTTAATAAACGGTCTTCGAGAGCTTCGATTGAATCTTCATAACTTCCAAAGCGTCGCAAGAGCTTCAACGAAGCTTTAGACATGAATATGAGCTTTGGGAAGTGTTGAGATGTCGCTTTGAATGTTCTCGTGAATTTGGCGACGATCTCCAAAACTGCGCTCACAAATTGTTAGTTTATGGATTATTTATGTTTGCTCATCATCAAAACCAAATCCGGGGAGTCCAATATTCAACAAGTTTTTAGGCAGAACTCTGCTGAAAGATTATAAGATTACAAAAACAAATATCTTTACACAAATATTGATCTTTACAAAGCGGATATAAACAAAATAATTAACTTTCAATAATATGAACAAATTACAATTTGTTAGCAAATAAAGAATGCAAGAACAAGTATAACAATCGCAGAAGAATGCAAACGCAAACACAGAGATTTTTATCCTGGTTCCCCGCAACTTGGGTACGTCCAGTCCTCGACCAATCTGGTACGAGATTTTCCACTATTGCCTTAGCAATACAAGCACCTAACTTCACTCGTTAGGATTTCCCAAACACCTAGCCTTGACCAGGATTTCCAACCACCTAGACTTATCTAGGATTTCCAACTCTCTTTCAACAAAGGGGAAATCACAAATAAGAACGATTTCCAACTCACCACAAAAATTAGTGGAGTTTGGATTTACACCTTGAATTCTATAGCCAAAGTAAAATATAACATGTGTATTACGTGGCTAAAAGAATTCAAATCGATCTTTTAGATCACACAAAGATATAGAATGATTCTTTGTGATCTAGATCGTTTGTTTTCAAAAATCCTTTTAATAGATAAAAATGAAGAGTACGGATTTTGAAAAACGATTTTAATAGCCAAGTAGAATATGATCTCAAAAAGATAATAGCTATGAAAAAAATTAGGAGATCAGAAATTAAAACAAATTTTGGCTAAAAAATAATTAGAGCAGAATTGAAAAAGAGATCTGAGAATTTTTGCACAAAAGAGATTTTGGAATTTGATATTGAATAATATATTGTTGTATGAAAAGATCTCATAGAGTCCTCTATTTATAGTGATAAGAGAGAATTCAAATTTCAAATGAAGTTTGACTTTTATCCCAAAAATTAAGGATAAAAGAATAAAATCAGGAGATCAAAACCTTTAAAATTTGCCAGCTGGTAGTCGACTCCCTAGGAGTGGTAGTTGACTCCCAGATCGTTTCATTTGAAAATTGCTTCTAGCTGGTAGTCGACTCCCTCGTTTGGTAGTCGACTCCCAGAGCAATTTCTCCTGAAATTTTAGTTAGCGGAGAGTGTAGTCAATTATTGGGTGTAATAGAGATTGACTACTAGGATATGAAAAATCTAGCAATTGCTCTCAAGAGTTCAAAATGATTTTAAAACATTTATTTTTGTGTGTGTGCTATATCTACTTTGGCTTTAACATTATCCTAAGAACTCACACACTATACTTAAGATAAGACCTTCGGGAAGCTAATCTGGTGGAAGCTTGCTTCTCCTGAATTTGAGTTCCTTCTTCATTTAGGCTTGAGCACGTACTTCATCTTATGTTTGATGTAGAACTAGCAAATTCGTCTTAGTCTCGAGTGTGGTTGAGTTTCTTTGGAGTATGCGTAAAGTCACCATTTGTCGTATAACATGCACACTTGTAGTGTAGTTAGTACACTAACATCATTTGGTGTGCTCATCATCAAAACCACTTAAGGGTGGGATTCAATTTCCCATCACCTGTGATTACTTGGCCCGTAGCTTCAGCCTCTTCCATCGTCATTGTATAAGCTTGGCACCTCGGGGGTGGCGCCTGTTGTCGGGCTTGCTGGAACACTCGCTGCAGGGGAGGGAGTGGTTGTCGTTGCTGAGCAAATGGTGGTGGTCGCTGCGGAGCATTCCTGGAAGGGGCATTGGCCGGAGCAGAGTTAGGAGGTGGAGGCATCCTTGGGCACTCCCTTGCTGCATGGTCCTTCAACCCACAGATCAGGCAAAGGTTCAGAAAGGACAGACATTCGGACCGAAAGTGCTCTGGCTTCCCGTAATGATGACACACCTAACGTGGTGGGGGGGCCTGCCTCTTGAATTGCGTCTGTTGGGTAGGTCAGTACATCTGATTGGGCGGGGGTCATCGGCTGGGTCCAGCAGCAGGGGTTGGAGGTGGTGGCCTTCTGGGAGGGGCAACCATCTCACGCCTTTCTTCTCTCTCAATGAACTCGTGTTCACGAGCTGCAGCCAGGACATCGGTATGAGTGCATAGTTGACGTCCAACCAAGTTCCATCAAATCTATATGTTTAGCCCTTGCTTGAAGCGTTGGGCTTGGTTCGGGGGGGGGGTGGCGACCATCCCGGGAGAAAAACGGCCCAGCATTGTGAATTGTGCATCATACTGTTTCACAGACATGGAACATTGCTTTAACCCGACGAACTGAGCTTGCAGTTCCATCTGAGCTTCGGATGAGAAGTATTGGGTGTGGAAGTGGTCGGTGAATGTCACCCAGTCGATTGGTCGTTGTAGACGACCTTCAGTGGAGCTCCACCAGACTGTGGCTCCGTCAGTCAGTTGGGATTTTGCAGTGTCCACCCATGCATGTTCTGTGATTTGAGCGGCTCTCAAATTATCTTCGGTTCTTTACAGCCATTCTTTGGCCTTTAGAAGGCCATCCACACCATTCCAGGTCTTCAGGTGGAGTGACCGGAATTGTTGTATACTTCCTTCGTGCTTGTACTCTCCTCGAATAGCTTGAACCAGCTCTCGTAATGCGAGATCAGATATCTTATGCACCATGGGAGGAGATTCATTGCTGGTCTGGTTAATGGCTCAGGACAGATTAGCTCCGTCGAGACTCTTGGAAGTGTTTCCATCCATCGTTTGAATGTCACACCTACATACATAGAAAAATGTCAGCTTAATCGAGTATCGTATACGGTACATCCTGATTTTACTATACTTACGAGGTATTTTGCGCGGACCTGCATGGACCACCAAACTTGTAACGACCCGCTCTCGGGGGCCTGTTACTTATTTGGTTTATTTGCAGGTCTGCAGTTTATCAGTGAAATCAATATAGCCACGATGCAGAGACGTACAATAATACTCAAACCAGCGCACATTATTACAGTCCACAAATTAAAAATACAACGGCAAACAACTCTCTCACACCAAATACATGAAAGAAATTGTAGAAATGAAATGTGAATAAGAAAATACATAATACAACACATACACCAAGACAAGCAGCTAAAACTCTGCAGCCTCCGGGTCAATCTCTGGCTCCTCAAAACTCAGGGGCCGCTTCTGTGATCTGGTCGTCGGCTGTCGGTGCCATAAATGAAACCGTAGGTAAGTCACAACAATTCTAAACATAGAAAAGAAGCAGTGCACAAGTATGGCAAAAAGGTAACTACGTACAACAAACCAGAGAGAAAGTAAAGTACTAAGCAACAACTGTACACAACTAGGTAGCAAAGGTAAACAGAATGGAAAGAGAGAACAAATTGTACTGTGGTAGTGCAAGTGTAAAGCAAGCTAAGCAAGTGAAGTATGCTACTGCTGTAGCTAAAAGTACGACAAGTAAATCACTTGTGACTGCACAGGTGTGGTAAGTAAAGTGCATGTAATTGCATAAAGTAGAAGGTGGGCGTGCAAGTACGAAAAGCAATGTATCAGAGCAAACATGGTGATAGCAGTAGTGAAACTAGCAGTCATGAACTGTAACGATAATAAGCATGCAAAGTACTGAATAAGACATACAATCAAAGGTTATTTTGGTGTTGGCAGTAATTAACTATACTACGTGACGTGACTCATGTAGGAAAGTATGATATGCAACCATTGGTCACCTCCATGCCACGGGGAGCAAATCCCAGGCGTCAACCACAATATACTTTGAAAAAATGAGACGAGACGAGACGAGAGAGAGTGACTCAGGTCATGATCGGTCCATATTTTACACCTTTTTTCTGCATATTTGCATACCATTTCGGTTGCTCATATTGCGATTTTCACGATTATTCGATGATATTGTGTCACTTTTCACTATTTCTTGTTTTTGTCGGATTTCAGGAAATATGAGCAATTGGGAGCAAAAATGAGCTTAAAGGACTTGCACACGTAACGGAGCATCGCTCATGGACTTATTGAGGGCCTATCAGGATAGAAGACGAGTGAAAGAAGAAAGAACGTCGTAGGTGCGACGAGGAAGCGAAATGATGAAGATTGGGCATTTTCAGCATGCCACTCGGCCGAGTGAAGGAGTCACTCGGCCGAGCAAAGAAGCCCGCTCGGCCGGCCAGATCGGACACGCAATTACTTGAAGATTAGCGTGCACTCGGCCGAGTGACGACATCCCACTCGGCCGAGTATGGAGACACCACTCGCCCGAGTGGCACACGATCGACGGCATCCAAAAGACCAGACTTACTGTAATCCGTCAGTCGACTACGAGCTCTGACTCGGCCGAGTACCAAAAGCCCCTCGGCCGAGTGACATTTGCCGCTCGGCCGAGTGATGCCGAGGACACGCAGCGCCCAGATTTTCAGATAGCCTCTCACTCTTTTGAAATCTGCTATCATTCCAGCAATCAAAGATTTTTTCTCATATTTTTTATGGATAGTAGGCTTCATGACGGTTCCAAGGCCGCCAAGAACGTGCAAATCGGAGGTCGGATGAAATCTGGAGAATTTCTGCAAGTCGATGCTGCAGTGCTGGAATTTCCACTCGGCCGGGACACATGTTCCACTCGGCCGAGTGCGGCCTGGGCCCAGATTTTAAGTTGCGGTTTGGGCTGTTTTTGGGCACGAATTTGAGGGGTTTTCTAGGGTTATTTGCTAGGGTTTTGGGAGACTATATAAGGGTTTTGTAGCCACCATTAGAGGAGGTTCCCAACATGTTTTCTTAGGGATTCTTTTGGAGGTTAGGCCATGCCCTAGGCCCCCTCTTGGATCTAAAAGCTTGTATTTTGGATTGAAGATCTTCATCAAGCTAAGTATTTTGTTCTTATTGTTTGAATCTTTGTTTTTCTATCTTTTTGTATGCAAGCAATGATTTTTATTGATTCTCATATCGTTATTGCTATGCTAGAGTAGATTTGTTGTTCTAGGGCATGGGGATGAACCCTATGGATCTAATTTCAGATTTGTGATGAATGAATTTCTAAATTGCTAGAATTGCTCGGAGGTTAGGTTGTGATTGATTTATTACGGATAGCTAGGGATTTCCATCGATCTAGGGTTTGCAAGAGATTGGATTCTAATCGATGGGAAGGCCTAGATATTCGATTTAGGTTTATAATCGAGATTCTCTAGACTTGGTTTGCAAGAGATTGGACCAAAGCTAGGATTTTTATTATAAATCTATACCCATATTCGTTTGCAAGAGATTGGACGAATACGAACTATCACAACCTAGATCGTAACTCGAGTTTGCACGAGAGTGGGCTCGAGGAGCGATTGAACGATGATGTCGATCCTAATGCTAGTGGCTTAGGCTAGGGTTTGCAAGAGATTGGGCCCTATCCTAGGTTTGCTATAGACCGGCAATAGCACGAGAGCGTGAGCTTGGTTCTCTATTCAGTTACGACTAGTTCACCTCAACGCAAGTCTAGTAATATTGAGATTCACTATTTACAATGATGTATGACGATCCGTAGTGGGAATTCCCTAGCCCTAGACACTTTTATTATATTGTATTTGAATCGATATTTGACCGAATTCTTTATCACCGACACCGACATCCACCACCATTTCCATTATATCATTCCATAACCATCTCCACCAATAAAACATTCGTAGTCAAACCAACCTATGATAGATTGGAGCCAACACCACCTCCTCGTGTTCGATACCCGCTCGCCACTTGACCGTGCGCTTGCGGTAAAACTACAATCGTTCTCCGGGTGTATATCCGGGGCCGATCAAGTTTTTGGCGCCGTTGCCGGGGAGGTGTTTCCCGTTGGGTGCCAATTTGTCACAATTAGGTTGATTAGACTACGAAAAAAAATTAATTAACAAAAAGAAATTTTCACCCCCGCCACCATTATTATCATTTCCATATTCTTTTGTGCCACTGATATTTTTCTCCAGGTATTTATCGTTGTTTTTCAGGTGTTATGGATGGTTTTATATGGACCACAAATTTTGAGGAGGAAGCATTTCGGAACTTATTGGAGGGCCTCTTTGAGTCAGTGAGGTTCACCGGTTCAGAGAGCATTATAGCAGGTGATGCATTTGATCTACGATTTGCAGATTTTGTTATGAACCATGTTTCAGATGCAAGAACAATTGAGGAGGACATCCATGTCAGTCTTGAGGGGGATAGACTATATTTTTGGATTGCTCGCGGGCATTCCCCTCCGCATTATGCATCCCCACAAGTTGACACACATGAGCAGCCAGCATCACCATTCCAGAGAGAGCCTACGTTGATAGTTCACGAGGAGGCAAGACATGCGGAGCCAGAGCATTACAATACTGAGGCAGCACTTTGGGACGAGGGCAACTTCATTCAGATAAATCCAGTCTTGCCCACCTGTAGTTGAGCTTCCGCAGCCACCTCTACCTTCCACTGAGGCTGTGATTATATGGACCACACATTTTTATGCGTATCTCGATGAGATTCTTGGACGGCAGGCTGATGACATTGATGCTTCCACATCTGAGGAGACAACGGTACCAGGCAGGGATGCAGCCACTTCTGATGAGAGAACTACGATGAGATACTCAGGGCGTGTTGCTACAGAGCCGGGTTTCACCGTCGTCACTCCCCCACCCACAGACACAGCTAGTCCATACGATGGGTGGATGGATGGAGATGATTCAGATGGAGAAGACATTGATGTTATTTACCTCGCAGAGCCGAAGCATGCTTTTGAGGAGGCCTTACACACGGAGCCAGAGCTTATCACCGAGGAGGTCGTGCATCAGGACGAGGACACAGCCATTCATGAGGATCCCGAGCACTACCCTCCTCCATTAGAGCTTCCGCAGCCACCTCATCCTTTCACTGACGCAGAGGACTATCCCACAGAGCTTACTGCTCCCACTCAGGGAGATATTTTTACCCACTCCATTTCTGAATCATGCATTCCATTTGATATTTATTTTGATTCAGATATTTTTGACACGTCATACCTTTTGCAGCATACATATGATTATGGACCGGAGGTATGCTTGGACGTGTCACAGTTTGACGAGCCTATCGAGGAAGTCCACACATATGATCTAGATTTACCTGAGCAGCTTAGAGAGGACATCATGGAGACACCTATCACAGCACGGGAGGATATTAGATTATTTCCAGGGAAGTATCGTCTACCATTATTTATTTCATATATTTCTATAGATGATCCTCTTTGGGATACTTTTATTACGAGGGTGAATTTTTTGCGACGAACTGATGCATCCTATTCTCTGCAAGGTACAGGTGGAGTCCTTGTGGGAATGCTGGAGGATGCATTGCTAGAGTTCGTTGGAGTCCGTGGACATACGTGCCTGGCGGAGCCACGGAAAGAGCAGTTGGAGCAGTTGCCTGCACCGGCAAAGATACTGGATCCGCCTTTTTTGCTATAGGTGATATCAATCCAGTAGTGTAGAAATTTTTATGCTTTCAATAAACCCGAATCCTCTCGACAGCGAGGGGACCGTATAGATTTGATTGAATAAATTTCACCTCTTATGACGGCAACAAAAATTTTTACACCCCAAACCCATTTTAAATATTAATTGCCCTCTTCATATTTTGATGTGTCACATCCTTTTGCTCACCCCATTCGAGCATTTCTTTCAAGTGAATACTCACATTCTTATTCGTTTGACTCAATCTCGCTTAGCAAAGCCATGACATTTTTGATCGAGTTATTTGAATAGGATTGTTTGGTATAAGCTTGGGGGAAGGCGCTCTCATGCATCATTGTATGTGCATGTAGTTGCATTAGGATTTCATGACATTCATTTCATCATTTTTCTTTCACCTCCCTCATATTTATTGTTGTTCCTCATATTTTTCCTTTTATGATCACATTGAGGACAATGTGAAGTTTAAGCTTGGGGGAGTGCATTTCCATGCCATTTAGATGCATTAGTTGCATTTTTAATTTATTTTAGTTTTACTTTATTTTAGTTTTTTTAGTTTTTTTTTTTTAATTTTTCAAAAATTTTGCATCATCTTTTTGATTTTTCCATCTTATTTTCCTTTTATGTGTGTTCATGCATCATATTGTGTGCCTCTTTTTTCTTTTCTTTCCTCTCTTTTATTTTATATCTTTATTTTCTTTTCCTCCTTTTGCTAGATTTGTTCCTTATGATGACATCTCTTATTTCTTTAAGTAGCCATCACGATAATTATTATTCCTTGCCATGCCATTTAGAGTATTCCATAGTCTTGCTATGCACCTGAGCTTGCAAATCTATTTCTTTTGATGATTCATCTATATGAATGCATGATATTAATTGAAGCTGAATGTATTGATTAGTGTTTGGTATGCTTTTGTTGGAAATGCACCAAGATTCACGCATCATTAGTTTATCTGAAGCATCAGTTTTATTGTCTTATTCACCTTCTGTTGCATGCCTGATATGGTTGTAAACTTTACCGCTTGACTTCGCTTTTTATTGAGATGATTGAGAATATCCATGCTTACATATGAGTTTTAGTTGAAGTATTATTTTATTGAACCGTTCGTGCACATCTTAGAGTGAACCGAGTGTTACATTATTTCTTTCTCCACATATATCTTTTTATTCTCTACATGTCACTTGAGTTCACCTCCTAAAGCCACTTATATCGCATCTATTTCCCAAAAATCCCCACAAAAGAAAAAGTTAGCTCCAAAAAGTCCAAAAAAGCCAAAAAGGAGCCAAAATCTAAAAATACAAATCAAATTGCTCCTACAAAAATCCAAGAAGAAAAATGAGAAACAAAGTCCAAAAGAAAAAAAAATATTTCTCTATCTCATTATTGGAGCCACAACATACTTGGGAAAACCAAGGCAAAAATCCCATTTTCCACTATCATATTCCTTTAGATGTGATGCCTCAAGCTAAGCTTGGGGGGGGTTGAATTCATTTGACCATATGAGTGAGTACGACATTAGAGTGGAGAGGTGCACGAATGGGGAAGTTTGATAATGCTGAAACTTAGCAAAATACCTTAGTTATGGAGATTTCTTATGAATCGATATAAATATGTGAATGCCATGATTTATTCCATTCTCCATTGCATGTTTGGTGTGATTCTTATATGCTTCATTTATAACTTTTGATTGAAAAGTGCATTGCCAACATTTGTATATTAAATCCTATGAAATGCGTGACGTGGATATGAATTGATTGTATGAATTTAGAGAATCCCTTTTGTTGTTCTTAAAAGCTTGCAAGTACCATGTTTATGTAAGAAATGAAATCCTTATAGCATGCGATTCGTATTTTCCAAGTTATCGTGATGTGTAGCTTATGGCTTGAGATCTGAGAGAATAATCTAGCGACCCCTTCCACCTCATGTTCTTTCTTTTCCATTTCATTTTCTTTGTTTTCATCTCCCGAGTTCGTCTCTCTACTTATCTTCCTCGAGGACGAGTAAGAGGTAAGCTTGGGGGATTTTGATCGGTCCATATTTTACACCTTTTTTCTGCATATTTGCATGCCATTTCGGTTGCTCATATTGCGATTTTCACGATTATTCGATGATATTGTGTCACTTTTCACTATTTCTTGTTTTTTTCGGATTTCAGGAAATATGAGCAATTGGGAGCAAAAATGAGCTTAAAGGACTTGCATGCGTAACGGAGCATCGTTCATGGACTTATTGAGGACCTATCAGGATAGAAGATGAGTGGAAGAAGAAAGAACGTCGTAGGTGCGACGAGGAAGCGAAATGATGAAGATTGGACATTTTCAGCATGCCACTCGGCCGAGTGAAGGAGTCACTCGGCCGAGCAAAGAAGCCCGCTCGGCTGGCCAGATCGGGCACGCAATTACTTGAAGATTAGCGTGCACTCGGCCGAGTGACGACATCCCACTCGACCGAGTATGGAGACACCACTCGCCCGAGTGGCACATGATCGACGGCATCCAAAAGACCAGACTTACTGTAATCCGTCAATCGACTACGAGCTCTGACTCGGCCAAGTACCAAAAGCCCCTCGGCCGAGTGACATTTGCCGCTCGGCCGAGTGATGCCGAGGACACGCAGCGCCCAGATTTTCAGATAGCCTCCCACTCTTTTGAAATCTGCTATCATTCCAGTAATCAAAGTATTTTTCTCATATTTTTTATGGATAGTAGACTTCATGACGGTTCCAACGCCGCCAAGAACGTGCAAATCGAAGGTCGGATGAAATCTGGAGAATTTCTGCAAGTCGATGCTGCAGTGCTGGAATTTCCACTCGGCCGGGACACATGTTCTACTCGACCGAGTGCGGCCTGGGCCCAGATTTTAAGTTGCAGTTTGGGCTGTTTTTGGGCACGAATTTGAGGGGTTTTCTAGGGTTATTTGCTAGGGTTTTGGGAGACTATATAAGGGTTTTGTAGCCACCATTAGAGGAGGTTCCCAACATGTTTTCTTAGGGATTCTTTTGGAGGTTAGGCCATGCCCTAGGCCCCCTCTTGGATCTAAAAGCTTGTATTTTGGATTGAAGATCTTCATCAAGCTAAGTATTTTGTTCTTATTGTTTGAATCTTTGTTTTTCTATCTTTTTGTATGCAAGCAATGATTTTTATTGATTCTCATATCGTTATTGCTATGCTAGAGTAGATTTGTTATTCTAGGGCATGTGGATGAACCCTATGGATCTAATTTCAGATTTGTGATGAATGAATTTCTAAATTGCTAGAATTGCTCAGAGGTTAGGTTGTGATTGATTTATTACGGATAGCTAGGGATTTCCATCGATCTAGGGTTTGCAAGAGATTGGATTCTAATTGATGGGAAGGCCTAGATATTCGATTTAGGTTTATAATCGAGATTCTCTAGACTTGGTTTGCAAGAGATTGGACCAAATCTAGGATTTTTATTATAAATCTATACACATATTCGTTTGCAAGAGATTGGACGAATACGAACTATCACAACCTAGATTGTAACTCGAGTTTGCACGAGAGTGGGCTCGAGGAGCGATTGAACGATGATGTCGATCCTAATGCTAGTGGCTTAGGCTAGGGTTTGCAAGAGATTGGGCCCTATCCTAGGTTTGCTATAGACCGGCAATAGCACGAGAGCGTGAGCTTGGTTCTCTATTCAGTTACGACTAGTTCACCTCAACGCAAGTCTAGTAATATTGAGATTCACTATTTACAATGATGTATGACGATCCGTAGTGGGAATTCCCTAGCCCTAGACACTTTTATTGTATTGTATTTGAATCGATATTTGACCGAATTCTTTATCACCGACACCGACATCCACCACCATTTCCATTATATCATTCCATAACCATCTCCACCAATAAAACATTCGTAGTCAAACCAACCTAGGATAGATTGGAGCCAACACCACCTCCTCGTGTTCGATACCCGCTCGCCACTTGACCGTGCGCTTGTGATAAAACTACAATCGTTCTCCGGGTGTATATCCGGGGCCGATCAGGTCATAGCTCCCACACTTTCTCTACAATGAGTTACCCTAAACCCCAGTGTCGTGTGTATCAGTTACATGTTTCTTATGAGATATTCCTTTAGACATTTCACGAGATATTCCACGAAATATTCCGTAAGACATTCCACGAGATATTCCATAAAACATTCCACAAGATGTACCACATGATATTATTAGTTTCTTGTTTACGATGATAGTTAAACTAGAACCACTGGTCGACTTTCTTAAACTAAAGCAATGTGGATGCTAATAAATTTGAAGATAAAGACAAGTCCAATAAACATGGAACACAAAAATTATTAGTTTAAAGTTCATACGAGTACACTAGCTAATTTTCCAAATCTAGAATTTACTGTGACTTACAGATCTCGAGGTGATGATAGTGAGCCGGGATTAGATCTAGTGCTGGTGCACGAGAATTGTACATGTAAACACAAGAAACAATCGGTGAAAGAATACATTCTTTTCTATTTATTTAACTCGGTCGTTTTGATTTTTAAACTGATTGAAACGGTGTCGGAAAATTTTCTAAATTTTCATATAGGCTAAATATGATGAAAATAATTTTACTACAGAATGAAATATTTTTCAGAAGCTTCTAGTAACTCTTATAATTTTTAGAAGCTCAAAAATTAATTTAAAAACTAATCTTACTTAAGTAACGTAATCATTCAATAATTTATCCTGGATGCAATACATGTCAGAATGGTTCAAGTGAGCAGTCAAAACGACCGTCTCGAAGAGTGCTACAACATATATTTTTCTCACGTATCTGTTTATGTGAAAAGAAGAAGTTACAGATTTTTAAAAGAAATTTACGTATTTAAGTTTTAGGGTTAAAAATTTATTCTGGAAAAACTAAACTTCTGATTGAGATGAAACTAGCTCCATTGGATCAAGAATATCATTTCTGATTTTCTGGAGCTGGTCTTGCATTTTTCTGAGGCTTGTATATTTAGTTATGAATTTAAAACCAATAATACCCATTTAATAATTATTTTAAAATACCGTATATACGGAAATACGTTTTCATATTTAATGAAATACGTTTTCTTATTTCACTAACCCTCCGTTTTCTCGTCGACAGTTGAACTGACGGGGGCTTCGTCGACGGCACGGCATCGAGGGCGGGGCGGCGAGCTTCGCGGCGGGGCGGCAACGGCGTCGAGGTGCAACGGCGGCGGCGACTCGATCGCGTAGCGCGGTGGCATCGACAGGACGTCGGTGAAGCTCGTCGTCGGGGATCGGAGAGGGGGAGCGGGGAGCTACGGCGGTGGGCATTGTTGGAGAGGCGGCGTTTGAAGCGGCGGTTGAGAGGCGCCGTGAGGGGCCGGCGAGGACGAATGGAGAAGAGACGGCGTCGAAGGGCTTCAAAGGGCGTCGAAGGGCAGGAGGCGCTTGTCGGAGCTGGGGCGTGGAGAAGGGCATTGGCGGGGGTTGCTTGCAGTGGCATATGGCTGAGGTGGAGCGGCGATGGCGGGAGACGGCCGGAGGGCGACGGTCGGACCACCGGAGGGAGCGAGTGCGTGAGAGGGATTGTGAGAGAGAGGGGTTGTTATGGGTTTTACGCGGGTTGGGTTTTAAACGCAACAAAGAGGGGGGAGAGAGAGAGAGAGAGAGAGGTTACTGTGTGGGTTATTAGAGGAAGAGGGGGTTTAATAGGATTAGGGAATGACAATTTTGTAATTAGTGGGGGAGACAAAGGATTAATGGGGATGGTTGGGATCCTGAAATTTTGGATCTCAACCAGCTAAAGGAGGTGGGTTAAGGGGGTGGTTGGGGGATTAGGGTAGAAGTAATTAGGTAAAAGTTAGTTAGTAATTGTAAAAAGGTCATTAGTGAATGTAATTAGTGAAACCGGAGGAATACAACCCTGTTTTCGCATACGACTCCGAAAAATTATGAAAACATACCCACGGGATCGTATCTTCGCGAGGATCGCGAATACGAAATCCATTTTGGGGTTTGAGCTACGGAGATACTAGTTTTAGGCCAAAACGTTTAAGAAGCGGGTTTGCGGGTTCTAGGTTGATTTGATATCAGAAAATTACGAAATTAAACTTAGAGCCCTCAATGGTCATATGATGATACAGTAGAAGTTTAAAAATGTTTTGATGATGTTTGTATTAGAAATTAATTCATTAAGCCAAAACAGTAATAATTAAAAATGGATTTTTATCAAAATTGTTTAGAGGTATTTGATGAAAATCGAACTTACTGAAATACACTATAACTAGTTTAATGCTTCAAAATATTTTTATAAGAAAATTTTGAAATCATTTTTGATATAAAACTCCCGAATAACCATTATAAAGAAATTTTAAAATGTGAAAATATGTTAAATACGTAAATAGATGTGTTGATGAAAACGGGTTATTACTTGTCTTTAGATTGAACCCAACCAGCTGCTCCTGAATCTTGATGTTTAAGCCCTCCTGGAAGCTCTGAGCTCTGTCCAACGGATCAGTCATCATATTCTTTGTAAACGTAAAAAATAACTTGTTAACAAATTACATACACCATACATGTCAACTCAATATATGGAATACACACCTGCTGAGCCTAGAAAACTCAGCATTGTACTGTTCCATCATCATGGAGTCCTGCCATAAATTCATTTGCGCCTTAAGCTTCCTCTTTGCCTCTGGTGAGAAGTACTATGCATTGAAGATCTCCTTGAAGGTCTCCCATGCGATCGGTTGAACTAGTTGGTTTTCTTTAGAATCCTACCATGCTGTTGATCACTCCATATTTTACACCTTTTTTCTGCATGTTTTCATGACATTTTGATCGTCCATATTGCATTTTTCATGATTATTCGACGATATTGCGATGCTTTTCAATACTTCTTGTTTTTGTCGTATTTCAGGAAATATGGAGCGATTTGGAGCAAAATTGAGTTCAAAGGAGTTTCACGCACTTTGGAGTGTCGCCCACGGCTTATTTGAGGACTTATCAGCGATGGAGGATGAGCGGAAGAAGAAGGAATTTGATAGGAGCGACGAGGAAGCGAAAAGGAGAAGAAATAAGCTTAGGAGCACCTCACACGGCCGACCAAGACTGGTCATTCGGCCGAGTGATGGATCACACTCGCTCAAGTAGAACGGATCCGCACCGAAGATTTCAGACGTTCACTCGGTCGAGCAAGTAATTCCATTCGGCCGAGTAAGAAAGTTCACTCGCCCGAGTCAGTCAGGGAATTCAGACAGAAAAGAGCCAAAGTTACTGAAAAATCTAAGGAAGCTCACTCGGCCGAGCATGATTGCTACTCGGCCGAATGAAGAAGACTGATCGGTCGAGCCACCCCGAGAGACGGACCCCTGAAAACACCGAAGTTACTGTTATTTTACAGGGTTTTTCACTCGGGCGAGTGACAAGGGTCACTCGGCCGAGTGACCATCTCCGCCTGCTGCTAGGAATGCGAATTCTAGGCTGCGCAGGGGCAGTTTTGTCACGATTTTTTTGGACGATTTTGGCTTGTATTTAAGCCCTGTTTTACCCGAGTTTTAGAAGAGACTTGAATTATTTTTAGAGAGTTCTTTTAGGTTTTAGACGGCTATTCTTTGGAGAAATCTCAGCTAGAGATCATTGACTACGTCATTGGTTTGTTCATCTTGTTTAAAACTCAATTTTTATGAATTGTTTCTCTTTTGCAATGAATTGTGCCATGATTATTATTGTTATTTCTGAGATTTTCATGATGATTAGTGAGTAGTTTCGTCGTTCTAGGGCCTAGGGATGAACCCTATGGACCCGATCTTTGAATTGTGATGAATCTATGGATTTGTTGCTAGAATTGATAATGGTTAGGTTGTGATTGATATATTACGAGTAGATAGGAATTCATATCGATTGGGATTTGCAAGAGATTAGATCCCAATTGATAGGAAGGCCTAGATATTCGATTTAGATTGATAAATGAATTTCTCTAGACTTGGTTTGCAAGAAATTGGACCAAAGCTAGGATTTTTAATTATGAGTCTATATTAGTATTCGTTTGCAAGAGATTGGATGAATACGAATTATCATAACCTAGATCGTAGCTCGAGTTTGCACGAGAGTGAGCTAGAGATGCGATTGGACAATGATGTTGTTCTTCACGCTAGCGGCTTAGGATAGGGTTTGCACGAGAGTGGGCCCTAACCTAGGTTTGCTATAGACCGGCAATAGCGCGAGAGCATGAGCTTGGTTTTACATTAAGTTGCGACTAGTTCACCTATATTCAAGCTTAGCAACAATGAAATTTATGATTCACAAGGATGAGAGACGGTCCGTAGTGGGGATTTCCTATCCATAGACGTTTTATTATATTAATATTTCTTGCTATCTGAACGATTGTGACGACTACACCAAAATTACTCTTATTCTCTTGATAGCTAGGTAATTAAAGTGAGATGCCGTCAATTGTCCTCCCTGTGTTTGATACCCGCTCGCCACTACACCGTGCGCTTGCAGTAAAACTACAAGTCGTTTTTCGGGTGTATGTCCGGACGCGATCAAGTTTTTGGCGCCGTTGCCGGGGAGGCGACGGTATTTTATTTTCTTACTTAGTTATTTCTTTTTCTTTTCTATTTTTATCCTTTTATTCCTCTATCGTGCTAACAATTCCATCGAAGCTCTATCTTTCTATGCATGTACACGAGATCGACAGAGCATCAAGAAGATCTATTATTTGATCCGGAGATCGAGCGTACCGAAAGGAGACTTAGAGCCGAGAGAAGACTTAATATAGAGGACGATTGCATGAACCGACATGAAACACCGGAAGAATTAGCGGCATGCATGGCGAGTATAATATCTATCAGGGATAGGCTACGGCCTAAGACTACTTCCACTGCTTCATCCATTGCTATGCCGGAGTTGGCGGCTGATAAGAATTTCGAACTCAAAACGGGACTAGTGGTCTTAATGCAACAAGACCCATTCCATGGGAACCCCCATGAGAATCCACATTACCATCTTCAACTATTCTTGTCCAAGTGCGCCACCTTTCAGATGCCCGGTGTATCGGTCGATGCAATCTGATTGCGCCTCTTCCCATTCACTCTCAGAGACAAAGCTCTATATTGGTTGAGGACGCAAGCGGAGGGGATCTTTACTACATGGGATGAGTTGGCGAGTGCCTTTGTTGATAAATTCTATCCACCATCCAAAACAGTGAAGATAAGAAGCGCACTCATGTCCTTCAAGCAAGGACCACAAGAGACTCTATACGAGGCATGTGAGCGCTTCAAAGATCTCCAACATCAATGCCCCCATCATAGCATTGAAGTATGGGAGCTAGTACACAGCTTTTATAATGGACTCCAACCGGACACCAAGCAAATCATAGATGCAACCGCCAATGGAGCCATTCTATCGAAGACACCGGATGAAGCTACGGCCCTACTAGAGGAGATGGCCTCTAATAACCAACAATGGGGCGACGAGCGAGGACATTCTACATCCTCCTTGAAGCCAACAAGCATATATGAGGCCAAGGCCGTAGCGGAGCTTTCTACGAAGTTTGACTCTCTCTACAAGGTCGTGGAGAGATTGGAGAAGTTGATTACCGAGCCGCATGGAACTCCCGCCACATCTACACCGGGAGGTAAAATGAGTGATTGGCAAGACCAATCTCAAGCTATGTTCGTTGGAGGAGAGCACAGAGAGGGTGCTATAGAGCAACACTATGTTGCGGGGAACACCGGTTATTGGGCCAACCCGGCCACGAGGAAATCATCCAGGCTTCTCGTATGCTAATAATGACGGAGCTTTAAACCCGCCGCCGCCGCAACAACCTCAAGCTCGGCCTCTACCTCCACAACCTCAATATCAACCGAGAGGGCCACCACAACAAAGCTACCCACCTAGGCAATAAGCGAGACCATATAGGCCACCGGGCTATAATCAAGGGTGGAGAGCTCCAAACCCACCACAAGCACAACCGAGATCGGATCATGAGGCTAGGGTGGAAGAATTCATGGTGGAGCAAAAGAAGATAAACGCTAGATTGATTGCACAACAAGACTCTCTCAATACCGTAGTGGCTCAACTAGCGGAGCAACTTACGTTGCTAAATAAAAATACTCAACAATTGCCGGCTCAACTGGAGCCAAATCCACGGGGGAATACCGTTATGGTACTGATGGGCCGGTCGTATACAAACCTTTCTTTGCGGTTAGCTCGTGAGGTGGCGTAGGTCAACATTTCTCCATGCCACATCAATGTGGTAGTGGCGGTTACTACTAAGGGCGGGAAGGACACTACTCCCGCCATGGTCCAAACCAAGGAGCCCGCGGAAGAAGTTTTGAATGCCGAAGAGCAGGATATTAAGGAGGAGAGCCAAAAAGAGCCACAAGGAGGTGGAAATTCTGAAATTAAGAAGCCAAATGAGGAGCGCACTTACATGTCACCGGTGCCCTTTCCGCAAAGGTTGGCAAGAGCTAAGATTGAGAAACGGCTTGCCAAATTCCTTGAGTACTTGCGAGGGGTAAGCCTCAATATACCTTTCTTGGATGCAATCGTAGAGATCCTGTCATATGCCAAGTTCTTGAAGGACTTAATTTCGAGGAAGAAAAGAAAGGCGAAGATAATGCTTGCCGCGCAATGAACTTGGTTCACCCGGAAGGAGAAGGAGCCGACAAAATTCAAAGACCCCAGAAGCTTCCGCATCCCATGCACACTTGGAGGAGTCCCGCTACAAAAGGCTTTGGTAGACTTGGGAGCAAGTGTGAGCCTAATGCCCCTAAGCATGTTTAAGAGATTGAATACGGGGACCGACTTGAAGCCAACGGCTATGAGAATACAACTTGCGGATGGTCGGGTTACTAGGACGGTGGAAATTACGGAGAACATACCGCTCCAAGTTTCGGGAGGAATATGCTTGTCATGCGACTTCATCATTATGGACATCAAGGAGGAGGGAGATACATCACTTATACTCGGACGCCCCTTCTTAGCCACTGCTGGCGTGATAGCCGACGTGAGAGAGGGTACTTTATCTTTGAATGTCGGAAACATCGAGGTTGAGTTCCATATCCCTACAGCGATGAAGCATATGCCCTACCAAGAGGATGTCGACTATGTGGACCTCCTTGATGAGGTAATCGATGAAGCCATACCACATTCTATTGGCGCCCTATACGATGACGGCCTTGAAGAAGGCCAACCTCCTAGCAATGGAGAAAAGTTGGAAGACCCTCCAGATGGCTCTATGGTTGATGATAAGGAAGACAATGCTGATGTCGCGAGAATAAGGGAGCTATGCAAGCTCTCCACGGCCAACAAATTGAAGAAAGCTCCGCCGGATAAGAAAGCATCATCGCTGGTGAAGAAAAAGATTGGCACAAGCTCAAGCTTGGGGGACTTATCCCCCAACACTACCCATGATGAGGGGAAGCCGAGGAATGACCACGAATATCAACAACCAAATCCAAGTGGCCTTCCCGGTAAATTTGACGGGTGCATCTCGTATGCTCCAAATATCATGCACTAAACAAAAATCATAAGGGGTCGAGCTCAAGACCTTAAACGAGCGCTTATCAGGAGGCAACCCGACGGTTTTATATTGATTTTAGTCGAATTTTATTTTTGTTTTGGATATTTCTTAGTGTTTAGAGTCAAGAGTCAATAAAAATCGTGACAACTGGCTCTATTTTTCATGACAGGAGATGGAGAACGAGAAATCATTCATATGGAGGATGACCATGGCAAGGGAGAGTGCTCCAGGAACGCGCTCAGGCCTTAGGAAGAGGAATAAACTGACGGGGATGAGAAAAATATAGAATGGCACAAAAACAGAGCGCCGAGACTGAAAACAGCTAGCCACTCGGCCGAATGAACTTTCCATTCGGCCAAGTGAAGACTCTACTCGGCCGAGTAGAGTACCGATCAGGGAAGATCCTACAGACCCACTCTCTATTATTTTCTGTGATTTACAGCACTATTGCCACTCGGCCGAATGACTATGTTACTCGGCCGAGTGAATCTGATACCCTGCACGCTTCAAAAATCGCTAAGTGACCTTGCCACTCGGCCGAGCGGAACTTGTCCATTCGGCCGAATGGAAAAAGTTACTCGGCCGAGTCGTAAGTATTGGGAGAATTTGAAATATTTTTTAACGTCGAGCCATTCGGCCGAGTGAACGCGTCACTTGGTCGAGTGACCCAACTATATAATGCCCAGTGGGCGCTGCACGAATCCCGAAGCGCCAAAATTCCCAAATTTTTCCCACAGCGCCCGAGCTCTTCGTCACCCCTTCGCCTGAATTAGCTTTCTCCTCGTTCGAGCCGTCCCCCACCACCGTCGCCGACCTCCCAGCCGGTCGCCGGCGTCGCCCCGCCGCCGGTCACCGCCGGCGCCGTCGCCCCTTCGCCGTCCCCCATTTCGCCCAAATTTCCATTTTTGCCTCCATTTCTCCAATCTGTATGCCCCTACGCCCAAATTCAAAATTAAATCCTATATTTATCTATTATCCCCAACCTTTCCCATGTATATCGATTATCATTCGCTGATTTGATTGTTTGTTTTTCATGTTAGCTTGGGGATCTTGGGAGAGATACAGGACGCTCCAGAGCTTCGCGGAGGAGGAAATTTCTTCGCACGCTTCACTTTTTTCTCTCGCGTCGTGCTCAGGTATACTCGTTTCATTTTATAGCACGTCACATTTTCATTTGGGTGGGCACGTCTCGTGGCACACATGCCGCCATGCCTTAGGCCACGCACTCGGGAGCCCGCTTCCAAGTGGAAGAGGTCAGGTGACCCTGGCTCCTCTTCTGCTAGGGCAGACTCCCCTCCACCTAGCCCACCACCACCCATACAGCTGCCTCCTACCGCACCCATTTCACCACTTGCACAGCCCGCCCCCGCGTTCGATGTGATGGGGATCACGTTTAGAAATGACACTCAGCGCGCCAGATTTGAGCGTATCTCCCATCGCTCGATCGTACCCACTAGGTTTGCGCACCTTGCTGACTTAGAGTGCCTATGGGTCCTAGAGGGGCTACTCCAGTTGTATGACAACGTGGGGTGGCATGATTTCTTGTCGGTTTTGGCGGACACTTACATCTACCCGACACTAGAGGTCCTTAGCTCTATTGACCGGACCCCTGGAGGATGCTCCTTTCGCCTGATGGATCGAGAGTGCGAGGTCACTCTCGACATGCTCCGAGCATTCTTCCAGTGGCCCCCTGTCCTGGACCCAGACCGAGCTTACAGCCCCATGCACATCCCACCCCCATCATTCGACACCCACGCTTTTTGGACACGGATCACAGGATCACCCCTTGCCTTTGACCCTAGTCGGGCCAAGGCCTCTGCCGTCCTCCACCCGTGCCTCCGCATTGCACAGCGCCTTATGGTGACCACTTTTCTTGCGAGGTACGAGCCCGGGATGTTGTCGACGCCAGAGCTCTACATGCTCTACGCGATGACGCGTTCTAGGGTCTTTGATGGAGGATACGTTTTGGTCCCCGCCATAGAGATTGATATCGCCAGTTGGTACATCGACCGCATCATTATTTCTGTCAATGCTCAGACGCCTATCTGTTGCGGCGGTTTGATTACCCTCTTGGCCCTTTTGTGCGTAGTTGACCTCACAGCTGGCTTGCTGAGACCACCGGACCCTACCTCACTCTCTATAGATGTCATGGCCCGGATGAGGATGTTGTGTCCTCATGGTCAGCGCCACTGGGTGTGGCTGCACGGTTCCCACGGTGCCGATTCCATGATTCTCCCGAGCCCTGCTCGGACGCATATTGGACCTGCGGGTGGGGAGTGGATTCCAGCGATGGATCTCCTCATCCCCGTCGCTTACGTGCTAGAGCCTAAGGGTGCTCAACAGGAGCCCCTCCTTCCACCACTTGACCCCGTGATCCCTCAGCCTGCACCTGCCCTGTCTGCACCTCCCGACGCCTCTGTCCACACATCTGTCAGCGTCGGGAGCACTTTAGCTGAGTCCACCCACACCACCACCACCACTGTGCACATGTCGATAGATCCCATTTCTGCTGCTAGCCCCGAGCGTCCCCCACCATAGTTGAGTGTGGCGAGCCTTCTTTTGCTTCCGCGGTGGAGACCCTATCCTCATTTTTGTTCTCGACCCCTGGGGAGTCATTTCCTTCACATTTCATGACCTCCCTAGTCGTCAACCTCCCTGTCTCCACAGCCGCTGTATTTTCCGAGAGTGTCGTGACGTCTGTCCCCACGTCTGTGTCACTGACCTCTCCACCCGCCTCGTCGCTTGCCACCACTGCCGTTTCTGCTGCTGCTCCTTCCTCTTCGACCATTCCCGCGTCTCAGCCTCCCACAGAGGCTGAGCGACACGTAGTGAGCATAGCACCATCTCACCACCCCACTGTCGCACCCATCCTTTACAGTAGCCGAGCGAGATAGCCCCGCTCTTCACCTGTTCGTCCTGCTCGACCCTCTACTCCACTTCCCCCCGACACCCTAGTTTAGAACCTCCATGCTCTTAAGGGGACGGTGAGTGGACTTAGAGCAGATTTTCGGGCTCTCTCCGCTACTGTTAGTGCTGTCTAGACCCGCGTCGCCTTGCTTCCTGGTATTCAGGCTTGCCTGAACCAGATTCTTGAGCGTCTGCCTCAGCCACCCACCCCCACCCAGCAGCCTCCACGACCACCACCTCTGCCACAGGATGGTGCTGGTGCACCCCCACCCACCTAGGCACACACTGGATGCCTTCGATGTTTTGTTGTTGTTACGCTGGATATTTTTTCTGAGCCTGTTGATTTTGCGCCCCTCCTGCACACACGTTTTGGTCACTTTTTGGTCATATCTGTTTATATCTTTTTGGGTGTGAGGGAGTATTTTTGGGGACACCTATCTGGTACTATTTTGATCTCTACATGCATCACTTGCATTCCCATCGCATTTTTTCTTTTTATTTTCATTTTTATTTTCATTTTATTGCATGCATCCTCACCCGCCCCGCCCACATTTTTGCCTCTCGGTGTGCCACACTTTGCACATTGAGGACATTGTGCACTTTAGCTTGGGGGAGTGAGTTCTTACGCACTTTTTATTTTTGTCGCATTTTATTTTCTTTTTCCCACATTTCTTCGTTTTTACACTTATTTTCACCCACCTTTTCATTTTTTTCATGCATCACGTTTTTCTTACTTTTTATGTGTGCTGCATTGTACAGTAGTTTTTATTCTCTTTTATCATTATTTATTTTATCCTTTTTGCTAGAGATGAATTTTCTGTGATGATGATGACGTGGTATTAGCTTATCTCCATATGCATATTATCTTGTCATGCCATAGTTTTTATTTCAGATATCATATGATATGTCTTGTTATGCGTTTGAGATAGTAACCCGCACTTTCATGTATGAATATGGATGAAATTCTTCTATTAGCTGAGTCTGATAATTTTTACCGTATACTCTTCATAGAAAACACACCAAGCTTCACGCATTGATTGCTTATATCTGGAGTACTGCTTTCTTTTCTTATATCACTTCTTATTGCATGAAAATTGTACGCTTCACTTTCAGGTTGATTGAATGTATGCTAGGTTGATATAACTGGATTAGTTTACTTTCTGTGATTAAACTGAGTAGATTATATTACTCTGCTGAAAGTTGTCGTGCACATTCTATAGAGTGAACCGAGTGTTACATATATTTCTTTCTCCACATATCTTGAGCATTATTTCTATACTTAAAATCATTGGTGAACCTTCCTTTAGCGATTCTTATATTGGCATTTTTCCCCCGCTACAAAAATCCAGCTCCAACCCCCCAAAATCAAAAAGAAAAAATATATGTATATCTTTCTATCTTTTGATTTGGGATCACAGTTGTATATATGATTGAAAAAAATAGAAAGAAAAAGAGAAGATAAGAAAAGAAAAGTGAAAGAAGTTCGTAAATGATCCCATCTCATACTCTTTCTCTCTTTCTTCCCCCCTTCTATTTTCATTTTTTTGGAGCTTCAAAAATGGGGAATAAGCTTATTGATTCATCTTATGCCACCACGCTTATAGATAAGCTTGGGGGAGAGGATCCAATGATGTGAGAGAGAGTGACTACTTGATTGTGCATGACAACCTAAGCTAGGTAATTTTCTATACTCGGTGAGATTACTAAAAGTTTTTACGAAATCCAGGAATTGAACCTTAGCATGCATCTCATGAAAACCACACCTTTCTATTCTTATTGATCCATATTGTGTGATATCTCTTATACTCCAAATAGAAAGCATTCAATTGAAAAGTGTGTGGTCTATGATTATGTATGTCGCTTTAGCTGCGTCAGACGATTTTAATTCTAGAATGATTCCATATTTCATACTATTTTGATATTCTTGGATTTTTATTTTGAACGCATCCATATGATTATGATATCGAGATAAAAGTCTTTGGCATGTGTTTTATATTCGCCGTGGGATATGTGAGTAAGCAAACCCCACGTCCTGAGGAAATGATCTAGAGCCTCCCTCTTTGTTTTCCTTCCTATCTTCTATCTCTTTCATTTTTCCTTTTCTTTATTTTTTCCTCTGGGTTCACCTTTTGCTTGTCTTCCTCAAGGACGAGTAAGAGGTAAGCTTGGGGGATTTTGATCACTCCATATTTTACACCCTTTTTCTGCATGTTTTCATGACATTTTGATCGCCCATAATTGCGTTTTTCACGATTATTCGACGATATTGCGATGCTTTTCACTATTTCTTGTTTTGGTTGTATTTCAGAAAATATGGAGCGATTTGGAGCGAAATTGAGATCAAAGGAGTTTCACGCACTTTGAAGTGTCGCCCACGGCTTATTTGAGGACTTATCAGCGAGGGGGGATGAGCGGAAGAAGAAGGAATTTGATAGGAGCGACGAGGAAGTGAAAAGGAGAAGAAATAAGCTCAGGAGCACCTCACTCGGCCGACCAAGACTGGTCATTCGGCTGAGTGATGGATCACACTCGCCCGAGTAGAATGGATACGCACTGAAGATTTCAGACGTTCACTCAGCCGAGCAAGGAATTCCATTCGGTCGAGTAAGAAAGTTCACTCGCCTGAGTCAGTCAGGGAATTCAGACAGAAAAGAGCCAAAGTTACTGGAAAATCTAAAGTGGCTCACTCGGCTGAGCATGAGTGCTACTCGGCCGAATGAAGAAGACTGCTCGGTTGATCCACCCCGAGAGACGGACCCCTGAAAACCCCGAAGTTACTGTTATTTTACAGGGTTTGTCACTCGGGCGAGTGACAAGGGTCACTCGGCTGAGTGACCCTCTCCGCCCGCTGCTAAGAATGCGAATTCTGGGCTGCACAGGGGCAGTTTTGTCACGATTTTTTGGACGATTTTGGCTTGTATTTAGGCCCTATTTTACCCTAGTTTTAGAAGAGACTTGAATTATTTTTAGAGAGTTCTCTTAGGTTTTAAACGGCTATTCTTTGGAGAAATCTCAGCTGGAGATCATTGACTACGTCATTGGTTTGTTCTTTCTTGTTAAAAACTCAATTTTTATGAATTGTTTCTCTTTTGCAATGAATTGTGCCATGATTATTATTGTTATTTCTGAGATTTTCATGATGATTAGTGAGTAGTTCCGTCGTTCTAGGGCCTAGGGATGAACCCTATGGACCCGATCTTTGAATTGTGATGAATCTATGGATTTGTTGCTAGAATTGATAATGGTTAGGTTGTGATTGATATATTACGAGTAGATAGGAATTCATATCGATTGGGATTTGCAAGAGATTGGATCCCAATTGATAGGAAGGCCTAGATATTCGATTTAGATTGATAATTGAATTTCTCTAGACTTGGTTTGCAAGAAATTGGACCAAAGCTAGGATTTTTAATTATGAGTCTATATTAATATTCGTGTGCAAAAGATTGGACGAATACGAATTATCATAACCTAGATCGTAGCTCGAGTTTGCCCGAGAGTGGGCTCGAGATGTGATTGGACAATGATGTCGTTCTTCACGCTAGTGGCTTAGGATAGGGTTTGCACAAGAGTGGGCCCTAACCTAGGTTTGCTATAGACCGGCAATAGCGCGAGAGCATGAGCTTGGTTGTACATTAAGTTGCGACTAGTTCACCTATATTCAAGCTTAGCAACAATGAAATTTATGATTCACAAGGATGAGAGACGGTCCGTAGTGGGGATTTCCAATCCCTAGACGTTTTATTATATTGATATTTCCTTCTATCTGAACGATTCTGACGATTACACCAAAATTACTCTTATTCTCTTGATAGCTAGGTAATTAAAGTGAGATACTGTCAATTGTCCTCCATGTGTTCGATACCCGCTCGCCACTACACCGTGCGCTTGCGGTAAAACTACAAGTCGTTTTTCGGGTGTATATCCGGACGCGATCACTGTGGCATCCTAGGTCAGTTGCAGCTTAGCCATATCCACCAATGAGGCTAGTGCAATCCGGGTGGCTCTCAACATGTCGGTGGTGTAGAGTAGCTATTCCTCTGCCACAAGAGAGTCTTCTTGCCCATTGAAGATTGACGGGCACAACGATCGAAACTGTTATACTCCTCCTTCACGTTTGGGCTCTCTTTGTATGACTTGAATCATCTCTCTCAGGGTCTAGTCCAAGATCTAAACTACCGACAGAGGCTACTTAACGTGGTCATTATGTTGTTGTCGTTGTTGTCATTACCGTTGTCAATGTTGTTGTTGTGTGTTGAGTGATTATTTTACATATTTAGTGGGAGTGATTCATGCACTACATCATATAAAGTCCCATTTTTATGTCATCTCATCTTATTTCCGTTCCTTTTCACTCTCTGGGTGCTCATGTACATTTCAGGTTAAAAACGAACTAATTGGATCTATTTAGAGTCAAGAAGTGAAGAGAGAGAAAGGCAAAGCGATGGAATCAAAACGAAGAAGAAATGAAGAGAAATGGACCTCGGTCATGTGTACCATCACACACAACCGTGTCATAGCATTGGATGTATATCAAAGAAAAGAAGCCCAAATGTGGAAAAGAAGAAAAGAAGAAAAGAATCCCAAACCGTGCGCTTGTGGTATAAATATTAAAACTGACACATCTTACGATTGTTGTTGACATTATTGTCGACGTCGTTAAGGGTGCCAGATCTGCTCCAATCGCCTTGATCTCTTGTCTTGTTTTCGTTGATGATGAAGGCGTTGCTGACAGTTGCTCATCCATGGTGAGGATTTACTCTCAACATTCTGTATTTCAAAGAGGAGTGTCAATAGACTGAGTATTTTATACATATTTAATGTCTGCTCTATACTGTTCACGAGGGATTGCGTTGACCTGCATAGGCCACCAAAACCTGCAACGCTTCATATACGGGTGCCATTACAGAATCAATAATTATGCAGGTCGTACAGGTACTAGTGAAAATAAAATAGGAACAAAAACCAGAGATATTATAAATGGAATAAATTCTCAATATCCATCCTTAAAAAAAGTACAGAGACATATGCTTAAACATAATAAAATTATCATCTCTCTCTACATAAGACAAGTCAATCATAATAAATAAAACCTTCCTCTCTAGTCATGGTTTCAAAGCCAACAGTCTCCCCGGGAAATCTGTCTCCTCGTATATCGGTGCCTCCTCGTAGGCCGCTCGTATGCTGGTGGTGCCTCCTCGTAGGCTGGCTCATCACCTGTTGAAAACTACGGTATTGAAACAATGAAGTAGACGATACTTACATAAAACATTCAGTTATATCATTAACGTACAACCTTCTATTAACAGATTGATCATGGTCTAAGTATAAACAAGTGGAGAAGGTAACAACTTATCACAATTCCTTAGTTTACGCATTTTTTACTAATCCCTGTTTTATATGAATTATACTTAAAAAAGTGGAGGAAGATCTGAAAGCAACCTCGTACCACGAGCAAGCTCACCCAGGCCATAAATCCATGTTCTAAACAAGTTCATTATGTGGACCAGACAAATACAGTAAAGGATCATCCAAGTTAGTCAAGAGCATGGTCTCAATCACATCTTCCATCTTTTAATTACAAGTTTCCCAAACCCAATGTGTTGCTGTTTAGTCCGGTCCCAGTACATTAGTTTGGTTACAAAGTCTGTTTCTATCTGACCTAAATTATATAGATAGAGTCATGCGTTCAGTTTGGTGTCCATAACAATCAGTTTAATATATAAATAGTTCAAAAGCAATGTCATAAAATAGTACGATCTCATTTACATAACTCATTCATAATCTTAACAGTTTGGTTATCTCTACTCCAAAATAGTTCGAATATCAATTTACAGTGAGCTATACAGTACACACCACAACAGACTTTAAACAATAGATTCAAGATTCAAAATTGAAAATAAAAATAATTTAAGAGAATGCTCTCAGGATCAGATTCATGGTCGGTACGTAACTAAACATATCATACTGTTTTGCCAAGCCTACAGACCGAAGCCTGTCAACAAGAATAGCCTTGAAAACAGATCAGTAACTTAGGGGATCGGTAAAGTGAACGGGTCAGTAATAGAACTGGTCAGCAATCCATGGACATGTTGGTAGGCTAAGTATGTCGATAACAATTGTTCAGGTCGGTGGCAACCGATCGATAACAGATCGGGCCAATAGTAATAGATTAGGTCAACAGTTTAAGTCGGTAGAAATAGTTCACTAAACAGAATAGATGCGCCGTTGTCAGGTAGCTTTAAATATTTATACCGCAAGTGCACGGTGTCATGTAGCGTTATACATGTAACAGCCGCTTTCCGACCGTTCGTATTTTCTACACGTACGATTCTTTTTGTGTGCATATTTATTTTTGCTTCTTCTTAGATCCGGACTATGCGATGTGATATATTATTGTGACCGTATGGAAGAGTAGTTATTTGTGGGATTTTTGGTGAACGTCATTTCACGGGTCGTTCTTCCACAAATCAGCTTTGTGTGGATAACGTCATAGCAGGTTGCCCCTTAGACTTAGTCTTCCATATTATGGTACGTCTTATCTTCGGCTGCGTGTGATTGTATCAAAACTTTTGTTTTCTTTTAAACCAAATCTTTAAAGTTTTGAAACTAGCCCACAAAGATCACACCCCTTATCCTTCCTCATCCAATACCACAACTCCACACGTTTTCCCCATACGTTTTTAAACATTCTTATCTTCTCTTTCCCTCTTCGGGAGTGTTATTTTTTTCTTGTTACGATATTGTTAGTACTAGTTATTATTGTTATAGGATTATGTTTGCGGGTAGGGATAGAGTGAGATGAGATATGTTGTAGCGATGATTAATTGATTTTGAACACAAAGATATTAGATTAGATTTCTTTCGGATGAAAAGAACGAGGTGTCTTAGACTTATTTATAATACCAATATGTGACGGACTCAATGGAGAATTCTGGTTGGATGTAATTATATACGGGGAGATGAGAACTTATTACACCTGAAACTTGGACGAGCGGTAGATGGGAGTAGCTATGGAGATATAGTATGATTTAGAGTGATCATGGAATGAGCAGAGCTTTTTAAAACATCAAAACTAGATTAATAAGTTGACGTGAGAAGACTTTGGAAATAACACGACATGTTGAGATGAATGGATGGTTAGATGACGGATTTAGCATGGTTAGGAGATTAGATTATAGGGGTATGGATAAGTGTGGTTCGATGGTTCATCGTTTATGGGGGATAAATTTATGAGTTAATATGATGGAGGATATATTGGAGACTAGATGATTGTTTATTGGTAGACAATATTGTGGATTCATAGTTAAGTGATAGGATGGGATTCTAGTTGTAGCGTTACCCAGTGAAGAGACGAGATATGATGGATTATTTGAGGAACGATGTTTGAATTTATAGGATTAGAGATCTTTATGTGTGGATATGGGAGTTACAGGCATAGTGCTTATAGATATTATTATTATTAGTAAGTGATTCCGAGCGCGGAATCATTTCTAAGGTGGGTAGAATGTAACGGCTGCTTTACGACCGTTCGTATTTTCTACGCGTACGACTCTTTTTGTGTGCATATTTATTTTTGCCTCTTCTTAGATCCGGACTATGCGATTTGATATGTCATTGTGACCGTATGGAAGAGAAGTTATTTGTGGGATTTTTGGTGAACTTCATTTCACGGGTCGTTCTCCCACAAATCAGCTTTGTTAGGAGAGTCGTCGTAGCTTTAGACTTAGTCACCAGATCTTTTTATTTTTAGTTCGTTTTCCGTAGATCGAACGCACGATTGACCACCGTATCCTTGAGCCTCTTATCATCACGGTCGTCCTGATATTTTTTTCGTAATTTTCTGACACTCCTAGCCCAACCAAATCACTAATCATTCAAATTCAAAGTCTAATCAATCCCATGAGATTTCATATGTAAGTGGGATTTCATCATCTATCCTCACCTAGCTTTTCCCCTCTTTGCACACCATCTCTCTCTCTCTCTCACTATCTCACACATCCCTTAAACACATACCCAAATAGCAATCCCTCTTCTCTTTAAAATAAAACCGAAACCAACCCAACCCTAGGAAAAAACACAGCCGCCACCTCCCCCTAGAACACGCGTCTCCTCCTTCCCTGGTCGCCGACGATGAGCCCCGGCTATCCTCTCTCTTTACTCTCTCTCCTATCCCCCTCCTCCCTCTTCTCTCTCTCTCTTAAAACCCTCAAAATCTCATTGCAACCCGAGTTTGGCAGCCCTGTCCTCTTACCGCACGCCCATCCTTTCTGGTCGCCTCCGGCCACTGCACGGCCACCCTCCAGCCTCTCCACCTCCCTGACAATATCACCTTCCCTCTTCTCTACTCTCTCTCTCCCTCAAACCCCTCTTAAAACCCCTCCAAACCAGCCATGGCCGCAGCTTTTGCAACAACATCCCAGATTTGCGCCACCACCGGAAAACTACCGCCGTCACCGATCCGGCAACCCCCTCCAGCTAACTCCACCTCTCTCAGACTGCCCTCAAGACTCTCTATCACTTGCAACTCTCCACCCCCTTTCCTCTACTCTCTATCTCCCTCAAAACACTCTCAAACATAACACAAACAACAGTTTGGACAGATCTGTCCATCGCCGGAAAAACGCCGCGCCCGGCCACCTCCGGCCGTCGCCATCGAACACCCTACCATCGTTGGACTCTCCTAGAACCTCTATATCATCTGCAATCCTCCTCTCTCTCTCTCTTTCCTCATCTCTATCTCCTCGAAATTCCCTTGAAACCGAGCCCTAACGGCAGTTTTTGACATATCTGTGCTCTGCCGTTCAACGCCGTCGTCCGGCCATCTCCGACCACTTCCGGCAACCACTACACCACCATTAGATCCTCCTTGATCCCCCTTATCTACTGCAAGTCTCCTTTGACCCCTATGGTCGCCGCTTTTTCGCTGCAACGCGCGACAACGACCGTTGCACGAATCTGTCCTCTTCGTCTTCTCACGGCCGCCCACTGCCGTGCGCTGACGTCGTCGGCCACCCACCAGGCCGACCAATGCCCATCGACCTCCTTCCATCCCCGGCAGCCCCCTCTGATCATAGGATTTCACGCGCGTCTTCGAACTCGCATGTTTTCCCCCGACGTTGCCGCCGTCGTGTAGATCCCTTGCGCTACCCGCAACGGGAGAAAGATCTCGACGTGTGCTCGCTGATTTGTGCTTCCACCTCGCTGTCTGAAAGTGTCTCGCTGCACTACCCGTGGCCGAGATGTTGCAGATGATGCCAATCCATCGTCGTTCAGACCCGACATCTGCTTTTCGATCAACGTCAAAAGGTTAGTCCTCTAACGCGTAGTAAGAACCCCCACTGTAGCAAATCAAAAACCTAATCTAAAAATCGTCTACAATAACTAAATTTCATTTCTGCTCCTTTAAAACGTTGCAAAATATTAGACATAGATGAAGGACTGAATATCTGTGCACATAGGATAGATCGTCGATTAGGCTGAACTAAAACAAAAACGTGACTTGGACTGCTAGGATAGCCCCATAGAACCTGGAAATGAACTCTAATAGGAATGGTGAAAAACGTGTCCTGACATCGCCATTGACCATTTCAGACTGACCCTCGCTGACGCACCGCTTCGATGGGATGCTCCGGACAGACGACGCACTCGCCACCGCAGGCAAGTGTTTACACTTGTGTTCTTACGGCCATGTCTATGCCTTCCCTTCTTAGGAAGTTAAAGAACAGTTAAAGAGAACCGGACGTGAAATGATAGCGTCCGGGACCCCCTGACAGCTTAGACTTGACGAAAAAGTCTAAGAACAAACAACAACAATTGACATCATAGGTTTCCTTTGTGGGTGCTTGGGTGTGTACCCCCTAGAAACAACAACAAATGCTACCATAGGTTTCCTCTGTGTGTGAGTGCGTGTGGACCCCCTAGAATGAACAATTCTCATCCATTCTCGTCATGCCATGTAACTCTCATTCATTTTCGTCTTGCCATGTCAGGTCATATATTGCATAAGCATGCGGGCGATAGGGCACTCTCCAAGCTAGAAAGGGTAATCCATTGTCACGATTGGAAATAGATAAGCCTACGGGCGAATAGGGCACTCTCCAAGCTAGAGAGGGTGATCCTTTGTCACGATTGGAAATGGATAAGCCTGCGGGCGAATAGGACACTCTCCAAGCTAGAGAGCGTGATCCCTTGTCACGATTGGAAATGGATAAGCCTGCGGGCGAATAAGGCACTCTCCAAGCTAGAGAGAGTGAACCCTTGTCACGATTGGTAATGGATAAGCCTGCAGGCGAATAGGACACTCACCGAGTGAGTGTGTGATCCTTTGTCATGTCTTGTCTTGAGTACTTGGGTTGGGGTAGGGTTGAGCGGTCGCACGGGGAGAGGGTCCGGTCGTCCTCAAACCGTAAGGCGTGAACCCTTCGAGTCACACATGTCTTGTCTTGTCCTGTCCTGTCACGTCTATCTTAGTCCCGTGGTAGCACACGCTACGGCTATTGCCTTTAACGTTTTACTTTCTTGCACCACTTTACTTTCTGTATAGTATAAATATCATGTCACAACAACAGCATGTTAATCAACTAGTAAAATGTTGCTCTAAATTACATTACACTTGCAGTAGAGTCTAACCCCTTTCTTGTAGACTTTACCTGACGTACAGTTCCTTTTCTCTTGGGTGCTGTACGTCAGGTGTTGAGCCGGAGTACGTGGATGAGCCGGACATACTTGAGTACTTGGAGCCAGATGACGTCGACCCAGAGTACGTTCCTGACGAGAACCAGACCTAGAGGTCCCTCACCATTGCGGACTTTCAGAGGTTACTACTTTCTAGTTGGGTGCGTAGCACCACTTTACTTTTCTGCCTAGGTTGGGTGCTTGCACCATTAGTTTCCTTTCTGTAGTTGTTGCCATGCTTAGGCTTCTTTCATTAGACTTGTCATATGCTGGATATTATCTCTTTTATAAAATGAATGCATCTTTCTTTATGTACTTTCTATTGTTCCGAAATTTTATAACTGTAAGAACCAGTTTCTGTAAATGGTATCCCTACAAACGCTTATTGGGCCCGAGCCTCACATCTCTGGCCCAAGAGGACCTTAGTCACGTTTTGCTTCCGTCGTTTTGGGAAGCGGGGCGTGACACTGGTCGAACACATGGAGGTGTTCGCTGAGTACCGATTTTCTTTTAAGTTTGAAAGCTACGCTATCGAATGGTGGTCGAAGAAGGAGATAAAAGGTGAAATCAGAAAATAAAGACTATATGGCTCAAGGTATCCACTGCCATTGAACTAGGTTTAACGTTGGAATAACAGTTGACCGATTGTTGGATTCATTGGGACTCGTGAGAGGTCATCTAACCTAATGGCATTCTCCTATCCCTCACTCTCGTGATGCATGATAGGATAGTCCTTTGCGTTATCCCTACCCCATGCTCTCGCAATACTATGATATGCATATCCTAACCTATCGATGTCAACTTGTGTCGATACATCGATATACGTTAGGCACATTACACCCGATGAATGTCTCCAATCTTCCTCCACGCCACTCTCACGGTTGGGGATTTGGATCTATATTAGGAGAGCTCTAATCGGTGACTGCCTCTCGTCGACCACATCGATAGTATGAATCATCATAGGGATCGAGAACCCTAGATTGGTCTCGACTTTCGTCGACGGCCAATCTAAACATCCACAAGGGAGGGATTCGAATCTATGATGATAATTGGCATCCCAATATAACACAAATCTACAATTAGCCCAACATTTAACTCAACAAATCCATCCAACCCATAGCACCATTTCAGTGGGGTTCAACCAATTGCCTTAGAAGAAAACTACTCACTACCCATTACAATTGATGCAATTTTAACCATATAAGCAATGTGGAAAGCCATGGATTCAGATTATGAGCTCAAGTAATGGCAAACAACACAATAGCATTCACCAAAGAGAAATAGACACTATTATATTGCAAGATTAATAAACTAATGTAAAAGTAATTAAAAGAGACAATAAAAGAGAACTGAATTAAAGAGGCAATAATCCCTTACAAACTTCAAAAACTCTTGAAAAATAGTAGAAAAAGCTCCACCTCTCGCAGAGAAGAAGATGGGTTTATATACAATCCAGAAATGACCAAAAAGACCCTAGCAATTAACCCTGACGGCACCCCAATTGCCTTAAGATCCTATTCGACGCAATCACGTCGAAAATGACATGGTCAAGCAGATGCGTAAAGTGGGTGCAACGGAAGCTACAATGACTCGACCACGTCGTTAGGGACGCGGCCGCGTCAAGTGCATCTTCGACATTCGCGTGGATTCGAAACGGTCGTGTGGATCGACCGTTTGGTCTTCAGTTCCTCGGGTCACGTGATCGCATCATCTTCATCATATGACCATGTCGTTTGCAGATCCTTTGTTACTTCTCCTCAGCGACGCGACCATTTGGATGTTGTTCATGCGGCCACATAGAATTAAGTGCTGGGTTGTTGACTTATCGAATGACGCGGCCATTTGGTGTATTGTTGTGCGACCGTGTAGAATAGAATGCTTGGGCTTCTGGGTGCTGTGACGATGTGGCCGCATCGATTCAACACGACCGTTTGTGTCACAACCTACTCTTTTCTTCCCCATTTGCACACTTTGGCTCCCGTTTTCCGCTCCTTTCACCCTTTTGCACCTGTTTCACGCTTTATGGTCCCTAATTGACATGTATTTCCTGCAAAGCACAAAATAGACTGTAAAAGCAAAAGTGGAAACAAAAAAGGGGAAAACGTGGGGGGGAATGGTGAAATAAACTGGAGCTCTAGAAGTGGTTGGAATAGCGTCCAACCTCTATTCAATCCTCGCCACCTGTTTGCAAAGAGTCTCAATATGACTAGAGTGTTGTTATTTGCACCACAGAAATTTATGAGTACACCACACTACTTGGTTCACAACATCTATATTTTAACATCAGATGTTCGGATTTGGAGATCCAAATGGCTCTAATACAATACATGTGTAAATTCAAACACAATACATATTTTATTATACTGTCCGGCTTTGCAATTCCAAACGAAAGAATAAAAGTATTAGAGCCGTTCGGATCTCCAAATCCAAACATCTGATGTTAAAAATATAGGTATGGTGAATCAAGAGGTGTGGTATATTCATAAATTTCTGTGGTGCGAATAACAACACTCATATGACTATCAAGATGGGTAGCGATTTTTACCTCGGGGCCTCTAGTAGATGAGCGTTCGTCGCCCCACTGCTTAGTATTTGCAGCCATTTGCTCCAGCAAAGATAGAGCTTCATCGAATGGCTTGTCCAAGAGAGTGCCTTGAGCGGAGGCGTCGATAATCATCTTTGTACTTGGTTGGAGCCCGTTATAGAAGCTCTGAACAAGATCCCACTCCGGGACTTCATGGTGCGGGCATTGATGTTGCAGGTCTTTAAATCTTTCCCAAGCCTCATACAATGACTCCTGGGGAAGTTGCTTAAAATTTGAGATCGCTCCTCGGATCCTCACCATTTTGGACGGCGGATAGAACTTGTTCACAAAGGCTGTAGCCAACTGCTCCAAAGTCGTGAAGGTATTAGAAGGATGTGCTTGCAACCAATAAGAGGCCTTGTCCCTAAGAGTGAATGGGAATAGTCTGAGCTTGATAGCATCTTCACTCACGTCGTTGGCATGGAATGTGTCGCACTTTTCAAAGAATTTTTCTATATGGTGGTTTGGTTTTCATGTGGGTGCCCGTGAAAGGAGTCCTTCTGCATTAGATTTATCAACCCAGTCTTCAGCTCAAAGCTTCCTGCCGCCAGCTTCGACCTCAAGATAGAAGAAGCACTGGTAAAATTTTTATTTATTTAGTCCCGAATGGACCCTTTGCGTGGAGGAGAAGTATTACCCTCTGCCACTGGATCTATAACAGTCTGATTCCTCTTCTCTTCTCTGAGCCTTCTTATAGTCTTTTCAATCTCGGAGTCAAATATTAATTCTTTGTCAAGACCCCCAAGGCGAGTGTTTATGCATAACAAGAACTCAGAAAATTACCGTCAGTAGCAAAATAATAAAAGAATAAAAAAGGCAGAAAGGTAAGAAATGGTAAGATTTTCTAACAAATTCGTCAATAGACAAATAACCAAGTAACAATGTTACCTTTCCTGGCAACATCGCCAAAAACTTGATACTCACGAAACTTACACCTAGAAGCCACCTAGCAATGGCACGAATGCTAAGGGCTAGATGTATCCCAAATGCAAATTTCTGGTACTTTACGTAAGCGTACGATGTCAAGTAATAGTATAAAAGATTATCGATCACATAGGGAGGGTAGAGATGTTATTGTCTCGGGCTATTTCTAAATCTCGGAATTTAGGTAGCATTCGGTTTCAACAGATTGTTTGTTTAGGATTGTGATCAATTAATAAAGACTACGGCTTTAGGACTCACCATTAGGATCGTCGGATGTAGATGCTAGGTTAAGGCTCTTATGTTGCATTGGCTTTATTAGGGATTGTCGCATCTAAGATGTGGAATTCATGGCTCTAAGTGCCATGAATCTAACGTATCGCATTAACCCCGCTCTCGCGACAGGCGCACATGATCCGTACATTAAGAATCGACAATATTCATGGCACTCTCGTGGTGAGAATGATCTCAACTCACGCCACTCTCATGGGTTAGAGTTGAGATGTATTTTGGTGGCTCTTATTGATACAATGACAGTAGCCGTCAATTAGTAATATAGTTCGTCGGTGGATCCCATCAAGACACGAGCCGGACATGGTCACGATCCCTAATTGAATCCACTAACTCCCTAATTAAGTTTATAGGATATTCCATAAGCCAATCGATTCCACCGACCGTGGGCACAATCTCAGTACGAGATCTCCTACAAACTTTGCAAAATCGACCAAAATACATCCCTTTTTAACCAACGCAACCTAAAATCCTAACTTTATATCTAAATCCTAAGATCCTAGGGCTAATCCATTTGCCCTAGATGGAACTACTCACGCATCATAGCAATAGCAAAGAAAAATTCAAAAGATGCAAAGGAATTCATCATGGCAAAAGACGACATCAAAATCAATAGAAAGTTTAGAGAATTGCTAACAACGCATCGTGGAGTAATAGCAAACCAAAGAGAATTAAGAAAATAGAGTTTCCTTGTGCAATAGAACAATAAAAATCCGATCTTTGGTCTTCGACGGCACAAAACCAAAACTAGATTTTAAAACACTAATTAAAACTAAAGATAGGCTAAAACTCCAGATGTCTCTCAAAATAGGGTAAAAACGTGCTTATATATAAGGGATAGAGACCCTACAAAAATATCAAAAAATCTCGGCACTTGGGCCTGCAACTTGCCGGGCGCGTCGCGCTACTCGACCGAGTAGCGGCACCTGCTCGGTCGATTCGACTTCGGGCTCCGCTTACTGCTTCTCTACTTCTGGCTACTCGGTCGAGTAGCCCCTCTACTCGGTCGAGCTACACTAGATCAGAACTTCCTCCAAAACGCTGCTCTATTGGATGACAACTCGGTTCGAGTAGGTGAACTGCTCGGTCGAGTTGCTTTGCTGCTCGGTCGAGCTACAGTGCCTTGGAGAAAAGGTCAAAATCGTCACTCTGTTTGATGCAACTCCAGTCGAGTTGGCTATCTATTCGGTCGAGTAGGTTGAAGCTGTTTCCATGTGATTTCTGCGTGTCAGCTCGGCCGAGTAGCTGATTCTACTCGGTCGAGTCACATGGGAAACTGATGCTGAATTTGGTCGTCTCTCGCTCTCTCCTCCTCCTCTCCTCCAATCTTCCTCCTTGCGTTGGCAAACTCTTATGGGGCCTTGTCAATGATGTCTCGGACGTGCCGGATGTGTTCATGTCCCAAAATATCTCCAATTCGCTCCAAAACTCCTGAAATTCTATAAAGCTATACAAAACTCAAATATGGCGTTAGAAGCGCGGTAATATATGAAAATATGGAGTTTGGAGGCGAATATGACATGAAATAATGCGATAAAAACATGGAAAATATAGACACATCAACTAGGAAGTCTTCTTCTGACATCTCCCTAGTGTCCGTTAGACTGCATTAATGACCTAGTCAGAACAGTACAGCAGGCGTCTGGTATGCCTACTTCAGGCGCCTGGTGACTAGGATTTCTGACCGTTCATAGCCATTTCCAGCATTTAATACTTGAGATTTTTCTATGATTTTGGATAGATTTCGATGGCTTATTTATATGGATTTAATGTCTTGACTTGAGAACCCTTAGACACACTATTGAATACACTCTAAAGTAATTGCAAGTTATTCATTCTTCTCTAGAGCATTCAAGAGTATTCAAAGCCATTCAAACTCAAGCTCTAAGTGTCAACCTGTCTCCAAAGCTTTCAAGACCAAGCTTCTAGTATTCATTAATAATCATCTTGAGACAAGTAGTAAGTGCTCATTTACTCATCATTTAGAGTACATCACACACATCTTCTTGCCTCATTCTTCAAGGTATTATTCAAGGCATAGGCTGTGTTACTTGTTTCATATTGGACATTTTGATTCTCCTTTCTCTTTGATATTTGATATATACTCTCAGGTTGTGAGAGTGATCCATTTTCGGGTTGTGGGAAGTGGAAGAAGAAAGTATATTGGTTTTACACTTGTCGGGTTTTGGCAAGTGAGCATTAGTGGAACACTAATCAGGTTGGCTAGTAGGTTGTTGGAGTAGGATTCAAGGGAGTCGGGGAGACTCGGTGAATCCGACCCATGGTAAATCTGATATTTGCGTTTGCATTCTTTGTGTTGTTGCTCTCTTTTTTCTATTCCGCACTAAGGTTGTATATGTGTTTTATAATTTGGCGTAATTTCCATATTATCGTTATAAAATACTGTTCATCCCCTCTAGTGTTTCTCCCTATAGTTTCAGAACCTACACACCCCCTCGGCCAACTTCAACCCGAAAATCTTCTTCTTCAAGTTTAACCGATTCTAGATGTTTTTCTTCATGTACTTGTCACCGAGCTCTCTCTAAAACTTCCTTGAACTTGTCATCTCCATGAATGTGTATTTCTTCTCCTTCAACAAATACAGCCGGATGGTACCACATGCATTTCAATTAAGAGTTTTCTACTCTAGATCGGACATGCTCGTCAGCTTCCCGTCTAACGTGATATGTTGACCAAGTTGATTCAATACATCCAAGACTTTGCATCTTCACATACTGATGTTGATCTTTCCATCAAACTTCTCAATTTCGAACTTCATGTTGGACACGATAGTCTGAGCCATTGAAGTATACCTAGAAGTCGACGCCTTTGAGAAACTGTCATCGCCACCGTAGCTCATCTTTGCCTCCTCCGTTGATCTCCAGAACCGTAAGGCTCTGATACCAGTTTGTGTTGTGCTACCGCGGAAACGGATCGCCGAAGACCCCCGGAACGTAAGACGAACAACCAAGTAATAAATCGAGCACTATGAGAATTGCTTTTAGACTGTTGATCGGCAAAGGAAAAATACTGATAAGCTTTATTACGAAAGGAGAGAACAAAACAAACATTCTCTTCACAAATGAAGAAGAAGCACACAAGATCTCTCTAAAAGCTCACAATACAATCTCTCAAAGTTGGCTCTCACAAATGGCGGCTTAAATTCTCTCAATGTGTTCCACACGGAAAACCCTCACCTAGGTTCACCTATATATGCCCTAGGTTACAATAGGTGTCATCATTAAATAGGAATTCTAAATAATATGAATCCCGACTTTAACGGCATTGTATCCAATGACAGCCCTACGTAATTATGTACCGCACCCTAGTGGGCCTCTGTCGCATCCTAGTGGGCCGCATCCAATGGGCTGCCATCGACCGACCGATCTTCTTTCTGTACCAAACGATCGAAGTGCTGAGCCGAGCGTTCGAGCTATCCGATAGCTCGAACTCGTTGAGCTATCAACCAATGAGCCACCGAAAGACCGATCGACCGAACACGGACTTCAACCGAGTTACGACCGAACGACCCAATGTCGAACGACCGACTATCAGTATATGGACTTCAACCGAGCTGACGACCGATCGGCCAACTGCGCTGCAGAAGACCAATAGCACGGCATCCTCGTATCTGACTTGTGCAAAGTCAGATAGATTGGACCTAAGCACACTCGAGTTAACTCTACACAAGATAACTCGTCTGTTCGACCAACGCTCCTTCAACACCGAATCGAGCCAACTTCCACAATCATAGATGGTGTATTAAGTTGTTACTAAGCTATTAGGAATGTGCAATCACATATGTATTATTGTGTTTTATGTTTTTGATGATGTTTTGTTTATGTATCTTGTAGTTTCTACTATACAATAATTTTAATAAAAAAACGTAGTATCGCCGACGACATCCTGTCAACGATAATCCTGTTTTAACAGAAAATTAATTAGTATCCCTGACGGATTCCGTCAGTGATACAAATGTTATCACCGCGTGATGTGTAGATCATGTGATCGTTTAAGCATAGACCCGACACAGCCCTTCACCGGTCTGTTGCCCACTACGACATCAGTTTGCAAGTTCAAATTTTCCAAGTCATATGTTTATTAGACTTGAAAATCAACACAATGTTTTCCTAAAAGGTGGTGCCTTGGCAGATTTTTCCGAAAACAAATTTTAGGAGAAAATTGGCTAAATGCCACCGGTCAAAGTTGGGTTTTAATTTTTACCACCATTTTTTAAAACTTTGCTAGAATAACACCCTAACGAAAATAGTGACGAAAATACCCCCAGTCAAAATAATATAAAAGCCCTTGAAAAACGAAGCGGTCGGGGGTCTTTCTCCTTCATTTTGCCGCCTAAATCGTCCACCTATCCCGCGAAACCCATAAATCATCCCGACGTCGTCCTCGCCGACCATCCCTCCACCTCTTTTCCCGGCTACAACCGCATATGTCGAAGCTGCAATGATCCGAACCACCGAAAGCACAAACCAATAGCCGCTTCTCCAACTCATTCGGCATAGCCCTCGCACGCAGAACTCACAGCACTGCCGTACCAAACCTACAGCTCCTCATTGATTATCGAACGAGGTAAGTGAAAAGCGATTTATTTTGGAATTTTTTAAATTTTGGGTATGATTTTAAGGCTTCATCCTACTCAAATTCTTCGCAAATGTAAAGGATATTGATGCTCATAACACTAAACATGCATAATAGGACATTAGCATCAATATACGTTAAAATAAGTTGGAATACGCTAGTAAACGCTAGTTTACGCGACATTTAGAAGCGCAAAGCAGCGCATTTCAGCGCAAATTGGCGTATATAAGTGCATATCAGTTAATTTGAGGGGATAATAGTACGTACATATCTAGGAAGCATTATAATGCGACGAGGGTCATGTTTTTCTATTTGTTGTGTAAAATACGAAGTTATAAGATGTTAAATGCTGACTTAGTGGGAAAATAATATCACTGATTGGTGTTATACGCTGACTTGGAGTTGTGCTTACAACTATACTAGCATAATTGGAAATGAGCATGAATAATACGGAAAAATACGTTGCAATACGCTAGTAAACGCTGGTTTACGCGACATGTAGAAGCGCAAAGCAGCGCTTGTCAGCGCAAATTGGCGTATATCAGCGTAAAGCAGTGCATATCAGTTAATTGGAGTGAATAATATTACGTACCTATCTAGGAATGCGAAGAGCATAATGGTTTTGTATTTTTCTTTATAAAATACGATGTTATACGCTATTACTAATGCCACCACTACATTTTTAGGGTTTCAACAAGAATCAACCATATCCTGAGGCCAAAATCCAACTTCGAGCAAATGGATTCGAATAAAGGTGAATTTAACGATGTTATACTATGAATTTTTTGTTAGATCTGACATGCGTCAGCTGTATACGTTGTTATGGATGCATAAACGTTAGAATACATGATTAACTTTCCTGCAGGTATACTAGTTCCAATTAATTATGGGGGAGAGTGGAAAAAAGGTAGTGATGGTTGTTGGACCTATGATGCATTGTTTACAAGGTATGTAAGAGTTAGAGGGTCGACAACTTTCCCGGAACTAATTGATAAGATCTGTGCTGAAACTGGGATTAGTAAGGATGAGAGCATAATTGACGTGAAGGCATGGATTAGTTACCCGGTGAATACTGTGATGCCGCCCTTTATAATGCTGAGGAATTCAGATATTTCAACATTCATTGAGCTCAGTGCCAAGAGAGATTACAACGTTCCTTTATGTATCAGTACATCGCCAAAACCAAAGGTTGTGATAGCCCCTAGTCCGCCAGTTGTGGTAGACAAAATAAAGGTGAATGCCGTCGTGGCCCAACCAGTAAGCAAGAGCGTGAACAAGCCCATAACAGTCCCATTTGGTATCCAAGACAACAATGATGGTTGTTCTCCTATCGGTCTGGAGGACATTAAACTGACCAATCCAATAGATAATTTTGGTGGTAATGATGAAGCGTATTCGATGCACGAAGATGAAGTCGAAGAAGAAGATAGTTGTAATGACGAATTTGACAATGATGACCCCTTCAATGATGTTTGTGATGATGATTCGTATGAACGACCGGATCCATTTGCGTGTGTATGTGATGGTATGTTTGATCCATATTTTGGTGTGTTTATGGAATCACGCCTGGCCGTACATCCAGTAGAGGGTGATCATGCAACAGAAAATATAGACAATTATGATGATGGCCATACAAACAAGCATGCAGATTCACATCCTCTCCCCATAGTCCCAACTGAGCCTGTTTTTACAGGTATGCTGTAGTAAATTGGCTATTACTATGTTATATTGGTGTATACTGTAGTAAAGTAGATAATTGTGCAGGTAATTGGGCAGGTAATCACAATCATACCATCACTTGTGGTAACGATGGACCTTCTGAAGCACATTCGACCAATGTGAACGTTCATGTGATGAAGGATTTCAGCGTTGGTGAACTTGTAAGAAGCAAGGTTGAACTGTTGCTCCGACTGCGTATTATAACCGTGAAGGCGAATCGCGAGTTTCGCATTACACATTCTGACCGCAAGAGGCTTATTGCTACCTGTGTTGACAAGTCTTGCACGTGGAGGCTTAGGGGGTCATTGTCAAAGAAGCATGGAGCATGGATCATTCGTTCATACGTGAAGGGTCACAGTTGTTCCATTGATGCAAGGTTTAAGCGTTATCGTGGAAGTGCAACAAGCGAAGTTATTGCGCAAATGGTTAAAGATGATAATAATGATCCGTTGGATATCGTGAAAATGTTAGAAAAGGTGTATGGTATAAAAATAAGTTACTGGAAAGCTTGGAAAGCCAAGGAGATTGCTACACAAATGATACGTGGCAGTCCGGAAGAATCTTTTATGGTACTCCCATCTTACTTGTGGTTGTTGGAGCATGCAAATCCCGGAACGTATTCGGCATATCAGGTAGACGTGAACAATTGTTTTGTGCAATGTTTCTTGGCATTTGGGCCCTCAATTGTGGGTTTTGAATCTTGCATCCGACCCGTTATAGCTGTAGATGCATGCTTCTTGAAGGGACGTTACAGAGGCAAATTATTCATTGCTACTTGTATGGACGGAAACAACCAAATTTATCCATTAGCATTTGGCGTCGCAGCAACGGAAAACGATGCATCGTGGGCATGGTTCTTTCAGCAACTTCGCCATGTTATTGGGGCCCGACAAGATTTAGTGTTTATTTCTGACCGTCATCCTTCAATTGAGAAATGTTGCAAGGAGCAATTTCCTGAAGCAGTGTATGGAATTTGCATGTTCCATCTGGGGTTGAACATGAATGCAAAGTACAAGGTGAAGGCGAAGGAATTCTTGTACAGTGTGGCTAAGGCTTATACAGAGATAGATTTCGAAGAGAAGTTGCAGCATGTGCGGTCGACAAAGCGGCCAGTATACGACTATCTTATGGAAGCCGATCCCAAAAAATGGGCTAGGTGTTTTTTTCCTGCGAGGCGATACAGTATCATGACGACCAATATTGCCGAGTCAATGAATGCTCTCTTGAAGGTGGCTAGGGAATTTCCTATTATCACTTTGTTGGAAACTATTAGAACAAAGTTACAGGCTTGGTTCCATGATCGCCTACGACTCGCCAACAAATGCACTAGCATACTCACTCCTTATGCTGAGAGAAAGATGGGTAAGCGAGATGATAAGTCACGCCACTTCATGGTACATCCAATTGATGAATTCAGGTTTTACATTCTTGATGGTCAACGTGATGCAACGGTTGATTTAAATTTGCGCAATTGCACGTGCTATAAATTCCAGCTAAACCAGTTGCCATGCGCACATGCAATCAGGGCTTCCAGGACGCGTAATATATCTTCTTATACCCTTTGTTCAAGGTAAAATTCGTTATACGTAGGTATACGTTTGTATACTTTCCGTGTTTCAGCGTTCAAAAGCGTATAATAGTGTCTAATGGCGTAGAGTAGTGCATACTGGTATATATTAGTTTTTAATCGAGGGTTAAAATATGATTCTTATCTTATGCAGGTTTTACACAATTGAATGTTTAAGGCTGTCATACGCCCTACCATTGAATCCAGTTCCGCATCGAAGTGAGTGGTATCGAGTCGTACCACAAAGTGTCCAAGATGTGGTTGTACGTCCGCCAGTTGTTTCGAACATAAAAGGAAGGAGAAAGAAGAAAAGGATGCCTTCACAAGGAGAGGAAACCCCTGGAAATCTCCCAGGAAGGAGGTGTGGACGATGCAGAGAGCTGGGCCATAATAGGCAAACATGTAAGGGGAAGGAGTATGTACCAACTCAACCATTGTGATTGTGCATCAAAATTTTATGTTTAGCCATTCATCAAATTGTAATACTTTGCAACAATGTAAGTGGAAGGTATAACTAATAATAAAGTCAGATTGCAGCTAAAACATGTCCATTGTGATGCTTGTATCATGAATACATACTACGAAAGCTTGTATGTTCAGCAACTTGCGAAGTGCGTCAATAGGCTTTAAAATACGATGTAATACGGTGGTAAACGCTTGTTTACGTGCCAATATGAAGCGCAAAGCAGCGCATCTCAGCGCAAATTGGTGTATATCATTTAATTTGAAGGTATAATGGTTGAAAGACTACGTAATCATTCTTAGAATGAATAATATCAGATTTCACCTTAAACAGGTCCAATGAAACTAATCACGTGAACCCAAAACGGTCATTCCTTTTGAAAAAGGCATCCCAAAAATTTACATTGTGATGACTGGATAGTGCCTAAATACTCCGTAAACTTGGACGTTAGGGACGGGCGAAGTGCATCAATAGGCGTTGAAATACGATGAAATACGGTGGTAAACGCTTGTTTCCGTAACATTTGAAGCGCAAAGCAGCGCACAGCAGCGCATCTCAGCGCAAATTGGGGTATAACATTTAATTTGAAGGTATAATGGTTGAAACAATACGTACTCATTTTTAGAATGAATAATATCAGATTTAACCTTAAAAATGTCAGTTGAAACTAATCACGTCTACCCAAAACTCTCATACCTCCTGAAGAAGACGACCAAAAATGTACATTGTGATGAGTGTAACGTGCCTAAATTCTCCGTAAACTTGGACTGTAATGAACGGGCTAAGTGCATCAATAGGCGTTGAAATACGATGTAATACGGTGGTAAACGCTTGTTTACGTAACATTTGAAGAGCAAATCAGCGCAAAGCAGCGCATCTCAGCGCAAATTGGTGTATAATATTACAAACAATATAATTAACGACAGAAGTACATTGATTAAAATTTAAACTACTCTCTTGTACCATGGAAAGAGAGATTTGATTTGAGATACGCATCCATACCCAAAAGTAATGTGTCAATTTTATATACATAATATACAAATCATATACAAATCAAGCGTTGATATCCTTCTCATCATATACAAATGTCCCGGCAGTGGTTTTGGACCACTTTACCATATCCACCGCAAGTTGCCTCCTGTAATCAATAAAGTGCGAAGACGATAATCCATGGAGGTCAGTATTCATTGCCAAGCACTGTACAAATTTAATGGCATAAACCCCACAGTCCCAACTGTTTGGCTGCTGTGGAACATCAACAATTGTCATAGCAAATGGGATGTCAGGGTCCAATTTGGATTCAGCCCTTGCAAAACTCTCGTTGTAAAGGGACGGTGCGATTGCGGCATGCATCCTAAAGATCTCGCGGCGTTCTTCCTTGTACGCACTCGACATGGAGTCATACACTTTGACTTCTTTCTTACCAAAGTCATATGCATATGCAGCCCAGTGCGAACCCGCAATGTTTTCGATCCCATAGACGTGGTCACAATTGACTCATGCCTTACATGCCCAATTTTCATTCATCCCTAAAACAAACATTAGCAAATCAAGGTCCATGGCACCCTATGACAACGCAGCTCCATCCATCTTTTTCTCGGCATTCATCTGCCGGTTTTCCAAAAACAACTTGTACCCATACTTAACGGACCTGCTGTAAAGACCGCCCAAACAAGTCCATTTTGATGATGGGAACATATCAGGATGCTCCTCAACTTGCATGTTAAGTAACTGGAGGTGTGCATCAATATGCTGTAAAATGCGTTGGAATACGTTAATAAACAATGTTTTAATTGACGCATTATTAGTATGTGGTATGCAAAAGGATGTGTTGCGTTAAAATACACTACTATACACTATTATACGTTAATATACACTAGTATACGTCGACATACACCGGTGTATGATGGTGTATTTGGGCGTATACTAGCGTATTTAGGCGCATATCATTGTATATAGTAAAAAAAGCTAAGAATATTGCACGAATTCATCAAGAACAATGAAATAAATAATATGTGGTATGCAAAAGGATGTGTTGCGTTAAAATACACTACTATACACTATTATACGTTAATATACACTAGTATACGTCGACATACACCGGTGTATGATGGTGTATTTGGGCGTATACTCGCGTATTTAAGCGCATATCATTGTATATAATTAAAAAAGCTAAGATTATTGCAAGAATTCATCAAGAACAATGAAATAAATAATATGTGGTATGCAAAAGGATGTGTTGCGTTAAAATACACTACTATACACTATTATACGTTAATATACACTAGTATACGTCGACATACACCGGTGTATGATGGTGTATTTGGGCGTATACTAGCGTATTTAAGCGCATATCATTGTATATAATTAAAAAAGCTAAGATTATTGCAAGAATTCATCAAGAACAATGAAATAAATAATATGTGGTATGCAAAAGGATGTGTTGCGTTAAAATACACTACTATACACTATTATACGTTAATATACACTAGTATACGTCGACATACACCGGTGTATGATGGTGTATTTGGGCGTATACTAGCGTATTTAAGCGCATATCATTGTATATAATTAAAAAAGCTAAGATTATTGCAAGAATTCATCAAGAACAATGAAATAAATAATATGTGGTATGCAAAAGGATGTGTTGCGTTAAAATACACTACTATACACTATTATACGTTAATATACACTAGTATACGTCGACATACACCGGTGTATGATGGTGTATTTGGGCGTATACTAGCGTATTTAGGCGCATATCATTGTATATAGTAAAAAAAGCTAAGAATATTGCACGAATTCATCAAGAAAAATATTAGTTTAGAAATAATATTAGTACATACCTCACTACTAAGCCATCCTCTTGCAGAAATGAGCACTTCCAAGTTCTTGCAAGATATGTAATCCAATGTCTTCACCCTAGTCACTAGTCCAGCTACTTCGGCCCTTGATAGATTCTTCGACATCCATGATCTTAACAACTCAAACCTCGAAGTATCGTAAGAGAAATCCGTTGTAGTAGGGGTGGATAGGGGTAAATCAATTAGATTTTCTTTTTCAGCTTGGGCTTCTTTTTCAGCTTCTTTTTCAGCTTCTTTTTCGGCATAGCATATAAGCGCTACATTCTTCTTCTCAGCTTCTTTATAATCACCCTTCTTCTTCCTTGGTTTTTTTTGGCCCTCAGGTTTCTGGTATGGGCTAATAACTGCAGCTGCAGGCCTCTTCGTCCTCATAGGTCGTCCACCTATGTTAATTTGACTCTTGTGTTCCTCGACCGCAGCACTAACTTCAGCAGAGATAGCCCCAGACATAGCAGGCATTTCAAAACCAGGCTCGTCAATAACCGCCGCACCATCAAAACACTTTTCATCGTCATGGATTTCGATCGCTGTAGGGGGTTCATTTGTCGGTGGTGGGAGTTTAAGTTCAGCCCTCAGTTGCCTCTCCATTTTGAAAATAGCCGTGGCTATCTGATAGGAAAAAATGTCCTTCACTCGCTTCGCAACATTTATTTCAACCCTCTTGACATCCAACCTATCCTTCTCAAACGAGGCCACCCTCCCCTCCAACACTGTTATACGATCTTCCATCTTCTTGTTGCTCTCGTCCATCTTCTTTTCTAGATTCTTCAGAGCCAACGTCAAGTTTAGAAGCCCGGGACCCTTCTCTTCTTCATCTCCACCAGGAGGCATTGAATATCCTAGAAAAGCCAGTCTGTAATCAAGGAAAGTTCGGACTCCATGATAGTAATCAATTTCCAATTCTGCGGCTTCTGGTGTTAATCGCATGAAAGGTAACTGCAAGAACAATAAATAAATAAGTCTATGATGTGGAAAAAGCGAAAATACACCAATATACATCAGTATACGCTAATATACGCTAGTATACGTTGACTAACTCTGACGTATTATGGCGTTTTTGAGCGTATACGAGTCTATTTGAGTGCATACAGTGTCAGATCATTATATATAATGAAAACATAACTAGGTGGTATGTAAAAATCTGTGTTACGTTCACATACACCAATATACATCAGTATACGCTAATATACGCTAGTATACGTTGACTAACACTGATGTATAATGGCGTATTTTCGCGTATACGAGTGTATTTGAGTGCATAAAGTGTCATATCATTATATATAATGAAAACATAACTAGGTGGTATGTAAAAATCTGTGTTACGTTCACATACACCAATATACATCAGTATACGCTAATATACGCTAGTATACGTTGACTAACACTGATGTATAATGGCGTATTTTCGCGTATACGAGTGTATTTGAGTGCATAAAGTGTCATATCATTATATATAATGAAAACATAACTAGGTGGTATGTAAAAATCTGTGTTACGTTCACATACACCAATATACATCAGTATACGCTAATATACGCTAGTATACGTTGACTTACACTGATGTATAATGGCGTATTTGGGCGTATACTAGTGAATTTGAGTGCATACAGTGAATTTGCGTGCATATACGCCAATATACTTTGACCTACAATGGTGTATAACGGCGTATTTGGGCGTATACTAGTGTATACTAGTATACGCTAGTATACGTTGACATACACTAGTATACTGCGACGCACACATGTGTATATTGGCGTATTTGGGCGTATACTACTGTATTTAAATGCATACAGTGTCATATCATTTTACATAATGAATAAACAAAAGGATATTGAAAGATAAGTCCATTCTTACATCTTCAACGTCAAATATAGTCTGCCTAGCTAGGGAATAGCCACCTTCCAACGCGTTTGACGTATCCCATCGCAATATCCTTGGAAGAGGGTTCCCAGGCACCCTCCTAGCCAAGGCAGCAGCGAAATCTGGCAAAAGACACTCTAGAACCCATGCTTGAATAGCAAATGGGAACGTCCCCACCTTCAGATGTGCCACACCTGGTTTCTTAACCCTGATCAACATGTGGGCCCACTCCTTCACCAATTCTTCATACACCAATCTTCCCCATGGGTATGCATTGAACAGCTCCGGATCATCTGCCAAGCATATTGCCCTTGGATGCACAATGTTCCCAGCGTCTTTCACGAAGACCATGCTGTGGATGATGTAAAGCACAGCAAGCTTGCGAATTTCTACGCCGCCAGGATTTTCAACGGCCTCGGTGCCTAGCTTGGCCATCACATCTGAAAATCGAAGGGTAGCTGTGTCAAGGAAAGCCCGAAACGGTGTCTCTGCTTCCTCGTCACAATTCGGGAACTCCCCGAATGGCAAGCCAGTCACAAGCGCAAATTCCACAGGCCCAAATGTATGCCAATGCCCGGCTATGTTAAACTTTAATGCCCGTTTATTTGGGCTGGTACTGCTTTCAACATCCCCTCTACATAATAACCAATGCAAAGTAGGACTTTGTATCGGGAATTTCTCAAGCTTAGACAAGAACCATATGAAATTGTACTCCTTCAACATTGTCTGGAATGCATCTTCGCACAAGTATGCCCTTGCCTCTCGTATGCAATCCACGGAAGCCCGATTATTAACTTTGATTTTACCCATCTACATAACGCAAAACATATCAGGATATTAGATAAATAAGGTTGCGCAAATGTCCAATTAAGCAATTAAATCAGTAACAACTACAAGTAAGCGTACAACATAAATAAGACAACATATTTTCCAATTAAATCAGTGTTTTACAACGTATAACAATGTATTTTACAAAGAAAAATACCAAAACATGCTAGTCCTCGCATAAAAGGGCTTCCTAGTAAGGTACGTATCATTATCCCGTCAAATTAACTGAAAAACACTGATTTACGCTGATATACACCAATTTACGCTGAGATGCGCTGATATGCGCTCAATTTTTAATGTAAACCAGCGTATTTTAGCGCATATTGATGCAAATGTCCAATTACGCATTTTTAGGGTATGCACAACTCCAATTAAGCGTACAACACAATTAAGACAACATAATTTCCTATTAAATCAGTGTTTTACAACGTATAACATTGAATTTTACAAAGAATAATACCAAAACATGCCGCTCCTCGAATAAAAGTGCTTCCTACTTATGTACGTATCTTTATCCCGTCACATTAACTGCTAAGCACTGATTTACGCTAATATACACCCATTTGCGCTGAGATGCGCTGATATGCGCTAAAATTTTTAAAGTAAACCAGCGTATGTTACCGCATATTGATGCAAATGTCCAATTAAGTAAACTTTCTGGTATGCACAACTCCAAGTAAGCATACAACACAAATAAGTAAACTTAATTTCCTAATAAATCATTGTTTTATATCTTATTACATCGTATTTCCCCAAAAAAAGTACAAAAACATGCTGCTAATTAGGTTTTTAGCATAAATTAACTGATGTGCGCTTACATACACCAATTTGCGCTGATATGCGCTGATATGCGCTGATATGCGCTTCTATTTGTAACGTAAACCAGCGTATACTACCGTTTTCCAACGTATTTTACAGCATATTGATTCACATCTTCAAACAAACTTATTTTGCTTAACATGCAAGTTGATTAGTGTGATAACTTATCATGTTCGTATTCTTCTCAAATTGTATTCTTCACAAAACCCTAAATTAATTCCCCAAAAAAACTTTTACATAAATCGCAAAAAAAATTCCAACATGAGTAGCTAAATATGCGAAATCACTTACCTGGTTCTACAAAAAGTCGCTTGATTATGGCGGTGCTGTGATTTCTGAGTCGTCTTCGCTTTGCGAGGGCTAAGGCGTTTGAGTTGGCGACGCGGCGATGGCTTTGATGGTTCGTTGTTTGGGAGCGTTGCAGTTGCGTGAGCTGCGGATCAGGACGGGCTCGCCGGAGGGATGGTCGGAGTTGAGGAAGAAGGGCGATTTTGGGCGGCAAACTGGAGGAGTGCAAACGACGGTAAAAATGAGTGTTTCTCAGTTATTTTACTTTTTAACTTTTTGGTCAGGGGTATTTCCGTCAATATTTTCGTTAGGGTGTTAGTTTGGCAAAGTTTTTAAATTTGATGGTATAAATTAAAACCCAACTTTGACCGGTGTTATTTAACCTATTTTCTCAAATTTTAGAGCGTTTTAAGCCGAAAATGCTTAGATACTTGACATGTTGTATTATTTAATTATTTTCCCTTTTTAAAACTTGTTCTTACAAAACAAACAGAACTTTCGGAAACACATTTTTCATCACGTATTGTCTTTTTCTGAAGAAATTTTCATAAACAAACCGAGGAAAGAAATTTTCAAAAATGATTTAAGAGGTATTTTTGTGGTGATGTGCTTTCTGAGAAACACCACGTGCCTTTGTTTATAAGGGAATGATAGGACACATTGTTTATGTATGATACAAAGTTATAGATGGGTTTACATTACCCCATCCATAATATTTCGGGGTGTATTCTCACCACTGATTTGTTGACTGGAGGGTGGAGGTCAACGCGATCACGAGGGACGTGTGTGGCCTACAGGGGACGGGCGCAGCTGGTTCGGCTCGGCGAAGGGTGAGCGGATCCGAGCGTCGGCGTGCCGAAGGGGATCCTCGGCAAGGGGCCTTCGTAGGGGTAGGGATGGACGAGCTCAGGGGGCGAGCGCGTTCGACTCCGGACTGGTTGGGCGCCGAAGGGTAGCCTCAGCGCGGCTGGATCTATTTGACCTGAACAGACGAGAGAGCTCATCAGGGGGTCGGTCCTTGGTCCCGACCAAGTCCCCTCCGATGCCTAAGTCAGAACGGATCTGAAGGATACTCGGTGTGATCGGTATGGCTCACGGGGAGTCCAATACGCAAGTCCTCGGACTGTGCTGTGGAGGAGAATAATATGGTGGAAGACAAGGTCGTTTAGAGAGGAATACCAGAGAAATACCTCAGGGGTTTCTAGCATCCAGGAAATGATCCTTTGCACGATGCTCTTTGGGTCGCTTTATAGGAGTCTTCCCCGGCCACGTCTCCTTAACGTCCTCCCATCTCGTCCCGATCCTCTGCCACTGTGATGGCGCCTTCATGGGTCATGAAGGTGGGCGTAATGGGGCCCCTTAATGGTGATTAAGGGGGGGCGCACTTTAAGGGGGAGCAGTTAACTCCTGCCGGCGTGGGTCAGAGGTTGTGCTCGCTTCGGCCCGAGGCTGACCCGGCTCTGATTCTTCGTGGGGGCCCCGTTCCTATGTGCCCATGGGTTTGCGACGTGGGCCTGGATCATTCGGTCTTAGCCCATCCTGGGAGGGCCGTATCAATTGCCCCCATCGCTCGGGCCGTTCAGATTCTGACGGTTCGGTTCGAGCGATGTGATCCGTATAGATTTGACAAGTGTGTCAGTTGAGGCAGCGGCATTGAATGGAAGTCATCATGACGCTACTTGGTTGGACTTCTCCCGCCCTTGGGAGCGGAATTCGAAGTGTCGTCGGTTGCTGGATGTCGCCACGCATCCTCCTTTGAACGGCCTGGATTCTGATAATGTCTCTGGTTTAAAATCGCCACCCTTTCAGATTTTTCATTCGCGCTTTCTAATCTGGTCTTGTTCCTCCGAGTGCCAACGAATTCCCCTTCGTCCTTCCTCTTCCGATCTTTTTCAAGGTAATCTCCTTCTTCCTCTTCTGCTTTATTCGATTTGTCTCATAGCTGCATTGAGGATGGGAAGTTTCGCTCCTGGGTGTGGTGATCCTCCGGCTCCTCGGCCAGGTAATCCTTCGGCTCCTGGGTCTGGTAATCCTCCGGCTCCTCGGCCGGCCCTTGACAAAGGGAAGGGTCTGCTGTTTGAGAATCTGGCCCATCGAGATGACGCCCACGCGGCGAAGGAGTTTGATGTTCCTCCGGTGAGCCCATCGAGATAACGCCCACACGGCGGAGGAGTTCGATGTTCCTCCGGTGATTCTTGGGTCATCGTCCACCGTCTCATATACCATGGCTGAGGAGATCGGGACGAAGTACCTTTGCCACCCATATGATGTTCGGATTCCCTTTGCCGACGAAAGGATTTGTTTCCCAGGGAGCTGCGAGGTCGGCGTGTATATTGAGATGTTCTGTTTGGGGCTCCGCTTCCCTCTCCACCCTTTCGTCATCCGGGCCCTGGGTTTTTTGGTGGTAGCCCTGTGTCAGCTGACGCCTTACTCGATCGTGGCATTGGTTGGATTCATCATGATCTGCCATGCGCACGAGTTGGAGCCGACATTGCCCCTCTTATCCTACTATTTCCGGGTTCAGATGGTTGGCCAGGGGTCGTGGCAGCACATCCGCGCCCGGGTGGGGAGGGAGTGTCTGCTAGGTCTGCCCCGTTTGCTTGGCGACTGGAGTAGAGATTATGTCTTTGTCACCTTTCTAGAAGACGCCGTGATTATGACTGGTTGGGGGAGCCTGTGTCGATATGACTTGACACTGTCCCTTTCCGAGGCCGATCAGGCTGCAGTCAAGCTTTTGTCATCGTTACCGCTGGTGGAGAGGTCGGTCTGGCCTTTGCTAGACGACCTCCTCCTCAAGAACGTCATGTGGTCCCCTGGTAGGCGTTTTCTTCTTTCTGCCCTTCCCTTTTGCTTACCCTGATCTTCTTTCCTTCGCAGAGATGGCGGGCCGAGAGTTCAGCCGTGACATCCGCGAGCTCATTCGCCAGGAGGGGGCCAATAGCAGGCACGAAAACCCTTTGGGCCATGCACCTCGGCGCTCGGTGGAGGAAGAGATCCGTGTGGCCGACGTTGCGGTGGGGAGGGTGGATCCGGTGGTCATCCCCATGCCACCGCCCGAAGTCGTTGTTGATTCCCTCGCGGTGAGGAACTGGATCAGCGATAACCCCGATCCCGCCCGTGTCGAGGGGGGCACCGGGGGCACCGGTCAGGGCTCCCGAACACCGGCCGGGAACCGTGGGGGAGAACGGAAGCGCCCCCCTTCGTAGTCTAGAGGTCCCGAAGAGAAGAAGAAGAAGAACGTGGGGGGGAGCAGGCCCTCGGTGGTGCCTGACTCGTCAATCATCTCGGGGGCGACCCTCCCGTTGGTGGAGGTGGCCGCCTCAGCCAGCCATGTCGAGTAGTCTCCAGTCGACGTGGTGGGTGCCATGTCCATGTTTGAGGCTGGCTCGGAGGTCCCGCCCGGAGGGTCGGTCTTCATCGATCGAGAAGTGGCCGTCCAACTGGCGTAGGGCTCCGTCCTTCCGAGGGACCGCTCTTTTTTGGAGAGAGCCCGCTCCAATCGCTTAGCGGACTCCCTGGTCTGGAAGCTCCAGCAGGTTGGTCTTTCTCTTGCTTCCAACTCTGTTTTGCGATGGCCTTTGCTTATCCCTTTTGTCATGCAGGCTTCCACGATGGCCGTAGAGGCACAGCGCCGCTCGGAGCGGGTGGACGGTCTCGAGGTGGCCTTGGTACAGGAGCGCTTGAGGGCCGAGTCGACTGAGAAGGCAGCCAAAGAGGCCTGTTCGGAGGCTCTTCGTTCGTGGCGTTGGGTCGACGAGCTCATCTCCAAGGTGAGGAACTTGAGGGAGGCCCTGGCGGCTACCGAGAGGTCTGCTGAGGAGGCGGAGGAGATGTTCTGTTGGGAGAGGAATGAGCTCTGGGCCGACCTGAGAGCCCTGCGGCTAGCGCACCCTGCCCGAATCGTTGAGGAGGTGGAGAGGGATTATGAGGATTTCCTGGCCCCGAGGATTGCAGAATCCCTCCGGGGGAGTTCCAGGCCTACGAAGACATCCTGGCCCCGAGGATCGTGGGGGCCTTTCGGGACGGATTTCTTAGGTTCGAGGAGCGGGTCCGACAGACGCGTTCCCATCCTCCGGTTGGCCCCGAAGAGCCTATTCGATCGGGGCAGGGGGAGGCCCCTAGGGATGCCTTTTCCTGGGCCCCAGCGTTGTAGGCGATGTACCCCCTTTTTTTGTCCCCTTGTAAAAAAAGAACCTTTTTGAATGAAAAAGCTAACTCCTTTTCTTTGATTTTTTTTCCTTTTTGTGTGCTGTCGTATTTTTGTCAAGTGTTTTCTAGGATTGTGTTTCTGACTCTTTTTTGCCACCCTCCCAATGTTCATGCCGAAGCGACACACTGGTTTGAGTAGCGGGAGGCTTTCTTTTTATCGACGAAGTCATCGTCCCGTCGAGGTGATCGGTCAGCTGGGGGGATGGCCCCTAGCCTTGTGGACGGTCGTAATGATCGGCCGGCTGGGAGGGTTGTCCCCAGCCTTTACGGTCGAGGGAGCGATCGACCTGCTGGGGGAGTTGCCCCAGCCTTGTGGTCGATCAGAGCGATCGGCCTGTTGTGAGAGTTGCCCCAGCCTTACGCACGATCGGAGGGATCGGCCTGCTGGGAGAATTGCCCCAGCTTTAGTCGATTGTTGTGATCGGCCTGCTGGGGGAGTTTCCCCCAGCCTTACGGTGGATCGTAGTGATCGTCCTGCTGGGGGAGTAGCCCCAGCCTTATGGTCGATCGTTGTGATCGGCCTGCTAGGGGAGTTGCCCCAGCCTTACAGTCGATCGGAGTGATCGGCCTGCTGTGGGAGGTGCCCCAGCCTTACAGTCGATCGGAGTGATCGGCCCGCTGGGAAGTTTTTCCCAGCCTTACCATTGATCGGAGTGGTCGGCCTGCTGGGCGAGTTGCCCCCAGCCTTACAGTCGATCGGAGTGATCGGCCCGCTGGGAAGTTTTTTCCAGCCTTACCATTGATCGGAGTGGTCGGCCTGCTGGGCGAGTTGCCCCCAGCCTTACAGTCGATCATTGTGGTCGGCCAGCTGGGAGAGTTGCCCCCAGCCTTACGGTCGATCGTTGTGGTCGGCCTGCTGGGGGAGTTGTCCCTAGCCTTACGATCGATCGTTGTGGTCGGCCTGCTGGGGGAGTTGCCCCAGCCTTATGGTCGATCGTTGTGATCGGCCTGCTGCAGGAGTTCCCCCAGCCTTCCTGTCGATCGGAGTGATCGACCCGCTCGGAGAGTTGCCCCCAGCCTTACAGTCGATCGTTGTGATTTGCCTGCTGGGGGAGTTGCCCCCAGCCTTACAGTCGATCGTTGTGATCGGCCCGCTTGGGGAGCTATCCTCAGCCTTATGGTCGATCGTTGTGATCGGCCTGCTGGGGGAGCTGCCCCAGCCTTATGGTCGATCGGAGTGATCGGCCTGCTGGGGGGGAGTTGCCCCCAGCCTTATGGTCGATCATTGTGATCGGCCTGCTGGGGGAGCTGCCCCCAGTCTTACGGACGATCAGAGTGATCGGCCTGCTGGGGGGGAGTTGCCCCCAGCCTTATGGTCGATCGTGAGGTCCGGTGTGGCTGAGCGGGAAGAAACTCAATTTCTTCAGGGCGAACTTGCATTTCATTCTCTGAACCGGGAATACATTTGAAAGGAAAAAAGCAAGAAAGATAATGGCGAGTTAGTCTCTCTTGGGGGAGGAGCTACGGCTGATTGTCCCGCCTTCTCACTCGATAATGCGTAAAGCGGTCTGGATGCCGTTCACCTTTTTTCCTTTGTCCATCTGTTTGGACGTCCCCTCTCCGGGGGTTGTCTTTGGGTCATCGACAAAGTTCTTCAGGTGCCCACGACTGATCAACTTGTCTATGTCTTTCTTCAGGTACCAGCATTCGTCGGTGTCATGGCCATTGTCTTTGTAGTACCTACAGTATTTTTCCTCGTCCCTTCTGCCACCCTTCATCTTCGGGGGCGGCTTGCCAATGTGGCCCTTTTTCTGAGCCTGTGTTAGGACGGTGTCCTGAGTAGCGTTCAGCCTGGGGGGGTCGTGCTTCCTCCTTGCACTGCTTTCCCTTTGCCTTCTTCTTCCGCTTGTGGTCTTCCAGCTCGCGGCCCTCGCTTTCATCCCGTTTAGAGCCCCGCTTGGCTCCTGTGGGGAGGCCTCCTTCCTCTGCTGCTAACGCCTCTTCCATCAGCATGTAACACTCTGCCCAAGCTATAACATCCGCTAGGTCCCTCGCGGGTTCGTTGTGCATCGATTTCTTTAGGCCCCTGTGTAGGAGCCCTTTCTTCAGGGCTGTTTTCACGACCATCTCTGGGCAGCTCTCTATATTCAGCCTCTCGATGTTGAAGTGCCACATGTGACCCCTTAGGGATTCGCCTGGCCTCGGTATCACATTGAACAGAAACTCTGAGTCCGGCTTTATCTGTCGGCCGGCCATGAACTGCTTTCAGAACTTCTGGGTGAGGTCCCGGAAGCTGCTGATGGAACGATCGGGGAGGCTGTTGTACCAATTCCTGGCAGACTTCTGTAGGGTGGAGTAGAATCCACGACAGAGCAGGGCATCGTCGGCCCCCTGGAATTCCATGACCCTTTCGTAGTCCATCACGTCATCTGCCGGGTCCCCCGTGCCGTCGTATTTCTCCAAGGTCGACACCTTGAATCTGGACGGTACCCGTGCGTCAGTGATACTTCGTGCCAACAGGCAGCGGTCTTCCATAGGACCTCCCAGGCATCTGTGGCCTGTTAGCGCTTTGATTTGAAGGGCATGTTGCCCTGGCGGGCTGACGGGGGTTCGGGGAGAATCTGCTCGATGCCCATCCCAACTGGGGATAGGTGTGGGTCGCCGTGCGCTTTTCCTCTCGTGGCGATCTTCTTGACCTCTACGCCTCCTCCGAGGGGGGCTACCGCTCCGACTCCGCCGATCCTCGGCGGTTCGATGGTTGGGTGACCGTCGGCGCGCTGAGCGTGGTCGCCTGGGCGAGGCCGTGGTCGACTCACCCCGGTCCACTCGGGCCTTCCATCGGCCTCATTCTGGAGCGAGGTGGGGGTGAGGGATCGCACCGGGATGAAGTTTGGCATGGTGAACCGTCGCTCCGGGTTGGCGCCCTCGCTGCCGTGGTCGGCGACCACGGCCGATCACAGCAGGGGGCAGTGCTCCTGTCGGTCGGGGATGGCCATTGAGCCCCCCTCCGGGAGGCGTGGGTTACCCGAGAGTTGTTGGATGGCTGCGGCCAGCGTCCAGAAGTGGGCGTTCGTCTCTTGAGCGAAGAGATGGAGCTGTTCCTGGGTCACTGAGCGTGAGTCGCTGGTGCGCTCGGTGGTGTGGCTATGCCCGTTTTCGGGTGGGACATAGTCGCCCTTCTCAAGGATGTGGGGCATGTGTCCTAGTCCATTGCAAGCTGATTCCATTATGGTTCGTTTGATATGGGGCGCTTTTTCGGTTCCCACAGACGGCGCCAGATGTTTCGGGGTGTTTTCTCACTACTGATTTGTTGACTGCAGGGCTGTAGGTCAACACAATCACGAGGGGCGTGCGTGGCCTCCAGGGGACGGGCATAGCTGGTTCGGCTTGGCGAAGGGTGCGCATGTCCGAGCGTCGGCGTGCCAAAGGGGATCCTCGGCAAGGCGACGGCCTCCGTAGGGGGTAGGGATGAACGGGCTCGGAGGCGAGCGCATTTGACTACGGACTGGTTTGTCATCGAAGGGTAGCCTCGGCTCGGCTGGATCAACTTGACCTGAACAGACAAGAGATCTCGTCAGGGGGTTCGGTCCTTGGTCCCGACCAATTCCTCGCCGATGCCTAAGTCAGAACGGATCTGAAGGATGCTCGATGGGATCGGTATGGCTCACGGGGAGACCGATACGCAAGTCCTCGGGCCGAGCTGTGGAGGAGAATAATATGGTGGAAGACAAGGTCGTTTAGAGAGGAATACCAGAGAAATACCTCAGGGGTTTCTAGTATCAGAAAGTGATCCTTTGCACGATGATCTTTGGGTCGCTTTATAAGAGTCTTCCCCGGCCACGTCCCCTTAACGTCTCCGCATCTCGCCCCGATCCTCCGCCACTCTGATGGCGCCTTCATGGGTCATGAATGTGGGCGTAGTATGGCCCCTTAATGGTGATTAAGGGAGGCGCGCTTTAAAGTGGAGCGGTTAACTCATGTCGGCGTGGGTCAGCGGTTGTGCCCGCTTCGGCCAGAGGCTAGCCCGGCTCTGATTCTTCGTGGGGGCCCTGTTTCTACGGATCCGTGGGTTTGCGACGTAGGTCTGGATCGTTCGGTGCTGGTCCATCCTAGGAAGGGCCGTATCACATAACATTTTTGATCTTTCCAATAATTTGCAGAAAAGAATTTATTAGAGACTAATATCACGGTAGTGCAATTCCAAACAAGTTTGTGCTTGCGAATTTTTGCAATCTTTCCTTGCGTAGAACGTCATGCAACAACTGTGGGTTGGGATCAGGTGGGGCTCCGCGTAGTGCGGCGTGAGTCAGACGGTGGTCCCCGCCACGACGGATCCGATCCGAAATCCACCGCCAGCTCACCCGCTCAGACTTCCCCAGCCTTTCCGCAACTGTCAAAAAAAACGCCGCATCACCGCCGTCCGGATCGTGTCGGTTCCTGGTTGGTCATCCGATAAGGACTCCGACCGTGTGACGTCTGCCCAGTGGGATCCACGTCATACCGATAAAGGACGTGTACGTGTAACGTGTTGATGTTTGTTTCTCGTTTTTAATTTAATTTCGACAGCTTTGTTTTGATTATTATAGTTTAGGTATGTCGTTGATTGAAATTAAAACAAAAATAATTTTGTAATTGTTATGAATAGGACCCATTGGGCCTATTGGGTATCCACCCACATGAGTACCCATTATGAATACTATATAAAGGAGGCTAGGGGTTTCCTAGCCTCAACCCTTCTCCAAATCTGTTTCTCGTTCATAACACGTTATCAGCACGATCACGCTCGTTGGAGGAGACGGCGGCTCGCGGGAAAGGAGATCCACAAATCGCTCAGAAAAAGAAGATCGTAATCTTCTCAACGGGGAGCGAAAAGGGCATCCTTCACCAACCGTCGCCTAGATTCCTCGTCGAATCTAGAGGTAAAAATCCAAACTTTTTAGATCTAAACTTGCTTTTCTCATTAGATCTGCATGTTTTAGGATCAAAAAGTTCACAAACTCGGTTAAATTCAACATTTTAATAAGATCTACATGTTTAAAACAATAAAAACTTGTTTTTTAACGATCAAATTTGTTGAAAAATCCGATTTTTACCTCCCCCGCCTTTGATCCAAAAATAATAATCCGCACGCCCGTAGGGCGGAACGGCGGCGCGCTCTTTGCGCCGCCGTCGGAGAACAATCGCAGCGGCCCCAGGCCGCGGCCAGTTGCCGCGGCCTGAAGCCGCGGCCCGCCGCCGCGGCGGCCGCGGCCCGCCGCCGCGGCATGTCGCCGCCACGACGGCCGCGCCCTACGCGGCCAGCCGTCGCGGCGACACGCCGCGGGCCCCCCCTAGGGTTTCCAGAAACCCTAACCCTAACGGGCTATTTTTCGGGGGAGGCCCAATATTAACCCTAATGGGTTGTTTTCATGGCCCAAAAGACCAGAAAATTAGCACATCCACAGAAATTATTTTATTTATTTTTGGCCCTAAAAAGCCCAAAATAGTTAAAAGAAATTTTTAAAAGGGTTGAAAGCGGTAAAATAAAACATTATATTATGGATCAAAAAAGGCAAAAAGTTTTTCAAAAAAAAATGTTTTTTGCACGACACACAATTTTAAATTACTTTAAAATGCATGTGTCTTTGATTATCTGCGTGGTTGTATGTCGCAAATATATTATCTGCGTGGATGTGCAAATATTAGGCTATGTTTTTAGGGATCAGCCAGGTTTCCGACACCGTTTTAAATTCCCGCAATTTTTCTTCTTTTTTGAGAGAAATTTTGTATGTGAGGATAAAAATGTAAAAAGAAGACCGAATGACACCAAAAAGAAGCTGAAGGCGTTCGCACAACGAAGATAGGGGCTTCTCTCTGAAGTTCCCGAGTTGTACTTTATTTTTTCATGCATTCATTTTTGATGTAACTTCGGACTGTACTTCTTTTATTTTTCGGTGTCGGCTGGCTGATCCCCATAGTCCTAAGTCTTTTTCTTTCTGTTTCATTGCTTATGCATTAACTGCGTGGTTGTTAATTAGTTTTAATACCATGTTAATGTTACAATGAAACTGCCAAAAAGCATGCTAAAATCACTTTAATATAGTTCAACGCCTATTGCTAGACTATATACATGCGATAAGTTTTCTTTAAAAATGCCTGCAGCATATAAATAGCATGTGTACAGCATACTTGTTTCATTCAAATGTACATAATCTTTAATTTACAAAGTTTACATTATATGTATGATGGGCTCATGATATGACGATTTTTATGACAATAAGACAATCATGATTTCAAAAGGTTTAATATCATATCCACTTTGTTTCAGCTATTTTTCGCAGAACACATTAATTGTACGGAGAGTGTGGGGTCAACGCGGTCAAAGGGAGGGACACGCGGGACCCCCGAGTTGTCGTGGCTGTAGCTCGAGACGGAGATGACCGGTGGGGTCGACCGACGGCGCGTTCGCTCGAGCGGGAAGGCGCGGCCCCGTTCTTTGGCGTGCCGAGGGGTAGCCTCGGCGAGATGACAGCCTCCGGGATCGGTTGAAGGCAGAGTCGCTCGCAGCGGGGCGCGCGGATCCTCGCGTCGGCTCGGCGAGGGGTAGCCTCGGCAGAGCGACGTCCTCGTGACGGAGGAGACGAACGAGGTCGGGGACGAGGGCGCTTGGCTCCGGCTGGAAGGACGCCGAGGGGTAGCCTCGGCGTCGCTGGAACTCCTGGACCTGAATAGACGAGAGAGCTCGTCAGGGGGGTCGGACCTTGGTTTCGACCGAAGCCCCTCCGATGCCAAAGTCAGATCTGGTCTGATAAGTGCTCGGTGGGATCGAGTATGGCTCGCGGAGAGACCGATACTCGAGTCATCGGGCCGAGCTTTGGAGGAGAAATATTCAAGGTGGAAGAAGGTGTAAGATGAGAGTATGAGGTACCTCCGTTGTAGGTGGTGAAGATCCGGCCCCTTGTGGATGATGACCACCCTCCCCTCATATAGACGAATCCTCCTCATAATGTGCCATGACGTGACATCATGGCCGCCATTCATGGGGTCATGCAAATGGGGAAGTGTTGGCCCCCTCTAATTGCGCCTACTTGATGACGCCATGAAGGTGGAGTCATGGCCATGAGTGATTGCCATAATTGGCGGTCCATGATGGCGGGGGAGTGATGGCCATTAAGTCTGGCCATGAAGTCGAGCCTTGATGGATAGATGGCCATTTAAGTCGGGCCATTAGAGTGAAGGCCATTTAAGTCGGGCCATTATCGGTGAGAGTGATGGCACTTGGCGGTTGCCATATTTGGTGAATGTTTCCTTGACTTGGGCCCCGATTTCCTCCACTGAGAAAGTGGGCCTTCGTCATGGGTGGAGAAGCGCGGCCCGCCCGTGAGATCCTTGGGCCGAGGCCCCAAGGTCGTAGTAGTCGGGTTGACCAGTCGTAGTTGACTTGGCTCTTCCGGGCCCGGCCAAATTAGTCCCGTTAACATGCCCCCATCTTCTGAGCTCTACCATTGTTGAGGTGGAGGTCGGGAGATGTAGTATAATGGGGAAGAAGTTGTACTCTCTGCAAAACTTTGGTCCGTCTCACGGAGTTTGGCTAGGGACGATAGATCGTCAGCCTGGGATTCGTTCGGTTGCGGGGGGAGTCGCCCATCGACTTACGGCCGAAGAATGAGATTTGTTCGATGGCGAGGGGAGTTGCCCCTCGACTTACGGCCGACGAAGGAGATCCGTTCGGTGGCGAGGGGAGTTGCCCCTCGGCTTACGGCCGACGAAGGAGATCCGTTCGGTGGCGAGGGGGTTGCCCCTCGGCTTACGGCTAACGAAGGAGATCCGTTCGGTGGCAAGGGGAGTTGCCCCACGGCTTACGGCCGACGAAGGAGATCCGTTCGGTGGCGAGGGGAGTTGCCCCTCGGCTTACGGCCGACGGAGGAGATCCGTTCGGTGGCGAGGGGGTTGCCCCTCGGCTTACGGCCGACGAAGGAGATCCGTTCGGTGGCAAGGGGAGTTGCCCCTCGGCTTACGACCGACGAAGGAGATCCGTTCGGTGGCGAGGGGAGTTGCCCCTCGGCTTACGGCCGACGAAGGAGTGCTCGGCCTGCTGGGGGGTTGCCCCCAGACCTTTAACCGATCTGTTCGTTCGGTTGCGAAGGGAGTTGCCCCTCGACTTATGGCCGACGAAAAGGGTGAAGTCCTTGTGAAGCCTTTCGAAGATTCCAGGGTGGCGCTCTGCCACTACTTCGTCCAGCTCGGTGGATGCAGGAGTTGTTCGGCAAGCGGAGACCCAGCAGCACGGTCAGAGGAGCAATCTGGGTGCTTGAACTTGGACGGGGGTGCTTCGGCCAGATCGGCTTGGCCACGGTCGGAGGAGCGGTCTGGATGCTCGGCTGGTTCAATCAGCTCCGTCGCAGTGGGGATAACTTTGTAAGCTCGACAAGGTGTCGTGGCGTTGAGACTCCGATACTTGGCGAGGTGGTCGGACTCGTCTGGTCGGCCTTCTCCTGGGTTGTTTAAACTGGTGTGGTCGGCCTCCTCTTGGATGGGTCGGCCTCGTCTAGACACAGCTCTAGTTCTATTTCCAAATTCAGCTCCAGCTCCAGCTCCAGCTATAGCTTTTGTCTGGACCGCATCTCCCGCTTCGGCTCCAGCTTTGTCTGGATCCTAGCTTCTGCTCCAGTTCCAGCTCCAGCTATAGCTTTTGTCTGGACCGCATCTCCCGCTCCAGCTCCAGCTTTTGTCTGGATCCTTGCTCCTGCTCCAGCTCCTGCTCTCGCTCCGGCTCCGGCTCCCGCTTTTGTCTGTTTGGCGGTACGACCAAGGCAGCTCGGCAAGGGCGGCACAGTGATGGGAGCTCAGCCCATATGTTTGGCGATGGCAGCACGGTGTTGGTAGGGCAGACGTCGAGACAATGGCCAGAGATGCTGGTAGGGCCATCGATGAAGGCCGAGTCGGGGCTAAGCCCGACGCCTGCGAGGGTCGTCGGTGTTGTCTCTTGTCTGAACTCGATCGAGATCTCATTCTCCTTGGCGACCTTGCCAGGCCACTCGTAGCCTTGCGTCTTCCTGGCCCGTCCCCGGATCTAGACGCACTCCTTGCGCCTCTCCCTCAAGTTGGCCGAGTCCGCAATGCCGGTCGCCGTGTGCTCCGGCGTTGTCGCGACCATGGCAGCCTTATCTACGAGCTTTTTGTGAGACATTTGTTGAAACAGGAGGATGTGGCTTTTTATCACCATCTCGCAAGAAGTTTAAGAGAGGAGAATTGTTAGGGAAGCTCTTGTAGTTGTCTGAAAGCACACAATTAATTAGCAAAGGGGGAAGAGGACAGTTTGACCTTTTTGCTGGGTCGGCTTCCTCTGGGGTCGGCCTCGGCCTCGGCCTGGACTGGTCAGCCTCGGCCTCGGCCTGAACTGGTCGGCCTCGTATGGGGTCGGCCTCGGCCTGGTCCTGGACTGGTCGGCCTCCTCAGGGGTCGGCCTCGGCCTGGACTGGCCGGCCTCCTCTGGGGTCGGCCTCGGCCTGAACTGGTCAGCCTCCTCAGGGGTCGGCCTCGGCCTCGGCCTGAACTGGTCAGCCTCGGCCTCGGCCTGGACTGATCGGCCTCCTCTGGGGTCGGCCTCGGCCTCAGCCTGCACTGGTCAGCCTCGGCCTCGGCCTGGACTGGTCGGCCTCCTCTGGGGTCGGCCTCGGCCTCGGCCTGAATTGGTCAGCCTCGGCCTCGGCCTGGACTGGTCGGCCTCCTCAGGGGTCGGCCTCGGCCTGGACTGGTCAGCCTCCTTTTGGCGATGGTTGGGCTGACATCTTAGATCAGTGAGGATACGAGCCGCTGCCAACGAAAGCCAGTAAGGCTCTGAATAAGATCGCTCATTATATCCCAAGCACTTGGATATGGGGTGAGCTCGGAGACAGTTGTGTAAACAGAGCCCTCTTGGAGAATGTTACGCAAGCTTTCAGAGCTCGGTGATACTGTACATGCTTGATCTTTGGAATTTGGCCCCGCTATTGTTCCGATGCAGAATTTGGGTAGAGGGAACTCCAGTCAAGCTAGTTTGAGTGTTGGTGTAGAGAGATCCAAAGGTTGGAGCAGCTAAGGCCCATGTAGTGGCGATGACCCTCTGTTGTTCGATCAACCTCGATCCCGACCTAGCGACCGACGAGGACCCCCGTTGTTCGATCGACGCTGGGACAATAACGAGGACCCACCGTTGTTCGATCGGAGCTGGGACGTCGACGAGGATCTGTTGTTGTTCGATCGGAGCTGGGACCTCGACGAGATCCCGTCGTCGTTCGATCGGAGCCGGGACATCGACGAGGACCTTTTAGGGGATCAACCTCGATCTCGAATTTTTTGGGCCCAAACGTCGGAGTAGCTGAGATCAAGGTGGCGACGAGGACCCTGTACTCGATCCCGGGGAAGTCGTTCTTCTTCGGTTGCAGGGGCGACGGCAACGTTGATGGGCGAGATATATAGAATTTGAACGAGAGGAGACAGATCTCTTTCTTTTGGATAGTGAAGAACCCGCCGGGAGTCGATTGGGGTGAGTCTCAATCATGATGCAGCAATGGATCACAACGTCCGCGGGGCTGTGTGGGATCGCCATGGATCTGATCCAGTCATCCCACAACCCCATCGATCCAGATGGGTAGGATCGTGATGGTCCCAGGAAAGGGCAGAGGGCAGATTCGAGCAGATTCTGATCACCTCGGCATGGCTGGTGTTGCCGTTGCAGACGAGCGGGTAGGCATGTCGGGTTTGCTACCTCGCCCACCCGTCGGAACGTCAGCTCCACCCAGAAGCATCATGCCATGAACCGGGCCAGCTCCAGGTTGGGCTCTGCCAGTGGGTCGACGTCTAGGGACTGCGCCGGGCTCGAGTCAGTGGACGATCTTTCTGTGCATCAGCTTGGCATCATCCTTCTGTATCACTCTTGGTCCACGCGATAATAGAGATTCGATCTTCGTATATATATGGAGATCTTAATTAACGGGACGAGTCATAGTCCGTGTGGTTGACGACGTGGATGTCGACTCGTTCCCACAGACAGCGCCAAATGTTTCAGCTATTTTTCGCAGAACACATTAATTGTACGGAGAGTGTGGGGTCAACGCGGTCAAAGGGAGGGACACGCGGGACCCCCGAGTTGTTGTGGCTGTAGCTCGAGACGGAGATGACCGGTGGGGTCAACCGACGGCGCGTTCGCTCGAGCGGGAAGGCGCGGCCCCGTTCTTTGGCGTGCCGAGGGGTAGCCTCGGCGAGATGACAGCCTCCGGGATCGGTTGAAGGCAGAGTCGCTCGCAGCGGGGCGCGCGGATCCTCGCGTCGGCTCGGCGAGGGGTAGCCTCGGCAGAGCGACGTCCTCGTGACGGAGGAGACGAACGAGGTCGGGGACGAGGGCGCTTGGCTCCGGCTGGAAGGACGCCGAGGGGTAGCCTCGGCGTCGCTGGAACTCCTGGACCTGAATAGACGAGAGAGCTCGTCAGGGGGGTCGGACCTTGGTTCCGACCGAAGCCCCTCCGATGCCAAAGTCAGATCTGGTCTGATAAGTGCTCGGTGGGATCGAGTATGGCTCGCGGAGAGACCGATACTCGAGTCATCGGGCCGAGCTTTGGAGGAGAAATATTCAAGGTGGAAGAAGGTGTAAGATGGGAGTATGAGGTACCTCCGTTGTAGGTGGTGAAGATCCGGCCCCTTGTGGATGATGACCACCCTCCCCTCATATAGACGAATCCTCCTCATAATGTGCCATGACGTGACATCATGGCCGCCATTCATGGGGTCATGCAAATGGGGAAGTGTTGGCCCCCTCTAATTGCGCCTACTTGATGACGCCATGAAGGTGGAGTCATGGCCATGAGTGATTGCCATAATTGGCGGTCCATGATGGCGGGGGAGTGATGGCCATTAAGTCTGGCCATGAAGTCGAGCCTTGATGGCTAGATGGCCATTTAAGTCGGGCCATTAGAGTGAAGGCCATTTAAGTCGGGCCATTATCGGTGAGAGTGATGGCACTTGGCGGTTGCCATATTTGGTGAATGTTTCCTTGACTTGGGCCCCGATTTCCTCCACTGAGAAAGTGGGCCTTCGTCATGGGTGGAGAAGCGCGGCCCGCCCGTGAGATCCTTGGGCCGAGGCCCCAAGGTCGTAGTAGTCGGGTTGACCAGTCGTAGTTGACTTGGCTCTTCCGGGCCCGGCCAAATTAGTCCCGTTAACACACTTTGACAAAATGAACCTGAAGTTCAAAAGTCAACACTCCCTCTCCCTAATAAAATAAATACGATGGTTTATGCGAAAATTATAATTGCTATCTTTATAAAAGATGCACACTTTGTGGTAAACAGATATATAAGATCCATGATCTATATAATCCAATATGGACACCAGAAGTTTTCCATAATACCGCTCAACTCTTTAAAAGAGTACTCTCATTTATTTTTACAAGGAAAGATTTTTTTTCTAGCCTTGAATATAAGCATACGCCTGAAGTCGTGGCTTAATGAATAAGTGAGAAATATATTACGCACCCACGTATTTGTTCCCCTCTGAGCATGGTAAACTATCCACATAAAATTTGAACGACTCAAGTAAAAGGCCTGAAGCTATACTCGAGCATTCAAATAGACTTTTTAAAAGTCCCTTATTAATTAGAAAAGTGGAAGTATAAATAATTTGCTCAAACCCCTGCTTATGTCTCCTTAGCAAGACTAACTTTCATTGTCCTTTATAAATAAGGAATATTGAAATCAGGGGAAGTTCAGGATCAAACATGACATGAAATAAAAAGAAGGAAAACTCAAAACAAGGGAAGTCTTGGATTAAAAATGGGAAAGTGAAGATACGATATACCTCGACATGGAGTAAGCAATGGCAAGCCAAAATCAGACCGGAAGTTCTGATAAGAGCAATAATGTTTTTGCAAACATGAATGTGCATTAACTTATGCCATATAAAAATACATACATATCTAGTCAAAACGACGAAAGTCTAATTGACCTTATGTATATTTGGCTACTCCCCGAGGACAAATAAACTTTAAAATCAAAAATTATCTGTTGTCATAACATAAGTTTTAAATGAGCATAATTATTGTTGTATGTTTTCAAGAGCACACATCACACTATGTCACTTGTTGACTTATCATCAGTATTATTCTCTTGTAGTTTTAATACATTTTATTTTACTGCGTATGTTTTGCTATCTTGAATACCCCTAAAAAATAAAATGAGGATGCCATATACTCTCTGAAACTTATACAGTTTCAAAAAGGATATTCGTCAAAACGAAATCCCTAATGACTCAAGAAATAAAAGAAGCCTGAAGCTTTGTCCCAAAATGATCCGCACAATAGTCAAAGTGAAGATGTAATCCTTCACAGTTTGAACACAGTTCAACTATTACCGGACAAAATTAACTTGAGCATTTTAATGGACTTTTCAAAAGTGCCACATAAATTCAAAAGAGGAATTATTTTGGAACACCAGAAGTGTCCAGAATCGACCAACTTTGGATCGATATCACCCTGGAGTGATGATGCAAGACATCATCAACCAGACGAACCCGAAGATTCTTCAAAAAGGGTGAAACTTTCATTGTCCTATTCAAAAAGGAAAAATGAAAATGAGATCATCTCCATTCACATGGACCTTGACTCTCCCCACTTCCTCAAATGAATTTAAGATGATATACTATCATCATTAAAGATAATAAAGACCTTTAGGTCTCTTGAGAGTATTTAAGGGATATAAATAGGCTTCGTCCACTCCCTTAACCGGACTGATGATGTACTTTTGGTGTACCCATCAATATATCCTCTAAATAAATGGTCATTATCCAACCACATTCTTTTATAAAAATGTGGTAACTTTGGATAACACTGGGAAATTTAAATGTTTTACAACTGGAAAAATAACGAACACCCTGAAGCTTGTGTTCACACCCAAATATGGGTACGATAAATCATTAAAATGATTTAAATGGATTTCTTATCCATTAAAAATCCAGTTGTAGGTGACAACATGGGAACATGCAATTACATTGCAAACCATCAAAACGCATCCTTAGAACCTATTTATATGAGTCTGATCACCTCATATAAACAGTTTCCAAAAACCCCTGACGGGGGAAGCGTTTAGAGCACATCTTATAGATTGTGCCATGATGAGTAGACACCCCCATATCACCACTATAGACCATCAAAATGCAAAACTATTTATCGGAAGTAAATATCCCAGATAAATAGAGTCTGAGCACTCTGAACAGGGGAAGCATTTAAATTCACTTCTCCAAAGACGTGCATTGATGATCCTATTTTAAAGCTTTGATGAGATCCTGAAGATCCCTCACAACTTTAATGTCCCAGAATCAGTTTCAACAGAAATACTACAATCATCCATGAGCCTAAAGCTCAAATGACCATTTAAATCATTAATACATATGATCTGGTTATCATGGATTGTGATGAGATCCTGAAGATCCACACTTATGAAACTGTTAAAACAGTTATCAGACATAGTTACTGACAATATAGATATTGTCAAAACTTTCACATCCCTGCTACTAAAAATCCAGCTAGGATTGACATACCGAATATATTGGATGCAATCCACCAGTAGCAGAAGTGGATATCCTCAATGGATGAGAAGACATACCACTAGGCTCCAAAAAGAGAGATCTACTCCTGGAGACCGAAAAAACAATACCACCACAGGAAAGTGAGCTCAAATCCAGAACCTTATTGCAACTTGGTTGCTAAGGACAAATTCTGGATCTGTCCATATTCTTTACCCGTCCCAGAACCTTCACTTCTTTAACGCGTCGTGAAGGAGACACCTCTGGGAGAAATCAAATGATTATAGTACGTACGGGGTGAGATTTGGACAAGAAAGAACACATTTTGTCGACAAATTCTCTCATATTTCATTTTGCCAGTTAAATATAAAATATCGTTTCCACAACTCTGCTTTGCCTGAAGCAAAGAGAGAGATTTGGCCAAATTATAATAATGTGGAATGAGGCAATAATAAGGTGAGCTGGACTCACTTATGAAATATGAGGTGTTGGACCTGAAGTCCTGGTATCAAAAATGATATCAAATCCTGTGGGATAACTGAGTATTGAAGGAGAATTAAAATAAAATCGTTAGCTATAAGCATTTTAATTTGCTATAGTTTTAGAGGTATAAATCGCTCAAACCAGGAAGTAATCAAGTAAGATGAGCTGAACTCACTTACAAGATGAATCTGATGCATCGACTGGTTTATGTCAAGGCGTAACCCAACGAATGGCAAAAGAGGGAATTTTTGGTTGATGTTGCTATTGGATGTGACAACATCACCGATATAAAAATTTCTTCAACTGCATGTACGAATTTCTTTACTTTCCTTTCTTTTTGGGACACATATTAATAATATGATTAAAGGAAAGACAACCTAGACAAAGATCCTTAAAGGACTCATACTAAAAGGTTGTTGTTTGCACCTCTTAAAAACAGTATTGTTCTTAAGAGAGCAAATTAAAAGATTTGAGATTATTTTAATAACTCAAAATATTATCGGATCTCCTGAAGAGAAATTACCGAAATATCTGTTAAAGCCTATCTATCAGATATGATATGATATGAAAGCCCTAGCTAGGCATAAATTCTAGGCTTACAGAACTTTAATCATCCTGAAGATGAACCATCATCCTGAAGATGAACTATTATCCTGGAAATGAACTATCATCCTGAAGATGACGTTAATAAATCATCCCGAAGATGTAAACTTCATACAATGATGATTGATGACGAAACATTAATTTCATTCTCCACCAAATACACCTATTTGGTTATATGGATATACATTAAAAGACCCCCTTTCCGTTAGCTGGAAGAGGGGAAGAATATATATGGTCCGGAAGTACCTTAAGTGTCTTTGAAACACTCTTTTACCTGGCCAACTGCATGCGTCTCTTTTGAGCGTTAGCAGTATAACTATTAGCCAGGTACAGTGCAGTGCCCCCAACGCACCACTGGACTAGAGATATGTAGCTTCTGCGCTATCTCCAAGGGTCGAGGAAAAATCCTCTATGTTAAATGTATTTGCATATGCAGGTTACAGATCATCGCGATAAATGGCATAAAAGGGACGTCCACCTCCTAAAGATCTACACAGAATCCTTCCAAGTCTACATCCTTCTACCATCCCGAGAAGCTCATCACCCAGGGAGCAGTTCAAGAACATACAAAGCCAGGTCCTGAAGTACCTTTGCAGATATTGACGATTGAGACGTGGAGCTGTCTACCAAGTTCGTAGCGCTCCTCCAGTCTCAGCTACTGCCTTATATGAGTGAAACTTGTATAGATGAGTGATGCTTGTACTTTACTTTTGCTTTCGGAATGTTGCTGATGAGATGGATGTATAGACACATAGGAGATAAATGTACAGATATATAGGAGATCTGCAAGCCTGAAGCTTGATCAGATTAGGGGGAGTCAACTGTAGAGTTGTACTCTTTTTCCTTGGCTAGTGGTTTTTCCCACAGGGTTTTCCATAGTCAAGGTTTTAATGAGGCAACCACATTGACTCTGGATCCAGAAGTATCCACCCCTCGACACATCCCCAAATCAGGGGAAGTTATGGAGTGCTGTACTCTTTTCCCTTCGCTATTGGTTTTTCCTAGGGCTGTTGACGAACAGAACGTTCGACGAACTACTCGTGAACAAGCTCGGTACATGTTCGTTTACGTTCGTTTAGGAAGCTTAATGAACAAGCTTGAACAGATTTTTAGAGCTCGGTTAGTAAACGAACAGAGCTTGAACATAACCGTGTTCGTTCATTTATGTTCATGAACAAGCTCGTTAAGTGTTCGTGAACAAGCTCGTTAAGTGATGTTCATGAACAAGCTCGTTAAGTGTTCGTGAACGAACATGTACCGAAAATAGTACATTTAGACAAGTACTATATTTTTTATTATGCTTGGAATGGATGCTTGTAATGGTATATATGGAGCTATTATGCTGGATTTGTTTATTTTTGTCTTACAAATATTTAATCCTTTTATTTAATTGATTTAGTTATTGGCAATAATGTTTAAATATTATTATTCCTGATTAAAAAATTGACTTTCGTTTGTTTGTTTGAAAATATGTCATGAACAAGATTGATTTGTGTTCACGAACATGTTCCTGAACATGTTCACGAACAAGCTCGATAAGTCTTGTTAACGAACAGAACGTTCGATTAACTACTCGTGAACAAGCTCGGTAAATGTTCGTTTACGTTCATTTACGTTCGTTCGGTAAGCTTAACGAACAAGCTTGAACATGTTTTTAGAGCTCGGTTAGTAAACGAACAGAGCTTGAACATGGATTTTGTTCATGAACAAAACCAAGCTCCATGTTCAAGCTCGTTCAAGCTCGTTCAAGCTCGTTCGTCAACAGCCCTAGTTTTTCCCACAGGGTTTTCCATAGCTAAGGGTTTTTAACGAGGCAGTTACCCTTAACTTGGATCCAGACGTATCCACCCCTTAAGATACTCAGTAGTACTAATGAATCATTCAGTATTCATAAAGTCGAGTATACCACGTTGGTTGGATAAGGGGAAGTGTTATGAATAGGACCCATTGGGCCTATTGGGTATCCACCCACATGAGTACCCATTATGAATACTATATAAAGGAGGCTAGGGGTTTCCTAGCCTCAACCCTTCTCCAAATCTGTTTCTCGTTCATAACAGTAATTTGATATTACTATAAACTAAAATTATTTATAAATTGCAACATGTTATGAATAGGCCTATTGGGCCAATAGGGTATCTAACCCACTACTGAAAACTATAAATACAAGGGTAGATGGGATCTTAACCCCCTACAACGATTTCCCTACTTTTTCCTTCACAACACGTTATCAGCACGATCACGCTCGTTGGAGGAGACGGCGGCTCACGGGAAAGGAGATCCATCAATCGCTCAGATTCAAGAAGATCGTAATCTTCTCAACGGGGAGCGAAAAGGGCATCCTTCACCAACCGTCGACTAGATTCCCTTGTCGAATCTAGAGGTAAAAATCAAAACTTTTAGATCTAAACTTGCTTTTCACGTTAGATCTGCATGTTTTAGGATCAAAAAGTTTAAAAACACGGTAAAAACCACATTTTTTTAGATCAGCATGCCTAAACACAATAAAAATCTGTTTTTAGCGATCTAAATCCTTGAAAAATCCGGTTTTTTACCCCCCTTTGATCCAAAATTTCCGCACGCCGTAAGGCGAAACGGCGGTGCTTCACAAGCGCCGTCGGCGGCAAAAATCGCCGCGGCCTGGAGCCGCGGCCTGCAGGCCGCGGCCCCAGGCCACGGCCCCCGTGCCACGGCCTGCAGACCGCGGCCCGCCGCTGCGGCGGCCACGGCCTGCAGACCGCGGCCCGCCGCTGCGGCGGCCGCGGCCTGCGGCGGCCGCGGCCCGCAGCCGCCACGGCGGCCGCGTTTCTGCGCGGCTAGCCGTCGCGGCGACACGTCGCGGGCCCCACTAGGGTTTTCCGAAACCCTAACCCTAAGCGGGCCAATTTTCGGGGAGGCCCAATTAACACTAATGGGTTGTTTTCATGGCCCAAAAGGCCAGAAAATTAGCCCATTTAGATAAATAATTTTTCTTTTATTTTTTTGGCCCTAAAAAGCCCAAAATAATTAAAAGAAATTTTACAGGGTTTTATAGCGGTAAAACAAAACATTAAAATATGGATCAAAGGTAAAAGTTTTTCAAAATAAATTTTTAGCACGTCACACACAATTTAGATTATTTAAAATAATCTTTACATGCCTGTGATTGTTTATATGCGTGGTTGTATGTTTTCAATATATTATCTGCGTGGATGTGCAAATTAGGCTATGTTTTTAGGGATCAGCCAGGTTTCCGACACTTTTTAATTTCCTGCAATTTTTTTTTGAGAGAAATTTGTAAGTGAGGATATAAATGTAAAAAGAAGACCGAAGGACACCAAAAAGGAGCTGAAGGCGTACGCACAATGAAGATAGGGGCTTCTCTCTGAAGTTCCCGAGTTGTATTTTATTCTTTCATGCAATTTTTTGATGTAACTTCGGACTGTACTTCTTTTTATTTCGGTGTCGGCTGGCTGATCCCCATAGTCCTAAGTCATTTTCTTTTTCATTGCTTATGCATTAATTGCGTGGATGTCTATTTCAAAACAGTTTTAATAATACATGCTATTTTTATATATTGCTAGATCATTCAATGGCCAGACTTGCGAATGTCGACTTTTCGGTTCTGAAGGCCGATGGGTCAAACTACCTGAGTTGGCAGTTGGACCTGAAGTTCCATCTACGCTCTCATGGTTTCAGCCTCACAAAGACTGAGAAGGCAACAACAAGTACTGCCTCAGCCGACAAGGATGCTTCAGTGGAAGCACCTCATACAGAGGAAGTTTCCGATATATTAAAGGCGAAAGCCATTATATATATCAGGAAACATTTAGACTCGACCCTGAAGGACGAGTACCTCACTGTAGAGGATCCTTACGAGCTGTGGGACGCACTCGAGGAGAGGTACAGGCATCAGAAAGATGTCATACTCCCCCGTGCGCAGTACGAGTGGACTCATCTCCGCATACATGATTACAAATTCGTAGCGGAGTACAACTCAGCTCTCTTCCGTATCACCTCACGCCTGAAGTTGTGCGGTGAAACGGTGACAGAGAAAATGTTGCTGGAAAAGACGTTCACGTCTTTCCACGAAAAGGACATGATCCTTATGCAACAATACTGTGAGAGGAAGTTCACAAAGTACTCTGATCTGCTTTTATGCCTGCTTATGGCTGAACAGAACAGAGACCTGTTGGTTGCCACTCACAACCTGCGCCCTCCTGGCTCCGCTCCACTGCCACCTCCTGCAGAAGCACACTTCCAGTCTTCCCAGAAGAAGAAGATGGACAAAAAGGCGAAATTCCAGAAATGGAAAGAACAAAAGCAGCGGAAGAAGGCCACTCCCCCAGCTCCTCCTCAGAACCAGAAGTTCATGGACAAGAAGCAAAAGAGGATGTCCAACAAAGGTGGCACTCCCAAGAAAGACTGGGAGGACAAGTGCTCCAAATGCGGAATGACGGGCCACTGGTCCAGAATCTGCCGCACATCAAAACACCTCCAGGACCTCTACCAGGCAAGCCTCAAGCCTCGAGCTGAGACAACCCGTATTGAGAGCGCAGCGTTGCTAGAGACCTCATGGACTCCCGAAGACTTCATGGGAGATGACACTCTCTAGTTCTAGACCACTTCTATGTCCTAGCAATGTATCTTACTTTTATGCATCGTATCTAGTTTTATTTCCATGTCAAACAATATTTTGAGCATTTATCTTTATGAAAGTAGATCTTTTCATTTCATACCATTTACTGCTTGACTGTCTTTCTTTTTAGATATGGAATTAATCTGCCTAGTGGACAATGCATCGACGCACTCGATCCTTCAAAACATAGACTACTTCACGAGCATAAGTAGATATTCTGGTCCACTGAGAACAATCTCAGGACCAGCAAACATAATCGAAGGATCAGGGGAAGCAATTATATTGCTCCCCGGTAACACACAAATAACACTTAAAAATGCGTCATTCTCCCCTAAATCTATCCGAAACCTCCTAAGCTTTAAAGATATCCGTTTAAACGGATATCACTTAGAAACGGTCGAGGAAGATAAAAGGGAATATTTGCTTGTAACGTCTCTTACAAATGGTTTAAAACCCATTGTGGAACGTTTCAAGGGACTCCCCTCGGGACTCTACCAAATAAGTATTCAAACTCCAGAAACATCCATGGCGGTGCACCTGCAGTGCCCCCAAACACCAGAATTCCAACTCTGGCACAGTAGACTAGGACACCCTGGCTCTGTTATGATGTACCGCATCATAAAGAGCTCCAGGGGTATAGACCTGAAGAACCTGAAGATTCTTCAAAAAGGCAAATTCCCATGTCCACCCTGTTACAAGGGTAAACTGATCACGAGACCCTCTCTACTGAAAGTGGACGTGGAGTCCCCCCAGCTTTCTGGAAAGAATCCACGGAGACATTTGTGGGCCGATACACCCATCAAGTGGTCCGTTCAGGTACTTTATGGTCCTGATAGACGCATCTACTAAGTGGTCACATGTGTGTCTACTGTCCACCCGTAACCTAGCACTATCTAAGCTTTTAGCTCAGATAATCAAGTTACGGGCCCACTTCCCTGACTACCAGATAAAGAAACTGCGTCTGGACAATGCGAGGGAGTTTACGTCGCAAGTCTTTCTAGACGATTGCCAAGCTCAGGGAATTGAAGTCGAACATCCTGTAGCACATGTTCACACCCAAAATGGGTTAGCAGAATCTCTAATTAAGAGACTGCAATGGATTGCTCGTCCATTATTACTTCAATCACAGATGCCAGTGAATGCGTGGGGTCATGCAATTTTGCATGCTGCATCCTTAATAAAACTAAGACCTTCTGGAGGTCAGTCATCATCTCCAATGCAACTAGCACTTGGAGCCCCACCAATTGTCTCACACTTGAGAATATTTGGTTGTGCAGTATATGTCCCTATAGCACCACCACAAAGGACAAAGATGGGTCCACAACGTCGTCTAGGCATTTATGTTGGGTTTGACACCCCCTCCATAATTAGATTCCTAGAACCCCTTACGGGAGACGTTTTCAAGGCACGTTTAGAAGACTGTGAATTCGATGAAACATCGTTTCCAAGACTAGGCTCACAGACAAAGAAGCCCGAAGCTTCAGAATGCATCACTTGGGATACAAAGACATTATGTCACTTTGATCCGCCTACAAGCCAGTGTGGGGAGGAGGTCCTGAAGATTCACCACATCAAAAACACTGTCCATCTCTTGCCGGACAAATTTACTTACAACCAGAATATTGTCAAATCACACGTCCATGCTGCTAACACTCCAGCTAGGATTGACATACCACAAAATGGATGCAATCCGCCTGCAGCAGAAATGGTTGGACCTCTCAAAAAGAGAGGGCGACCACCGGGATCCAAGGACCAAGTCCCTCGAAAGAGTAGGACCCTTGGCAATGGTAAACAAATACCACCACAGGATGCTAATATGAGCCCTGCTACCCCATCTTTCCCAAACTCTCATGAAGAGGAAAAACCGGGAGAAAATGAAGTATCGATACACTATGTATGAACTGGGGAGTATTGGGACAGAAAGAGCACAACCATAGATGACACATTTGCGTGTAATATTGCCATCAACGTCGCGTACTGCGACGATGATATTGAACCATGCTCTCTGACATAATGTCAAAGCAGAGATGATTGGCCAAAGTGGAAAGCGGCAATAGGAGTGGAGTTGGATTCACTCACCAAACGCAAGGTCTTCGGACCCATAGTCCAGACACCAAAAGGTGTAAAACCTGTGGGTTATAAATGGGTATTTGTTAGAAAATGAAATGAACAGAATGAGATCGTTCGCTACAAAGCAAGGCTTGTAGCGCAGGGTTTTACCCAACGTCCAGGGGTGGATTTTGAAGCCACATACTCCCCGGTCATGGACGCGATCACCTTCCGATTCCTCATTGGCTTAACAGCCCAAGAGGGTTTAGATATGCAACTCATGGACGTGGTTACTGCATACCTATATGGCAACCTAGACCGAGACATCTATATGAGATTGCCTGACGGTTATTCTTTGCCTGCAGCACTAAAAGAGAGAGAACGAAGATGCTTTTGTCTAATGAGATGCTAATCAAGACCGTGTGGGTGAAATGTTGAATCCGTTGTCTGCCCTTATCATGCCTTTCTTCTTCTTGAATTTTCTCCTTTCTTTGTAGGTATGATCTGCCAAGAATATCAGGCTGATCCTGTATGTAGGAGGCGCTTGAGGCTTCCATTCAAGGAGATGAAAAGAATTTGCCTTCCACTCAGAAGAGTCTTTTGGAGGGTGGATCAATTGAAGCTACTGAGGGCCTATCTCTAGTGGTTCAAGAAGTCCCCCGGTCAACCCAACCGCTAAAGAGGAAAAAGAAGCACCTCTCGATGGAGGTTGAGAAGATCGAGAGCGAGAAAAGAAACCAAGGAGAAAACTTATTGTTGCGGATTCGGATTTGTCTGAGTCAAACGTTGCTATTATTCTGATAGTGGCTCCAGGCTCCCCACAGGGAAAACTTCAGGGGAATCATTCTCATCTCAAGGACCGCTTCTTCGCGAGGATTCCTGGTCCATGTGAGGTTTATTTCCTCAAGAGTCACTTGCCGAGGAGATTCTTTTCGAGTTTAGGTCGATCCTTTTGGAGGATAGATTACCTCAAGCTCCGATTAAATGCTCTGAGGAAAAGCTTTTTCGACCTGTATACCTAGTGAAAAAGGATGAATCGGCTCTTATGAGTTGTGGGACCGCTTCTCGACTTGTCAAGAATTCGACGCTCCCTCGAGACAGGGCCGTCCTGGAGAGGGTCGATCACGAGTGGTTAGCCACTTTCGTAATCTAAATAGGTCTCCAGGGAAAAATTATCACTATCCACTTCTTGTTAGTGACCAAGCATCAGAGTTAACATTCATGCCTGTTTATAGGCCGTTTTGGCTACTATAGATGTACGTCGTCGCTCATTGGCGATAGCTAATTATGAAGCTACACTGGCAAAAAAGGTGAAGTGGGTGGAATTCGCCAAGAAAGCCATTGAAAAGGTGAAGGCAAAGTTGCAACGATGGAAGCTTCGCAAGGGCATGCTTAAGTCTCGAGTGAGACAACTTGAGCAGGAATTGGGCGAATCTCGTACAAGGGAGGCTGCCCTTAAAATGGAATCTGACTTTCGACTACAAAAAGAGATTGCCCTGAGCGAGCAAGCAGATGAACAACTGTTTCAGGAGAAGAAAAAGCGAGAGGACAAAGAGAACGAGCCTCAAACTCGATCACACGTCAACTCTCAAGAACTTAATGTGAATGAGATCGCAGAAAAATTCATCCAAGATTATAAGGACAGTTTATGCGAGCTGGATGAATTGTCTATGATAGGCTTTGAGCGACATCGTCATGAGGTGGAAAAGTTGTTTCCCGCTCTAGAAGCTGAGCTTGACCAATTACCTATACCTATAGATGACGACGGCCTAGATAGTTTGTTGGACGAAATCGATCGGATTATGACTATGTAGGTTGTCATCCCGGTCGGTGAGGCTGTCGTTACGACGGGTAAAGTCGTTGATGTAGCTTCTTCAAGGGATCAGGAACATATTGTTTTGACCAAGGGAGGTGGTCGGCCTTAAAATTTTCACCATCCCTTAAGTCTTTTGTGCCTCTTGTTTGCATTAGGGTGTAACCTTTTGTAAAAGTATGAAAAATATTGCACATTTACAAAATTGTCTTGTACCCCATCGCTTAAGGATCATGAGCGCTTATGTCGTTGGTTGGTACCTTTCAACAATTCAAACTTCTGCATATAATGATGACAATGATTGAGTTGTTGCACAATACTCGTTTCAATCATTGAAGTAAGACACAGATTTTTTAGCAATGATAGACGTGGCCCCTATGTTGTTCGGTTGCGAGGGGCATGGCCCCTTCGTCTTACGGCCAACGGCATGGGTCGTTCGGTAGCGAGGGGGTGGTCCCTCGACTTACAACCGACGGCATGGTCATTCGGTTGCGAAGGGCATGGCTCCTTCGACTTACGGCCAACAACATGCATTTTTCGGTTGCGAGGGGGTGACCCCTCGACTTACGGTCGACGACATGATAGTTCGGCTGCGAGTGGGTGACCCATCGACTTACGGCCGGCGACATGGTCATTCAGCTGCAAGGGGGTGGCCCCTCGACTTACGGCCGACGACATGGTCGTTCGGCTGCGAGGTGGTGGGCAGAAGACATGGTCGTTCGATTGCGAGGGGCATGGCCCTTTCATCTTACGGTCGATGATGTGCATTGTTCGGTAGCGAGGGGGTGGCCCCTCGACTTACGACCGACGAGATGGGATGTTCGATTGTAAGGGGGTGGTCCCTTGACTTACGGTTGACGACATGGTCATTCGCGTCCCTTTCAAGTCTGCAATAAAGGAGAAAACCATGTCCATTTGCACTTTTACTAGTGATCCTCGTGAATTCGGAATGCTTTTGAAGATGAATAGAGTGTAGATGGAATAATCTTCTCAATGCACAATAAGTATACAAGCCAAGTGAGTGTCGTTTTAAGGAAAAATAAACTTTATTTATTCGAAAAGTTCAAACAACTAACAATAGAAAGCTCGTACATGCATTTTTATTTTTCAAGGAGTTGGTCACGCCTGGCGCTATTTGAGCTTACATTGTTATTTCTCTAGAAGCTCTAACTGACGACCTTGGTGACTAGTGATCCCGTCATTGGCCCCTTGTTCTTTTGCTTTGAGGCTCCTTCTTTTGATTGAGTGTCGTCATCAGACTTCTTTAGATGACCACGCTTAACAAGAGCTTCAATCTCTTTCTTTAGGGTCTAGTAATTATCAGTGTCGTGGCCATTGTCGTTGTGATACCTGTAGAATTTTAAGCCATCCCTTTTTTTCATACATGTTCTTTTGTTTGGGAGCATGTTCGTTGACCAGTCTCTCTCGATGAGCGTATGCCAGGACCAATACCTTGGGGGCATTCGACCTGGCAAAAGCCTAGCTAGTCGGGTGATCCTTGCTTCTGGGACTCTTATCCCTTCGCCATCGTTCTCGGGGTTCTCAACAGGGGCTTTCTCGGGGTAGTGCTTCTCCCCTTGTTTCTTCCTGGCGCTTAGAGGTGCCCTTCTTTTTTAGCGGCGAGTGCTTCTTCCGAAGCCATGAACCACTCTGTTGTGTTGAACAGTTGTTCGAGGTTGCTTTGGCAGAAACAGATGTAGAGATTTCAATAAATCTTCGCTGCGAGCTCCTTGAGTGAGAGCTGTGATGATGGTATCACCTGGGGTGCCTTCAACTTGCAGCCTTTCTTCATTGAAGCGCTTAACAAAACCCCGAAGCGACTCTTTCTCCCCTTGCTCCAGCGTAAAGAGGTGAGATGACTTTCGCTTTGGATGTCGTCCTGCTATTAATTGCTTGTAAAAAATTTGAGACATGTCGTCAAATGACACGATGCTATCATTGGGCAATCCATTGTACTATTCATCCGTCTCCTTTGTTAATGTGGTGTGGAAAGCTCGTCAGAAGTAAGGCTCGTCAGCTACATGTAGCTTCATCACGCTTTGGTATATGCGGATGTGATCCCATAGATCACATATGCCATCATATAGCTGCAAAGGTGTAATTTTGAACTTGGAGAGTCGTGGGGGCAAATGTGATGCTCCTTCAAAGGAGTACGCCTACTAGGAGGGATAACAAGAGGAACTTGCTCCTCCTCGCGACGTTTAGGTGAGACACTGGAAGACTGTATGGGGCTTCCTTCCTGCTCCTTTCTTTTCTGGCCAGCCGTAGGCCTAACGGGGTTGAGACTGAGGCCTTGGGTGAGATGATCTCTCGCTTGCCCTATGCCGCTACGAGTGATTCACCTGTTGTTTGAGGCCCACTGTCCCATTGGACATCCGGATGAGCGGTTGTTGTTGCCAATCTCTGATTTCCTTTGAGATGTAAGGGTGGCATTGAACTGTAGATTGACATGTCACTCAATTCCTTGCTCCTCAATCCTCTGGCTTCTTGGCATAAACCGCCCCCTTGTAGGCGCTCTCATTGGATTGGGGGTGGTTGCGCCTCGGCCACTTGTAGCGGATGTTGAATGCTCCGTTAGATGGTGTCAGTCAATGCAGCAATTTGCCTTTGATTGATTGAGCGAATGTGTCGAATTGTTTCGGAGTGACCAAGTGTACACTTGGTATCTTTGACGAAGATCCAGAATCTTCATTGTCGTTAGGTGCATCATCGTTTAGACCGAGGATTGGTTCAGTATTGTCAGGTCCAGTCGACATGGCTTAATAGTTGCTTTGGGATGTTGATTGATGTTTCCCACAGACTGTGCCAACTGTTGACAACTGGGTTCCGGTTAACCGTAATCGGGGTTGATATCGAATTCTTCGATGAGGAGGAGCCTCGTCAACTGTTTGTGTGGGACCCTTGGTTGGTAGAACTAGGGTCAAGGAAGGCAGAGCTTCAAGCACCGGGCTGGAGCTCGACCAATCTCACGGTTGAATATGACGACCATTCGACCTTTCTGTTGGGTCGTGCCTCGAACGACCTGCACCATAGACAGTCGTTAGGGGGTGGGATCTGGGTTCCGACCCAAATCCCCTTCGATACTTAAATTAGTAACTACTTAAGAAGGGCTCAGGACTGTCAGGATCGACCCAAGGGAGATCAACCTGATTCAGTCACCTCAAGCTTTTGGAGGAAGAAATATAAGAGTGGAAGGAAGTGAGTTTCTCAGAGTACCTAGTATTCTGTACTTCTGGTGTCTCCCATTCTTCTGTTTGTCCTTCCTTTATTTATAGATAGAAGCGTCTCCTTAGTGACGTTGGCGAAAACTGTCACCAATTATGGTGGCACGATCATTTCTCATAAGTAGGCATAACTGTTGTCCACTCCTCTCGCCATTTATGAACCCATAATCAATCGCTTTCTCAAGTTATGGAAGCTCAACGGGCAAATGACATGCGGGTTTTGACCGGGCTAATCGGTTGGCCCCTCTTGTGGGCTTGATGGGCCCGGTAGGCCTAGATGTCATTTCTATATGATTTATTCTTCTTAGTGACAATATTTCTCCTTTCTCGAGTGCCGGCTCAAGGATTCAACAAGAGAGATGAGAGAAGATGAGAGAAGAAGAAGAAGAAAAAGATTACCATTAATTGTAGCTGATTTCCTTTAAAAAAAATTTAAGAATGTATTCTTTGATTAACATTTTTAGTTGATAGAGAGAAAAAGAAGAAGATAGAAGATGAGCAAAAATATCTTTAAAAATAAGAAGTGTGATGTGCGCGGTGAATAAGTTGTTAAGTAGGATATACGCAGTGAATAATTTGGTATGAGCGCAGAGTAATTTTTTTGTCAGATGTGCGCGTGAATAATTTGGTATATGCGGGAAGTAATTTTTATGAACGAATGTGCGTGATGAGTAATTTGATATGTAGGTATAGTAATTTTTGATAGAGTATTTCGGGGTTCTAAAAATGACAGCTTCGTTATTTTTTGAAGAATTTAAGTGATACATGCGTTGAGCAAAATAGTAGTTCGCAAAGTAACTTCCTTTAACAACGGCCACGCCCACAAGTAGCTAAATTTAATTATTTGTTTCAAAAAATGAGGAAGTTGCTTTGCGCACATACTGTTTTACTTCAGTGCACAACCAGATTTCCACTTATTTACAAGTTAGCCAATCAAATTTTCTCACAGTGCACGACAAATTTTAATTCCCAAAATGACCCGTTGTGCGCAGTGAGTAAAACACCAACCACCGATGGACTCCCAGCCTCGCTGTCGCTGCGGACCCCCTTCATCTTCCCCAGCCCCTCCACATCTCCTCCTCTACCGTCGTCCAATGGCGGAGCCAGGAAATTTTTATTTAGGGGGCAATCTATAAGCTAATACAAAATAATTTTTACGTACAATAAAAATCAATAAGTAAAAGTCATCAATTATCTATACACAATAAATATTAAGTACTTTGCATTATAATATATTCTATAAATAAAAGAGTTAGAACAGAACAAAATACATGTCGTTAACTTCATGTCCACTTTTTTGATAATAAATGCAATTTTGCAAAATGTAAATACATGTCATCGTACATCTGCAAAAAAACCACATTTAATTTTCTAAAATTTAAAAAAACACCCCTCAAATCTCTTCCGAAACTCAAAACATCGGTAAATACATTAATTTTCATGTCAATTAAACCCTCGTTTCTAACATCTGGATTGCAATCATCCTCAAATCTTCAAAAAAAGGTAACGACTAACCTCCAGATCTCTGACAAGAACGAGATCCTGCTTCAAAGAATCAAAGACCAAACCCCAACTCTTCAATTCAAATGTCGGCGTTGGAACTTAGAAGAACGGCACAAGCTGTTGCGGGCCTGCGGGTCTGCGACAAAACACATGCCCTAATTTACTACCTGCAAGGTTGGGCGCATAATTGGAGTCTTGGGTCCGTAAATTTAATGCTTAGGGACTAGCCTGCTAGTGCTAGGGCATAATTAGACTTAGTGGGTTAATGTGTGCTGGCCTGGGCGCATAATTGGGGGTTTTTTGAAAAAAAAATCGTAGGGGCACATGATTCTTTGGGGTTGGAATCTTGGACTGCACTGTGGGCTAATTTAATGCTCAGGGGCATGATTGTGCTTAGTGGGCTAACGGGGGCTGGGTGCCTAATTAGGTTTTATAAAAAAATCTTAGGGGGGCAATGGCCCCCTCATGCCCCCCTTTTGGCTCCGCCTCTGCCGCCGCCCCCTCTTCCGACCGCCCTAGACCATCCACCGCCAACTCCTCCGACTACCCAGCCACGCCCCCTCCCCCTCTCCCTCCCCCTCATTCGTCCATTTTCATCTCCCCCAGCCCCCTCTGCCGTCCCCACCCCTTCCTCCGACTACTCAGCCCCGCTCCCTCCGACGTCGCCCTCCGCCAACCATCTTCTTCTTACATAACCCACTCCACCGCCCATCTTCTTCTTCCACAGCCCACTCCGTCGCCCCCATCCGACTGCCTCTGTCCCATCTACCGACAACCCCTCCCCCTCTCCACTGTCATTCTTTCACACCGTCTATTCCAAACCCTAAAGCCGTCAGCAAAGGGAGATGACCGGTAAAAGAAGAGTAAATATGGTCATTGTCCTGAAACCAAACCAAAAATCAAGGAACTCAATAAGTGGTTCTTCCCGATAGATGCGTGAATCAACTCCCAAAAAAGTGGTTCTTCCCGATAGATGCGCGAAATAAGTTTTGAAGGGCAAACTTGTCAATAAGTGGTTCTTCCCGATAGATGCGCCAATAAACTCCCAAAAAGGACATAATAATTATAGTTGGGTTGGACTAAATGCAACTAAAATCTTGAGGTGCATGGAATTTTTATTGACAAAAAAGCAAAAAAACGATGAAAGAGATAGGGAGATGTAACATATGATTGTACTTATTTTGCCTTTTTAAGCAATAAAGCTTCCATGCACCTTGCATTTAGCAATTTCCTTAGGGCATGTTTCTTTTGGTGAAAGTTGGGGGGGAAAGTGAAATTTTGACACTATTCACGCGTCGCTTCAGCCCTGTTCACTCACTTTCCTCTCTCGCTTTCCTTGGGGCTGTTTCTTTCGGCGACTCCGCAGCGATTTCTCGCCTCCTTCGTGGTTCCGACGTGGAGAGCCCAAAATCTCGTTCTGAAATCCCCCGAAATCACGGCGATTTCGCTGAGAATCCTCGTTCTTGGTCCCACAAGGTCAGAAAACCATTCCCATCACCTTCTTTTGCGCGGGATTCAGTTGGGGCTTTGCAAACCCTAGATCTACTTGAGGTTTCCGGTGGTTTTGCATGCATCCTTTGCTGATCTCAGGGTTGAAGGCTTTGATTTCGTGGTAGGCTCTGAAGGAGGGGATGTGCCTAGCTTGTTGGGTTCAATGGTGCAGCTCAGAGCAAAAACCCTACCTTCGGTCGTCAGGATCTCTATCTAATTTTGGGATTTTATTGCAGAGGTATAATCTAGGCACTCTATAAAATTTATCTTTGTTGTGTTGAAGCTAGGGTTTCATAGGGTTTGCTGATGGTTGATGTCGGTTTGCTGGGCTTGTGTGCTTGTGGCTATTTCTTATTATTGATCTGTTGAGATGATCTGATTGCGTATGCTACTGTATTTTATGGATGAATGAAAATAATTGTGCAATCTAAAATGTGCCCAATGATGGAAAAAAATTGAGGAACGAATGAAGGGAATTTTCATTACATACATACACGTAGGATGGCTTGCTACGATGGTTCCCTTTAAGCCACATGTTGATGTTTAAATGTTGGGGCATGTCTCCTAAATGAAGTTAGGGTTTTTGTTGTATAAGATGTTTGGCTCATTTTAAAAAAAATTGGGGCATGGCTCCCAATGGATTGTAGCTGTTTTTTTGTGTGTGCATGGCTCCTTGATGCATTTTGGGTTTTAATGATGCTATTATAGGGTCAGTGTATCAAATTAGTGGGGCTTGTCTCCGTGTTGGTTTTTGGGATTTTGATGTAGGTATTTTTGGCTCATTTTATACTATGGTTGGGGCATGCCTCCTAGCTTATTGAAGTTGTTTTGGGATGTTATGCCCATGGTGACTTGTTTCTGTTTTTTTTGTGCATGGCAAATTGTTGCATTTTGGGTTTTTTGATGCTATTCTAGGGTCAGTGTATCAGATTTTTGGGGCAAGTTTCCTTGTTGGTGTTTGGGATTTTGATGTTGGTATTTTGGCTGATTTTATACTATGGTTGGTGCATGCCTCCTAGCTTATTGAAGCTGTTTTGTTATGTTCTGGCCATGGTGACTTGTTTCAGTTTTTTTTGTGCATGGCTCCTTGATGCATTTTGGGTTTTAATGATGCCATTATATGGCCAGTGTATCAGATTTTTGGGACAAGTTTTCTTGTTGGTGTTTGGGATTTTGATGTTGGTATTTTGGCTCATTTTATAATATGGTTGGTGCATGCCTCCTAGCTTATTGAAGCTGTTTTGGGATGTTATGTCCATGGTGACTGCTTTCTGTTTTTTTTTGTGCATGGCTCCTTCTTGCATTTTGGGGGTTTTTGATGCTATTCTGGGGTCAATGTATCAGATTATTGGGGCATGTCTCCTAGCTCCTTGGTTTGTTGTTATGCTTGGCTCATTTTATAAATTTTTGAGGCTTGTCTCCTTGTTGCATTTATGGGGTGAAAAGGATAAAGCAACGGCAGAGCAACCACGTGTGTGCCTATGATTACACAGTAAATCTGAGGGCAAAACATTTGGATATGCACAATTGTATGTGAAAGGTGTTACTCATATGTATCAAGGTAGTTATATAATTAACAGTAAATATATGTGTTATTCAATTAAGGGTGACATGGATACACAAGGAGACCATTCAGGTTGTGAGTTATGTACCGCCGTAGCAGCTGCAATAACGTTTGTCGTACTAGCCTTACAAATGCATAATTCCGCTAGGCCCGACCATATACCCAGAGAGCCCTCAGCTATGCGGGATCTGCATAGAAAATCCCACATGCAGAGAATTTTGTGGGGGGTCTGAAAGTAGCTGTTTGAACTACCTACGAATCCGCAGACATGCTTTCATGAATCTTGCAGCATTAATGCGCCAGCGTGATCTTCTCAAGGACACTATTCATGTATCCGTAGACGAGCAGGTGGCCATATTCTTGCATATGGTAGGGCACAAGTCAAAGAATAGAGTAATGCAAGTGGATTTCATAAGGGGCGGGGGACAATTAGCCGTTATTTTAACAATGTGATGGCGGGACTGTGTGCACTTCGGGATATGTTCGTGAAGCAAGCTCCCAATGAGACACCGCCTGAGATAGTTAATAATCCAAATTGGTTCCCATATTTTAAGGTATGTGTGATTATATGTATATGTGGCAGTATAATAAGGATTGTTTTTGGAATTGCACATTGGTCTCATTTAATATGTTGTAGGACTGCATCGGGCTCATTGATGGGACGCACATAGATGCCACCACGCTACCAGCAAGGCTCGTACCCCGCTTTAGAGGGCGAAAGGGGGTGACGTAAAATGTTCTTGTAGCTGTTACTCCAAACAAACGATTCACATACGTACTGGCCGGGTGGGGAGGATCAGCAAATGATTTTACGGTCCTAAAAGATGCATTGTCTTTACCCCCCAACTGGGGCTGCGAGTGTATGCAGGTAATATATAATAATTTACATATAAATTATTATTACGTATCTCAGAAAGCGTCTGAACAGAAAATTGGTTTATTTGTTTGAATGTAGGTAAATATTACCTTTGCGATGCTGGATATACTACAATGCCAAGATTCATATCTCCATACATGGGAGTTAGATACCATTTGAAGGACCATATTGATCGGGTTCCTCGAAATCGACAAGAGCTATTCAACCTACGCCATTCTACATTAAGATCAAAGATCGAGTCCACCTTTGGTATCCTAACGAACAAGTTTAAAATATTGACATCCAAACCTCACTACACATTCAAGAGCCAGGTCGCTATCGTACTATCGTGCACTGTTTTGCATAATTACATCCAAATTGCAGATCCTCATGACCCCCAACTTACTGAAGAAGGTGATGGGGTTGAGGAGGAAGTAGAGGGTATCGATGAGAGGGATGACAATGTTATTGATCTATCACAACAGGGGACCGTTCGTGAACAAACCGAACAACGGGATCGTTGGAAAATACGCAGGGAGCAGATAGCTTGGGATATGTGGGTGGACTACTGTAACATAAATAATAACGGGAACACAGTAGAGCATGGCCTATGAGGAGGTCGTACTATTTGCGTACCTAGTCTGAAAAATTTACCAATGTTCCTTGCTTATTGCATTACGTTTGGTGTGTTCAGTATGACAATATTTTCATGCTTTGGCTGATCATTTTAATCATTTACAATTCTGTATTTTTTTCACCATTTGGTATCATTTCAATGATGTTTAATGTAAAATTATGCGTTTTAATTATCATAATATTGATGTTCTAGGGATGGAAGGATCTAAAAAATCAGGGCATGGGGGCGAGCCATCCCCGGATGAGAGTGATCCAATGCATCAATTATATGAAAATCTATATGGGACACAACGTGGAGATGCCAAAAGGAGGGTTGAACCCCTTCTCAACCGTCCAATTCCCATGCGGGTTCCACGTAACCCCTACCAAATGCTTGGATTCCAATCTGGTGGGCATGGAATGCCATATCAACCTTATGGAAATTTCAACTTGCCAAGGTAAATGCCCATGTCTCCTCTGATGGAAATTGAATTCCACCCCAAGTGATTTTGATGATGAGCACACCAAATGAATATTAGTGTACTAACTACACTACAATTAAGTGTGCAGGATATGCGACAAATGAAAAACTTTAGTCATACTCAAAGAAGCGCAATCTACGCTTAAAGACAAGGACGAACATTGCTGAGATCAAATGATGAAGCTCAAAGCTCTAATAGAACAAGAAGCTCAAAGTGAAGCTCACATCTACTCCATCAAATTGATCAAACTTCCGAAGACGTGTGCTAGTCTATAGTGAGTGTGTTGTGTCTTTTTTAGGGTATTGTTAAAGCCAAATCATATAGACAATCACACACACACAAACGATTTTAAATGTTTTGAATATCTTTTAAATCATCTTCAAAAAGGATTTTGAGAGCTTTCGCTAGTCGTTTTGTAATTTCGTAGTGAAACTCCACTACACCCTGGAGTTAGCTACTTATTTGACTGGTTGTGTCTCAGGAAAAACTCCTCTGGGAGTCGACTACCAAAGGTAGGGAGTCGACTACCAGCTGAAAATCAAGATTTCCTGAAACACACTGGGAGTCGACTACCACTCCTAGGGAGTCGACTACCAGCTATCAAAGTTTGACGTTTTGACTTAAATTTTGAAATATCTTTGAGTGATTTTCTCCCATGATTTTCGGGACAAAAGTCAAAGTAATTTGAATTTCAAATTCTCAGATTTCTCCTATAAATAGTGGATCATTTTCATTGAGAAAAACACAACAACTATTGAATTCAAATTCTCTCGTGCAAACGCTCTAAAGTTCTAAAGCTCTCATTCTCTCTTTAGCCAATTCTGTTTTATTCTTGATCTTGCAAATTTTGTTATTATTTTCTAAAGATCATACTCTCGTTTTATTGGCTAACTGTTTTTCAAATCCGTATTACTTTTCTCTTGATTTTAATTTAAAGGATTTTTGAAAAACATTAGATCTAGATCACAAAGAATTCATTCGTATCTTTGTGTGATCTAGAATCTTATTCTATCAAGCCACTACACATAATTTCATCTATTACTATTTGGCTATAGAATCTGGGTGTAAAAACCAATCTCCACCAATTTATTGTGGTGAATTGGATATCAATTTTTATTGTGTTATTGTTGGAACCCTAGACAAGTCTAGGTGTTGCCATTGGAAATCCTGGTCAAGACGAGGTTGTTGGAAATCCTAATGAGTGGAGTTAGGTACTTGTATTTACCAAGGCAGATAGTGGAAATCTCGTACCGGATTGGTCGGGGACTGGACGTACCCAAAAGTTGTGGGGAACCAGGATAAAAATCCTTGTGTTTGCGTTTGATTCTCTCTGTGATTGTTTATCTCTATTTTGTTTATCTTGATTCATTGAGTATTACATTTGTATCTCACTCATAATATATTGCAAGATTAATTTTTGTATCTGCTTCTCTCTTATACTTTTGTGAAATCTTATATATATCTTCATTAAGTGTTTAACTATCTGAACTGTGATTAAATTCCCTCTGGGAGTTGACTACTGTTCATAGGGAGTCGACTACCAAAAGTATTTCATCTCTGATTTGATTTGAAAATTCATTGAGTTGATTAGGAACCAAGCGTAGATCACTCTACTTGGTCTCTTAGGTAACATTAGAAGGATTTGTATTAACGATTGAAAAAGATTTATTATTTGCACACCACTATTCAACCCCCCCTTCTTGTGTTGTTTGCCATCCACAATATCCAACACTTGGTATCAGAGTAAGGCTTCAAAAGTGATGGCGTCAACATCTTTCCATTCTGAAGGAATGAATACCATGCGACCACCACTGTTCAACGGAACCAACTATGCTAGCTGGAAGATCCGAATGAAGACTCATCTAGCGTCTTTGGACATTGAAGCTTGGACAATTACTAAAGTCCCGTACATCGCACCTATCGACGTTGAATTTGGGAAATGGTCTGCCGACGACAAGAAGAGAGCTAATCTCAATGCAAAAGCAATGAATGCACTATTTTGCGTCGTAACAGGAAATGAGTTCAATTGAGTCTCTCAATGTGAGACAGCACACCAAATATGGCACACCCTTCAGGTAAGTCACGAAGGAACTGAAAAGGTAAAGGAATCCCGCATAAATGTTTTACATTCAAAATTCGAATCTTTTAAAATGGAAGAAGGAGAGAGTATCACCGATGTGAATACTCGTTTTACTAATATTACAAATGAGCTTGCAGGATTTGGAAAGAAAACTTTCCGAATACGAACAGGTAATGAAGATACTAAGATCCCTCCGACCCGAGTGGAAGGGAAAGACAACTGCCATTCGAGAAGCTCATAACGTAAAAGACCTCACCATCGAAGAGCTAATGGGAAATCTCATGGCATATGAGATTGAGCTTGAATAAGATAAGAAGATCGAAGAAAAACCGAAGAAGAAAACTCTCGCGTTTAAAGCCCAAGAAGAAGAGTTCGATTACACTGACAAAGAAGACCATATCGCCTTCATCTCAAAGAACTTTAAAAAGTTCATCACAAGTAAGTATGGTAAACGCTCTTTTAGACCTACTAACGGTATTATTTGTTTTGGTTGCAATAAACCAGGGCACGTCAAGAGAGACTGTCCATTGGAGAGAAACAATCGTGATTCCAGAGATCGTGGGAAGAACAGAGACAATAATGAAAAGAGAAACAATGGAAGAAACAAATTCCGACGACCAAAGAAGGAATCTTACGCAGCCTTCGACCAGAGCGACGATTCCTCGTCCGATGAATCCTCAGCAGAAGATAACGATGCAAGAAGAGAAACAGCACACATGTGCTTCATGGCATCCACATCCTCTAAGGTAAGCTCGCATCATGATTCATCTAATGACAATGATTTGTCATCAAGTGATGATGAAGACATGGATTACAGTGGAGCATATAAGGAGCTATGCAAAATGCATGAAAAGCTCATAAAAGAACACAGAAAAACACTTAGAAATATTAAAAAGGATACTAAAGAAAAGGACGAAATCATTAAAGAAAATAGTCTCCTTAAAGAAAAGAATGATTCTTTGCCAAAAGATATTTTATTGGTAAATGAAAAGGTTGAGAATCTGAATAATCTTCTCGTATCTGTTAAAGATAAATACGACGCTACGATGAATTATTGAGAATTTCAACAAAGGAAAAGGGAAGCTAGATAGTATAATAAATGATCAAAAAGCCTCATCTAGCAAAACCGGACTCGGTTATGATTCACATCATACCAAGAAACGGGTTAAGCATACTAGGATGCATCATTCTAACGATAATTTTTTGAGCATCTGGATACCAAAGAAATTGTCTGATCAACGAAAGAAAAGGTACGCACAGACTTTGTTCAGCAAATTCATTTAAACAAAAATTATAAATATGTCGATCATGAAGGAACTAAACCATACTAGGCTTGGCTTCCTAAAGACTAACTCCTCGGACTCAAAAGCCAAAGAGTACCATAAAAACGTTTATTTTTTTCAGGTACTCTAAAGAAATGAAAAGAAGAAATTCAGATCCAACGCTTTGTAAAGGATCAACATCAAGAGCCTTCTTGTGCGACTCAATTTTTCTTTGCTAAATATATATAAATGACTAAATTTATTTAAATAAATATTTTTTTTGACTTTTATATGTTTACGCTATACTCTTAAAACATTTCGTGTTCAGAAAACGCACTCAAACTTGGATCAAAACCCCTCGGGATGAGAAAACGACTCAACCCAGTAGGGAGTCGACTACCTACATGAGGGAGTCGACTACCAGCGTGTGTGCAGATTTCTAGGGTTGGTTTTTGACTAACTCCTATTGGGTTATATAGAGTTTATGGGTGCATATCCACAAAGGCAACTTATACCCAATAAGCTAAAACTCTATCCTAACCATCTATTCCTTGATCTCAAGGCCCTTGTTTCTCACCATCTTTCATCCTAAGTTAAAAACCCCCAAGAGAAACCCTAGGGTAGCCGACTACCACATTCCCCTCCTCTCTTGAAAATTTCTCTTGGTGCTTTGGGTTGCTTGGAGCTCTTTTAACTTCATCTCTTTCTCAAGTTTACTCAAGGTAAAAGCTTTTTACTTCATGATTTTTACTTCATCATTTTACTTCTTGATTTACTAATTATCTAGTATTGTAAAACCTTTTTGTTTTTACTCTATCTAGATGCCTATCAAGGGAATATTTTCCAAGAAGAGAAAAACCTCAACTGAATCTGCTTCTGAGAAAGAAACTATCCTACCCTATCTGTTTAGGAGCACCACATATGAACACTTTGTCAAAATCTCTAAGAAACCCATTCTGCATGAAAGATTTGTTAAACTTGATGATGTAGTAAACTATGGGATTGATAGCATACTAGAATTTCATAACTTGGCCAACCTATTTCCCTCTGAAAACACTTATCTCTGCTATCCCAGGCTTGTGCACTTATTTTATGCTAATATGGATTACGATCTTGCTAAAAGCCGTTTTATCACCAAAGTTCTTGATACGAAACTTGCTATTACCATTAAATCTCTTGGAGAAGCCCTATGCATTCCATATTCTGGCATGATTCTTGATAAAATAGAAATGACTGAAGGAAGTATTTTAGAGAGAATGTATTTGCTAGGAAGACATTTTCAGACTAAACTTCCATGTAGCGATCTTCGCTATCCGGAAGACATTTTCAGACTAAACTTCCATGTAGCGATCTTCGCTATCCGGCAAGAATTCTGGCAAACATATTATCTTATAATATTACTCAAAAATCCGGAAGTCACTCTATCTTATCTGAGAAGCAGGCCAAATGTATCTATGCTATGTTAGGGAACATCCGCATCAATTGGGCCAAAGTCATCATGGACTCCATTCTTGCTTCAGCCTCTTCAGATAGACCCTCATCCACCTTAGCTCATGGACACTATCTCACAATCTTGTTTATTAGCTATAATGTGCATTTGGATCATGAAACCACAATTCTAGAACCGGCTCGAGTTTTTGATGTTCATGGTCTTGGAAGAATGAACCTACATCATGATCTTGATGAGAACATTCCTGAAGAAAAACTTGCAGTTGAATAAGGATCATCATCCTCCAGGAGAGGTAAGAAAATTTTTGTTTCAGATTCTGAGGAAGAAGAAGAAGGAGAAGAGGAAAAAGGAAGCAAGGAAGAAGAAGAAGAAGCACCGGCATATATCTTTGAACTTCAAGAGATGATTCTGAAGAAAATTGGGAAATTGAAGATATCGCAAGAGAAAGGCTTTGAAGACCTTAACCAAAAGGTGGACGACCTCAAAGAGCTCGTTGTGAAAAGCAACAAAATAACGGAGGACACGATTGTCATGATACTTGACGAGATCAAGGAACTGAAGAAGAATAGCGGTCACCCTTAGCTTTTCTTAAAAACAATGGTTTTCAAACAATGGTTCTTAAAACTATGTTTCTAAAACTTATGGTCTGTAATAACTTTAAGCGTGTGATGCTTGCTACTATGAACTTATCTATTATGCAATATATTAGTTACTCTTATACTAACGTCTCTCTTCCAGGAATAGAAAATTGAATTCCCCTCCTAATTATATTATGATTCATGTGTTATAATACTTTGTCATTGAATTATTTTTGTTGATGACAAAGGGGAGAAAAATATGAAATGCAAAAATGAAAATGTATTATATACTGTTTTGCTAACTGCTTCGATGCAGGGGAGAACCGCATCAAAGCAGGGGGAGTAAGTGTACTTTCATATTTCAACTTACTTCATTTTTTCATTTGGGTGTCATCATCAAAAAGGGGGAGAGTGATGGAAATTGAATTCCACCCCAAGTGATTTTGATGATGAGCACACCAAATGAAGCTTAGTGTACTAACTACACTACAATTAAGTGTGCACGATATGCGACAAATGAAAAACTTTAGTCATACTCAAAGAAGCGCAATCTACGCTCAAAGACAAGAACGAACGTTGCCGAGATCAAATGATGAAGCTCAAAGCTCTAATAGAACAAGAAGCTCAAAGTGAAGCTCGCATCTACTCCATCAAATTGATCAAACTTCCGAAGACGTGTCATAGTCTATAATGAGTGTGTTGTGTCTTTTTTAGGGTATTGTTAAAGCCAAATCGTATAGACAATCACACACACACAACCGATTTTAAAATGTTTTGAATATCTTTTAAATCATCTTCAAAAAGGATTTTGAGAGCTTTCGCTAGTCGTTTTGTAATTTTGTAGTGAAACTCCACTACACCCTGGAGTTAGCTACTTATTTGACTGGTTGTGTCTTAGGAAAAACTCCTCTGGGAGTCGACTACCAAAGGTAGGGAGTCGACTACCAGCTGAAAATCAAGATTTCCTGAAACACACTGGGAGTCGACTACCACTCCTAGGGAGTCGACTACCAGCTGTCAAAGTTTGACGTTTTAACTTAAATTTTGAAATATCTTTGAGTGATTTTCTCCCGTGATTTTCGGGACAAAAGTCAAAGTAATTTGAATTTCAAATTCTCAGATTTCTCCTATAAATAGTGGATCATTTTCATTGAGAAAAACACAACAACTATTGAATTCAAATTCTCTCGTGCAAACGCTTTAAAGTTCTAAAGCTCTCATTCTCTCTTTAGCCAATTCTGTTTTATTCTTGTCTTGCAAATTTTGTTATTATTTTCTAAAGATCATAATCTCGTTTTATTGGCTAACTGTTTTTCAAATCCGTATTACTTTTCTCTTGATTTTAATTTAAAGGATTTTTGAAAAACATTAGATCTAGATCACAAAGAATTCATTCGTATCTTTGTGTGATCTAGAGTCTTATTCTATCAAGCCACTACACGTAATTTCATCTATTACTATTTGGCTATAGAATCTGGGTGTAAAAACCAATCTCCACCAATTTATTATGGTGAATTGGATATCAATTTTTATTGTGTTGTTGTTGGAACCCTAGACAAGTCTAGGTGTTGCCATTGGAAATCCTGGTCAAGACGAGGTTGTTGGAAATCCTAACGAGTGGAGTTAGGTACTTGTATTTACCAAGGCAGATAGTGGAAATCTCGTACCAGATTGGTCGGGGACTGGACGTACCCAAAAGTTGTGGGGAACCTGGATAAAAATCCTTGTGTTTGCGTTTGATTCTCTCTGTGATTGTTTATCTCTATTTTGTTTATCTTGATTCATTGAGTATTACATTTGTAATTCATTTATAATATATTACAAGATTAATTTCTGTATCTGCTTCTCTCTTATACTTTTGTGAAATCTTATATATATCTTCATTAAGTGTTTAACTATCTGAACTGTGATTAAATTCCCTCTGGGAGTCGACTACTGTTCATAGGGAGTCGACTGCCAGAAGTATTTCATCTCTGATTTGATTTGAAAATTCATTGAGTTGATTAGGAACCAAGCGTAGATCACTCTAATTGGTCTCTTAGGCAACATTAGAAGGATTTGTATGAACGATTGAAAAAGATTTATTATTTGCACAACACTATTCACCCCTCTTCTAGTGTTGTTTGCCATCCACAGGATCCAACATCCTCCAATGCAAATGCCTATGTCTATGCCCTCGCATAGTGGCCATGGGTATATGCATATGATACAAGGGGGAGACATCCCCAATTTCAGACCCCCCTCGTCTCATGGTGCCTTCGCGATGCCAACGCCACCTAGTGGCACTGAAAGAACTCCCGGCAGTGACTCCTCGAGGAAGTCGAGCCGGTGTAGCGAGGATGCCGAGGGGTCTGTATCAAGTCCAAGCAAAAAGCTGAAGCAACATTCCTCTTCTTCACAACATAACAAACTATGGAAGCCCGAGCACGATGCCACCCTTATTCCATTGCTAGCTGAACTTGCACGGCAGGGTCTTAAGGTTGATAAGACCTTTAAAGGGGCCGCATTCAATGCCGCTGCTGTGGAAATCAATAAAACTCACGGGCAGTCGTTCACAAGTGGTAATGTGAAAAACCACATGAAAGCATTGAAGACACGTCTCAAGGATGTTTACGAGTGCATGGAAATGAGCGGGGCGGGCTGGGATGCTGAGAAGAAGATGATTGAGCTGGATCCGAAAACTTATGACACGTGGGCGGCGATAATTACTTCTATCTTATACATAGGCTAGGTGCTAGTACATAAAATATAGGTATGAATGGTATATTCATATATGATCTGCTAATCGTTCAGGCAAACCCTCGGAAGCACGCTTATGTGAACCAACCAATACCATGGTTTGATGATCTGGTTGTCATCATTGGGGATGACGCTGCACTGGGGGATATGTCATGTTCCTTGTACGATAGTTTTGTAGGCCCATTTTCTGGAGGGGAAGGTGAGCCCGTAACGCCTGATCCTACACATATTCGTACTCCACCCCACCATGTCCCTGAGGACATACCCACACAGGCGTCGACAGGAGAGTGTCCATATGGGGGGACAAGAAATGCTACCCCACCATCGCTGGGGAAGAAGAAACAGCGACGACGCGCCATGAGGGAAGACCCGGATGTAATGCGGGATATAGCTTTCAATGTGAAAGAGGTCGCTGAGGCTATACATAGTGCACACTCCCAGCCCCACTGGACTGAAACTCTTGCACAGCGTGTGTACGAGTTTACAGAGTACCCTCACCCCTCTTGTTGAAGTTGTTTAAAGATCTTAGCATGAATGAGCTGGCTGGGCGTCAATTTTTGGCCGTGCCACAAACGAGTCGAAAGCTAATCCTTGAAGATTTAGTTACTGAAATGGAAAGGGACTTGCGGGACGCATGTTATGGAAAAGGAGATGGCATCGGAAAGATATGAGTATGGGTGGGCCATATGGCATTTTGGTTGTGTGGGGATTAGTGGTGGTTGGGGTTGGGGATGTGTTGTATGGGTAAGTCTGAAACATATTGGCATGTCTCATTACTGCAGTTTTTGTGGCATGTCTCCGTGATGATTTTTGTGTGTTAATGTGATACATGTGGGCAAGGATACTTGGTGCAGGGTTTGGGGTATGGCTCCTTTATGCTGGGTGTCATAATATGAAACATATTTGCATTGCTCTTAGGTTCAATTTTTTGGTTCATGTCTCACTTTTGATTATTTGGCTTTTTGGTTCAGATTTTGGTATATTTTCTCCATGATGATTTTTGTGGTTATGTGATACATATGGGCATGGCCTCTTGGTGCATGTTTTGGGGCATGTCTCCTTATTGCAGGGTGTGATAATATGAAACATAAGTGGATGGCTCCTATTTTCAGTTTTGGTTTATGGCTACTTGTAGATGTTTCCCTATAGCCCAATAATGAAGATATTTACATGATCCCTTTGTCCCTTGGATATGAAAAAAATAGGTGGATATAGGCTTGATGGTTCCACTATCTCTCTGTGTGTGATATGTGATGGAGCAACTGCTTATGACCACCATGATTTATTGATAACTTAACTTTCTTCCTGAGGGCTTATGTATCATATGTTTCACAATTCCACAGCAGCACCAATGTGCAATGCCCCCAAAAAATGAAACTGGGAAAAAATCACATATGTTTCAGCCCTATGATGAAGAACATATATTGATCACTTTGTCCCTCGGGTATGAAGAAAAAGTTGTATGAGGTGTGAAGGTTCATTCATAATGAGCAACCGCCTAATACATACTGAATGCTTAAAAACATGTTAACCTGAGGGCTCTGTGCACATTGTGAAACATATGTGATTTTTACCCAGTTTCATTTTTTGTTGGGGCATTGCACATTGGTGCTACTGTGCACATTGTGAAACATATGTGATTTTTACCCAGTTTCATTTTTTGTTGGGGCATTGCACATTGGTGCTGCTGTGCACATTGTGAAACATATATGATTTTTACCCAGTTTCATTTTTTGTTGGGGCAATGCACATTGGTGCTGCTGTGCACATTGTGAAACATATGTGATTTTTACCCAGTTTCATTTTTTGTTGGGGCATTGCACATTGGTGCTGCTGTGGAATGGTGAAACATATGTGATTTTTTCCCAGTTTCATTTTTTGTTGGGGCATTGCACATTGGTGCGGCTGTGCACATTGTGAAACATATGTGATTTTTACCCAGTTTAATTTTTTGTTGGGGCATTGCACATTGGTGCTGCTGTGCACATTGTGAAACATATGTGATTTTTACCCAGTTTCATTTTTTGTTGGGGCATTGCACATTGGTGCTGCTGTGCACATTGTGAAACATATGTGATTTTTACCCAGTTTCATTTTTTGTTGGGGCATTGCACATTGGTGCTGCTGTGCACATTGTGAAACATATGTGATTTTTACCCAGTTTCATTTTTTGTTGGAGCATTGCACATTGGTGCTGCTGTGCACATTGTGAAACATATGTGATTTTTAACCAGTTTAATTTTTTGTTGGGGCATTGCACATTGGTGCTGCTGTGCACATTGTGAAACATCTGTGATTTTTACCCAGTTTCATTTTTTGTTAGATCATTGCATATTGGTGCTGCTGTGCACATTGTGAAACATATGTGATTTTTACCCAGTTTCATTTTTTGTTGGGGCATTGCATATTGGTGCTGCTGTGGAATGGTGAAACATATGTGATTTTTTCCCAGTTTCATTTTTTGTTGGGGCATTGCACATTGGTGCTGTTGTGCACATTGTGAAACATATGTGATTTTTACCCAGTTTAATTTTTTGTTGGGGCATTGCACATTGGTGCTGCTGTGCACATTGTGAAACATATGTGATTTTTACCCAGTTTAATTTTTTGTTGGGGCATTGCACATTGGTGCTGCTGTGCACATTGTGAAACATATGTGATTTTTACCCAGTTTCATTTTTTGTTGGAGCATTGCACATTGGTGCTGCTGTGCACATTGTGAAACATATGTGATTTTTACCCAGTTTCATTTTTTGTTGGGGCATTGCACATTGGTGCTGCTGTGGAATGGTGAAACATATGTGATTTTTACCCAGTTTCATTTTTTGTTGGGGCATTGCACATTGGTGCTGCTGTGCACATTGTGAAACATATGTGATTTTTACCCAGTTTCATTTTTTATTGGGGCATTGCACATTGGTGCTGCTGTGGAATGGTGAAACATATGTGATTTTTTCACAGTTTCATTTTTTGTTGGGGCATTGCACATTGGTGCTGCTGTGCTTATTGTGAAACATATGTGATTTTTACCCAGTTTCATTTTTTGTTGTGGCATTGCACATTGATGCTACTGTGCACATTGTGAAACATATGTGATTTTTACCCAGTTTAATTTTTTGTTGGGGCATTGCACATTGGTGCTGCTGTGGAATGGTGAAACATATGTGATTTTTACGCAATTTCATTTTTTGTTGGGGCATTGCACATTGGTGCTGCTGTGGAATGGTGAAACATATGTGATTTTTACCCAGTTTCATTTTTTGTTGGGGAATTGCATATTGGCCGATCCTAGCCCAATGATGAAAATACTTAGCTGATCCCCTTGTCCCGCGGTTAATTAAAAATAGGTGGTTATAGGCTTGATGGTTCCATTACCAATGAGAGGGAGAGATGTGATGGAGCAGCTGCTTATGTCCACCATGCTTTATTGATAAATTAACTTTCTTCCTATGGGCTTATGTATAATATAAACACAAACAACAAAAATGAGCCATGACCCAAAAACTGAACCTATGAGCCATGCAGATATGTTTTAGCCCGATGATGATGAACATATATATATTGATCAATTTGTCCCTCGGTTATGAAGAAAAAATTGGTATTTGGCGAGAAGGTTCATTCATAATGTGCAACCGCCTAATACATAACTTATGGCTAAAAACCATGTTTACCTGAGGGCTATACTTTAGTAATATTTTAGTTGTCTCTTCTTCATTCATGCTTTAGCTTTGTTTCGTTTGGGTTTTTGCGTTCTCTAGTTACGGTATTTCCTTTTATCTTTTACTTCTGATTTAAGCCAGATGATGTCATCTTTCACGGGTGTTGTAACTGGTCGTAGATACGCTTCTTCAACCATTTTTCATCTAATTATTATATCTCTTTAAATCAGTATTCATTCTAATATTTTTTATTTCATGCTAGGTTCAAATGAGCACCGGGTCCAGCTCTTCTATTCAATCCAGACCCAGATTTGTTGCAGGTGGTGAGTTGGCTTCTGCTGATGATGACTGCAAGTTTTGCTACTGTGATATGAGGGTTTCCAGGCGGACATCATGGACCTGAAAAAATCCTGGCAGGCGCTTTTGGAGCTGTCCATCCCGCGTGAATAAATGCAACTTATACGAATGGAAGGATCCACCACACTCGGACTGGTCCACCTATGTGATACTGCAGTTGCTGGATGAGATTGAAAGAGGCCCCACCAATGCTGCCTCTTCAACATCGTTCTCTGATCGGCGGCTTTTAGAGATAGAGGGTCGGTTGACCACGCTCGTGGGGGCGATTTGAGCGGACCACGATGAGAATGGACACCGTGAAGTTGGTTTTGTTTACGCTCCTCGGTTTGATGTTAGTTGTGTTATTGTTGATTATACACAAGAGTGGTTGATGTTAGGTTGGGTACAATGTAACACTTTATAACTGGTTGTTTGTTATGCACAATGAGTCTGTATTATGGATACTATAAGTATTTTGTATATGCTGGGTTAATGTGTTATGTTAAATAGGATTGTGATTTCGGTTGTATGCTATCTCTGCAAATCAGTTGTTCTTTTTACAATTTATGAATGTTGGAAGTGCAATGGACTAAGTTGTTCGGGTGATTGCTTTGCGGGTATTGCCTTCGTTTATATGTAATAGCCCAGTAATGAAATTAATTAATTCTTTTTTATTAAATTTGGTAATTTAATATTTATTTTTGATACACGTGATTTAATTATGCTTATTTAATAGATATTTACTTAATAGTTAATAGGTAGTTAACTAATAGTTATTAGTTTAGTTAATTAAATGATTTTTCTACTTCATATGTCCATAGTGGGTTATTCTCACCTCATAACACCATAACCAACTACCAACAATCCAAAACACACTTTAACCCAAAGAAACACAAAACTTTACTATGGGCCCCACAAACAAATCTCAAAACAACTTTCCCACCCACTTTCCACCAAAAGAAACATAAAACTCTATTTCTCTCTCCTCAGAAATCCACCATGGATTTACTATTCACAGCAGTAAATCCCAATCCACTTTCACCAAAAGAAACAAGCCTTAGGGCCTGTTCTTTACGTTGATAGTTGGCTTGGATTCCTCTTTTCGTCACTATTCCCATACTATTCATGGCTTTCAAGCTTCAAAATGGGGCTGCCTGTTCTTTTGACGTTTGGAGATTTTTGGAATCCTCTCCGACGTGGCGTCTGTCAGGAGGATTACACGCGCTCACAAGAATTCGGAGCAAAGAGCCCCGATTACAAAGGATTCTCATTTCAGTGGGCCCCTCTCTCTCCCTCTCACCAATCAGAGCAGCTGGCGCTGTTTTTTTTCCGCTTTGTTTTGCTGCAGTCAAGTGAAAACGCGTGTGCCACTCTCTCTATTTCATCTAACTTTCTTCAATCAAAAGAACACACTACACGGAGTGGGACCCACCTCAACTTTCCAACTCCACAATCCAACCCCACTTTCCAACAAAAGAACACACTACACATCAATTTCTCTCTATTCAGATTCCACAATTTCTCAACTTTCCCAATTATAATTTCCTACAAAAGAACAGGCCCTTATAGTTTACAAGAAAACGGACTAATCGAGACTTTTCTGTCGCTACTCTTTATTATTTCTTTAAGGGCATGTTCTTTTGTAAGAAAGTATAGGAGCGAAAGTGAAAAAATCACTATTCATGCACTGTTCATTGGATTCCTACCTCACTTTCCGTTTGTGTGTTCTTTTGTGTTTTGAGCTTTCTTGGAAAAAAAGCTGACGTGGCGAGGAAATTGGGATTCCATGGGGGTGTTTTGGAGTTGGGATGAAAAGCTAGGATTACACAAGAATCCTAGCTTCGGTGGGACCCTCAAGGTGTGTGGTCACCTCGGGTGAGAATATTGGGGTTACCACACCCCAAAATCAAATGTTAAAAAATAATTCACAATTAATTTAGGCGGGAGGTAACCTTACCTAGGATCATCACATCCCAAAATCCAACTTTCCACCTCCAATTTTCTTCATCCAAAAGAACACACTACACGGAGTGGGCCCCACCTCAACTTTCTAACTCCACAATCCAACCCTACTTTCCAACAAAAGAACACACTACACCAAATTTCTCTCTCCTCAACACTTCTCAACTTTCCCATTTATACTTTCCTACAAAAGAACATGCCCTAACTTCGTTTCAATCCCCACCTCCAGATGGAATCGTATGATTTCAGGAATCGGGCGTCTACGATGTACGGCCGGCAGGGGGTCGCCGGCGGTGGCACCATGTACCAGAGGGTCGGGCAGCCCGGGCATGTGGGCCCACCTCCTGCACGCCACGCTCCGTATCCTCATCCTCAGCCTCACGCGGGCTCCGCTCCTCCTCCTTGTAATCATCCGATCCTGTCAATTTCTTTCATTCTTGATTGCTATGCTGTTATATTAATAGTAATGACCCTAGTGTTTTTTTATTCGCAAAGAACAGTTATGAGGATTTCGATTACTGTCAAAGTTCTCAAGCCCTAGATTCTATCATTCATGTTTGAACTTTGCAAATAATTGTGCTTTATGAGTTTAATGTATTTCTCTAGAGCATATTTCATAACAAATGGCTGAATCGTTGGAATGCTACGGACTATGATTGGTTTCATCTGGCCATTTCTTATTGTTTATGTTTTATGTATTTTGCTGAATTCACATGATTGGATACTTTACGTAACGTATTCAATATTTTGCAGCAGGACTGGGTATACGAGTGGCAATAAAGCCAGAATACAGGATAACTCCACCAGTAAGATTTGTTGGAAATGATTCATTTTCTTGTTAAATGCGATTCATATGCATAATAGTATGAATTTATCAACACAACAGATTCATGATCTATGTAGTTTCGGAATCCAGAACCGGTTGGAAAGTTTTATGTATTTGAGAATTCTTATGAATCATATTTAGATGCAACGGTGATAATGGATCTCTGACTTTTTGTTCAATGCATAACAGATGATCTTAGTTGATCACCTAGCTATTTGTCTTATAATGATTTGTTTGTGGATTTTCTTTGGTTTTCAACTATGTACCTCAGTTAGGTAGTTTTTTAATTGTACTACATCAAATTACATGTGGATGACTTATTTATTTGCCAATTATTATTATGGCAATATCATTTCTTGGTGTATCTAGTACGACTGAAATTGGAATTTGTAATTCCTTATACTGCATGTATGTTGCCATGGGCTTAGCAGATAATGCTTCTGGTTTCCTTGATTTGCATTCTTTCCAATGCAAATTATACATGAACAAAAAAGGCAATTTCATCAAATACATAACTGTGTTGTCAATCAACTAGATAAACTTGGAGAACGGCAAACAATTAGTTTTATGTTAGTATTTGTTGGCTAATGAAAACAACTGTAGAAGATACTTCAATATGATGATTTTGCATTGTAAAGATGGACATTCATGTCTTAAGCATGCTTATGATAATTGTTGCTTAATTGAGTAAGGCCTTGGAATCACAATTAAGCAGATTGATTGTTATGAACAAAAAGAGAACTGCTGCACATGCATAATGTAATGCATTTGTCTTGCAGACTTACATTCCCTTGTTGGCCCAGACTAAGGACTCATTAATCCAACAAGTTCAGTGATTTTCAAAAATTAACGTATCATTGCTGTAAACTAGGCTTCATGATGTTTGCATGCCTGTGTGCATGCCCTTGTCATTTCACGTTTTCCTTCTTTATGTACTAGTCCTCGTAACATATAGTTGGAACTAGTTGCAAATACAAATAATCTGATTATATGAGATTTGATTAGGCTTTAAAATTTTGAATAAAATTATTTTTAGAATGCTCAATAGATAACATGAATGGATTATATAAGTCCAGTCATAACTCTATTGATATTAGAAGATCTATCTTAAATGGATTAGTTAGACATCGTCCAAGAAATATATCATAATGCCAAAGATGCCCTTTTAAGAAGTTTGAAATAAATGAAGGAAAGAAAAAGAAACATGGACAGTCATTATATTCCTTTAAAAATCGTGGTTTTAGCATATCTGCCCCTTAAATCATGCATATTTTGATATCTGTCTCTCAACTCTTTGTATTTATTTGTAAGTCCCTCAAATATATGTATTACATCTTAATAGTCCCTCTTGGCTTATTCTGTAGAACTGTAACATAACTTAACCCAACTCAACTTTTTACTGAAGAAGTGGACAAACTTGCACCTGGGTTAACACGTAAGCAGGTTAGTGGGTGGATTTATGAAGCAAACCAATTCGCCTAAGAACTCGCGCTCGCTCCTCTTTCTTTTTTCGTTTTTCTCTCAGATAAACTCGTCTCACGTCGCTGAGGAAGCTGAGGAAAAGCTAGCGATTTGAGAGGGAAAATTGAAGATTATGGTTCCTTGGTGATTGGTGCAGTGAGATTTGAGGTAAAATCCCGAATGTTCGCCCGCATTACAATTGATTTACATGGTGATGTAGGGGTTTTTTTGGGAAAGTTGCAATTTTATGGGTTTTCTTCTCAATTGAAGGGTTTTCTGACTTGATTTAAAGTGAGAGTTGAGCCTTATATGTTGATACTAAAGTTTTAATTCTGAGAACAAGACATCAATATATTATGTAAAATTCAAAATTTTAAGTGTTATTTACCTGATTTATGGATTTTTTGAGTGGTTTCAATGCATGTTGCATTAGAGAATATTCAATAGTATTTGATTACATATATATGCACTGCATGTATATGTCCTATATGTTATTGATTTTGTATGCATGTATACAAATACATGTATACAAATACATGTCCTGTGTATTGATTTCATATGCATGTCTACAAATACATGTCTTGTGTTTTGATTTCATATGCATGTCTACAAATACATGCCCTGCGTTTTGATTTCATTGGAGCATTGCATTTGGACATCATGTTTTTATGGTTGTAATGTTTGTTGTAGTATATAGAATGCTGCATTAGTCTTTTGATTTCATATATATGCACTGCATGTAGATGTCCTGTTTTTTTGATGTCATTAGAGAATTGCATTTGGACAGTAAGACATTTCATAAATATTGTCATGTGTTACAAGATGGATGCAGGTGTTATTGAAATAGTGTTAAGATAAAATGGCTACTGGAGAAACATTCCAAGGACTGGTAGAAAGGAGTATGAGTGTGGTAATCAGAAGACAGTGAGAGTTGAATTGAGTAATATAAGTTTGAAATTTTTTGAAGAACAAATTGGTCAGTTTTTGCCTACTCTAAGGATCATTTGCTGAAGTTGTCTTATACAATTCCTGGTTCAAATCCTAGGAAGTTCAAGAGAATTAAATCAGGTGATAGTTTGATGAAAGTGTTGAGAACACATGAATTCAGTCAGAGGGTGGAGATGTTTTTAGTACTGGATCAGAAACCTGGTTATAGAGGCATGACTACTAAAGCTTATAGAAGAAGAAATCCTCGAAGAGAAGGTAGCAGGATGTCCATGTCAACATGTCACATCAATGTTGATGATACCTCAAGTGAGGATGAGATTGACATTCCCGGGATGCATCCAGAGCATGATTTATATGTAAACAATGAAGTTGCAGCCAGAGCAGATGATGTAGATGATGCAGCTGATGCAGATGATAGGGAGGGTGAAGGGATGCAAATATCGATTCAAAATGAAGAAATAGCATAAGATGATGCAGATGACTGCTACTCTGAAGATGGATATCATTCCATGAGCAGCTCTGGAGATGAGTACGTGTCTGATGAGGCTGATGAAGTTAGTGAGAGTTCGCAAGAAGAAGTTTTTAGTAACAATTGGGATGATCCATTGATGGATTTGGGACAAAAGTTTAAAGATGTGAAGGAGTTGAGATTATGCTTGCAACAATTCAACATCAAGCATAATTTTAATTACAGGTTAGAGAAGAATGATGCTGTAAGGTTGGTTGAAAGATGTGCTACTGAGGGTTGTCAATGGTATTTAAGAGCAAAGAGGTTGGTTGGTGGGAAGACAATGGAGATTAGTAAATGTGTTGGTGAGCACTCTTGTATGGGAGTGAACACTTGCAGGAACTATCAAGCAACGCCATTCTGGGTTGCAAGAAACATTGCTTCAGAGGTCAAGCAAAAGCCCAACATCACTCCAAAAGATATTGCTTGGATGATACAAAACAAGTATGGAGTGACAATTAATTATAACATGGCATGGATGGGCAAGGAGAGGCAAGGGAAAACCTGTATGGTAATGTATAACAGAGTTATGATTTAGTGGAAACTCTCAAGCATGAGTTAGTGAAAAATAACTCTGGAAGCCACATAGAAGTGATGTTGGAAGAAGACAATACTTTTAAAAGAATGTTTGTGGCTTTTAAAGCATCTGTTGTAGGATTGAAAATGGGGTGCAGACCATTTCTTGGACTTGATGGCTGTCACCTTAGATCAAAGTATCTTGGGACCTTGTTATCTGCAACAGTACTTGATAGGAACAATGGATTGTTTCCTGTGGCATTTGCAGTGGTGGATGGAGAAAGCAGTGAGACATGGTCTTCGTTCCTACAACAGCTATTGCATGCTTTTGATGGAGAAGTGGGTAACATGACCATCATTTCAGATCAAGAGAAAGGGCTATTGGATACTGCAAGTATTCTCATGCCTAATGCAGAACATAGAGTTTGTATGCGACACTTTTGAAAATCCTTGAAGAAAGATCGCACTGTGGATTTTTTGGGCAAACAATCTGGGATGCTTACAGAGCTTTTTTGTAGCTGCTTTCAAAACATATATGGATCAGTTGAGGGCTAGCGCTGTTTTTGAGACTGCATACAATGATTTGTTAAGTAGAGACAAGTATGTTTGAGCTAGGAGTCAGTTTTCTATGGTTTCAAAGAATCACTACATTACAAATAATTTGTCGGAGTCTTACAATGCATGGATTCTTGAGGCAAGATATCATCCGTTAATTGATCTTGTTGATAGGATAAGAATTAAGCTTCAAGAAAAGTTTTATCAAAGGAGAAGGCTTGGTTCAAAGTGGAAGGGGAAATTAGTGCATTATGCAGATAGGTACCACATAGGTACTATCATGACATAAATAAGAAGATATGAGGTTATGTGGCGAGGCATGTTAATGAGTACATGGTAGAAGTTGAGAATGAAATGGGTAGAATGATCCTAAATTTGAATGAGAAGACATGTTCTTGTCGAAGGTGGCAACTCACTGGACTGCCATGTATACATGCTGCAAGGTATATAGGCTCAGTAAGGAATGTAGGAGGGGCTACGTATTGTGATGGATACTTCAGTGTGGAAAGGTAATTTTTGTTAGAAGAATACACTATTAGTTTATGTTTACAATAGCAACATGGTTTATATTTATGTTTACATATAGTTTATGTTTATGGATACATGTAGTTTATATTTATGTTCACTAATGGTTTCTGTTTATTTTATGTTGACTTGTAGTTTATGTTTATCTTTACACTTATATGGTATGTTTAATATGCAGTTACAAAAAGGCATATGCTATGTCCATTGGAGCTCTTGCTTCTAAGGACCAACGAGAAGAAGTTATGAAGGACTACATAATAGGACCACCTCATGCAAAGACGCCTAGAGGAAGGCCCAAGAAGAAAAGGATCAAAGGCAAGGATGAGTTTGATGGGAAGAAGGTATCAAAAAGGGTGCACAAATGTAGTAGATGCCAAGGAACTGGGCATCACAAGAATTCATGTAAGATGCCAATCAATCCCACCACAGTTCCAACTATGATTGATATGGGTTCCATGCATCTACAAGGAGAGAGTAGTACTGTTATGTCCCAACAAGCTTCAGTATTTGATGGGTAACCTTACTTTATTGTATACAAATTTTAAGAACTATTATTAATTCTGAATTTCTGATTCTAATACTCTCCTTTTTACCATGTTAGAAGTGAAATGTCTCAGTACTCAGTGGAAAATTTTGGTGAACCACTCTAACAACAACCAATGTCTCGTTCTAGTTCCATTTTACTCTCTTTTCTGAATAAGTTCATTTGCTATCCTGGCTCCATTTTTTGGAAAGTGATATACTATGACTTTATCATTTTTTGCATGTAGGTCTAGTTGCTCTGAATGCAACATCTCAATGCAACCAACCTGGGGTTGTGATGCCATTGGAAGACACTGTTCATAGTTGAACAACTCTATTTTTTGGCTTTCTGTTAGTTCAAAGAAGTGTTTATGTTGGTGTAGTCATGTTTATGCTGAAAGAGGAACAATCAGTATGTTGTAAGTTTGTGACAAATATTTTGGTGACACAAAGTCAGGTTTCAGCATGTTGTAAGTTTTGTTGGTGTAGTCAGGTTTCAGAAGTGATACTGCAAATGCTACTAAATGATATTAATTGATACTACTATTTTGTCCAGTATTTTGTGATACTAAGTGCTTTGTGGAGTTATGGAGTTATGGTTGGAGTTTTTTTGTTGAAATGTGGAGTTATGGAGTTATGCTTTGTGGAGTTTTTTGTGATAGTAAGTTCAGTATTTTGTGATTGGTTTTGGTTGGAGTTTTTTGTAGATACAAGCTTGTTATTCTTATTGTGATACTATTTTGCTATTCTAAATCATTTGTTAAGTAGATACAAGCTGTTGAATTATAAAAAAGAGAAGTGCAGCTGTTGAATTATTTGTTGAATTGTTCAATTGTTCAGTTGTTTTATGATCAGTTGTTCAGCCATCAATTGATGTCCATTTGTTCAGTTGTTCATTTAGTTGTTAAGTCGTTGAATTACTTGGTTGGAGTTGATACTAAATGAAGTGCAGCTGTTAAGTTCTTTGATGTCCAGTATATGGTAATGTTATCAAGTTTTTGCTAGTGCTGTTTTTGCAAGGGAATGAAAACTGCAAGCAAATGGAACCCAAAGAACACAAACATTACATGTATTATTTAACACAACGGTAGCACCAAAAATTTGTCCTTGTGTATAACATCACCTAAGAATTTGATATTACACCATTCATCCAGCAAATGAAAACTAAAACTTGATAACTTCAATCAAAAAATTCAAGCATACCAGACACTGGAAACCAAAAAAACTGCAAACAAATTCAACATAATGGAACCAACCCATTGTCATCACCTCAGAACATTAGACATGCCTTTCATCAATTCATCATACTTATCATCAAGCAAGTATACAACATACTGAACATGTGCAGATAAGTTTTTCGATCCTGCACTACTTATACTTATCACCAATGCATCAATTCATCAATCCATCATACTTATCATCTCAAAGCATGTACAGACAAGTAGTGCAGATAAGCCCATTTGAAGTATACAATTCATTAAGCAAAGGGATCCAAAAACATGAGACCAGCCTTAATTGAGACATTGTAACAAACACCTTCAGGGCATATCAAATACTAAAGAGAATTCAAAAATTCGAAACAGACACTGAAAGTTACATGGATGACATTACAACTAATAACACTTTACATTGACTTTCGCAGCAACGAAACAAAAACTACAACTCCAAATATTACTAACCGTTTCAAATACAACAAAGTTCTATCAATCCTATCAGCTAATACACCTATCTCTTTTCTTATCATCATTCTTACATTCTTATTAGGATCTTCAACCCACTCAAAAAAACTGCAGCCTTTACAGTATAGGCCCCTATATTTGTGGCACCCATAAAAATCAAAGCTTTTGTTCTCTCCTTGCTTGCATTTCCATACCTTGCAGTATATGCCACAATAGCACTTTCTTGTGTGTTTGTGCTGATGGAGCTAGAAACCTCTCCTTCCTCATTGTCGTAGCCCCCAGCCATTAGAGTCATCATTCAGTGCCCTAGGTTTATGAGGGCAGAACAAAGAAAAGAATGAAGATGAAGGCTGCCAAATGAGGGGAGAAAAAATTGAGGATGCCGATGGAGATGAAGCTGGCCGATGGAGATGAAGGATTGCGCGTGGGGTGTTTAAGGAGCAGCAGCTTGAGGCCGTTGAATTTTTTGACCGTTGGAGCATTTGTTTTGCGCGTTCAGGCTGCGGGAGTAAAACAATCACTCGTATTTTTCTAACAGAAGTAAAATAATCTGTTTGAATTTTAACTGCACCGAACTCAAGAGACTATTAAGGTGTAATACATATATTTGATCGACTTGCAAGCAAATTGTTAGACCCGGCAGGTCTAACTCGCCGGCCCACTCATGGGCCGGGCCTTGTAGCCGCCGGCCCCCTCCTCTCCTATTTTGTGCACGCGTCCCTTTGCCTAGAAACCCTAGTTTTCTTCTATAAATAAGGGCTAGCCGTCATTAGGATTTTTATGCTTGATATTTGAGATATTCTCTATTGAGTGTCCTAGGAGTAGTTCTTAGATTAAACGAGTGCAGACGTCCTCTTCGGCGTCTTGGGAGGAGAATACACCTTTTTGTATTCAATTATCGTGTTTTGGCTACTTTTATCTATTAAAATCGTCTTTTTATCTTGGTTCCTAACATTTTGGTATCAGAGCACGTGACGATCCATGGCGGCTACGACAAGATCCCACGACAAAATTGAAGCTTTGGAGGCCAAATTCACGAGCGAAATCGACGGGATCAAGAAATCATTGGCGGCCAACGACGAATCCATGGCAAAATTGACGGCCTCCATCGACCAATTGACGGCAAATTAAGCGAAGCACGACGACCAATTCGCGCAAATGATGGCAACCCTAAAACAATTGGCGGCGAACAACAAAGGGGAAGAAAACCCTAAATCGGGGAAAAGGCGGCACCTTTGAAGAAGGAGAAGGAGAAAGTTGAAAGCTTTGACCCAAAAAGTGATTTTCTGGTGGAGGATCTGGCTGACGATGAGGACGAGGAGCCGTGAAGGGTGGATTATCGGGAAGAAGTTAGGCGAAAGGCCGCGGAAGCCCAAGGATGGACCGGCAACCACGATGAACCCCGCGCGAGGGCTCTTGAAAGAGGCGGGGGGGGCAGCGGCTACCCTCCCAGGGGGCCGCCGGCCCCCAGGAACTCAGGGCGACCCGGCGATCCTCCCCTGGGGTCGTCGGGGTGCGACGGCCCACCCTGGGGGTCCGGCGAACCCCCCCGACCTTGGGGGGCCGCTGGGGCCCCCAGGATCACCGGGGGGGGGGGGGGGGGGGGGTCCGGCAAACCCCCCCGGGGTCGGCCGGTGGCGCCGACCCCTCCTGGGGGTCCGGCGACCCCCGTCAACCCCCGGGGGGCCGCTGGGGCCCCCAGGATCTTCGGGGGGGGGGGGGGGGGGGGGTGGGGGGGGGTCCGGTGAACCCCCCTGGGTTCGGCCGGGGGCGCCGACCCCTCCTGGGGTTTCGGCGACCCCCGGGGGGGCCGATGGGGCCCCCAGGACGCTTCCAGACGACCGCACGAGGCGGCAGGGGCTGTTGGCAGCAATTTTGGGGGCTTTCAGCAGGATCCGCCACAGCGAGAGGCTTCGACACGTGTTTTCGAGGAGGATTTGGGACCCGGGAATTTTCAGGAGCACGGAGACTACGCCGAGGGCTATCGGGACCCGCCTGATCCTCGTTTTGACGATGGGGGGTGGCAGCCACCGCCCCACCACCAGGAGAGTCGCGTAGCAGGCACCGGAGGGAGGTACGGAGACTACCAGGAGTGGCCGGAGGGCGGTCTTAGAGGCGACGAGGGGCACGGAGACCGAGGAGACTATGGGGGTCGCGGAGGAGGGCCACCCAGGCGATACGAGATCATGGATGAGAGGCGTCAGCATTATCGGTCGCATCACAGAGAGGAGGGGAGGCCCGAGTAGGGGCACTTCGGAGGAGATTGCGGAGTCCGGAAGCTGAAGATGCCGATCTTTTCTGGGGAGGATCCACACGCCTGGTTGTTCACAGCGGAGAGGTATTTCGCGGCGCATCACATGACCGAGGCGCAGAAGCTGGAGGCGGCGGCCATCTGCATGGAGGGGAGAGCTTTAGGGTGGTTCCAGTGGAAGGAGAGGAGGCAGCAGATCCGGAGCTGGGCGGAGCTGAAAGACTTGGTTCTGGAGAAGTTTCGAGACACCCGCTTGGGGAACCTATACGAGCAGCTATTTTCCCTCAGGCAGGAGGGACCGGTGCGGGAGTACATTGAGAGATTTGAGACGCTGGCAGGGCGAGTTCATGGGGTGTAGGACGAGTCACTGGAGGGCACCTTTTTGAAGAGGCTGCGACCTAGCCTTCGAGCTGCGGTGCGGCCTTACAAGTCTCGAGGGCTTTCGGAGGTCATCGAGATGGCGCAGATGGTGAAGGACTCTCGAGCTGAGAATATGCGAGGCGGGAGCGGCTACAGTGGGCAGATACAGCGAGGCACCACGACTGGAGCAGGCGGAGCAGGGGTCATTACTGAGACAGTTTCGGCAGGGCTTGAGAAGACGGGTGAGCAGAACCCACTACCGGCCGGGGGTCCATTCCGACGGATGACCGATGCGGAGATGAGGGAGAAGCGGCAAAAGGGTCTCTGTTTCAGATGCTACGAGCGCTTCTCTCCCGGACACCGTTGTGTGGATCGGAAGCTGCAGGTATTAATAGCGGAAGCAGACAAGGATGATGACCTGGAGGACGAAGGCATCAGAGGGGAGGACGACTCCCACTCGGAGTAGCACCGCCGGTACTTACACCACCTTGAGGACAAGGTGGTTCTTTGGGGGGAGTATTATTAGACCCGGCAAGTCTAACTCGCCGGCCCACTCATGGACCGGGCCTTGTAGCCGCCGGCCCCCTCCTCTCCTATTTTGTGCGCGCGCCCCTTTGCCTAGAAACCCTAGTTTTCTTCTATAAATAAGGGCTAGCCCTCATTAGGATTTTTATGCTTGATATTTGAGATATTCTCTATTGAGCGTCCTAGGAATAGTTCTTAGATTAAACGAGTGCGGACGTCCTCTTCGGCGTCTTGGGAGGAGAATACACCTTTTTGTATTCAATTATCGTGTTTTGGCTATTTTTATCTATTAAAATCGTCTTTTTATCTTGGTTCCTAACACAAATACAAAGATTTAAGGGACAAATATCAAAATACTCATGATTTAAGGGACAAATATGCTAAAAACCCTAAAAAATAATGCATGATCACATAATTATATGTTTTATGAAATATTTAGTCATAATTATATGTTTCATGAAATACTTAATTACAACTATAAACCTAATCACATTTAAATTTTTGCTCAAATATTTAGTTTTAAGTTAAGTTCTATTAAAAAAATTATAATTCATAATATGTAATATGTGTTAGGATCGATAAGACACCCTAGAGGGGGGTGAATAGGGTGAATGCGGAATTAAATTTTTTGACTAGCAAGCACATGCAGTTATATGTTATGCAGAAATAATCACATGCAGTCAAAAGATATGCAGAAAATAGCAAATAACCAATCACAGATGACACCAAGATGTATCCTGGTTCGGTCGAACATCGACCTACTCCAGCAACCCCCCAAGATCTACTCTTTGATTAATCAGTTCTCCACCTTTCAAGACACTATGAACTCGCAACTCCCTTTGCTCCACGCCCAATAGCTCTCTACACTCGCAACTCTCTTTGCTAAACTGAACTAACCAATCAAGCTAGACTATGTCTCGATGATATCACATGCATCGAGAATCCCCCAAACTACAAGTAGCTTGGACAAAAAGTTTGTAAAAATAAGATGGTTAAATGACATTAAAATACCATAACGTTTGAGCCATTTTCACTTATATATCCTAACGTTCATTTTGGTAAACTTTGATACCTAAAACTAAATTTGGCTAACGGAGGAAGTTTCTCAAAATTTCTGACCGTTATGCCCCTGACTTAAACAAAAGGGGTAAATGAATTAACTATTTCATTTTTCACCGTGCAAACAGGGAAACCGCGGTAATAGCTAGGGTGAAAATTGGGGAGATTGGCGGCGAAAGCTCAGAAATTGAAGAGAAATCGCTGAAGCACGCGGTGATCGAAGGTCATTAGACGACAGCGGGCAGGAAGAGGGGGTGCTGGAGGTCGGGGCTAGAAGAAGCTTGAAGAGAGGTGAATCAGATTGCGATAAAGGTCAAGATGGTGAGTAATTTTTCATTTTTTCGTAAATTTGTGTAAATATAAAAAGGGAAATGATTTATAGGGTTGGATTATGTTAAAATTTCAGAGGCTTGGTAGATCATGATTTTTAGTGGTCGAAGCTAGATGAAATTGAGTGAATTGTAAATTTTTATGTTAGTTATGCATGTTAAATAGGTTAATTAAAGCACATATGATGTTAGTAGTTAGCTAAGCATCAAAGTAGTTAGCTTCGTATGGTAAGTAGTTAAAAGATGTGTTAGTAGTGAGATAAGTAATAATAGTTTTCAATAATTAGATATGTTAATTATGCTAATTATGGAACAGGCAACATGCAACATGCAACATGCACAATGGTATATGTGTACAATGGTTAACATGCTAATTAGGCAACATGCAACAAAAGCCATGCTATATGTGCACAATAATTTCCTATATGTGCACAATAATTTATGATGCTAAATTATGCCAATTATGCACCATGTTAAATGTTTTTTACAGAGCCACAAAGTTAATTTGAAGATACATCATGGTGGATTGCTGAGACTTGGTTATCAAGGGGGTTATGAAGGTTGGCGGGAGGTATTTTACACAGAGTCTGTATTGTTGGATTGTTGTCAGTGGACAATTTAAAAATGCTGATAAAGGAGTTAGGTCATAATGGAAGGTGCTTCATATACTACAAGCCATGAAGAAAGGGTTTTAGTTGGTGTATGAGAATAGATGATGATGAGAAGGCATCGGCAATTTTGAACTTGAAGGGGAATATGACTATTGACTTGTATGTTGCACATGAACTTGAAGAGCATCAAATAGAAGACAATTACCCTACAAAATATGACATTGTAGACTTAAGTGAGTCAGATAGGGAGGACACAGATGGTGAGAATGAGGAGGGAAGAAAATAGAGGAGGGAAGCACAGAAATATTTTGAACATGATATTGTTTTTCCATCTTCAATACCAAATGAGGAGGAAAGCACAGAGCAAACTGGTAAGGGAAAGGAAGCTGAAACTTGGCTAAGTATGATGCAAACTACAAACACATGATGCTAAAATGTGTGAGGAAATTGAAGTTAACCCTAGCTTTCCATCCTCACTTCAAAATGATTTTGATGAGGCACTGGATGAGGTACATACAGAATAAGAGCAGTTAGATGAGGGACTGGATAAGGCAACACTATATACAGAGCAAGATCAGTTAGATGAGGCAATGGATGAGTCAACAATACATACAGAACAAGAGCAGTTAGCTGAAGCACTGGATGAGCCAACAGAAGAGGCATCACAATGTTGCAGGAAGGGTACAATGCTGGAGCCATCACAAGCAGATAATGATGAGTCAAGGGCTAATGCAACATAGGAGACATCACATTGTATGACTGAGGGTACATTGCATGAGCCATCACAAGCAGAGATTCATGATGCAAGGGCTGAGTCATCCCAAGTAGGAGTTATTAAGGGGGCAATTGAACATGCAGTTGTGCCACCAATGGATGGAATACACGAAGAACACAACAATGAGTCAGAGACAGATTCTGAATATGAACCTACAGATGAGGATGATGCAGATGATAAAGGTGGAAGCAGTGAAGATGATGTAAGATTGGAGGAGGAAATATTGTCAGTAGGAGTTATTGAGGGGGCAATTGAACATGCAGTTGTGCCACCAATGGATGGAATACACGAAGAACACAACAGTGAGTCAGAGACAGATTCTGAATATGAACCTACAGATGAGGATGACGCAGACGATGAAGGTGGAAGCAGTGAAGATGATGTAGGATTGTAGGAGGAAATATTGTCTGAAGAGGAGGCTGAAAACACTGTGCATCCCAGACATATGAAGACTGATGGAATGCATGTATTTGAGGCCCTGAATGTGAACCTCATAATGAATGTGCAATAGATTCAGATGACTCTGATGAGATTAGGAGCATGCAAGGGAGTGATGATGAGATGCACAACAGAGGGGGGCATTTTGTTCAGAAGGTGGATTTGGATAACCCTAAATTGGAATTGGGCGTTTGCCACACCTAATGAATTTAGGGAGTTGTTGAGGGAGCATGCCATTAGAAATGGGTGACTTTACATTCAAGAAGAATGAGGGCTGGAGAATAAGTGTAGAATGCATTAACAATTGTGGTCGGGTTTGTTCAGGATCAGGGGATAGCAACAGAGAGCATTTTGTAGTGAAGAAGCTTACAAAACATGTAGAGTGCCATGTTGTTAGGAGCAATTCTCAAGTGATCTCCACATGGATTGCCAATAAGTATGTGGAGCACTTCAGAGACCAACCCCAGCTGCCTATTCATGTGTTGAGAAAGTTTCTGAGTAGAGACTCTGGCCTTGATATTAAGCAAGATAACAAGTTATACAGGGCAAGGAGATTTGCAAATGCATATATATAGAAGGATCATACAAGAAATAGTTCAAACAACTTTGGAACTACTTCGATGCACTTTTGCAGAGAACCTGGGACTTATTGCAAGATTAGGTCAAGACCAAGTGAGAATGAGGATGAACCATTTTTTGATGGCATTTTTATCACATACACATGTCAGTTCAAGGGTTTCAAAGAGGGATGTAGGCCTTTCGTTGGCATGACTGGAACTTTTTTGAAGACAGAAATTGGAGGAGTTTTGTTGAGTGCAAACCGTTGTGATGAGAACAATGAAATGTTTCCACTTGACATAGCTATTGTCACAAATGAATCTAAAGACACATGGACTTGGTTTTTGACTTGCTTGCTTGAGGCTCTTGATGTGAACAATGATCACCAGTTCACATTCATTTCAGATAGACAGAAGGTACAATTACTATACTCATATTACTATGCATATTGTAGTAATAGAATACAATCAAGTTTTTTGTAACTATATTCTAAGTGTGGATTTTTAGGGACTATTGGAGACATTTAAAGATATATTGCCTACAACACACCATAGGTTTTGTGTAAGGCATATGCATGATAATTTCAGAAAGGATTTTAGGCCAATGCTATATAGGAAGATGTTATGGAAGATTGCAACATCTTATGTGGAAGAAGACGGTGTAGCTGCCATTGAGGAATTCTATAAGATCTCTTCTGCAGCTGTGAAGTGGCTATGTGGGGTGAGGATGGAGGCATGGTGTAGGTGCTACTTCACAGATAATAGTTGTGATTTACTAGTCAACAATATTTCTGAATCTTTTAACAAGTTTATTTTGTAGTCTAGAGATAAACCTATTATAACATGCTTAGAAATGATTAGGAGGCAGTTGATGATAATGTTTCAAAAGAAGAAAAATGCTGCCAAGTGGAGTGCAGAGACATGCCCTAGGATTCTTGAGAAAATTTTGAAGTTCAAAAGGAAAAGGACTACTCTGCCTGTGGTGTATGCTGGGAGGGGCAATATGAAGTAAGATCTAAAGACACATGGACTTGGTTTTTGACTTGCTTGCTTGAGGCTCTTGATGTGAACAATGATCACCAGTTCACATTCATTTCAGATAGACAGAAGGTACAATTACTATACTCATATTACTATGCATATTGTAGTAATAGAATACAATCAAGTTTTTTGTAACTATATTCTAAGTGTGGATTTTTAGGGACTATTGGAGACATTTAAAGATATATTGCCTACAACACACCATAGGTTTTGTGTAAGGCATATGCATGATAATTTCAGAAAGGATTTTAGGCCAATGCTATATAGGAAGATGTTATGGAAGATTGCAACATCTTATGTGGAAGAAGACGGTGTAGCTGCCATTGAGGAATTCTATAAGATCTCTTCTGCAGCTGTGAAGTGGCTATGTGGGGTGAGGATGGAGGCATGGTGTAGGTGCTACTTCACAGATAATAGTTGTGATTTACTAGTCAACAATATTTCTGAATCTTTTAACAAGTTTATTTTGTAGTCTAGAGATAAACCTATTATAACATGCTTAGAAATGATTAGGAGGCAGTTGATGATAATGTTTCAAAAGAAGAAAAATGCTGCCAAGTGGAGTGCAGAGACATGCCCTAGGATTCTTGAGAAAATTTTGAAGTTCAAAAGGAAAAGGACTACTCTGCCTGTGGTGTATGCTGGGAGGGGCAATATGAAGTAAGATCTGATAATGGTTTATACACTTTGAATGTTATGACTAAGACTTGTGATTGTAGATATTGGGATAGGACATGGATCCCTTGCATTCATGCATGTGCATCTTTGATGGCTGAAAATAAACAGACTGAAAATTATGTGCATAGATATTACACAAGGACTACATATTTGCAAGCATATGCAGGCATGATCTCACCCATTCCAGATTCAAGATTTTCGCCTAAGACAAATTATTCAGAGTTAGGGCCCCCAGCTTTTACCAAGCAGCCTGGTAGGCCCGCCAAGAAGAGGAAAAGAGGACAGTTTGAAACTGGGTCTAGCTCAAGCCAACTTTCTAGAAAGGGCCAGACTCAAACATGTCAAGAGTGCCAAGTAGGTCACAACAAGAGGAGCTGTAAGAATACAGTGGTACCAAAGCCCTCTACAAGAACTGGACTTCATAGAGGCAGGCCATCAGCTCAAACTAAGGAGCTTAGCAAAGAGAGTCAGCCAGATTTTGTGTCATTGTTGATGGGTATTGGGATCAATGTCATGGGTAGAAGGCCAAGCCCAATTGTCCATCAGGTTCCTCCAGTTGTGAGTTAGATTTTTTACTTGAGTCATATTTAAATGTCAATTTCCACATTTAGTGCACATATTAATATATGTCTGTATATATCTGGCCATCAGGTTCCTCCACAGCAGCAAGGCCAGAGGCACAGAGGTGCAAGAAAAAATGTTCCTAGAAATATTTCAGTTGGGGATGACAGTAGCCACAACAGCAAGTTCCTCATGTTATAAGTTCAATTTTATCCCCTCCAACTTGTTTACTTTAGACATATTAACTGCAATATTCATTTTGCTATATGATTGTTTATTTCATTACAGACAATTCCACCACAGCAAGGCCAGGGTCATATAGGCGGTAGGAAGATGTCAAAAGCAGATTATCCAATAGCGAGTGAAGAAATTGGAGACCGCAGTGCAGCCTCCAGAAGCTGATGTGATTTTCTGTACATGTGTTGACCAATTGAGTTTATGACGTGGTGGAAAAATGTGTTGAATAATGGAGTTTTTAGTGTATGAAAATGTGTTGAACAATGGAGTTGTTAACATGGTTTACTGGGATGTAATATAGGCACAATGTGGTAGTTTATGTGTACAATGTGTGTATGCCCAATGGAGTTTATGTCATGGAGTTTATGTCATGGTGTTACTGAGATGTAATATAGTTACAATGTGGTGGTTTATGGGTACAATGTGGTGTATGAACAATGGAAGTCTGACATTGTGTTTTAGAGATGTGCTGTAATGTAATGTGTACATTGTGCTACCAGTATTTTGTTCATTAAGCATGTTACTCCATAGTATTTTGTTCATTAAGCATGTTGTTCTCAGAATCATGTATACACATTTTGCATGGTTATATAAGTTGTCATAATATGTTGTACTGCACTGTGTATACACATTTCTCAGAATCATGTATCCTGTACTGTGCATACCAAGCCCAACATGTCCACATTCTAAATGACATTTCCCATAATATGTTGCCTACACAGGTACATGTTGCATCATGTATACATGTTGCATGAATACATCATGTTAACAAAATACATGTTGCATGAATACATGTTTCTCTCAGAATACATGATGCTCTTAGAATCATGTTTCTCTCAGAATCATGAATACATGTTGCATGAATACATGATGTTAACAAAACAGATACATATTGCATCACATTAAATAAAAGTTTAACATTGATGTTAACCTTGTTTAGGGTAACATATACATCATCACTACAACCATAATTATAAGACCAATTAGTGAGCTCACATAGAGCTTAATTGATCTGCACTCATTTAAGACGCGCTGAAGTTTAACATTGCTTTCCTCACATAACCCTATTGCCTTATCCAACTTATTCTCTCTCTATCATCCTTGTATCCATCAATGCAAGTGAAGAACTGTCCACCTTGTTCCTACTGTCATTCGCATCCATTAAGTGTAGTATCACCATTTTTGACCAATCCGAGTGGGGTGGATCCTTCCATACAAAGAATTTGCAGCTCTTCTCCTTATCCCTACTTGGTCACGACCAAAATCTTCTTCCTGTGTTTGCTCTTGTCCATGACATCCTACTTGGCGTCCGCAACCCACAATTGCAGTACTTGAAATCTTCATTATCTGTTTCAAAATCCCCAAAACTCTGCAGTGATATCCCACTATTGCTATCCCCAACATTCATTTTCTTGCTTCCAATAACATCAAAACATTTAATTAGTACAAGATTTTTGACAAGTACTCATTCTAACGTACAAAATTTCCTTACCTGTATGCTTTCTTACTTGCAGCAGTCCTCCCTGGCTTTCTTCCTTGCAGCAGCTCCTCGCTGACTCTCTATGTGCAGCAGCTCGTCCCTGCCTCCTTGCAGCAGCTCCTCCCTCTCTCCCTCTCCGTGCCCTAGTTGATGAAGCAACAGAAAATGGCGGCAAATTCTTTCCTTCTCCACGGAAAATATTTAATGGGGATGATGGGCATAATTGTCCATTTTCATTCACGCGATATCACGTGATCAACTAATCTGTCGGCAAACTTAAAAAAGGTATCACGTTTTATACTTCATCAAACGTTTGGGTATCAAAATTTACCAAAATGAACGTTAGGGTATATAAGTAAAAATGGCCCAAACGTTAGGGTATTTTAATGTCATTAACCCATTAAATATTCATGCTGCCTTCAAAGTTTGTTGGCCTCTCGCTTCATGGTATTGTTTTGTTGATTTCTTTTTCTCTTATTCCTCTTTCTTCTTCTCTCTATCTCTCTCCTTATTCTTCAAGAATCCAGAGCCGCATACAATATTTTTGGGAGAGATGATCTAATTGGCCGGCCCCATGTGCATTTATATAGGTTTCTTAGAAAACTCGAGTTTGTATATTTACACAATTGCCACCGCAAGCCTATTTTCACTTATTTTAGCCGTTTAAAGTTCGTTTTCAGATCCGAAAATTTCTGTGGCTTTCTCGTTGTCTCCCCCATAATCTATATGATCATAGTTGATATTTTACAACGTCGCGGAAATGACCAAATTGTCGGTTTACGCCCAAAATGCCTTTTATCTTCAAAATGACCAAATTGCCCTTTTGATGTTTCGAGTTCTTTTCAACCTGAAAACACTTAACAAACACATCAAAATAATTCATTGAAGGTTTGTTATCATCAAACAAGAAATCCTAGGCAGGTGTTTCCAACAATATGGATAATGTGTACTCAAATATACGATTTGTCATGTTTAAGCTAATGGGAGAAAATACCATGAAATTTATATCAATAATTTTTATAGGATACAAAATAAATAATTACAAAAACCTTAACACATGCAAGTCAAAAAACTTGAAAGTATGTTTTAAAAACTTATTATACTACCCATAATTATGTTTGGATTCCGAATGTCTGGATTTATAATCATTATCTGCAAAACAAGAAAGACATGAAATAAAATAAGATAGAGAAAATTAAGAGTACATTTAAAAAATATTTTTAAGTAAATCTTCTGTTTAATGGAAAGTTTACCTTTCCTCCCCACAGTTTAGACTAAATAAATAATTGCTTGGTTTAAATATGATATCCATAAACAATCTGATAAAAAGTATAATTTATACAGATAAGAAAATACAATTTTGAATTCGTAAAAAAAGGAAGGTGATCACACAAAATTTGAAATATAAAAATGTTTTAGCGGCAATTAATTTCTTTTAATAATGTGAAAATAAGTACTAATCAAAACATAGTGTAGGTAGAGGGAGGGAGGGAGGGATGGGGAGAAGAGAGATGAGGAGGGAGACAGTGAGAGTTTTGGGAGTTTGAGTTTGGGATTGAGATGGGTTATTGGAAGTGAGAGTAAGAGACAAATCAATTGAGATAACTATCTAAAGAAAGTTTGAAATTGGAACTAAATACGAGTTTGAGATAGAGATTGAGAGTTCAAAATTGGCATGTATTGGGAGAAAGAACAAGAAAGATATGGAGAGGGAGAAAGAAGAAGGTATATTGTAACATGTTTTTCTCCTGGAAGGCAGAAAAGGATAATGATGGACAGAATCCATGCAGTTTATTTCAAGTGAAATTTAAAATAAGGGGAAACATGATTATAAAATAACTCATGTTAGGAGAAAGTAAGAGGGGCATAATTTGCTTTTAAGCGTATTTTAGATTATTCAAGAGACCATATCAATTAACATAGTTCTTGATAGTCTTATAACACTAGGATGTCTGCTTAAAACAGAATAATTATCAATTATATTTACAAGTTATGTAGACAATTGAATCACTGTTATGTTCATGACCTTGATTCATGACTCCATTTGGGCCTCTAAGTTGTGCCTTTAAACGTGGCTCTGTCTGTGCCTTCATTCCGCATGTAAACAGGTCATGCCTGGAATCGTATCATGCTAGACTGGGGTAGGCTCAGGCACATCACAAAAAATTGCTGGACCTTTATTTTAAGGCCCAAACAAGGCTCAAGGTCCAAACTGGAGGATCCATATACCAGTTTTTTGTGTCTGCTTGAATCCATTACCAACCCTAATAATTCAACCATTCTAGTAGTCTGCATGAAGCTTTGGAAGTGGTGGGGAATAATGTGATATAACTCGTGTGTACAACTTGTGGATTTTAACATGACAAGGAGACTGCAGCATAAATGTGCTATTAGACACTGCACACAACTATCTGCATCCGGAAGGATGCATGGATCGACAACAAATTAGTGTGCATTAGATGTGATGTATATGCAAAAAGAACATGATACTGAACCTATATAATTAGCAATTGCAAGATGTAAATTTTGAAGCATCTCAAAATATCAGCTATTAATATAATACCAAAACAAATGCAGAATCTCCTTCCATGCAAGCATATAGCATTTGGTAAAATTGAAGAAAGAAAATACAGCTTGTGTATCTACTTGGGTGCAGTCAATTGCTTTTCATTATTATTTTGCATATAAATCATAGCAAGCAACTATCAGATAAACTCTTAGGATATAATCAACTGAAGGAATTTTGTAACTCTTTAGTCCTTTCTTTCCATGTGCACATATTTGTATACCCCTTCTCCACCCGTGTTCTTGACCCACCATCTCATTGTTCTTATGCTTTGAGGTTCACCCCCCTTTTGTTTTCTTCATTACTGGGCTACTTGGTGCTGGTGTCTAGTTCAACAGCAATGCTTCTGGCAATCCAATAGAGGGTCATGCTATGATTTAAAATAGATTTGCATACTAATGCTATGTATGTCTATGAAAGAGTAATAAACTTAATAACTGGTTACTGGTCCATAGTTAAAGAATATGCATTTAGACATTTGCTGAAAAAGAAAACATATGTTTGAGATTGGATTTATGTGCAAATACTAGATATCTACAAAAGGAACAATCAACTTATTTAATTGGTCCATATTTCCGTAATTTCATGAGGCCTTTACTCAAAACAACGTACAGTGAGATCTTTAATTTTTTTAACATAAAATCATGGATGGTACAATGAAATGGTGATCTTTCATTACTTTATGATTGGAAACATCACTGGAGTGTTCAAACCATCTTCTCATTTGTCTGTGTCCAGGTGTCTGACATGTCAAAAAATCTAAAATATGAATTATCTGAAAAATATTGAAGCAATCTTATCTGGTTCCTGGTTTTTTAGTGTGTCAGCTAAAAATTCAATGGTCTACCCGACTTCTCCATTTTTCAGTGCTATACACAGTTAAGCCTACATGTATCATGTGCATAATTTCATCATATGAAAGCACCTAAACTATTTAGTTAGATTAGATAAGGCTAAAAATTTTGTCGTTGTCAGATTATCAAGTGGCAGCAGCATGCTGAAGTTATTGTCTAAACGAAATAAAAGAAATGCAAAGAACTGAAGTTAGTGGGGGCAAAGGGCTCTAGCTTACAGGTTATCCATCTTTGGGTTTTAGAACCGAAAGTCTTTTAGTTCATTTTCCAGAATGCAGTCATTCATTGAATTTCCATTCTATATGGGAGTCTTTAAACTTTCTCTTTGTTGAGCTCACGAGTAAGAGAGGTACACCAATAAAAACATGGATGGAAATGATAAGAAGGGATATAAAAGATCTTGATTTTACAAAAGCGTTATATTGTAATGCGTGGAAAATGAGTATTCTACGTCATGATCCAACATTCTTTCTACCGAGTCCATGAAAGCCGATCCCAATTTTTTGGGATGAAGGCTAAGATGACGAGGATGATAATGATGTCTGTCTGCACTATAATTGCATGGGGTGAAATGCTGATTGTGCAACAAAACTGCTGCTCTTGACCAGCTTAAACGTGGCAATTTATTTTCAGTCAAATGCTAACATGAATGACGTGGTTTTGCTTATGTATGTACGTCCATAGTTTCAGAACATGCTGTGGGTGCTTAAGACAATGTCCTTGCGTCTTAAATGTACTTATTTTTGCGTGTATGCTATGGTAGCATCAGTCTTGAACTGTTTATATCTTTATTGATCATTTGTCTTGACCGAATTATCTGACATCTTAGCCGTCCTCTGATCATTATTATAGAAACTCATTTTTAAAATCTAACATCTTCTTCCTATATATGTATTTTTATACTTTTCAACTTTCGCAGCCTCCATTGGCACCACAAATGGCAGAGATTCCTCGGAGCACATTCCAGTTTGACTTTGACGTTGAGAAAAAGATACTAGCCGAAGCAGAGAAAGGGAGCCAAAACTGGAGTAGGATTGCAGTAGAATCCCAGTCAACAAAAACTGCTGCTTCGACATCTTCTGCGGTAAATTTTCCCTTTATTTCATTCTCACTATCGAGGAAGACATTTGTGAATGCACTTGTAGTCATTTCTGACGCTTCTCTTCCACACAAGCATGTCTTCCAGACTGTGGATTTGATAGCAACATCTAGGGTTTTGAGTTATTCTGTGTTACCTTATAGTTTGAGTTGTCTCACATAGTAACAGAATATAATCCTAGTGGAGTTGCAGTTTCATGCTTTCAAGCAACTTATTAATACATTGGCCCTTCTTATATTTATTTAGTTGATTACTTGCATTTCAGAGGGGTTTCCCCCTCTGTGAATGTTTGATGATGGATACTAAAGTGGTGAGATCAGTCTCAGCAAATATTATCCGCAATAGTAGGAGACCATACAATAGCTAATGTTTTGAAAATGTTTGGATTCTCCTCACCTCTTCTGTATAAGAAAATATTCCTTGTCCCTTTTTTCGGTTTAAGTTGCAGCAACAGGGAACTGTTTTTATCCCAACGGACTATGCACTTCAATAATGGCTATTAGGATACATGCTTTGTTTGTATCACACCCACAAAGTGATGAGGTACATGCATATGCTGGTAAGCAACAACAATATATCTAGTTTACAGTTCAACTTCCTCTGCACTGTCCTGTGTCATCAGCAGGAAGACATCAATGACCTCGCCTTTTTAGTCTCTCCCATTAATAGAATATGCTAAACTGTCCAATTCGATTGCATTTACTAAGAACTGTAACATTCCCCCATCCTTTACTATTCTCTTGTTTCTACTGTTTATTGCTCCGAATACACTAACTAGTATGTTGTATTCTGTTCTTTTCACGGCCAAAACAACTGTTTGACATGGTTTCAGATATCCCCACGGATTGAGGAATTTTGCCCATATCATATCGGATTTAAAGCATGCTTATGATATGGACTGAAAAATAGCTGATACTGCCGATATTGGATCGAATTTGAAACATGCCACACTTATGTTTTCAAGTAAATTTGTGTTTATCTCCTTTCATTTCCTGATAGCCAACAGATAATTAAATTGTCATTTTAAAGAACTTAAAATCCGATGCAACCTATCCAAGCTTTTTTTCGTGGCCAATTTACCCTTTGTCCGTTGTCCTTCCTGTCTCACCCATCTTCATATGTTTCCCTTTATTCTGGGCTTACTCCTTATGTCTCAATCAATCCATTCTATAATTCATCATGCCTCGTGAGAATCTTGTCTCCTACAATAACTATGCTCAAAATGTTCTTCTTGGAAGGGATAAGTGATCTTATCATCTAGAATAATTAATCTTAAGGGGGTTTATAGTATGGTCAGCGTAAAAGATGGTATCATCTTCATCTCTTTTACATGTGATGACATAAATTTTTTTGTTGCATGGACAGCTGTGCACAATATCCCGAATGGAACACTATTATTTGACCAACTACTGGATTTTGGTATTCCCTGAGCATCGTCGCATTTGTTAAACCAACAAGAGTGGTCTTCAATTCCTTTAATAGATAATATGCCATACATCCTCTACAGGCTCCGGGAACTTGGTCTTCAATTCCTTTAATAGATAATATGCCATACATGCTCTACAGGCTCCGCGAACTTCCTATTGAACCCATTTAGGCATTTAGCAACCATTGTTATAGATGACTTACACTGGTTCTCAGTTGCTTATCAGGTGTCGTACACCAGTCAAAGAGCTCCACAAGTGTTTCAAAAAAATTTAGCAATGAAACTATCTGCCTATTAAGTAAGGGCGAACTATTGATAAATCCTTTGATTTCAAAAGCATTCATGAGCTGCAAATAGTGGTCGAAATTGCAAAGTAATTGCCAGTGTAGGTGGGAGTATTGAGAAGAGTTGGGTCAATTTTGAAAGCATGGTTGCATGGGCAACTGAGAGATCATTCTGATTCTACTAGGAATGAGCACAACTAACGAGGTCTAGTGATAGCTGTAAGAGGGGTTTGGAGAGGATTTGGGAGCTCTTCGCGCATGAATGATTAAGGAGCAGATATCTGATTAATTTATTATTAATTGCCAAATTGTATTTTTGTACTTATGCCTTGTCTTATTGTCGTCCGTCAGATGAAAATAGCATAAGAACGTGTGTGTATGTGAAATCAATTCCAAAACACGGGCATATAACAAAATAAGAACGAGATACGGAGAAATATACATCATTGCTAAAACTTAAGGAGATGTATGCCAAAAGCCCGTTTCATTGTGATAAATCAAATCATATTGGATTAACATCTTTATTTGAGGAAATCATTTCATCATATTGGTTATAGCCCAGACTTAGGTTCGACTGAACTTGTTACATTAGATCATAACAATCATGGACCTTAACCCCTTGATATCTTTAGAACTTGCTAGCAAGTTGGAATTACGAATAATAAGAAATCACTTTAAATATCTTTTATAGAAATTTAAATTTCTCCAAATTTTTTGGGCAAGTAAGATGAACTGAACTAGAATTAATTTAGAAATTGTGCCGTATCAACTACTAGATTAAGTTTTGATGAAGACATCAACTAAACTTCATCAATATTTTTTATTCAAAAAGGGCAAAACATTGCCAATTTGATTGTTATTTTTTTGTATAATAATGACTTTATTTCTTTTAATCGGTGAAACCAGTAAGTCAGTAATTCCGATCCATGGCTGCCAAAACAGTTGAAACTCCAATACTGATACCAGACAATTGAATTGAGACCATGACCATTACCCATTTGAGCTCTAGAATGTAATTTGTTAGAACATGAAGATTTCCAAGTCCCCTTGATTTATGGGCTGAAAGTAGTTATTCTCATCATACTAAGCAAACTTCTTGAAACGTCTCTTATGTGAGTGATGGGTCATAATACGTAATTCCAAGCAACTTAAAACATCAGAATACCTGATTCCATTAGCTTGTGCATTGCTGACAGAGTTCTGCAAGTGTCAATAGCATATGCCACAACCTATCCTTTTTCTGAAGTGTTTCCCCTATTGCACTGTTACTTGATAAAGTGTTTCCAGGGATACAGTAGGAGTTCTTGTACCATCTCCATGTTACCATACTCATGAACAAAATCTCAGAAATTTAATCATTTGCAGGTTAACTATTTGGTCTCTATGTCTTTCGCATTTCTTGATTTTTGGCACAATTTCTCACTGAAGCAATAGCCATTTCACTATGTTTCTGGAAGTCAAACTATTTGGTGAGACTGCAAAACAGTTGCATGAGCAGAAGTTAATGCGGTTACCCACCTCAGACAAGCATCCAAAAAAAACCAGTCTGTTTGCTTCAGGTTTTCTGTGTTACTGAAGTTTCTTATCCACCGGATTGACTGCATGTCACAATTTAGGTACATGCATATGCATAAATCTTGGTAGCCCACCTAAACTAATTGCACACCACCTAGCCCACAAGGTTGGGGAGCATTCATGTAACACATGAGCTTGGACATGTCATACTAATGACGCACACGCATACACGCACATGCAAGTGAATAAAAAACTCTCCCCTCACTACATATCCAACAGGAAAATTCACCAACTCCATCCAAATGATGCTTTGTCATAACAAGACACACACACACACACACATAGAGAGAGTCCAAATGATGCTATGCCATAACCACACACACACAAAAGAAATTGCCCGTATACAAAGTGCACGGAGTAAATAACAACACCCCCAGAGCAGGCCGCGGTGCACACGTGCGATCGAAAAGGAGTGGAAATTTTGTGTGTGTGTCGGTAGCGTCGGGGGGGGGGGGGGGGGGGGACGGAGGCTAAAAGGCAAAGAACGGAGGCTAAAAGGGCCGGAATTAAAAAAAAATGAAGGGAAAAACGCAATTAAAAGGGATGCTGGTGGCCGGGTTTTTTTTTTGTTTTTTTCTTTAGTGGGGGGCTTCCCCCATGGTCCGACGTGACATTGCCGCGTTGGACAAAGCCGAGGGGGAACGCCCTCAAATGTAATATATATATATATATATATATATATATATATATCTCTCTCTCTCTCTCTCTCTCTCTCTCTCTCACTCACTCTCACTCTCACTCTCACATTATATATCATTATAAATAAAAGAAACAAAATATTGGTGAAAACATCTACATTTAGTTTTTTTGTCTCCTCTCTTAAAGGAATATGACAATATTTTTCTGGAAGTATCAGGGATGGCTCTTTTAAGCTTTCTTTTTCTATGGGTAAAGGGTTTTCGGGCTACTATTCTGCAGTGTGCTTGATGACTATCTACTTGATAAAGGCCGGTCTAGGTTATGTTCCCTAGGAAGAGGTGACAAAAGGTTTGCTTAACAGAATTGAGAATCATTCATTTATGCTACTGGAAAATGATTCTTTCCCTATGGTCAATTCTATGTGAAAAGATTGATTTTCCCATGGGAAAGTATTTCCCCAAAGGTAGTGTTAGAATTTAAAGATGTTAGAGAGAGAGAGAAGATACATCCTTTTACCTTATTCACACACACACAAAAGAAATAACCCATGCACAGAGTGCACGGTGCAAAAAAACCCAAAACCCACAAAGGATGCGATGCATACGCGCAACTGACAAAAGAGAGAGAAGTGTGGGGTGTGTATCGTCTGGGGGTAAAATGGGAAATATGTCGTTAAAGTGCAAAAAACACGAGGGGTTTAATTGAAAAAACACCGATGGCAAACACATAAATATGGGGAAGATGGAGGAGTATTTTGATTTTAGGAAAAAGCAATGTCAAGCTTGCAAATTAAGGGAAAGTGGGTGGCCTTTATTTCGGATTCCCACATCACCCAATAACAAACCCAAAACCCAACCCACCCCCCTTGGCCCTCACCGTGATGAAGTGACAAAACCTAGAACAATCGTTTGTCTTAATGGGGTTGTCCTAGTATAACAAACATAGGACACACATCCCTCGTTTGTTATATATATATATACTCTCGGCCGGGCTCTCGCCTTACCCTTCTATGCCGAAGGCGGGGGGAGGGGGTTGGGGATTTTTCTGGGTTGTCAAATATATATATATATATATATATATATATATATATATATATATATGGAATCATGTAGATCAGGTGCAAGACACAAAAAGGTGGGCCCCATGAAAAGTACAAGCCTATGTTGGACTTGTACTTTCCAACTTTATGTGTCTTGCTATCTGATCTATTAGATTAGATTGCACCTTTTCTACATTATTCTCATATATATATATGACTTTTCTATTGAGGCCGGACCTCACGAAGCACTTGGTGCGGTCCACCTTAAAACCTCAAATTTTATTCATTTTTTAAAAATCTGTTCTGTTGTATTTGTTGTACTCGTTCTAAATCCTCAAAATATAGAATTTGGGATGAACCCTAGAAGATTGACCCTTGATCAAGCCATTGCAAAAGTTCTATTGTTCTGAAACCGTCAAATATATGTATATATTGCAATGGCTTGATCGAAGGTCAATTGGAATCAGATTCGTTTGAAATTTTGTACATTGATGTTTTAGAACACATAGATCATATCTAGTCGAAAAAAATTTCAATTTTTTTCTTATAAACTTTTTTGAGTGGTGCTTGGTGAGGTCCGGCCTTAATAGAAAATTTACAATATATATATATATATATATATATATATATATATATATATATATAAAGTTTTGGGGGCACTTCGGGGCGATTTGGGTGCGATCTTTGTTCTTGGCTTCGGCCACCGGGGCCTACTCCTTGATTTGAGGTGTTCCCCCTTCTCTTCTGAGACGATTCTTGTTCCATGGCGGCGTTGGCACTGGCATCCTCTTCGACTGCAAGCTCTGGTTTTTTGACTACTATGGCGATTTGGACAATGATGCCACCAAGGCCGGGGCTGATGGCATTGCGGCTGACGGGTTGTTGTCGGCGATGTTGGGAATGGGCCCTGGATCACAGTGGCCTCTGGTCGGAGGCCTAGCAATATTTTGTCTTGCGTCCCTGCTGCTAGGTATGTTTGATCCAAGGTCGGCGATCGTCATAACACGGCGAGCGGTGGTGATGGGCTGGTCTCCACCACCCGATGGACTTTCAACACTGGGATATCCAAGCTTCCTCCCTAGTCTGGCTTACCTGCAGTTGGCTTAGTGCTTGGGCCTTCCTTGGCTCACCAGGCGTTTGCTAAAATGCTAGGCCTCTGATCGGAAGCCTAGCAATATTTTGTCCTTCGTCCCTGCTGATAGGTATGTTTGATCCAAGGTCGGCGACCGTCATAGCACGGCGAGCGGTGGTGATGGGCTGGTCTCCACCACCCGATGGACTTTCAACACTGGGATATCCAAGCTTCCGTCCTAGTCTGGCTTACCTGTCGTTGGCTTAGTGCTTGGGCCTTCCTTGGCTCACCAAGCGTTTGCTAAAATGCCTGACAGAGTCCCCCTGCCGATCCTTGCTCCTCTTATTCTACTACTCCGACCTATAGCGACACCTGCTTGTCGAGGAGAGCTGTGAACCCCCTTTGCGAGCTACACTATTCCCCTCCTTAACTTTAGCTCTGTCGGGGTGATGGTTGGCGTCCCCCATAAAGACCTTGAGGTGGTTGCGGGTCGGTAGGCTAACACGCTGGTGGAATATGTCGTTGGCAATCAACCCTATTATGGTCATTTCCGCTCTTGGGTTGGCCGGGCATGGAAGATCAATGGTAGCATTCACATCCATACCCCAAAAACGGGTTTTTCTTTTTTCAGTTCGGCGGTGCGTCAGACTGCTCTGATATCCTTCACGGTGGATCGTGGTTGTTTGATGGGAGATTGGTGATTCTCTGGCAGCGGGCTTCCGACATCGGCCTGAATCACGACTTACTATCGGCTGCCCCTTATGGATTCATTTTCCACTGCTGCCTATTCAACTCTAGTCCAAGCAATATTAGGAAAAAATGCCAGTATTATAGGTACTTCGCTGTTCACCGATGAGCCCGTGGCGTGTGCGTCCCGTCTGTCGTTCACCCGTTGCTTTGTTGAAGTTGATTCCAACTCTGAACTCCCAGACTCTGTTGCTGTGCAGTTGTTTGATGGTACTATTATGTCGGTCTGTTGAGTACGAGAAGAATCTGCCTTGCTGCGCCCATTTCCGATGTTTCGGTCATGACTTCTCCTAGTGTGCCTCTCCCACTAGGTTAACATACACGACCCTGCCTGAGACTTCAGCCCCCTCCGTGTAGCAGCCTCAGCCTGTACCTGCTGAGCCCATTCCCGCCTTTGTCGCCATGCCTCCTGCCGTGCCGCAGTTTGGCCATCGGAGTAGTGCTACAACGCCCGTCCCCTCCTCTGTGGCTCAGCACTCTAGGCAAGCTGGCGTTCTTGTGGGAGGCGTTGAAGCTCCCGCTGTCAAGTGTGCTGATGAGGTCCCGCGACCAGTCGTACCCGTGTGCTCTCATGTAAGTGCCGCGTGCCCCTTGGAGTTCCAACCCAGTGCTTCGCCGTCTGATGGTATTGAATCTCTTGTCCACCCGTCCCTCCCTCTTCCCCCTCCCCCTTGTTAGTGCCCCCGCAAGCGTTTCCGATAACATGGGGTCTTTTAGCACGGCGACATCCTTTCCCCTACAGCGGAGTCGCTTCGACACCCATCGCTACACAATCCCCTCCCCCTTTCCTCGTTGCCGCCCCATCCCTCATAGGCCTTTTTGGCCGAGTACGCGCAATAACCAGTTGCCCGCGTCATCTCCCATTTTCATATCTGTCTCGTCCTTGCTCCGCAGTCCGCTAACCTAAAAGCGCCAGCCCTGACTCGTCATGCCACCACCCATCTGTGACGGAATCTATTTGTCCCAAAATCAAAACCATCCATAACCCCGAGTGGTTTGCGATGCACTCTAGCCTTCCTGGTTTCGTTAAGATAATCCCTCCCAACCCGTGGCTGAGCCCAATACTCGGTTGACGAAGAGAAAAATGGCCTCGAAGTCCTAGGTCCCTCTACTTGTAATTGGGAGTTGGGGGCTTCCCCCTTCAGTACTTATTGTTGTGTACCTGCGTTGTTTTCCCTCTGTTGTAATTGTGGTGTGATTTTTGTGGCTTACACTTGGCCTCTGCTTGGGTGTTGGGGCTTTCCTCGTGGGGGTATTTGCGTTTGATGACTGCTTCCCAACCTCTCCCAAATTTGGAACCTTTCATGTTGTCTACCCTGCAGTGGCTTTGTATAGTTGTCTTTACTTCATATTTAATTTACTCACTTAGCTTTCTATATATAGAGATGAATATGGAGGTGTGCTGACAGCGCATGAATTTTTTCATGTGCTGTCAGCAATCCGGGGCCTTAAAATATTTTTTTTAAATTTTTTTAGTCCGTTCTACAACTTGTTAACTAGCTCCCCTACCAATTTTCAAGCCGATCCAACACCGTTTGAGCATCTGTTCCTCCATTTGAAAAAATGTTGCACTGACAGTTCAGAATTCTGGAGCGGTTTTTTTGAAATGGATGAACAGAGGCTCAAACGGTGTTGGATCGGCTTGAAAATTGGTGGGGAGCTAGTTAACAAGTTGTAGAACGGGCTGCAAAAAAATTTAAAAAATATATTTTAAGGCCCCGAATTGCTGACAGCACAGGAAAAAATTCTTGCGATGTCAGCACACCTCCGTATTCCTCATATATATAGGGATTAATGGGTATTAGGGGGCATATGACCAACTTGGGTCAGGTGCGCTGACGTGGCAGCCTACCATTGACCGTCCATAAAGCAAAATACACTATTTGCTTTATGGGCAGCCAATGGTAGGCCGCCACGTCAGCGCACCTGACCCAAGTTGGTCAGGTGCCATCTTTTTGACATTATTTTCATTTATAAATTCTGAAATTTTGAAACTGTCAACGATGAGCCCGCGGCGTAGATAGTTTCAGAATTTGACCCAAACTGATCAGGTGCCATTTTTTGACAGTATCATAGGTACTTTGCTGTTCACATATGAGAATAATGTCAAAAAGATGGCACCTGACTAACTTGGGTCAGGTGCGCTGACGTTTTAGGCGCCAATGAGAGGCCGCCACGTTAGCGCACCTTACCCAAGTTGGTCAAGTGCCATCTGTCCTACAGTAATCCATATATATATACGAATATGGATGTGTGCTGACATCACTTGAAATTTTCCTGTGATGTCAGCATTTTGAGGACCAAAAATTTTTTTTAAATTTATTTTGAAATGTGTTTTACAACTTGTTGGCTAGGTCCCTACCAAATTTCAAGTGAATCCAACAATTTGAGCCTCCATCCATGCATTTCAAAAAGCAAGCTCAAATTCTGGAACTGTCTACGTAATCTTTTTGAAATGCATAGATTGAGGCCCAAAAAATGTTGGATTCACTTGAAAATTGGTAAGGAGGTAGCCAACAAGTTGTAGAACATATTGCAAATTTATTAAAAAAATACTTAAATTGCTGACATCACAGGAAATCCGTTCATGTCTTGTCAACACATTTTCATTTTCCTTATATATCTATTATACAAATGATGAAGTTGTCCTACATGACACCTTTGTCCCAGTCATATTTTGTATGGGAGCCATATGTGACTCCACTTCACCCCAATGGCCCAAAGTCCACTCAAAAAACCCACAAATACACACTCCCACCCAAAAACAAGAACCCAACTTCACACCCACCACTTAAAAAAAAATCCCAAAACCCCCTAGACGATACACATACTCACACCCACTCTTTCCATTCGATCCGTTTTGGGTGCACTTTTTACCCCCGACGATACCGACACACCCACACTTCTTACTCATTTTCTTTTGCGCGCGTTCACCGCATCTTGTTCGTGGGGATTTTTTTGCGACGTGCACTATGTGCACGAGTTATTTCTAGTATATATATGAGGAATATGGGTTTGAGCTGTCAACACAGGAAATGTTTCCTGCACTGACAGAGATTTGGGTCTGAAAAGAGATTTTTTTTTAATTTTTTGCAATGTGTTCTACAACTTCTTGGCTATCTCTCCACCAAATTTCAAGTCAATCCAACTCTTTTTGAGCTTCCATCCATCCATTTCAAAAAAAGCACACCAAAAACAAACTGTCAGCGCAATCTTTTTTGAAAAGTATGGATGGAGACTCAAAAAGTGTTGGATTGACTTCAAAGTTGGTGGGGAGGTCGCCAACAAGGTGTAAAACACATTGCAAAAAATAAAAATAAAAAAAAATCTTTTTTTGGCCCCAAATCGTAGTTCGCGCAGGAAAATTTTCATGCGTTGACAGCTCAATCCCATATATATATTTATATATATGAAAAATGCTAATGAGAAGGTGAGAAGGTGAGAAGGGATATTTATATTGTTAGCTAGCCAAATCTATTTTCCAAATCAATAATCGGAACCATTTATCTTGTTCTATCTATCAAGTGATCTTTATGTATAAATTTTTTTGTTCTTTGGAGATTTCTATCAAATCCATCAAGTGTTCACAAGATGGACGACTTACAAGCTACCCGCAAATGTAACAAAGTTGGAACGATTTGATCCATAGGATTTTGGGGTTTATAATCTCTAATTTTTAAGAGTAAAAATATATCAACATGTTCTTCAAGATGAACGGTTTCGATCGTTGATTGGTGTTACCGATTGGTCCGTCTCACAATGAGAATCTCTTCTCACTTTCTCACACTAGCATTACTATATATATATATATAATAATGGGTATCATACGCCATTTGAGGCAATGCCTCATATGCCCTCTCACATAAAGGAGGCAAGTACAAGCCCACATGGGCTTGTACTTAGTTGTATCCGCCCCTTTATGTGAGAGGGCATCTGAGGCTTTGCCTCATATGGCTTATGATACCCATTATTCTCATATATATATGAGAATAATGGTATCATACGCAATAAGAGAGAGGGCCTCATATGTCCTCACATAAATGGGGCGGGTACAAGTACAAGCCCAAGTTGCTTTATGTGAGATGGCATATGAGGCCCTCTCTCAAATGGCGTATGATACCCATTATACACACACACACTAGTCATAACCCGTGTTCGCGGGCACAGTTCATTTAAGATTTCTCCCTGCGAAATTATTTCCACGGCCAAAATTTAAAAGGACAAATTAACGTAAAAATATTTAGCGGTACAGGTGCCTTCGGCGCGGAACAACAAATTTGGCGCAGGTGCCTTCGACACAGAACAACAAATTCGGCGCGGAATAACAAATTAACGTAGAACAACAAATTCAGCGCGGGTGCCTTAGGCGCGGAACAACAAATTAGCGTAAAATCTGGCGCCTTCAGCGCGGAACAACAAATTAGCGTAAAAGCGGATGCCTTTGGTGCGGAAAATTATTCTCATCTTGTTGTCACATGCGTCGAAGAGACGGTGGGCCCCGCGTTGAGGGAGAGATCATTCGTTCGATCTGCAGTATTAAGTGCAAGTTAAGGTTTTTTTCCACCTAAATGCATAAATTGCACTCTGCTATTCCCCAAAAACTTTCATTCCCCCAAAATTTTCATTTTTCATAAACTTTCATTTCCCAAGAAATGTTTTTCCCTCCAAAACTTTCCACAACATCTCATCTCAACCATTCATTCCTCAAGATTAAATCTCAGCCGTTCTTTTTATCAACCTGTTTGTCCTAGTCAGCTCTATAATTCAAAACAGGTTGTCAAATGTAATATAGATATATAAAACAGTAAGCACATAGAACATTAAACCCAGGCATAAGGATTTAGACGCATTTAAATTTATATGTTAGATGGAGATACAGTTTGAGTCCTTTGAGTCTTCTAGTTATTGTGAGTTTTTTAGTTATTTTATTTCGGATAAAGTTTGACCCTTTGATTCTTTTATTTATTTTAAATGTTTTAGTTATTTTGGAGTTTTACTGTCACATTGAATGTGGTTTTTGAGGTCATGAACTTTTTTTTAATATTAATAATGAAGAATAAAATTTTTGTGTAAACTCTCAATGTCTTTATAAAATCAAATCTTAAATCTTTTGCATTGGTGTGCGAGAATGGGCTTGGTTGCTAGGGTGAGAGGTCCGAAAAATCTCCACGTGCGAAGCGTGCAAGTCCATGATCGTTAGATTTTCAGGGTGCAAAGTTTGAAAAGTTATCAAATTCCTAACTTCTTTCTTCCCCAAATCCCCAATCCCTTCCCGTTTTCGGCATGCGTCGAACTTGATATCAAAGCTAAATCCGTTTTTGTTTCTTTTTTCCTTATCAAATAACCTTTTTCTTTTTTCTTTGGTTAAATTTTATATCAAAGATTTGAAAAAAATCTTATCTTTTCTATTTTTATCCTCGGATTTTAGATTTAAAAACCCCAACTTTTTCTTTATCTTTTCCCCCATCAGTAAACTCCCCTCTTTTTTCTTTTTCTTTTTTTCTTCCAATTAAGTTTGGATTTTTGTAAAGTGTGATAAAAAGAGGGATTAAAAAGAGATTAGAAATCAAAAAACTAGATATTAACAAAAAATTCAAAAAATAGAGGCAAAAAATCAAAAAAACTTTTTGGAAAAAAAGAGAAGTAACAATAAATAGAGAAAAAACATAACTTTAAACTTGTCGTCCTCATCGCCGACGTTGTTGCCTCCGCTGTCGTCATCGCCTCCGGTCCGACCCATCGACTTCATCTCTGTACTTGAACACTATAGTCAACATCTTTTGCCGCCACCATCACTGTATTCATTAAGTTTTGTCGACACCGTCGTTATCGGCAGACCCCCTGACCGATTAAAAGAAGCGGCATGTCACAGTGAACAAAAAGTACCAAAAATCAACGACGAACGGTGTCAAAATCAACCGGAAAACTCACATGTGCTGAAGTGCTACAATAGCAGTTTTGACGAGCTCTTTCCATCATCGAGCTGCACCAACGAGTAGAACCGATCTCAACCACAGATATTGTTCATCAGCTCAACTGAGCTGTCACTGTTCATCCACACAATCGAACCGGCCCGAGCCGACTCAAACCGACTGAGCTGACCTAAGCCTACTGAGCTGACCTGAGCCGATCGAGTTGTTGACCGGGCAACAGTTCAGCCCAACCGTCAACTTGCCTAGCGGTGTAGTGCGGCTTCTACAGTACGTCTTTTCTTTTTCTTAGGATTTTTAGCTTTTCAATATTTCAGACGTATTTTAAGCATATTTTGGTGATTTCTCGAGCTTTTCAAATGAGATTTTTAGCCTAATTATCTGGATTAATGTTCTACAAGTTCTACAGTTCTACATGGTTGATTTTTGCTCCAAGTAGCCTCTAAACTGATCAAACCTTTAATTGTTAAATTCTGAAAATTATTCTATTTGATTTTGTTCAGATTGGTTGATATCACTTGCATTAACAACTCTATGATTGCATTTTGTCATATATATTTAGATTCTAGGATTTTATTTTATTTGCATATTTAGTAACATGCATTTAGTTTTTATGATGAGCCTAGAATGGTTAAAATGGAAATAAGCAAAATAATAAGAGATAAGATGAGAATTTTGAGGATAATTTTAGGCGAGATAAAATTACACGTTGGATTAGGATAGCTGCTTTCTACTTTGAATCCACAAACTTTCTCAGATTGACTAGCAAAGATGGAGCATTTGTTTGAATCGTATCAGTTATCAAACAAGCAAAAGGTCTAATTTACTCATATAAAACTAATATGATCGGTCAAAATTTCTGGACATCCATAAAGAGAGGAGAGAGAGCATCTGAGATCTATGCTGAAACAAAGCTCAAGCTTAAAGAAAAATATTTGCCTCCTGCCTATAGAGACCGCCTATTAAAAAAATGAATGACCTACATCAAGTAAGTATACTTACTGGGGAAAAATATATAATTAAGTTTAATGGCCTATTTGTTAGGAGTGAGCTACAAGAAGACACTCGATTTACCTTTGCTAGGTTTTGTTATGGATTGAGAGCAGACATTGAGCGTGAAACGATTTTCTATACTGTAGCCAATGTGCAACAAGCATTTAACATACCTTTAAATTTGGAATCCATAAGAGCCTACATAGACAAAAGCCTATTTTTAAAGCGGTGAGTAATTTAAGCGGTCAAGTGATAGTATGTCTAAATTAGAATCTAAAGACAAAAAAGAGATAAATAGAAATGCTAAAGTAGGCGAACCTCCATAACAAAAACCTAAAGGTGTGTAATGTTTTAAATTTCATGATGTTAGTCATTTTGCTAGTCAGTGACATTATATGAGCTTACTTATGGGAAATGTTAATAATGAGGATGAATTAATTAACGAAGAATATATTCCATCTGAGGAAACTGGTGAGGTAAACATTGATCAAGAGGAATCTAGCGACTGCTTATAAGTTATTAGGTGTCTAGTTACTCTACCTAAAAGTGAGGATGATTGATGAAGAACCAATGTTTTCTTTATCTACGTCAAAATTAGAGATAGATCTTTCAAAATGACAATTGACGGAGTTTTAATCGCCAAATCAACAATCAAGAAGATGAAACTAAATGTTGAACCTTATCTACAGCCTTATAGTGTTACAAGAGTTGATAATTTACATTCTATTACCTAATGTTATCGAGTATCTATTCAGTTTTCAAGCTATCACTAAAGCATCTTGTGTGATGTCGTAGCTATGTATACTACACATATTTTGCTAGGTAGGCCTTGGCTGTATGACTTAGATGTTACACATTCTGTGAAAGCCAGCACGTACACATTTATATTTGGAGGAAAGAAAATTATGTTGACCCTTTGTAGATCCAAGAACGTAATTGAAAGTCAAAAGGATGTGTTAATCTTAATAATGCACTAAATCAAATATCTCATCATATGAATCACAGATCCTTAGAGTTATGCTTTGACCTTATTTCTATTGCATTTCATAAGCATTTTGCATATGATTTGAGTAATTTACATCTCGAGACTTATGAAAATTTTGCAATTAACAATGATATTCACAGGTCTGTTGCAGAATCAAATAGAAATTTATAAGAATTTCTAGTTATGGATAACAATATAATTAGAATTTGTCTGGAGAAGTTCGACTTATAACCAATGAAGAGGCTTTGCATGTATCATTCAGGTTTTCGACGAGTTTTACTTAGTGACGATCCCGATGTGACTGAGTCGAATATCTCACGAGAGCTTGAAGATAAATATTCATTCGCATCATTAATTATTCGCCCTTCGCATGTGCCACCCTGGAGCTAATTATGATTTCTAATTTGTTGTGCTAATCCTGTCGTCATTCAACATGTTGTGAAGTTTTCAAATCGGGAAGAATGATAAAGATCAAATTTAAATTTCAAACGGAGTCTTTAAGATTTTATTTGTGAGATTGAACTAAAGTAAGTCTTATGCGTCTTCTAGTTGTTTTGAGTCTTTTAGTTATTTTATTTAGGATAGAGTTGAAATCCTTTTGAGTCTGTTATTTATTTTGAGTGTTTTAGTTATTTTAGAGTTTTAGTTTGACATTGACTGTAGTTTTTGAAACCCAAGTTGTAATGCTATATAAAGACCATAGACTTATTTGTTTTTATATAAAGAATGAAGAATAGAAATTTTGGTGTAAACTTTTAATTTCTTCCTAAAATCGAATCTTTTGTATTGGAGTGCAAGAATGGGCTTGGTTGTCTATGTGAGAGGTCCGAACAATCTCTATGTGAGTCGGTGATAGTTAGATTCCCAGTAGCGAGGCCTGAAAAGTTATCACATCCTTGATTTTCTTCCCCAAATTCCCACCACATACCTTCCCGTGTCCGTCATGCGTCACACATGATTCAATGTACATATATCATATTTCTAACATCACATGGTATATTGAATCTAAATTTATTTTAACACTTCCCATTGAGCTAGAGCATAGATATTTACCATGCACATCTTGTTACAGATATGTGAGAAAGTACACACTGAACTTGGCTTGGTAAAGTGGTAGCCAATTGATTACCTGAAGGCGTGACAGGAATGCAATTTAGCTTATTAGTGATTGTTTCTTTGGTGAAATGATAATTCGCTTTTATATGTTTAGTCCATTCATAAAAGATAGGATTATTGGTTATATAGATTGCAATCTGATTACCTTAGAACATAGCTTGCATTCTGATTACCATAGAACATTGGCATTCGCTTATTGTATTGAAAACCAAGTTTCTAAAGTAATGCCTTCATCCAAATCATTTCGTAGGTTGTGTGGACCAATCTCTGAATTCAGCTTATGCATTCAATTTTAACATACTATTTTGTTTCTTACTTATGCACATCATCCAGTTTCTGCTAACTTAAGTACAGTAGTCAGAAGTAGACATCATATCACGATAGCTATTTATATAACTAGAACATGCCTAATTCTCAAGTATCCATGTCTTTTATAAAACAACCTTTTCTGAAGATAATTTAATATAGTGTAAAATCATCTACGTCACTTTTTAGTGGACACCCCTAGGCTTATGCATGACTCGGCTAACTATTTTAATAACAAACGGAATGTCAGGCTTGGTGAGGGTCAGGTAAATGAGCTTCCCAACTAACCTTTTTTATGAAAAGACATTCTATAACAAAGAACTATAATCATCCCACAACTCAATATCAGTCTTCATGAGAGTCCATATTGATTTGCAGCATAGTAATCCAGTATCACAAAGTAGACCTAATGCATACTTCCTTTGGGACAGAGTAACATCAATTTTACTGTGTTACTTTTATTCCTAGAAAGTACCTTTGTTATCTCATGTCTTTAGTCGCAAGTGATTCTTCAGGTAATCCTTAGTCTCTTTGATTCCATGACAATCTCTCTTTGATTCCATGACAATCGCTCCAAATCCAGTATATCATCATTGTACACAACCAAAATAACAGATCTTAAAGTCATATGTCGAATGAAGATCGAGTGATCAAAGTTGCACCGTCTGAAGCCGGTATCTTTAATAACGTGATTGAGCTTCTCAAACCAAACTCAAGGATTTTGCTTTAACCAATATGTCATTTCTCTACTAATGGACACCATTCTCTCTCTGAGCTATATACCTAGGAGGTAGCTTCATGTAGACTCTCTCTTCGAACTCATTATAAAGAAAGGCATTCTTTGCATTCAGCTAGAATATAGGTCATTGCTGATTAATTGTAATGGAGAAGATCAGTCAAATGTAATTTAGGGGAGCGAGAAGAGAGATCTCAAGTTTTTCTACTCCATATATCTGATTAAACACTTAGCCACCAAATATATTTTAAGTCTGTCTATTATCCCATCCCCCGTCAGACCTATATTTCACTATATAGACCTAACGACAATGATATTATTACTTGTATGGCATGGATGGGTTCATATGTATCACATGACGACAGTGCTTCCATCTCAGCATCCATAGCTTGCTTCCAGTTGGAATGTAACATAGATTCCTAGAAATACTTGTGAAAGATGTGCAATATTTCCTATACATCTTTGTATGTTCATGTTCATATTTATTTCAAGAAAATTTTGATAGCACTTCCTAACTGTTCTATGAGTATATTATAGTGTAAGGAGTTACATTTGCAAACTTTTCCACCTCTATCCATTGAGAATAACAGAAAATGATGTCAAAACAAATATAGACACGCACATAAAAAGATGCATATGCAATATTGCATAACCTAAAACATCCAAACAGACATATTCAGTAAATATTACATGTCAAGTTTTCTTATCATTTACAAAGAAATTGTTAGCTATGAATATACATGTATTTCAAAATTAACAAGTATTTTGTTCTCTTATATAAGTAGAGAAATTTGATTCATATATAAGATTTATTTGATTGAAAATCTACGGGTCATGATAACTGTATATGGCTGCAGAAGAGTTGCATATATATATATATATATATATATATATATATATATATATATATATATATATATATATATATATATATGAGGTGGGATCAAATGACCCCCAAAAATAACCCCCAAAAATGACCCCCTATCAAAAATCCTATGCCCCCCAATTTTTTCGGAAGATCCGAACCGTTCATCTTGATCTCCATCCTCTAAATACCTGACCCACCAATTTTCAACCCGATCCCATGTGTTTTGCCTGTTCATCAACCATTCGCAAAAGTTCTGTTCATGCGAAACCGTTAAATTTGGGTCGGATGGATGAACATGCAAAACACATGGGATCGGGTTGAAAATTGGTGGGTCAGGTATTTAGAGGGTGGAGATCAAGATGAACGGTTCGGATCTTCCGAAAAAATGGGGGGCATATGATTTTTGATAGGGGGTCATTTTTGGGGGTTATTTTTGGGGGTCATTTGATCCCTCCTCTATATATATATCAAAAAATGTGCCTAAGAATGACCTCGGGTAGAGATACCTGAGCACACACCCGCTGTTCGGGGTTTGTGAGTATTTTTTTTGAAATTTTTTTTGCAGTTGGTAGATATACTTGTTATGTAGCTCCCCACAAAATTTCAGGTCAATCCAACACCGTTTGAGCCTCCGTTCAACGATTTCAAAAACGTTGCGTAAAACTGTCCAAATTCTGGACAGTTTTGCGCAACGTTTTTGAAATCGTTGAACGGAGGCTCAAACGGTGTTGGATTGACCTGAAATTTTGTGGGGAGCTACATAACAAGTATATCTACCTACTGCAAAAAAAATACTCAAACTCCGAACAGCGAGGGTGTGCTCAGGTATCTCTACCCGAGGTCATTCTTAGGCACATTTCCCTCATATATATATATATATATATATATATAGGGTGATCTTCGGTTGCGAAAAAAAGGGGTTTTCGCACGGTGCGAAAACATTTTTTTTTTTTTGAAATTTTTTTTTTCAAAAATTCTTTTTTTGATGTTTAATCCATACAAATATATACCCCAGGGAAAATAATGGGTGAACCCGTTGGGCATTAGAGCACCCATCCACCCGTTACAAATTTAATGGTCTCAAAACGTGCGAATTTGATGAAATGCCTTGATCGAAGGCCAAATGACATTATTTCTCAATGATTATTTTTTGAGGGGGGTATAACAACATATAATGAGGGTGGGAAAAAGAATTTTTGAAAAAAAAAATTTCAAAAAAAAAACTAAAAACATTTTCGCACGGTGCGAAATGTTCTCATTTGAAAATTTTCCTATATATATATATATATATATATATATATATATATATATATATATATTTGAAAACCTAGAAAAATCCCCAACCCCTCCCCCTGCCTTTGGCTTTTTTAGGAGGGTAAGGCGAGAGCCCGGTCGAGACTATGCAAACGGGGGGGTGACCGCAGTGCCCCCAACGGCCCCCGGGTTAGTCCGAGAGGGGAGATATAGCCCCATGGTAAATAATTCCACAACAATTACCAAGTCACGGCCATAAAAGATGGGTATATGCCTATATACAATATTATGCACGTGTACATGTATATACATGTAGGCACATATATGTATATTGATAGATGGGTATGCATGTGTATCGATATGCCTAAAAGAACTAATTACGGGTTTCATATTCATGATAAAAACATCTTAACCCTAACACACGCATACATTGTTACATGTGCACATAAAATATACATACACGCCCTTACATATAACATACGCACGCGCTCATCCATACACTCATGCATTACAATCACTCGCACACATACACACTTCACAATCTCACAACTCACACATACGCATGTACCAACCTACTCAATATTGCATGCATGCATCCTAACCCTAACACACTCCCGCAGACGCATGCTCCCATGCACGCACATACACACACTCAAACACAATTGCCCGCACACCCAACACATACATGCATTCACACATACACATACACGCCCGCATGCACATGCACATACATGCAGGCTCACACTTTGCACATGCATGCACACTATCACATGCACACATACACAAACTCTTGCAACCCATGCATACACTTGCACACACTCACGCATACCAACTCACACAACCCTTATATGCATGCATACACTATGTGCTCTCACATACACACTCTACTGCAATTACACACCCATAACCCACATGCACTCGTATGCACAATTCCACATTTGTACAGTTTAGCATGCATAGAACAAAACCCATATACGCATATGCACACACTTTCATACAAAGCTATCTAGATTCTTTGCATTTGTATGCATTCTCTCATAAACCTCATTGTTCATTTCTATTCAACAACAATCATCCTAACATTGTTCTAATCAACAATTTATTCAAAAACAACCAATCCCAACATCATTCAACAACAACCAATCTCATATATCAATTTTCTTTATACAAATTTCACAATACTACTCCATTTCAAAATCCTAATTTTCAATTTATTACCTTTAATTTTAACAAAAATATATAGAATACAAATTACCTTAGGGAAGGGGCGGCGTCGGCTGTTGCAATTGTTGTTGTCTCGCTTGTGCAAGTGGCAGAGGCCTTAAGGATGGAGTACAAAGTTGGAGATGGAGCTGTGATGTGTTTGCTACATGCAAACAGGGAGACAATGGTGATGAAGCCAACATGTGAGAGGGTGAGAGAGGTGATGGTGGAGCAAGTAGTTGATGGTTTTTTGTGCGGTTATTGTTGGCCGGGGGGGGGGGGGGGGGGGGGGGGGGGGCAATCGAAGGAGTTGAATTTGAGGAGAGTTCAGCTGCGATCTGATGGTTGATGTTGTTGCGTCTGTCACTTCGACTGTGATCAGCCGAGAGATGATATGGCAGTAGTGGAATTGATGATCTGGCCAATGGGTAGTGGTGGAGAGATGGTGAGGGAGGGTGAGAGATAGGGGAGGGGGAGAGTGATGGCAAGGGCTAGTGGAGGCCAGCAATAGGGGTTGACTTTTGGGATGATGGAGGGGAATGAAGCTATGGTAAGGGGCTGCTTTGGCTTTTGTTGCTTCAGTTACAGACAGACATGAGATGGTGGGGGCGGTGGGGGGAAAGGGTGTGGCGTGGGGGGAAAGGGTGTGGCGACATTGGTGGAGCTGGTGGGCAACGATGGGGATCAGCAGGCCATTGGGGGCGTTGATTCTGGGAGGCTTTTGGAGTGGTTGGTGGGGGAGGAGAAGGTGGGCGTGTTAAATTTGGAGGAAGGCAAAGGGGTACCATTGTAGCATGAGATAGGCTAAAAATCCATGTCTTGGATTATTTTTTATAAATGCAAATTTCCCGACAAACCATGGGGGGATAACTGTGCGGTTTTTGTTTTGTTTTGTTTTTGTTTTTGCTTTTGCTTTTTTTTATGGAGGGGGGGTGTGGTTCTCATGGGATCCCATGTGTATTGTACCCATGGATTATTCCACAAATGGGCATTTCCGTGGCGAAAAGAGATGTATGCCCACATAATTTCCCCGTGGGGAATAATTGGTGGGCGGTGGGCCAAGGACGGTTTTATGCTAGTATGTATTCAGCTGTGTACTGTGCTTGAGTTAGCATGTTAGATAACAAGATGTGCAAAGATATCTTGCAAAAACTCTTCCTCCGGGAGAAGGGAACAACAGGAGTTATGATTTAATGCAATTAATATTACCGCATATTGGATCCTTGTTATGGCACCCCCTCCTATGTCCAAAGTGAGTTTTACACCCACCTTTTTGACTGAACCTGAATAAGAATGACTGCTTGATAAAAACCATGTTCACAAGTAGTACTCTACAGCAGCGTATAGGGGGCATTGATCTGAATGATGTATGACAATCTTATGATGTTCTTTTCGTTAATTTATTTTCATCTGAAGGAACCAGTCGGCGACCCAATTGTCAACAAATATGTGGCCTCTGGACTTCCACGAGAAGCAGTGTCACTTGCAGTCCTCAACTATGGAGACAATCCGATAAAGGTATGGCGCACTTGCACCAAAAAAACAAAAAAAAAATTCTGATGAACACAAGTTGTAGTTGTTAAGACCATCAAAGCACCTGTTCATATTTCGTTGCAGGTAAGAGAATTTGTGAAAGGCTATAATCTTCTCCGTGAAATGGGGTTCTCATCAAAAAATGTGGCAGAAGCGCTCGCCATGTACGATAATGACACTGACAAGGCTCTGGCACACTTTCTGAACAGCTCATAACGACTCTATATTTGGCTTGAGTTCATTCCATTGTTTCTACTGTAAATTACAAAGGAATGTGGGGCTGTATTGTAGTGCCTTGGTTATGTCTAGAGTCTCTGTAGAGAAACTGCTCGCATTGTGAAAATGGCTTGAGGCTGATACCCCAAATGCCAATCTTTCCTCGCCACAACACCCTAATTGCTTTCATTCGGCATCACCATCCCCTTCAATTTCATCAAGTCTTTGGAAAATTTGTCTATTAGGTGCATACCAAATTATCCAGGTTCCAAAATGAATGAATTGTTGATGTAGCGTTCTTCAGTGATTTGTTTTAATTTTTATTTTGCTTTAGTGTCCTTGGCAAATTCATATTGCATCTTATCACTCTGAACCCACCTCGTGCTTCTAGTTCTTTACATAATTTTGCCTATTTTGGGCAATGAACAAACAAATGCACCAAAGTTTCATTGCCATTTTTGCAAATTTCATCACGGAAGTTGAATCTTATAGGTAATTTATCATTAAGAAATTTTCAAACAAACCAATGCATTCCTCTCGTACCCTATATGATCGCATAGTCTCCATGATGTAAACTCCCTAGTATGTTGATTTCATCGGAGCAATAACTGCTTGTAGGCCTTGTTGACTGTGCACTCACTGAACATATAGGATCAAATTCTAGTTTACATTCTCATAAAAAAATCATGTTTTTTTATCATTTACAAGTAGACTAAAGTACGCGAGATTCTGTTAGGGATGAACATAACTATAGAAATATATGTAAGAACAAGTGAGTACCGATTTGATGAGGTTTAGCGTAGATCTAGACGTACAAACAAAACATGAATACTCATAACAATGTGTAAGAGACCCGGTGGGAGCAGCGGCGGAAGGTTGAGGAAGGCGGAGCGGAGTAGCCGGAGCGGAGTAGCCGTTGGAGCTGGGGATGATTGAAGAGGAGAGAGCCGTTGGGGCGAATTGAATAAGAGCCGTCGGATTTTGCTGAAGCTCGTGTGAGTCGTTCGATTGAGTTCAAATCGTAGCCGTCGAGCAACTGGAAGAAAATAATCGCGATCGTTGGTCACGATAGAGGGCGGGTGAAGGGACTCACAAGTCGTTGGTTCATAACAACTTGAAGGCCAACGACTTAACGAACTCGGAGCGACGGTTGAGTGTAAATGTAGGAGGAGAGAAGTATAAAGGCAAAAATTGTAATTGTAAGGGATTATCGAAATTGAATGAAATTCTGAGCTTCTCCCTCAGCTCCCTTCTTCTTCTTCTCTCTTGTTTTCTTTCTCTAACCCTAATTCCTTGCAAGTCTTATCAACTCAAAGACCTATGGGTCGAAAGGGGCGTCGCCATGGGGAAGACAATGCCCAGGAGGAGATGAGCCCTCCACAATTGGTATCAGAGCTGCCGGGCCACGAAGACAAAGTGAAGGAGGTTGAAGACAGTAATGGCGAAAGTTTCTGGGAGGAGCGATTCTTGGAATTGGAGACGGCCGTCAGTTTTCAGAAGGATCATGGCTATCACATGCAGAAGCAATTGGAGAGTGTCTTGACTGACCAAGCCGACTTGAAAATGGAGGTAGCGGGTCTCAGGAACCAGTTGAAGACGGAGGTAGCTGATATCAAGAATCAAATTTCGAGCCAATTTTCCAATTTGACAGGGGTTCTTAATAGGTTGGAGGAAAATAACAATGCCAAAGGCCCTCCTCTCCTCAACAACTCGAGAGTGGATCCCAAGAAGATTGTGCAAGAAGGTATTCTTCGAAACCCGTTTGTTGAAGTAGATTCTAATACCAGTAGGAGAAATGGTAGTGGGGATATGAACCATTCACGAGAGTTCTATCCTAAAGGATTACGTCCCGAATTTCCCATATTTAGGGGAAATGAGGAAGTAGTTCCTTGGATTAGTCAGGTTATTCAAATCTTTGACTATTATAACACTGACAAAGAGAATTGGGTTAAGATTTGTGGGTTCTACTTAAAAGAGGATGCCTTACAATGGTACGAATGGGCAAAGGTCAACTTGGAGAATTTTATGAACTGGGAAGTCTTCAAGAGAGGGCTCATAGCTCGTTTTGGATCTCCAGAAATGGAAAGACCATTCCAATCTTTTTCCAACCTGAAGCAAGTAGGTTCCGTACGTGAGTACCTCAAGAAGTTGGAACACATCATGGGCCTATTGGAGAAGCTGCCTGAAGAATACATACGTGAGCAGTTCATAGGAGGATTGAAGGATGAAATTAAATATGAAGTAATGGCTGCAAGACCTCAGGACCTTAATGCTGATATATTCTTGGCAAAAAATTTTGAGGAAATTTTTTTTCAAATTCGTAGGAATGTGAGGACAACTAATACTGCTTTAATTCCAGGCAAGTCAGTGGTGAATGCAGCCCAAGGGAAGGTAGTTGGTACTTCAGATATCCCTAATGCAGCTAGAAGATTAACCCAAGAAGAAATATTACACAAAAGAAAGAACCGATTGTGTTTTGGATGTGATGAGAAATGGAGTCCTGATCATAAGTGCAAGCGGGCTTTCATGATGGAGGGTATTTGGAATGGGGATGACATAGATCCGGGTGAGCTTGGTGGGACCGAAAAGGTGCTCTCTCTCAAGTGCAAGAGTCCGTACAAGTAGTAAAACCTGGGAGTCCAGGTGTCGAATCCACGGGAAGAAATCTGTTGCAACCACAGTTCAAATCAAATAGAAATCTATCGGAAAGAAACTAAACACTTCAACAATGGTGACGGTGATGGTGATGTGAACACGTGAACGTAAAAAAATCGTGTAAGAAAATATCTATAAAAAGTTTGCACATAGTATGGGTTCGTTAGGGTCAACGATTCGTATTAATTTGGTTGATGAATATATCACAATGAATTCTCCTTTTGGGAGCAATTCACCGGGAAAAATATCCAATATAACTCAATGAATTCTCCTTTTGGGAGCAATTCATCGGAAGATGCCCTTTTGGGGGTTCAAACATAATATTCAAAAAGATCGTCGCTAAAGCTATAATACGATATGAAACTCTCTTTTGGAGAGATCAAAACTACGGTATGAAACTCCCTTTTGGGGAGATCAAAACTCACCCTTTTGGGGCGATCATCAACTAATTTAATTCTTTTGGAATCTAAAAAAGTCGATTTACGAACAACGATTACAATTTTAGCGACGTTTAACGATTTAGCAAAAGGAATACAACCAAACTAACACAAATCATAGCCCCTAACTACTCCAAACCATGCACAATAACAATTTAGCTACTCATAATATCAGAATAAACAATTCTCAGATCAGAATTCATAGGTTTAATAGCAAAATACGGAAGTTTAGAGGCAAAATACAAGCTAAAACACCCAAATACAAGCTAAAGTTGAAGAGAATATCACCAAATCTCTCTGAAAAGTCTTCAAAACTCTCTGGAAATTAGATACAAGCCTCTGGAATTTTACAGAATTTTTCAGGGGGAAAATACGGCTTCTAGAGCCTCCAATACGCCCAAAATACGCCCCCTATTGCTTGAATACGCCCAAAACCCTAAATACGCTTAAATATAAATCATTGCGGGTTTAAATAGGCTTAACGGGTCTAAACCCGCTCTAATTTCGCGCCCGCATTCATCTCGGCCGCTCATCCTGATCGGAGCAAATGAGAGCCGCACATCCATGCGGGATTTAACGACGCGTTGACACGTGGCCCCGGGTCGGATCCGCTCCGCGTGCACTTCGAATCCGCTCAGCCTTCGACGAAATCTTCGTCCGTTGGATGTACAATCGGACGGTTAACGTTGATCAGCCCATGGATCCTCGTTGCTTCGTGCGGCTGCGATCTCAGCCCTTGGATCGAACGGATTGATGGATGAGATCAGGCCACGTGTCCTCGACGTTTTGCCCAGGCCGCTGCGATTTGAGCTTGTTTTCAACCGTTGGATCCAAGCGCAACGGACCCGATGATGACACGTGTCCCGCCTGGGATTGAATCCGCATCGCGCTCAGACTTCGTCTGGTCCGTTGGATGGTAATCGGACGGCCGATGTTCGGCCGCGTCGCCGCTTGTTGATGCTGTTGGATACGGGCGGGAGGCACGGATGGCCGACACGTGGCCATCCGGATCACGACCCGCTGCACTCGTTTCGCTTGATGGATACCGTTGGATCAAGATCCAACGGCTACAAATAAGCCACGTCGCCAAGGAATTCTGCTTGCGTCTCGATCGTTGGATGCAGATCACTCGGTCTGCATTTAATTCGCTTCTCGCATCCGATGGGATTAAATCTGGCCGTTGGATCTCGATCCAACGGCCTTGATTAATCCCCGTCGATAATTCTCCGTTGCCGTTGGATGCGGCGGGAATGCGGCAGATCTTGACACGTGGCAGCACCCGATTGGCCGTCGACCGTATTTTCGTATATAACTGCGTATTTCTCCATTTAAATTGTATTCTGCATTCAAAAATACACAGTAATTAGCACAGATCTCAGAAAAATACAAATAAATAGTCGTTGGAATCGTGAGATCGAGACGGTGCTAGGAAAAATATAAAAAGTGCAGAATTACGTCGTTAAATGCTGTTTTGTGCTCAAATAGTGTGTTTTCTCTAATAAATAAATATGTAGAAAATACGTATGAATTAGAGAACATTATAGCATCACATGAGCACAAAATAGGGCTAATTGGGGGGTTAAATATGTAATATTGAACCCGAATCACACCCCCCAACTAGCGATTTGCTAGTCTCTAGCAAAAGTAGCGATAAATACGGATGATCAATAAAAATAATAAATTCTTTCAAATTGCTCATGGCGTGGCTCAATAATACGCATTCCAACATGGTCTTGGCCATCAATATACACATCCATGAACAAAATCAATCACATGAAATTTTCTCTAATTTAGTATGAATAAATAACATGCAAGCATCGTTTTGCGCAAACGAAAGTATAACACGTCGTTATAACCTAGTTTTCTTGTTTCCAAGGAATTGGCCTATCAAAATAATCATTCAAGACATGGGTATTGAAGTTGCTTAGTATATTCACTATTTCTCTTCTTTTATTCGTTCTGCGTAACGCGCATCAAGCAACATTCGCAGAAAAAAGTATAACTTGGATCGCTCCATCAAATGAGTGAGTTTCCGGTCAATGGCTCCCAAATCAGACGATCATAGGGCATTAGGCCAAGAAGGACCCCTCGGACTGTACTACTCGAGCCAACCAAGTTATTTATTAGCGACATACATATTCATTCATTTTTCATCATTCATTTTCTTTTCTTTTCTTTTCTTTCTTTCTTTTTTTCTTTTGTAAGCAACGCAACACCCATCAACATGAATATAAACATTAATAATAAAGGCCAAATTCCTCTTCAACTTGAAAACTATTCTTAAAAATCGTGTATACTTAAGCTTTTTCCATCACATTAGCATGCATGAAATCAATTCAAACTATTTCGAGATATTAATCATGGAAATTGAAAATTTTCATGAATAGCATATTAACGGCAATTCCATGAAGGAAAAATAATTAATCAAGCCATAAACAATTTTTAGAACACAATTAATGTATAATCATCCGCATTTGAGGCATATGAAGGAGTTTTAAAAGATGAGATTTGGTGATTTATTCTTCTCAAAAAAAAAAATCCTAAGGTCTCATACACACCCCCCAACTAAAGATGGACATTGTCCTCAATGTCGGAAGAGGTACGAGTTTATTTAAGCAAGCAACCTAGAAAGCATATAAAAACTACACTACTGGAAAGAACACACCGTGATCAAATGGCGGATCCCGAATCTTTGATGGTGGAGGAAGTTGTTCAATTTGCCCCTTGCGCTCCTCGGCGATTATTCTTCCCCCAACGACTAATTTGGACCCCAGCAACACAACTCCAAGCATCTCTATAAGCTGTTTGTCAATGTCCTGCGAGAGATGAGTTATGTCAGTCCAAATTAATTTAAGATTCCGTTTAATAAAATTATTCCAAACGTAGTCATCAAAATAAGTGAAATGAATTAAAGCAAGTTGACGACTACTCCCTGAAAGATTTGCACTACTCTCTGTACGATGCTCGTTCATTGTGGAGAGGGATAAATGATTTTGGGATAAAACTGGAAGAGGGCATGGTTCTGACTCCATGGCGATAATCTCAAAACCCTTTTCCCTAGCTGTCTCCTCCCCTCGTTCATCCAAAATTGCTAGCTCGTCCTCTCTTTCGCACACACTTTTTGCCATGTATATATTTATATTCGTGTCCTCGCTCGATATACCTGCAATAGAAGATGAACTCGTATGAGATTCTTTAAATTGAGTTTCAAAAGTATTACCTTCTTCTACGCAAGTGGCCATCAAATTAAGATCTTCAATAGATTTTTGAATCTGCCGACTCCGAGCAAGGAAATTCTCTTGGAATTGATGGGATGTGGCCTCCTGTGTCTGAATAATCAAGTAAGCTTCCTCTTTCAAGGATGGCAAAGGTACGTCTACGCTTTTCTCTTCTTGATCGAGGCACGAAGGCTCCGTTGAATCGCTCTCTGAAGTCGCTTCCACGGTTTCTTCGTTTTCTTGTAGAGACTCCATGTACTCCCACGCCACTGTCGGCGTCATGCTTCCCAATAATTCCTGCAGCTGAGGTTGTAGTCCTTCTAGGAAGAACTCCATAAGCTCTTCATTTGTGAAACCATGCTGCGGATAGCTCGATATAATGTCTGTGAACCTCCTCCAGGCCTGAAAGAAAGTTTCACAGTCAGTTTGATTAAAATTGACAATTTTGAGCTTTTCCATTCTATGTTTGTGTGCATTAGCGTACCTTGCATCATACAGATTATTCGTGCAATAAAAGTTCATATATTCCATTTCAAAAAAATTAAAATAAAATAAATAAAAAAAAGTTTATGTACAGTAAAGTGGAAAGATCTCACCGAAGGTCCTCTAAATGAAATAAACCGTAGTCACAAACCATTCCTCCCCGGCAACGGCGCCAAAAACTTGGTGGGACCGAAAAGGTGCTCTCTCTCAAGTGCAAGAGTCCGTACAAGTAGTAAAACCTGGGAGTCCAGGTGTCGAATCCACGGGAAGAAATCTGTTGCAACCACAGTTCAAATCAAATAGAAATCTATCGGAAAGAAACTAAACACTTCAACAATGGTGACGGTGATGGTGATGTGAACACGTGAACGTAAAAAAATCGTGTAAGAAAATATCTATAAAAAGTTTGCACATAGTATGGGTTCGTTAGGGTCAACGATTCGTATTAATTTGGTTGATGAATATATCACAATGAATTCTCCTTTTGGGAGCAATTCACCGGGAAAAATATCCAATATAACTCAATGAATTCTCCTTTTGGGAGCAATTCATCGGAAGATGCCCTTTTGGGGGTTCAAACATAATATTCAAAAAGATCGTCGCTAAAGCTATAATACGATATGAAACTCTCTTTTGGAGAGATCAAAACTACGGTATGAAACTCCCTTTTGGGGAGATCAAAACTCACCCTTTTGGGGCGATCATCAACTAATTTAATTCTTTTGGAATCTAAAAAAGTCGATTTACGAACAACGATTACAATTTTAGCGACGTTTAACGATTTAGCAAAAGGAATACAACCAAACTAACACAAATCATAGCCCCTAACTACTCCAAACCATGCACAATAACAATTTAGCTACTCATAATATCAGAATAAACAATTCTCAGATCAGAATTCATAGGTTTAATAGCAAAATACGGAAGTTTAGAGGCAAAATACAAGCTAAAACACCCAAATACAAGCTAAAGTTGAAGAGAATATCACCAAATCTCTCTGAAAAGTCTTCAAAACTCTCTGGAAATTAGAAACAAGCCTCTGGAATTTTACAGAATTTTTCAGGGGGAAAATACGGCTTCTAGAGCCTCCAATACGCCCAAAATACGCCCCCTATTGCTTGAATACGCCCAAAAACCCTAAATACGCTTAAATATAAATCATTGCGGGTTTAAATAGGCTTAACGGGTCTAAACCCGCTCTAATTTCACGCCCGCATTCATCTCGGCCGCTCATCCTGATCGGAGCAAATGAGAGCCGCACATCCATGCGGGATTTAACGACGCGTTGACACGTGGCCCCGGGTCGGATCCGCTCCGCGTGCGCTTCGAATCCGCTCAGCCTTCGACGAAATCTTCGTCCGTTGGATGTACAATCGGACGGTTAACGTTGATCAGCCCATGGATCCTCGTTGCTTCGTGCGGCTGCGATCTCAGCCCTTGGATCGAACGGATTGATGGATGAGATCAGGCCACGTGTCCTCGACGTTTTGCCCAGGTCGCTGCGATTTGAGCTTGTTTTCAACCGTTGGATCCAAGCGCAACGGACCCGATGATGACACGTGTCCCGCCTGGGATTGAATCCGCATCGCGCTCAGACTTCGTCTGGTCCGTTGGATGGTAATCGGACGGCCGATGTTCGGCCGCGTCGCCGCTTGTTGATGCTGTTGGATACGGGCGGGAGGCACGGATGGCCGACACGTGGCCATCCGGATCACAACCCGCTGCACTCGTTTCGCTTGATGGATACCGTTGGATCAAGATCCAACGGCTACAAATAAGCCACGTCGCCAAGGAATTCTGCTTGCGTCTCGATCGTTGGATGCAGATCACTCGGTCTGCATTTAATTCGCTTCTCGCATCCGATGGGATTAAATCTGGCCGTTGGATCTCGATCCAACGGCCTTGATTAATCCCCGTCGATAATTCTCCGTTGCCGTTGGATGCGGCGGGAATGCGGCAGATCTTGACACGTGGCAGCACCCGATTGGCCGTCGACCGTATTTTCGTATATAACTGCGTATTTCTCCATTTAAATTGTATTCTGCATTCAAAAATTCACAGTAATTAGCACAGATCTCAGAAAAATACAAATAAATAGTCGTTGGAATCGTGAGATCGAGACGATGCTAAGAAAAATATAAAATGTGCAGAATTGCATCGTTAAATGCTGTTTTGTGCTCAAATAGTGTGTTTTCTCTGATAAATAAATGTGTAGAAAATACGTATGAATTAGAGATAAATCTAGCATCATATGAGCACAAAATAGGGCTAAATGGGGGGTTAAATATGTAATATTGAACCCGAATCAGAGCTCATTGATGATATGGGCAAAATCTTGGTGAATAAAAGCATGTTGGAGGAATCTGATGAGTGGGTGGAAGAGGACCCTGCAGGGATATCCCTCCAGGCTATCTGTGGAATTCCTGCAGCAAGTACATTGAGGTTAGAGGGTTGCATAAAAGGCCAGATGGTGCAAGTCTTGGTTGATTCCGGGTCTACCCATAGTTTTATTAATCCTAAGTTGGCTCATTCACTGGGTCTGGAGGTGGAAAGTTCAAAAAACTTCAATGTATGGGTGGCTAATGGAGAGAAGATATTAGGCTCTGGGGTGTGCAAGGGTGTGCAACTCAAGTGCCAAGGTGTGATAGTGATGTTGGACTTATTGCTGCTGCCTATGGGAGGTAATCAAATTGTTCTAGGGGCACAGTGGCTGGAACAATTGGATGATATTGTCATGAACTTTAGGAGATTGCAAATGAAGTTCTGTTACAAGGGCCAAGAGTGTGTATGGAAGGGGACAAAGGGAGAGACACAGTGGGTGAATGACAAACAAATGAAGAAAGTTTTGAGATAGGAGGGTGAGGGATACTTGATTCAGTTGAAGTCTTTAACTCTCACTTCCCAGGTAATACATGTTGACAACCATAACACTCAGGACAATCTGCCAGAATTGAAAGGGCTATTGAATCAGTATTCTGAAATTTTTGAAGAGCCCAATGGCTTGCCACCAAAAAGGAATTGTGATCACCGGATACCCTTGGAACCTGGGGCCAAATCTGTCTGCTCTCGTCCATATAGGCATGCACATTTCCTTAAAGGGGAGATTGAGAAGCAGGTGTCTGACATGTTGAAGTCTGGAGTGATCAGAAATAGTACTAGTTCATATGGATCTCCTGTTGTGATGGTAAAAAAATCAGATGGCTCATGGCGCATGTGTGTAGATTATTGAGCTCTTAACCAGCAGACTGTTAAAGACAAATTCCCCATACCTGTCATCGATGAACTTTTGGATGATTTGCATGGTGCTGTGATTTTTTCCAAGCTTGATCTAAGATCGGGTTATCATCAAATCAGGGTGAATGAAGCTGATATCCATAAAACAGCATTTAGAACCCACGAGGGCCATTATGAATTTGTGGTGATGCCTTTTGGGCTCACTAATGCCCCCTCCACATTCCAATCTCTCATGAATCAGATATTCAATCCCATTCTCAGAAAATTTGTTTTAGTATTTTTTGATGATATTCTTGTTTACAGTCCCAGCTGTAATTCACATCTTGAACACCTCCAAAGGGTTTTCCAAATTCTGAGGGAGAACCAACTCTATGTTAAAATGTCCAAGTGTCAATTTGGCAAGGAGTCGGTGGATTATTTGGGGCATATCATTTCAAGGAAGGGGGTGGCCGTAGACCCTAGGAAGGTTGAGGCCGTAGTGCAATGGAGTGTACCAAAAAATATCAAGGCATTAAGGGGATTTTTGGGATTAGCCGGCTATTACCGCAAATTTGTGAAGGGGTTTGGGGGAATTGCGGCACCCTTAACCAATCTATTGAGAAAAGGGGAGTTCAAGTGGAATGGAGAGGCACAATGGGCTTTCCAAAAATTGAAGGATGCATTGGTGACAGCCCCTGTTCTTGCCCTACCAGATTTTGAAAAGACCTTTGTGTTGGAATGTGATGCATCCGGACATGGTATTGGAGCAGTCCTAATGCAAGAAGGTCGTCCTATAGCATATCTCAGTTCAAAACTGAAGGGAAGAAATCTGTTGTTGTCAACTTATGAAAAAGAGTTGTTGGCCATTATAATAGCTACAACCATATGGGGTCATTACTTGATGGGAAGGAAATTTATCATTCGCACTGATCATCAAAGCCTGAGTTACTTGTTGGGGTAGCGATTGCAGCACGGAATTCAAAGTAAGTGGCTAGTTAAACTCCAGCAGTTTGATTATAAGCTTGAGTATAAGCCGGGCAAGGGCAATGTGGCTGCTGATGCATTGTCAAGGGAGGTGGAAAATGTTACAGCTCTGCAAGAAGATTACTACTCTTTGTACCCGATTTCAGCAGTACAAACAGATTGGTTGCAAGGGATCAAGAATATGGTGGCTCAGGATTCTTATTATTTAGAAATTGATAAAAAAAATGGAAGAAGGAGGAAATTCAAAAAACTACTATGTGAAGCTGAATGGGTTGTTCTACTATAAGGGGCGGATATTAGTCAATCCCCACAATGAAGAAGTTATCAATATACTCTTGAGAGAGTTCCATAGCTCTCCATTGGGAGGGCACTCTGATGCAACTCGGACTTTATACAGACTGAAGGAAACATTTTTCTGGGAAGGAATGAAGCGGAAGGTGAGGTCGTTTGTAAGGGAATGTGATGTGTGCCAAAGAAATAAAGCGGAGAATGTTTCATACCCAGGACTCCTCCAACCATTGTCGGTGCCTGAACAAATTTGGGAAGACATCTCTCTTGATTTCATTGTTGGACTACCTCCTTGTGGGGAGGTCAGCGCAATTCTGGTGGTTGTGGACCGTCTCACTAAGTATGCTCACTTCTTTGCTCTGAAGTTTCCATTCACGGCTAAACAAGTGGCTCAAGTGTTTTGATGGGGTCTATAAGCTCCATGGGATGCCCAAGATGGTGGTGAGCGATCGGGATCCCATATTCACAAGTCACTTTTGGAGGGAGCTTTTTTCCTTGCAGGGTACTTTGTTGGCGCTAAGTTCTTCGTATCACCCCCAATCTGATGGACAAACGGAGATCACTAATAGACATTTGGAGTGTTATCTGCGGTGCTTCTGCAGTCACAAGCCCAAGGAGTGGCCCAAGTGGATAACGTTGGCGGAGTATTGGCACAACACTACATGGAAGATTCCGACTCAAATGACCCCTTTTGAAGCAGTCTATGGCCGTCGCCCTCCGTCTTTGTTGAAGTACATTTTAGGAACCTCTAAGGTGCATGCTGTGGATGAGGATCTTTTCTCTATGGAGGTGGCTCTTCAGCTGCTCAAGGATAACTTGAAGAATGCAAGGCAGAGAATGAAGAAGTATGCCGACAACTGCAGCACAGAAAGGGAATTTGAAGTGGGTGATTGGGTTTACCTAAGACTCCAACCGTACAGGCAGCTGAGTGCAGCGATGAAGAAGCCTTGCAAGCTTTCTCCTAAATACTATGGGCCTTATCAAGTAGAGAAAAAGATTGTGGCGGTTGCTTATAGATTACAGATGCCGGCTTCATCAAAAATTCATCCAGTTTTTCACGTTTCGCAGCTTAAAAGGAAGTTGGGGGAACATGTGATCATCCAGACTAGCCAGCCAGCTTATATCGAAGAGATTGTGGATGAGCCTGAGCGAATTTTGGATCGCCACACCCTACAGGTGAGAAGGAGATTAATTCCTCAAGTTTTGATCAAGTGGCGACAGAGACGGGAAGAAGAGGCTACCTGGGAGGACTACTGGGCTTTAGTGAAGCGGTTTCCGACTTTCGACCTTGAGGCAAGGTCGAAAAATGGGGGAGGGTTTGTAAGAGACCCGGTGGGAGCAGCGACGGAAGGTTGAGGAAGGCGGAGCGGAGTAGCCGGAGCGGAGTAGCCGTTGGAGCTGGGGATGATTGAAGAGGAGAGAGCCGTTGGGGCGAATTGAATAAGAGCCGTCGGATTTTGCTGAAGCTCGTGTGGGTCGTTCGATTGAGTTCAAATCGTAGCCGTCGAGCAACTGGAAGAAAATAATCGTGATCGTTGGTCGTGATAGAGGGCGGGCGAAGGGACCCACAAGTCGTTGGTTCATAACAACCTGAAGGCCAACGACTTAACGAACTCGGAGCGACGGTTGAGTGTAAATGTAGAAGGAGAGAAGTATAAAGGCAAAAATTGTAATTGTAAGGGATTATCGAAATTGAATGAAATTCTGAGCTTCTCCCTCAGCTCCCTTCTTCTTCTTCTCTCTTGTTTTCTTTCTCTAACCCTAATTCCTTGCAAGTCTTATCAACTCGAAGACCTATGGGTCGAAAGGGGCGTCGCCATGGGGAAGACAATGCCCAAGAGGAGATGAGCCCTCCACACAATGCTAAATATAAAACAGCGATATCAAACACACCTTTCACTCAGATCTTACTCGATGTGATCGCTACATTGCTAGAATGATTCCTTCTTAACTTGATGCTGGAGGGAGTCATAAATTCGGATCTCCTTCATGCACCCACAATGTATCAACCTCGCTAGCAGAATCCTATGAACTTGAATGATCTAAAGCAATGCTCTTTTTGTGGCTATCCCTATAAGGAGAAGGTTTGTCCCCTTTATATTGGTCTCAGATCCCAAATCTTTACCTCTTCTTCAAGTGGCCACATCATCGAATGATGAAGATCATATGTCCCATGATAATGATAAGTATACTAGGTAAAGAAGTCATAAATGTTAGGATATTGAGACCCACTACCGTTGATTTTGATGATGTACACAAGTGATACGTGTACTAATGTGCTTAATTCAAGTGTGTATATGTATTGATGGATTTTTTTATAGCCATGAAGATCGAGTGCATTGAAAAGCAAATGAAGGACTTAGAAGCCATGATCGGAAGTCTACATTTGAGTCAAAGAAATGGAGCATATGGTGGCTCAACCAAAGACTTAAGATCAAGACTAGATGGCTCAAGTCAAAGATTGAAAATCGAGAGTTAGTGATGTGTATTTGTGTAAGTTGTGTACTTAGAATGTCAAAAGCCAATAAATATTCTCTTCATGCACACATAAATTCTGGAAAAATAGTTTTAAATATATTTTACATATAATACTTTGATATACTTTTTATAAAATATTTTTCAAGTATTATCTAGTAGAAAAATCCCAGTGTCAAGAAATAGCCGGCTATCAACCAAAATAGCTGACTATCTGGGTTAACTATCAACATTTTTGGAAACTAGATTTAAATTTTTACTAGCCGTTTGAGGAGACGTTTTGAGCTGATTTGTGCTATTCTCTACTCTATAAATAGCCAAGCTTTCAGATGTTTTTAAATATCAATATTATTCATTTTCAAATCATTTTTATTTGTTCAAAAGTTCTCAAGCTCTCTAGTTCTTCAAATTTTCTAAGGCCACTATCTTTAATTGATTTTTGCTCATATTCTCAGATATTTTTCTCTATTAATTGCTGGCCTTACAAAATTGATTTGATCTCCAAAGCTTATAGCTTTTATTCTACATTCAAACTTCAAGTTTTTCGGTTTTTATCTTTGTATTCTTAACTCATATTTTCTCGAAGGTCAAATCTTGATTTTTGATCTCTAAAAGCCCAAGTGCCACTATTTTAGAGACTCAATTTCAAGCTATTCTTTTTGATCAAGTTTAAGCTTAAGCTCTATCTTTTTAATTTGATCAAAAGACTTTTCAATTTCTTTAAGCCACCATATACACTAATATATTTATTTGGCTTTAGGAATTGTGTACTCATTTTCATATATGTTGTAAATTCTTTGAAGAAGACTTAAATATTGTAATTCCCAAGCAACGGGAAGGTGTTGTATTGTAAGTGAAAATTCCTAGTTGGTTGTAACTAGGTGTTAGAAATTCCTAGTAATAGGAGCTAGGTGGTTGTACGAAGTCCTATTCGAAGGTTGCTTTCGTTGAGAGCTGGTGGATTGGTTGCTAGACGTAGGCCAAGGTTGGGTTGAACCAGGGTAAAATCGATGTGTTTGCACTGTGTCTAATTTTCTCTATCTCTCATTTAATACTCGCTTATTATTTTTATTTCCGATGTACTCATATATTTACAAGCTCATAAGATTGTGTTGATTAATTACAAATTGAGGTAACTCTCATTTGAGACTTAGGCAATGTTATAGAATGATTTTATTTTATCGAAGAATTTTAAAATTTGTTAACAACCCTATTCAACCCCCTTCTAGTGTTGTCTGTCATCTACAAGATCCAATACTTGGTATCTGAGCGAGGCTAAGGCGATGACATCATGTTCAGATCCCGTCATTCCATTAGCACACCTCCTCACTTTGATGGAACAAATTTTCGAGTGTGGAAGAGGAAGATAGAAGTATTCATCAAAGCAACCAACCTTGAATGTGAAACATTTTTACAAGAACCATATGAAGCCAGAATGGGGAGCATTTCTACAAGAACCATATGAAGCCCCTACCACCTCACTAGACACTTGGACCATTGATCAAAAGGAGATCTATGGAGTAAACATCAAGGTAATGCACATATTGTACTCATGTTTATCTGATAGTGTGTTTAATTATATTGCAGAAGCAAACACTGCACAACAAGTCATAAAGTCACTGGAAGAAAAGTACGAAGAACTCCAAATTGAAGCACAACCCATGGAGACACAAACGATCAAAGAGATCAAAGAGAAAACTTTCGAGATGAAGTATGTCTAATTACACATCAAGAAGATGATATTGAGGTTAATGATTTTGACGATGAATTTGATGTTGAGGATGCATATGTACAACTTCATAATGAGTTTAAGAAATTAAAAAGGAAAAATAAAAAGTTAGATAATAGCTATAATACTCTGAAAAAGGACCATGATACTCTTTTTCATAACCATGACACCTTATCTCGTGAACACGAACGCTTAAAAAGTGAACATAGTATTTTGCTTCACAACAATGATGGACACAACACATTGACGTATGATTTTAAATGCCTCAAAGATAGATATGATGTGTTACTACATGATCATGATCTTTTGCAAAATAAGCATTCATTGTTTTTTCTCTTGTTAATGAACGTGTAAATACTCTTGAAAATGACATATATGTTAGCAAGCTCAAACATGAGGAATTAATGTTTAAAGCTAAGATTTCTCCTACACTCTAGCATGCCACCTCACCATACCACGCACATGCACCTAAAAATAATTTGCATGGTAGATGTTTACGAGTGTTTTCTCACCGCTGGATCGTTGACCAGGGATTTGAGAGTCAACATGGTCAAGGGATCGGTTGGAATCACTTGGTCCCGCCAAGCGTGCACGTACTCAACGAGGATTGCGTGGGTCCTCGCGTCAGCTCAGGAAACGGCTAGCTTGGGGCGGTCGAGGACGAGCAGGCTCTTCGTTGGGGTGTTTGGCCTCGGTCAGCGGGGTGCGGAGGGGTAGCCTCGGCACCTAGGTGAGCGCTCGGCCTCGGTCAATCAAGCGCGGAGGGGTAGCCTCGGCGCATCAATTGTCTCTTGGTCTCGGTTGATGGTGATGCTCGTCAGGGGCGAGCGGGCTCAATGCTGTGCACGTCTTGCTCCAGTGTGTTCCGCACTGAGGGATAGCCTCGGCACCTTGGAATCAGCTCGACCTGGACAGACGAAGAAGCTCGTCAGGGGGGGCCGGACCTTGGTTCCGGCCAATTCCCCTCCGATGTCTAAGTCAGAACGGATCTGAAAGATACTCGGCGGGACCGGTACAGCTCACAAGGAGGCCGGTGCACGTTTCCCCAGGCCGAGCTATGGGAGGGAAGGCAATGGGAAAAACAAGGTCTTTTTTAGTAGAATACCTCTGTCTCGTGGTAGCTCGGGTCAGGCCTCTCTCTTCATCCCCCCTCGAGTCCCTCTATAGGGATTCTCCCACAATCGTCCTGTTTTCATGCCCCCTATTCCGCCCCCCCATGATCCGGCTCCCTTCGGGCGTCTTTATGCGTCCTGAAGGTGGGTTAATGAGGTTCCTTAATGGTCATTAAGGGAGAGCGTTTTAATGAGCGTTTAACTCCCGCAGTCGTGGGCTGCCCAGGCGCACGTCCGATCGTGAGTGATCCGATGTTGGGCTTTCACGGGGGCCTTCGACGGTTGGCCCAAAACTCTTTTTGGGGAGCCTTCTTCTTCCCATGTGGGCTTGTGCAGCTTGCTTTTGGGCCTCTCTAAAACGGTCGTATCAATTGTCCCCATCGCTCGGGCCGTTCGGATTCTGCCGGTTCGGTTCGGACGATGCGGATTTTGACTCTTGTGGATTTTGACAGGCGCATCAGTCGAGACCAAGCCATTAAATGGAGGCCATCATGACGCGGCTCATTTGGACTTATCACCTCCTCGGGCTCGGGATTCGAAGCGCCATGCCCCGTAGGATGGCGACGCGTGTTCACATGCGGTCGACTCATGACGTGGTGGAAAAGCCCAGGGAAGGGTGCCGCATAAATTAGGTAACCCTTCGCTCATTGGAGGAGGGTTTCGCTCTTTCGCTCTTTCCTTCGCTCATTGGATCGGCCAGCGAAGGCCGTTCTTCCATATTTGGTATCAAAGCTGCGACGAGCCATGTGATATCACCGATCGTACGACGAGGAGTGGGGAGCCGAGTATCCATGGATCGTGAAGCAAAATTCTCAGGGTGATAGCATCAAGATTTGGGCTCAACAAATGATTGACACAATAGAAGAGATGAGGGTGGAGAATATAGCGATGTTTCAAAGATTCAATGGAACGAGTTTAGTGTTCCCTTAACGAAGTCAAGTTCAGATGTAGATCAAGAAGCTGGAGGATCGCTTTCCCGTAAAATCAATCTGCCTTCTTTGATTAATCCGAGTATGAGCAGCAGATTTCCCATTTCTGTCTCTCAACAAGATGATCGCTCCATCATCCGAAGTCTGAACCAAGGCAGAAACGTTGGGGGTAAAAATATTGGCGTTCAAGCATCTTTAGCTACATACACCACTGCAACGAGAAAATCCTCACTATCAAGAAGTCAACCATCTGCAAATACTCTTGCATGGGGAACCTCTTCATCACCAAATCTAGGCGACGATTCTGCGGACTGCGCGCCAGGTGTTTGAGGCTATGATTCAAAGAGCCAAATCATCTTTCGATCAGAGCAAAAGAGGTCGGACCTTCTCCTACATTTCCATTGATAACATGGAGTTCAGATCCTACAAACTTAGGTTGTTGGAGGTGGAGTGGGGTAGGAGTTCATTTGCTGCTCTCTCGTGTGAGATGCTCTTGAGTCAGCAAGGATACGATCAGATGGATGAAATCTTCAGCCGAATCAAGCATAAGAAATCAATAATGGCTTATACCGTGAGGTTTGTAGAGTTGGTTCAACTGGCAGCGAAGCACTTCACAGTGTTGGGCCTTGGGTTCAAAGAAGCTTGTGTCTTGGATTTCTTTCTTCATGGTCTCCGAACAAGAATCCGTTGCAAAATTGAAGATCGAAATCCCAAGAATTTAATTGAAGCCTTCCAGTTTGTAAGGAGAGCAGAAGACCAAATTCAAGAAGCAACTAACACAATTTCTGCTGGAATCATTCTCCAATGCAAGAAGTTTCTTCCTCTAGTACGGAATCTTGAGGATGTCCTTAGAGCCCTGGCAAAAATCCAAGGATACTTTTAAGCAAGATGAAGAAGGGAAGATTTCATCTCTTTGTAACTACGGGAAGCATTTCTTGGCATTCAAAAAAGAATGATCCTCTTCATTGTGAGAATCCTGTAAAGAAGCATGCAAGAAAAGAAGAAAACAAATTCTGTTTGAAGTCCAGGTTGATGAGTGCAAAAGTCTCAGGTATCAATTCTACTTCTAGACTTTTGCTAGGAGAAGTTCTGACATGAAATTTTTTGGAAAAATCTTACACCTCTCCATGCCATCAGTTTCTTTCAATCACATTGTTACCTTTCTCATATTCACTGAGTTCTTGAAAACTCATTCCCATGGAGTGATAAGAATGATGTGTTGGAAAGAGAGATTTAGAAGGATTGTGGAAGTTGATCCTGGTGGAGTTGGAGAAGGGGAGAAAAATCAAGAAGTGAGTCGTATACTTTTAAAAATTAGGACTCCTATTGATATAAGAATGGTTAATACCAACAATATAGGAACTAATTATTATAGAACTCACATTAATCCATTGGAAGTATCAAGGTATGTGATGGGAATGCCTTCTACGGATGGCCTTTTATCATCTTCATCTCCAATTCATGTGGCTACAAAAGGAGCCTTCAGTTTTGATCCTGGAAGAGTTTGGGTAGGTGCCATAAATGGTGAAGGGAGTTGTGTATGCCTCGGTGTGATACATGTTGATAGCAATCTGGGCTTATGGAAGAAAATGGTGAAAATCTTAAGGAATTGGATCAAGAAGTATTTCAGTTCTTGCTACAAGGCAAAGTGTGATGTGGAAGCACAAGGATTAGTTCCACTTCAATTTCCAGGAAAAAGCAAAAGACACATCCCAATATTCAGAGGCGTGGTTTTAAAAATCATGGCTTGTACAATTATATCCAATTGAAGGGATAATATTAGAGACATGGAAATTCATTGTCTCGGTTCTGACATTGGTCTACTGGTGGTAGTGGGGGTATGTGCACTGAGATGATTGTCAAAAATGCAGCTTATCCTGGAGGGTTCTAATACCAAAGAAGAAGCTCGAGCGGGGCCAAGTTTGTGCTACTTATACTTGTAATGACCAATCAGATGGAAGGAAGTATGCTTGCAAGTCAATCCCATAGAGGAAATGTTGGAAAAACATTTAATAATAATAATTTATTATTATTATAACCGTTTTCAGTTATGGCCTGATAGTTATAACTTCCTAGGTGTTATAACTTCCCAATCAATCTCATCCATTGGATCTAGTGCTTGATGGATGCACCAGATTGATTTGGGAAATCTATAAATAGGTCATCTCCCTATCCCTTGATACACACTACACATTTTACATTACAAATTGTGTAAGTAAGTTCTAGGATCAAGGTAGAGAAACCTATTTAATTAACTAAGTGACATAATGTCCTCCAACCCAGGTGAAGATTATAAATATCTAAGTTCCTACAATTTATTAATATTTCCGCTTTATGGTTAATCATGATTACATGTGGTATCAGAGCTATGTGTTATGATATTTATATTTTTCCCAAAAACTTTTATAGTACCTGTCGGTCATGGGATTTGATCACTCGCCATTTTAAATGGAGGAATATAGTTATGTTGCCTTAGACCACCCTTCCACAATTATTTGATATGTGGATGTCTGAAATAAATCAATTTATATACACTTCAAAAGTGTGTGCAGATTAAAGTTTTGACTTTGCTTCACGCTTCTGTGTGCATTGCCATTTACTGTTTATAAAGATTCCTATTTTCTTTAATATCTGATTTATGTTGGACAATAACAATTAGTTTCTCTACCTTGGTATGTACTTAAGTTACATGGACGAGCTTGGTTGTGAAATTTTATAATTTTCCAAAAATATTATATATATATATATATATATATATATATATATATATATATATATATATATATATATATATATATATATATATATATATATATAATATGACAACAATGGGTTTCGATTCCTCGTCATTGTAAACTGTCCCCGTAATCTTCGGTTGTAGACCAGCCCGCCCAAACAACCATTGGTAAGGATTTGCGATTAAAGGAATATTTATCTGTTTATCTAATCCAGCGCCAGGCTTGCCAATTTATAAATCCGACCATATATAAATTATGTACTTGAATCAAGTTAATTCTTAGAGTGTGTTTGGATTGCAAGAAAATGTATGAAAGAAAAGTGAAATGAAAATGAAATGATATTCTTTCTCATGTTTGGTTACCAAAGAAAATTTTGAAGAAAGTTGAAAAGAAAATAAGGAATTTTCTTCCATTATGTTATTAATTCAAAACGAAAAAAAATTAAGAGGTGTTTTTGCTAAATAGTTTAAGAGGTGTATTTGCTAACTTTATAAATAATTTGCTTAAAAAAATTTAAGAGGTATTTTAGTCTCACTTTATTAGTTGTTCTGAATAATTCAGAAAGTTCGCAAATAATTTACGAATTCTAACAAATAATTCTCTAACCCTACAAATATTATGATTCGTAAATAATGTGATATTAAATATTACATAAATAATTTACAAATTATATGAAAACGTTGGAAATAATTTGCAAGCTATTAGAAAAATTCGTGCATAATGCGCGAATTTTTCAAGCAAAACACGAAAATTACACGAATTATTCGCTAATTTTTCAAACAAGTTCATGAATAAAAATATTTTAAATATTCATGATTTTCAAAAAAATCCGAATTATTCACATACTTGAAAATTTTCGAAAAAATTCGCACATTTTGAATAATTTGTGAATTTTAAATAATTCATGTATAAAATTTTGATAATGATTCGTGATTTTTTGAAAAATTCCTTCATAATTTTTGGAAAAAATTCATATGAATTATTCATGAATTCATTAGAAATAGCTACTAATTATATTTGTTAAAAAACACAAATACATGAATGTGAGAATAGTTAGTTTTGCTTTCTTTTCCCTCTTTTTCCTTGGGTCAAGAGGAGGAAAATTTGAAAGAAAAGTTTTACTATTTATTTTCCACTCTTTTCCTTCATTTTCTTTTTCTTTTCACTTTTCTTTTAAGCCAAACAATACAAAATCATCTTCCTTCTTAATTTCTTTCCTTTTCTTTCCTTTTCTCACTAACCAAACACACCCTTAATGTGATGTATGGAAATAAAAAAAATGAAAAAGTGAGTGAAAATAAGTGAAAAATAAAGAAAGGTGAAAAATAAATGTAAAATGAAAGAAAAATAAAAAATGCGTGTATACACTCACTCTCCCAAGCTAAACATCACATTGTCCTCAATGTGCTAAGTGTGGCACTAGGACATATAAGACATGGGTGGGTGGGTGTGGATTCATGCATGATGCAGAATAAAAGGAAAATAAAGAAAGTAAAATATAGCATGGTATATGCGAATGATAAGTGCAACATTCAAGCAACTGATGAATGCATGATGGTAGATGGCATATGCAAAATATATGCAAAATGTGGCCCAGAAATATGTACTCTCCTCCAAACTGATATATATATATATATATATATATATATATATATATATGGAAAGCTAGTCAATCTTTATTGAAGGGTAAATAATTACAGATAACAAAATAGTAGGCGTGAGGTTTCATTATAAAGAGGATAGGGCACAAGCGCCGTCACCCTTTAATAATGAAACCCCACCCTAAAGCTATCTATACAAGAAGAGAAAGGTAATGTAAGTACACGAAAAAATCACCCCAAATCTCGGAACTCCCAGTTTCCAAACGTCGAAGCCTCCTCCGCACTAGCAGGGTCCTGGTCTCTCAAAGCCACCCTGATATCTGCGGCAATCTCTTCAAAGAGGTCAATTTTCCCTCTACTATTTCCTTCAAATATTCTCCTATTCCGTTCCCGCCATATATGCCAAACCAGAGCCGACAGAGTTGTTTTTGCCAACCTGCTCAAATTACTTTTACCTCCAAAATGCGTTAAATAATGTTCGCCAACCTCCGCAAGAGTAGGTTCAATATGATTCCTAATATTCATCTTCAACAACAACCTTTTAAGAATATAGCTAGAATAGCTACAGTTAAAGAACAGATGGTCCAAATTTTCTTCACTGCCGCCTCCACAAAGAACACAATCCATCGGTGTATTAATACCCCATTTGCTGATAATATCCCTAGTTAGGAGCTTGCCCTTGAAGGCTCTGAGCAGACAAAGAGACATTTTAGGGATATGTCTAGGAAACCAGACTAACTTCTCAAATTTGAACGGGATACCATGTAGACGTACCCCCTCCCAGGCATCTTTAAACCGGAATTTGTCATCATCGCCAACAGAACACGACATGTATGAGCCGGATCTAGGCGCCCAGACCCAACGGTCTGACCCACTGGTAAGGGCCGAATTAGTTAGATAGGTCCGAACTTGATCAAGTTCCGAAATATCCGCCCATGCACCACCAATCTAGTATTCATTAACCCTCTTCATGGAGGAAGCAGGAGGTACAGGAACCAAGTTCTTGAGAGGCCCACAATCTTGCCAAAAATCATGCCAAAAAAGAGTAGATCGCCCATCCTTAACAACCCTCCTGATGAGCAATTGGGAGACGGTTCTACACTTCAACATGTGCTTCCAAGTACCCGATTGTGACACCAATCCTTTTGCTGCATAGAACCCTACATTTTCTTCATATTTGTTTCTCATATGCTTTGCCCAGAGGCCATCAGAGTTCAGAAATCTCCACGTGAGTCTAATTCCCGAGGCCACATTTAGATCCTCCAGCAAGCGGATACCCACCCCCCCTTCGGATTTTGGGGAGCAAATATCCTCCCACGCCCATGCGGGTGAGGGCCCCATAATAAATCTTCTACAAATGGCAGAAATGGTCCGGACTATGGAAAAAGGCATACGGAACGCTTGCATCCAAAATGCAACCATACCATAAATTACTGATCTGACAAGCTTAATCCTGCCAGAGATAGATAACGTCTTCGTCGCCCAACCCATGAGTCTCTTCCTGCATTTATCCACCAGCCTACCGTACATATGGGTTTTTGGATACTTGGACGATAGAGGCAAGCCCAGATATGTGGAAATAGTAGTGGAAATTTTAATACCCAAGTAATCTGCCAGAACAGACCTATTCTTCGCCCCCTTACTGAAGAGAGCGGAACTCTTGTCTCAATTTACTTGAAGACCAGTATAATCCTTAAATTCATTTAGCAAAGACCTGATGCAACTAAATGATTTTTGATTAGCTCTACAGAAAACAAGGAGGTCATCAGCAAACAAAAGGTGGGAAATTGATCCAGAACGTCTCATCGGTTGTAGTGCCCCACTACTAAGAGATTTAGCAACCAGGATAGAGAAGGCTTCCATAACAATTATGAACAAGAATGGAGAAAGAGGGTCTCCTTGTCTGATCCCCCTGTTGCCCTCAAAATATCCCACTGGCGAACCTTTAATCATGACAGAAAATGTGGGTGTAGTAATACATTCTCTAATCCACCCAATAAAAATATTGGGAAAACTCATCTGTCTCAGAAAGTAAAGGATGAAGTCCCTATTAACGCTATCAAAAGCCTTCCTCAGATCTAGCTTCAGACAAGCCCTTCCTCCCATAGGGTTACTAAAGTCTCTTATCTGCTCGTGTGCCACAAGGGTACAATCAGATAGCAATCTCCCCTTTAGGAACGCTGCTTGATTTGGAGAGATTAGCTCATGTATTACTACCTTTAGCCTGTTGCAAATAATTTTGCTAATGATCTTATACAAGAAATTACAACAGGCTATCGGCCTATAGTCCCCAATAGATGTTGCATTTGAGTTCTTAGGTACAAGGGTCAGGTGGGTGTGATTTAGTTGTCTTAGAATAGTGCCAGAATTGAAAAATGACTTAACAGCCACAGAGACATCCTCCCCCATAATATGCCAATAATGCTGAAAGAAGTGACCATTAAAACCGTCAGGGCCTAGAGCCTTATCTGGTCCCATCTGAAAAACAACATTCCTGATCTCCTCATTGGAGATTCTCCTGATAAGCCAAGCCGAAGCATCCATAGTAAGAATGCGCTTTGGAGTGAGAGCTGGGAAGGCACATCTATAGTGATTTTGGTTATATAACCAAATATAATAATCAACGGCCTCATTTTTGAGGGCATTATATGACATATCCTGCCTTCTAGAAGCATCCACAAAATGTCTTAAGTTGTTGCGGCTTTCTCTTGATTTCACAGAATTATTAAAAAAATTCGTATTGCGGTCCCCCAGGGACATCCACTCTTGCCTGCTTTTCTTGCGGAACATCTCCTCTTCAAGGCTCAAAGCATTAGCCAAATCTTTAAGAATTGCATTTTGCTTGTACAGAAACATCAGAATGTAAGAGTGGGTTATTCCTAATAGCTTCAAGTTTCATGCGGCAAGAATTAACCAGCTTGCAAGCATTATGCATGTTAGACCAGGACCTGATAGGTTGCTTCAAGCGTCTCAATTTTTGAGCCACGCAAAACATAGGAGTACCCGCAACATAGCTTCCCTAGCTATTCGAGACAATCTCAGAGATACCATGGCATTTGGACCAATAATTAAAAAATTTGAAGGGATTTGGATCGGAGTATACCTGAGGGTGAAGACGGACGAGCATAGGCGAATGATCACTAGTGTGTGGATCCAAGTACTCCATGTACGAATCAGAAAGAAGAGAGCTCCAAGTGTCGCTAACGAAAACGCGATCCAGACGGGCAGATATACGCCCAGATCCCACACGTCTATTACACCAGCTGAGTTTGCCTCCAGTACTTTTTAGCTCTGTAAGTCGGCATGTACTAATACAGTCATTGTAGTCAAGAAGATTTTTTTCCTCCACCTTCCTCCCACCCACCTTGTCCGCAGACTTAAGCACAATATTAAAATCACCCCCAATCATCCACGCACCATTACTCAATGAGGCCGCATCATTTATCAAGTGTTTCCATAAGTACAGCCGCCCTGTTATAGTGTTTAGCCCATAAACACCGGTAATTGCACAAGAGAATCCACCCGAGTTAATGCAACAAACCGTGATATGCTGATTTGAAGAGGAAATAATGTTAGCCTTCCATATGTCTGGGTCGAAGGCCATTAAGATACGGCCCCCAGAGGATGTGTCGAAATTATTGAAAGAAGACCAAGTTGTAGGAATCCCCAATTTATTTAAACTCACAAGAGACTTCAGCTTAGTCTCTAGAAGAATTATAGCCGTGGGCTTTACTGAAGTTACCCTGTTTCGCAGGTCTCTACGACGAACCGGGTTGTTCAACCCCCTTGCATTCCATATGAACACAGTCATTGGGCAACCGGTAGTTTTGGCGTACTCCCCTGAATCCGGGAGCTCCGTCTAGCATTATGATCAGCAGTGGATTCAGATTTATTCTTAGATTTCTTTGACTCCTCTACTCGCTTCAGACAACTAATCTCTTCAGCATCCCAATCCGGGTTATCAACCACAAGTTCCAGTGGCACTCTATCCACTTCATCTTCCAGATTATCCTCAAGTAACGATGGCAACCCAGATGCATTCACCCCCCTACTGTAGCGGTATTTGAGCTATCCAACACAGAGGAGCATACGGTATGTTGGTGAGCATCCGTCACAACTGTGGATATCGTCATATCATCCCGTAGCTGCAATCCGAAGTCTGCCAATGGGTGACCAAGACCGGAATCTTCCGCCTCAACTGTAGTATTGGAGCTCTCCATCACAGAGCAGCATCCGGTCTGTAGATGAGCATGCGACACAATTGTGGGTTTCGACATATCAACACAGGCCTGCAAACCCAAGTCTGCCGAAGGGTGAACAAGACCGGAATCTTCAGCCCCAATAGAACTGTCCAATGTGATGATTACCAGTGGACTTGCATTGTTATTCTCCACCTCAGGCAGCTCAGTAACATTAGAATTTGATGTGCTGCTAGTCTTCGCCTCACCAACTTGACTCAAAGTTCCGCCTTCTCCTTGGATTGAAGGGGGCTCAGTAGCCACATGGCATTGGTCATCAGTGTGCCCAAAACACACGCATTTGCTACAACGAGGGGGCTCACCCTCATACTTTGCCTCAATGCTAATGATCACCCCTCCATCTAACTCCACATCAATAGACTTCCACAGGGGTACTTTAGCTTCCACCTCGATGAGACAACGTGCATAGGAAATTCTCTCTAGGTTTGCAGTCGATCGATCTAGGCATATAGGGTTGCCCACTACGGAGGCAATAATATTTAGAGTTTCTAGGTTCCACATATATAACGGCACTCCATGAAGCTGGACCCAGACAGGGACAGAAGTGAGGATATCACGGTCATGACGAAGATTCAGAGTCCACTTTTTTAACACAAGCAACCTACCATCAAAAAGCCAAGGCCCCCCTTTCAGAATCCTCTCACAGTCATCTGGCGATTCAAACCTGAAATAGAAGAAGCCATTGTCCTTACTATACACCCGAACCCTCTTCTTCAATTTCCAAAGTCTCTCCATCCAGGAGACAATCTGTCCGTAGTAAGGGACGTCCCCAAGCACATAACCTACCAGAGTATGTTTCCATCTTAGAGCTCCACGTTCAACTAAATCTCCAGTAACCCTTGCACGAAGAGAACCATCTTCAGTAATCTTCGGTGGGACAAGATTCATGGTTAAACCTTCCCCATTAGTTCTCCGATCAGCACAAACATCGATCCAAGATCGTTTCTCAATATTGGTATCTATTGTAATAGGAACATTAGGCCTTAGGGGTATTTTACCAAATACCTGAGGGGTAACAACATTCTTCTCCTTCTGCATAGCACCTGAAACCTTCAAATTAGGGCCCTCTCTGAATAAATGAGATTGCCGATGAGAAGCCCATCTCGACTACCCCTCTCTCCAAGTATTAAATCGCACCTTCCTCCTACGAACCTCCTGCCAGCCAGAAACCTCCTCCAGATCCTTTGACAAGCCGGGAAACGATCCGCCAGCCCCAGATCCATGACCTCCTTTCACCGCCTGAGTTAATGGTACCACCTCCTTTTGCAAGATCGGGCCTCTCGGAGACGAGCCAGAACCACTCGCCCCAGAATCACCCGCATCACCCACCCCTAAGCCAATCGCCGCCGCCAGATTATTTGGGGCGCCTCCGGAGAACGCGGAACCCCCCCCCCCGCATCTTTTCCAAGACAAATTCCGGTTGGCGATGATGACAAATTGATATATATATATATATATATATATATATATATATATATATATATATATATATATATATATATATATATATATATATATATATATATATATACATACATACATACATACATATACATGTTGTGAATGAGAAACAGGTTTGGAGAAGGTTGAGGCTAGGAAACCCCTAGCCTCCTTTATATAGTATTCATAATGGTTACTCATGTGGGTGGATACCCAATAGGCCCAATGGGTCCTATTCATAACACTTCCCCTTATCCAACCAACGTGGTATACTCGACTTATGAATACTGAATGATTCATTAGTACTAATGAGTATCTTAAAGGGTGGATACTTCTAGATCCAAGTTAAGGGTAACTGCCTCGTTAAAAACCCTTAGCTATGGAAAACCCGGTGGAAAAAAACCGATAGCGAAGGGAAAAGAGTACAACACTCCATAACTTCCCCTGATTTGGGGATGTGTCAAGGGGTGGATACTTCTGGATCCAAAGTCAATGTGGTTGCCTCATTAAAACCTTGACTATGGAAAACCCTGTGGGAAAAACCACTATCCAAGGAAAAAGAGTACAACTCTACAGTTGACTCCCCCTTATCTGATCAAGCTTCAGGCTTGCAGATATCCTATATATCTATACATTTATCTCCTATGTGTCTAGACATCCATCTCATCTACAACATTCCGAAAGCAAAAGTAAAGTACAAGCATCACTCATCTATACAAGTTTCACTCATATAGGGCGGTAGCTGAAACTGAAGGAGCACTGCGAACTTGGTAGACAGCCCCACGTCTCAATCGTCATTGTCTGCAAAAGTACTTCAGGGCATGGCTTTGTATGTTCTTGAACTGCTCCTTGGGTGATGAGCTTCTCGGGATGGTAGAAGGATGTAGACTTGGGAGGATTCTGTGTAGATCTTCAGGAGGTGGACGTCCCTTTTATACTATTCATCGCGATGATCTGTAACCTGCATATGCAAATACATTTAACATGGAGGATTTTTCCTCGACCCTTGGAGATAGCGCAGAAGCTACATATCTCAGGTCCAGTGGTGCGCTGCAGGCACTGCATTGTACCTGGCTAATAGCTATACTGCTAATGCTCAAAAGAGAAGCATGCAGTTGACCAGGTAAAAGAGTGTTCCAAAGACACTTAAGGTACTTCTGGACCATATATATTCTTCCCCTCTTCCAGCTAACGGAAAGGGGTCTTTTAATGTATATCCATACAACCAAATAGGTGTATTTAGTGGAGAATGATTTTAATGTTTCTTCATCAATCGTCATTGAATGAAGTTTTCATCTTCGGGAAGATTAATTAATGTCATCTTTAGGATGATAGTTCATTTCCAGGATAATAGTTCATCTTCAGGATGATAGTTCATCTTCAGGATGATTACTGTCATCTTCAGGATGATAGTTCATCTTCAGGATGATAGTTCATCTTCAGGATGATTAATGTCATCTTCAGGATAATAGTTCATCTTCGGGATGATTGTTCATCTTCAGGATGATTGTATTCTGTAAGCCAAGAATTTATGCCTAGCTAGGACTTTCATATCATATCATATCTGATAAATAGGCTTTAACAGATATTTCGGTATTTTCTCTTCAGGAGATCTGATAATATTTTGAGTTATTAAAATAATCTCAATTCTTTTAATTTTCTCTCTTAAGAACAATATTGTTTTTAAGAGGTGCAAACAACAACCTTTTTGTATGAGTCCTTTAAGGATCTCCGTCTAGGTTGTCTTTCCTTTAATATATGTCTCAAAAAGAAAGGAAAGTAAAGAAAAAATTTGTACATGCAGTTGAAGAAATTTTATATCGGTAATGTTGTCACATCCAATAGCAACATCAACCAAAAATTCCCTCTTTTTGCCGTTCGTTGGGTTACGCCTTGACATAAACCAATCGATGCATCAGATTCATCTTGTAAGTGAGTTCAGCTCATCTTACTTGATTACTTCCTGGTTTGAGCGATTTATACCTCTAAAGCTATAGCAAATTAAAATGCTTATAGCTAACGATTTTATTTTAATTCTCCTTCAATACTCAGTTATCCTACAGGATTTGATATCATTTTTGATATCAGGACTTCAGGTCCATACACCTCATATTTCATAAGTGAGTCCAGCTCACCTTATTATTGCCTCATTCCACATTATTATAATTTGACCAAATCTCTATCTTTGCTTCAGGAAAAGCAGAGTTGTGGAATCGATATTTTTATATTTAACTGGCAAAGTGAAATATGAGAGAATTTGTCGACAAAATGTGTTCTTTCTTGTCCAAAACTCACCCCATACGTACTATAAACATTTGATTTCTCCCAGAGGTGTCTCCTTCACGACGCGTTAAAGAAGTGAAGGTTCTGGGACGGGTAAAGAATGCGGACAGATCCAAAATGGGTCCTTAGCAACCAAGTTGCAATAAGGTTCTGGATTTAAGCTCACTTTCCTGTGGTGGTATTGCTTTTTCGGTCTCTAGGAGTAGATTCCTCTCTTTGGAGCCTAGTGGTCTGTCCTCTCATCTCTTAAGGACATCCACTTCTGCTACTGGTGGATTGCATCCATTATATTTGGTATGTCAATCCTAGCTGGATTTTTAGTAGCATGGATGTGAAAGTTTTGACAATATTTAAATTGTCAGTCTGATTATAATCAGATCATATGTATTTACTTTTTAAATGGTCAATTTGAGCTTCAGGCTCATAGATGATTTGAACCAAATAGGGAATTGAAGGATCTTCAGGATCCTTTTTACCATCTACACACAATCTATAAGACGTGTATAAATGCCTTACTCATACGAGATTTTGGAATCTATTCATCAAAGTTGGTTAGTCCTGATGAATGTGTTCTCTTTGTGGCATCATGACAGTTTATGTAGTGTTGCTTCAGGAACAAATACACAGCATTGCAGACGTACCATCTTTTAGATGTGCTCTAAACCCATTCTTAGAAAATGTTTATATGGAGTTGATCAGACTCATATAAAAGGGTTCTAATGGTGTGTTTAGCTGAGTGTACGCAACCACTGTTGCTAATTATTTATGATTTCCCATTTTTATCCAAAGTTACCACTATTTTAAAAAAATTGTGGTTGGATAATGACCATTTTTAGAGGATATATTGATGAGTACACCAAGGGTACATCATCAGTCCTATTAAGGGAGTGGACGAAGCCTATTTATATCCCTTAAATACTCTCAAGAGACCTAAAGGTCTTCATTATCTTTAATGATGATAGTATATCATCTTAAATTCCTTTGAGGAAGTGGGGAGAGTCAATGTCCATGTGAATGGAGATGATCTCATTATCATTTTTCCCTTTTGAATAAGACAATGAAAGTTTCACCCTTTTTGAAGAATCTTCGGGTTCGTCTGGTTGATGATGTCTTGCATCATTAATCCAGGGTGATATTGATCCAAAATTGGTCGATTCTGGACACTGCTGGTGTTCCAAAATAATTCCTCTTTTTGAATTTATCTGGGACTTTTGAAAAGTCCATTAAGATGCTCAAGTTAATTTTGGCCGGTAATAGTTGAACTGTGTTCAAACTGTGAAGGGTTACATCTTCACATTGACTATTGTGCGGATCATTATGGGACAAAGCTTCAGGCTTTTTTTATTTCTTGAGTCATTTAGGGATTTCGTTTTGACAAATATCCTTTGAAACTGTATAAGTTTCAGAGAGTATATGGCATCCTCATTTTATTTTTAGGTGTATTCAAGATAGCAAATCATTCGCAGTAAGATAAAATGTATTAAAACTACAAGAGAATAATACTGATGATTTTATTAAGTCAACAAGTGACATAGTGTGATGTGTGCTCTTGAAAACATACAACAATAATCATGCTCATTAAGAATTATATTATGACAACAGATTAAATTTGATTTCAAAGTTTATTCGTCCTCGGGGAGTAGTTAAATATACATAAGGTCAATTAGACTTTCGTCGTTTTGACTAGATATGTATTATTTTTATATGGCATAAGTTAATGCACATTCATGTTTGCAAAAACATTATGGCTCTTATCAGAACTTCTGGTCTGATATTGGCTTGCCATTGCTTACTCCATGTCGAGGTATATCATATCTTCCCTTTCCCATTAAATTCAAGACTTTCAGGTCATGTTTGATCCTGAACTTCCCCTGATTTCAATATTCCTTATTTATAAAGGACAATGAAAATTAGTCTTGCTAAGGAGACATAAGCAGGGGTTTGAGCAAATTATTTTATACTTCCACTTTTCTAATTAATAAGAGACTTTTTAAAAAGTCTATTTGAATGCTCGAGTATAGCTTCCTTGAGTCGTTCAAATTTTATGTGGATAGTTTATCATGCTCAGAGGGGAAAACAAATACGTGGCTACGAAATTTATAATTGAGTTTAGCGGTGTTATGACAACTGCTGGTGTCAATATTCGATTATATAGACAATAAATGTGAGAGGTCTATATACCGCAAAATGCGTATCTTTAAAAGATCGCATAAATAGTTTTCGCATAGTCCATCATATTTGTTTAATATTTATTTTATTAGGGTGAAAGGGTGTTGACTTTTGATTTGATTTTGAACTTCAGGTTCATTTTGTCAAAGTGGATATGATGTTAAAACTTTTTGAAATCATGATTGTTTTGTTGTCATAAATATCGTCATATCATGAGCCCATCATACATATAATATAAAGCTTGTAAACTAAAAATTATGCTCAATTAACCAGAATTGAAACAAGTATGATGTATACACATGCTATTAAACTGTAAAAACAATTAGACATCTACGCATGTATTATTACCATTTTCATAAAGAAAATTAATATTCATGCATGCTTTTTAACATTTTCATAACGTGAATAATTAAAAGAGATTAACATCCACGTATTTAATGTATAAGCAATGAAAATAACTTAGGACTATGGGGATCAGCCAGCCGACACCGAAATAAAAAAAATACAGTCCGAAGTTACGTCAAAAATTGCATGAAAGAATAAATACAACTCGGGAACTTCAGAGAGAAGCCTCTTTCTTCTTTGTGCATACGCCTTCAGCTCCTTTTTGGTGTCCTTCGGTCTTTTTTTTACATATATTTCCTCACTTACAAATTTCTCTCAAAAAGAAAAAATTGCTAGAAAAAAAGATGTCGGAAACCTGGCCGATCCCTAAAAACATAGCCTAATCGCAAATCCACACAGATAATATATGGAAAATATACAACCACGCAGATAATCATTTCACAGGCATGTAAAGATTAATTAAATAATCTAAATAGTGTGTGACGTGCTAAAAATTATTTTTGAAAAACTTTTTACCTTTGATCCATATTTTTAATGTTTTATTTTCTGCTTTAACCCTTTTTAAGATTTCTTTAATTATTTTGGGCTTTAGGGGCCAAAAATAAAAAAAGGAAAAATTATTTGTGTAAATGGGCTAATTTTCAGGCCTTTTGGGCCATGAAAACAACCCATTAGGGTTAATTGGGCTTCCCCCGAAAAAATGGCACGTTAAGGGCTAGGGTTTCCGAAAAACCCTAGGGGGGCCCGCGGGGCGCGCCGCCGTGACGACTGGCCGCAGCTGCGGGCCGCGGCAGCGGCAGCGAGGGCCGCGGCCCAGCTTGGCCGCCGCTGCATGTAGCCGCGGCAGTTGGCCGCGGCTACAGGCTGCGGCCGCTGGCGGCGGCTTGAGGCCGCGACAGCTTGGCCGCCGCGGCCTGTAGCCGCGGCAGTTGGCCGCGGCTACAGGCCTCGGCCTCCGCGGCCGGAGGCCGCGGCTGCTGGCCTCGGCTTCAGGCCGCGACGTTTAACCGCCGGCGGCGCTCGTAGAGCGCCGTCGTTTCGCCCTTCGGGCGTGCGGGGTATGGATCAAGGTTGGGGGGGTAAAAAACAGATTTTTCAAGCATTTAGATCTCTAAAAAACTGGATTTTTATTGTTTTTAGACATGCAGATCTAAATAAAAATGTGATTTTTACCGTGTTTTCAAACTTTTTGATCTTAAAACATGCAGATCTACGTGAAAACGCAAGTTTAGATCTAAAAGTTTTGATATTTACCTCTAGATTCGACGAGGGAATCTAGACGACGGTTGGTGAAGGATGCCCTTTTCGCTCCCCGTTGAGAAGATTACGATCTTCTTAGACTGAGCGGTTGATGGATCTCCTTCCTCGCGCGTCGCCGCCTTTTCCAACGAGCGTGATCGTGCTGATAACGTGTTGTGAATGAGAAACAGGTTTGGAGAAGGTTGAGGCTAGGAAACCCCTAGCCTCCTTTATATAGTATTCATAATGGTTACTCATGTGGGTGGATACCCAATAGGCCCAATGGGTCCTATTCATAACAATACATATATATATACATATACATATACATGTGTGTGTGTGTGTGTGTGTGTGTGTGTGTGATTTATGTATACATACATACATATATACATACATATATATACTTTCCATATATATATATATATATATATATATATATATATATATATATATATATATATATATATATATATATATATATATATATATATATATATATATATATATATATATATATATATATATATATATATATATATATATATATATATATATATATATATATATATATAATAAAAGAGGGATGTTATCAATAGAAATTGGATAAGAGATATTGGACAAGAGAAATTGGATAAGAGATATCTATATTATAAAATAGGGATGTTATCAAGAGAAATTGGATAAGAGATATTGGAAAAGAGAAATTGGATAAGAGATATCTATATTATAAAAGAGGGATATTGTTAAGAGAAATTGGATAAGAGATATTGGAAAAGAGAAATTGGATAAGAGATATTGGAAAAGAGAAATTGGATAAGAGATATCTATATTATAAAAGAGGGTTGTTATCAAGAGAAATTGGATAAGAGATATTGGATAAGAGATATCTATATTATAAGAGAGGGATGTTATCAAGAGAAATTGGATAAGAGATATCTATATTATAAAAGAGGGGTGTTATCAAGAGAAATTGGATAAGAGATATTGGAAAAGAGAAATTGGATAAGAGATATCTATATTATAAAAGAGGGATGTTATCAAGAGAAATTGGATAAGAGATATCTATATTATAAAAGAGGGATGTTATCAAGAGAAATTGGATAAGAGATATTGGAAAAGAGAAATTGGATAAGAGATATCTATATTATAAAAGAGGGATGTTATCAAGAGAAATTGGATAAGAGATATTGGACAAGAGAAATTGGATAAGAGATATCTATATTATAAGAGAGGGATGTTATCAAAAGAAATTGGATAAGAGATATCTATATTATAAAAGAGGGATGTTATCCAGAGAAATTGGATAAGAGATATTGGAAAAGAGAAATTGGATAAGAGATATCTATATTATAAAAGAGGGATGTTATCAAGAGAAATTGGATAAGAGATATTGGACATGAGAAATTGGATAAGAGATATCTATATTATAAAAGAGGGATGTTATCAAGAGAAATTGGATTAGAGATATTGGACAAGATAAATTGGATAAGAGATATCTATATTATAAAAGAGGGATGTTATCAAGAGAAATTGGATAAGAGATATTGGAAAAGAGAAATTGGATAAGAGATATCTATATTATAAAAGAGGGATGTTATCAAGAGAAATTGGATAAGAGATATTGGACATGAGAAATTGGATAAGAGATATCTATATTATAAAAGAGGGATGCTATCAAGAGAAATTGGATTAGAGATATTGGACAAGATAAATTGGATAAGAGATATCTATATTATAAAAGAGGGATGTTATCAAGAGAAATTGAATAAGAGATATTGGACAATAGAAATTGGATAAGAGTGATGTTATCAAGAGAAATTGGATAAGAGATATCTATATTACAAACGAGAGATGTTATCAAGAGAAATTGGATAAGAGATATTGGACATGAGAAATTGGATAAGGGATATCTATTATATAAAAGACGGATGTTATCAAGAGAAATTGATAAAAGAATTTGGACATGAGAAATTGGATAAGAGAATTTGGATATCTATTATATAAAACAGGGAAATTGAATAAGAGAAAATATAAGAGATGAGATTTTGAGGGATAAAAGAGGATGTGGGGAATTTTGCACATACAACCCCGGTTTTTGTATTTTTGCCTATGGACCCTCCCCACACACACACCCACACACTTTTTATTCTCACCCCTTCCGGCCATTTTTTTCCAGTTCTATGAAGATTTTGAATATTATCCTACTAGGACAAAGCTTTGTCCTACGTGTCAAGTTTGTCCTTGGTGGTAATGACAATTTTGGGGGGACTTAAATTTTGGGGGAAACTTGAAATTTTGTGGGAAAACTTGAAATTTGGGGGAACTTGAAATTTGTGGGGGAGAAAAACTCAGCCATTAAATAAACCATGCCCTATGGGCACGGGTAATGACTAGTATATATATATATATATATATATATATACACATATATACATACATACATACATACATATATATATATATAATAAAAGAGGGATGTTATCAAGAGAAATTGGATAAGAGATATTGGACAAGAGAAATTGGATATAGATATCTATATTATAAAAGAGGGATGTTATCAAGAGAAATTGGATAAGAGATATTGGACAAGAGAAATTGGATAAGAGATATCTATATTATAAAAGAGGGATGTTATCAAGAGAAATTGGATAAGATATATTGGACAAGAGAAATTGGATAAGAGATATCTATATTATAAAAGAGAGATGTTATCAAGAGAAATTGGATAAGAGATATTGGACAAGAGAAATTGGATATGGGATATCTATATTATAAAAGAGGGATGTTATCAAGAGAAATTGGATACGAGATATTGGACAAGAGAAATTGGATAAGAGATATCTATATAATAAAACAGGGATGTTATCAAGAGAAATTGGATACGAGATATTGGACAAGAGAAATTGGATAAGAGATATCTATATAATAAAAGAGAGATGTTATCAAGAGAAATTGGATACGAGATATTGGACAAGAGAAATTGGATAAGAGATATCTATATAATAAAAGAGGGATGTTATCAAGAGAAATTGGATACGAGATATTGGACAAGAGAAATTGGATAAGAGATATCTATATAATAAAAGAGGGATGTTATCAAGAGAAATTGGATAAGAGATATTGGACAAGAGAAATTGGATAAGAGATATCTATATTATAAAAGAGGGATGTTATCAAGAGAAATTGGATAAGAAATATTGGACAAGAGAAATTGGATAAGAGATATCTATATTATAAAAGAGGGATGTTATCAAAAGAAATTGGATAAGGGATATTGGACAAGAGAAATTGGATAAGAGATATCTATATTATAAAAGATGGATGTTATCAAGAGAAATTGGGTAAGAGATATTGGACAAGAGAAATTGGATAAGAGATATCTATATTATAAAAGAGGGATGTTATCAAGAGAAATTGGATAAGAGATATTGGACAAGAGAAATTGGAAGAGATATCTATATTATAAAAGAGGGATGTTATCAAGAGAAATTGGGTAAAAGATATTGGACAAGAGAAATTGGAAGAGATATCTATATTATAAAAGAGGGATGTTATCAAGAGAAATTGGGTAAGAGATATTGGACAAGAGAAATTGGATAAGAGATATCTATATTATAAAAGAGGGATGTTATCAAGAGAAATTGGACAAGAGATATCAATATTATAAAAGAGGGATGTTATCAAGAGAAATTGGATAAGAGATATTGGACAAGAGGATTTGGATAAGAGATATCTATATTATAAAAGAGGGATGTTATCAAGAGAAATTGGATAAGAGATATTGGAAATGAGAAATTGGATAAGAGATATCTATATTATAAAAGAGGGATGTTATCAAGAGAAATTGGATAAGAGATTTTGGACAAGAGAAATTGGATAAGAGATATCTATATTATAAAAGAGGAGGTTATCAAGAGAAATTGGATAAGAGATATTGGACAAGAGAAATTGGATAAGAGATATCTGTATAATAAAAGAGGGATGTTATCAAGAGAAATTGGATAAGAGATATTGGACAATAGAAATTGGATAAGAGATATCTTTATTATAAAAGAGGGATGTTATCAAGAGAAATTAGATAAGAGAAATTGGACAAGAGAAATTGGATAAGATATCTATATTATAAAAGAAGGATGTTATCAAAAGAAATTGGATAAGAGATATTGGACAAGAGAAATTGGATAAAAGATATCTATATTATAAAAGAGGGATGTTATCAAAAGAAATTGGATAAGAGATATTGGACAAGAGAAATTGGATAAGATATCTATATAATAAAAGAGGGATGTTATCAAGAGAAATTGGATAAGAGATATTGGACAAGACAAATTGGATAAGAGATATCTATTCTATAAAATAGGGATGTTATCAAGAGAAATTGGATAAGAGATATCTATATTATAAAAGAGGGATGTTATCAAGAGAAATTGGATAAGAGATATTGGACAAGAGAAATTGGATAAGAGATATCTATATTATAAAAGAGGGATGTTATCAAGAGAAATTGGATAAGAGATAATTGACAAGAGAAATTGGATAAGAGATATCTATATTATAAAAGAGTGATGTTATCAAGAGAAATTGGATAAGAGGTATTGGACAAGAGAAATTGGATAAGAGATATCTATTCTATAAAATAGGGATGTTATCAAGAGAAATTGGATAAGAGATATCTATATTATAAAAGAGGGATGTTATCAAGAGAAATTGGATAAGAGATATTGGACAAGATAAATTGGATAAGAGATATCTACATTATAAAAGAGGGATGTTATCAAGAGAAATTGAATAAGAGATATTGGACAATAGAAATTGGATAATATCTATATTATAAAAGAGTGATGTTATCAAGAGAAATTGGATAAGAGATATCTATATTACAAAAGAGAGATGTTATCAAGAGAAATTGGATAAGAGATATTGGACAAGAGAAATTGGATAAGAGATATCTATATTATAAAAGAGGGATGTTATCAAGAGAAATTGATAAGAGAATTTGGACATGAGAAATTGGATAAGAGAATTTGGATATCTATTATATATAACAGGGAAATTGGATAAGAGAAAATATAAGAGATGAGATTTTGAGGGATAAAAGATGAGGTGTGGAATTTTGCACATACAACCCCGGTTTTTGTATTTTTAACCATGGACCCTCTCCACACACCCACCCACACTTTTTATTCTCTCCTCTTCCGACCATTTTTTTCCAGTTCTTTGAAGATTTTGAATCTTATCCTACTAGGACAAAGCTTTGTCCTACGTGACAAGTTTGTCCAAGGTGATAATGACAATTTTGGGGAGACTTAAATTTTGGGAGAAACTTAAATTTGGGGGAAACTTGAAATTTTTCTATTATATAAAAGAGGGATGTTATCAAGAGAAATTAGATAAGAGAATTTGGACATGAGAAATTGGATAAGGGCATTTGGATATCTATTATATAAAACAAGGAAATTTGATAAAAGAAAATATAAGAGATGAGATTTTGAGGAATAAGAGAGGAGGTGGGGAATTTTGCACATACATCCCCGGTTTTTGTATTTTTGCCCATGGACCCTCCCCACACACCCACCCAGACTTTTTATTCTCACCCCTTCCGACCATTTTTTTCCAGTTCTTTGAAGATTTTGAATCTTATCCTACTAGGATTAGGGGTGGCAAACGGGTCGGGTCAAAATTGCCTGGGGGAGAGCTCGAACTCGCGACCTGCTCGAGCAGGTTCAACGCCCCCACATTCAACGCACTAGCCAACTGCTCACAGGTTGCTTGGTGGTTATGAAAGACTTTCAATTTTTAAATACATTTACTCATTACTACTAGTAAAGGTTGAATAAAATCGAAAAATATTGGAGGCGCAAGGATTTGATCCCGTGATCTCCAGGCAATATCCGCAAACAACCCGCACCGACTAACCAGAAGACCAAATTACAGACTTGTTATAATGCTATTGTGTAATTTATATATATATATGTTACGGAAAACGGGTAGAATCCGGGTCAACCCGGGTTGACGGGTCAAACCCGTACCCGACCCGGATTTTATCCGGGTCAGTCGGGTTGACCCGAATTCTACCCGACCCGGATACCCCTCTACCCATACCCGGTTAAAGGAGCCGGGTTCGGGTCGGGTCGGGTCGGGTCGGGTGCATTTTGCCACCCCTAACTAGGACAAAGCTTTGTCCTACGTGGCAAGTTTGTCCTATGTGGTAATGACAATTTTGGGGAACTTAAATTTTGGGGGGAAACTTAAATTTGGGGGGAAACTTGAAATTTTTTGGGAAAACTTGAAATTTGGGGAACTTGAAATTTGTGGGGGAGAAAAACTCTGCCATTAAATAAACCGTGCCTTATGGGCACGGGTAATGACTAGTATATATATATATATGATATTGCCCTGCAAAAAGTGATCAAAATATATGAGCAAGCAAAATGATTGTAAAATGATGGGGTGAGAGGTGGAGAAAAAATATGGCAGGCATCAGAGTACGTGCCTAGACTGGTGGTGCAGTGCCATCACCTCCTTGTGATGGGGGCGGAGGTGGCGGAGGTGCAGGCTCCTGAGGGGTGGGCTGGGGTGGTGGTACCGGAAGTTGCTGCAAGCGAGCTAAGATCTGGTTCAGTGTGAGCTGAATAACAGGGATCATGGCAACGCGGGCCTACTAGGAGCTAACGATGGCGGAGAGAGCCCTAAAATCTACTCTGAGCCCACTGACTGCCACCTCGACAGCACGGAGCTGCTGGACAAAGGCGTTAGGAGCAGGATCAGAGGGTCTAACAGGTGGAGGACGGATATGTCGCACACGGCCACCGTAAACAAATGGGGCCACTATCGAGTGTGGGTGCTGGATGGTGCTCACTAAAAGATGTTCAGTGTCTGTGGGAGGCTGAGACGCAGTAATGCTCTTAGAAGTGTAAGCAGCTGCTGAGGAGGACGAGGCATCGACGGAGGACGAGGCAACCAGAGAGGTCGTGGAAACAGACGTGGTGACAGACGTCATGACGCTCTCGATGAAAACGGTGGCGGCAGAGACAGAAGAGACGACAAATGGGGAGGTCATGAAATCAGCAGAGAATGACTCCCCAGGGGTCGAAAAATCGGGTGAGGATAGGGTCTCGGTGGTCATAGAGGAGGAAGGCTCACCTCTCTCAAAGGCTATGGGGTCGGTGCTCTCAAGGCTAATATAGGAAATAGGATCGACTCTCAGCAGCACAGAGGTGGTGGTGGTGGTGGGCACAGACACAGCAACAGACGAGCTCTCGTCACTGGCAGAGGTGGGGACAGAGGTTCCAGGCTCAGGGATCAGATCGGTGGCTGGCTGAGGAATGGGGATCTTAGGGGCTAGAGGGTCGAGAAGGGGCTCTTGCTGGGCGTCATCGGGCTCGAGTACATAAACAGTTGGGATGAGGATGTCCATCTCTGGTCTCCATACCTCACATGCGGGTCCAATGTGGGTCCGAGCAGGGCTCGAAAGCACCATATAATCTGTGGAAACTAGACCTTGTAACCAAACCCAGTGGCGCTATCTGTGAGGATGCAGCATCTTCATACGGGCCATAACATCAAGAGATAGTGTAGTGGGGCCTGTAGGTCGATGCAAACTGACAGGAAGCTCGATCTCACACATGGGAGCTAGCAAGGTAATCAGACCGCCACAACAAATCGACGTCCTGGCGGTGACTGAGGAAATTATATGGTCTAGATACAAGCTAGCTATATCTATGGAAATGGCGAGGACTACGACGTCCACGCCGCCCTCGTAGTCTCTCTCTCTCTCTCTCTCTCTCTCTCTCTCTCTCTCTCTCTCTCTCTCCTCATCGCATAGAGCATGTAGAGCTCAGGCGTAGACATCGTCCATGGCTCTGGTCTGGCTAGTATGGTGGTCGCCAAAAGGCGTTGTGCAATACGCAGGCATGGGTGGACGACAGAAGAGGCCTTGGCCCGGCTGGGGTCAAAGTGAAGTGGGGAGCCCGCGATCATGGTCCAGAAGGTGTTGGAATCGAATGTAGATGGGGTGTGGTGCATAGGACCGTAAGCTCGGTCGGGGTCAGGGACAGGGGGCCAATGTAAGTAGGCTCGGAGCATATCGAGAGTAATCTCGCATTTCCAATCCATCAATCTAAAGGTGCACCCATTGGGCGTTCTACGAATAGAACTCAGGACCTCGAGGGTCGGTCGGACGAGTGAAGGTACTGGTCGGGCGAGTCGGAGGGGAGAGATTAGGGGAAATCGATTTGGGGATTTAATTCCCAGGCAGCCGAGTTTCGATTTTTATAGGGCTGGGTTTGGTTAAGTCACTCGACCAAGTGAAGTGCGTCACTCAGTCGAGTGGCTCGATGAGATTTTTCAAATTTTTATAGTCAGCTGGGTCGATGACTCGGCCGAGTAGTACTCGTCACTCGGGCGAGTGGCAAGTTCTACTCGGTCGAGTGAGGAATGGAAACAGAGTTATGATTTTCAAATTTTCTGCTGCAGTCTCCCACTCTGGCGAGTAGAACTAGTCACTCGATCGAGTGAACTAATCTACTCGGCCGAGTAAACAGGCCTCGCAAAGCTATTTTTAGAGCAGTTTGGTATCAAATTCACTCGGTCGAGTGCCAAAGTCACTCGGCCGAGTGGCATATAAATTCCAATGGGGGGGTTTTAGGACTTCCCTGTCAGTGAGTCACTCGGGTGAGTGGCTTCTCCACTCGGTCGAGTGACTATATCACTCGACCGAGTAGGATGTCTGCTTCAGCTCCCTACTCTCTGTTTTCTTCCAGTTGATGTTTCTTTCTCTCCCGCCAGTTTCTTCCTTCCTTAGACATTCAAGCACATCCCTAGACCTGCTCTTCATCGCTATGGCCACCCTCCATTGGATGGTGTCCTCATCTCTTCTTCCTGCAGTGAAAAACGTTGCCCGTTGTCAAGATTTTTCCTAAAACTCTTGACTCTCTAAAAATTCTAAAACGAAAATGAAAATTGAAATTCAACTAGGATAAAACTAAGGTAGAACGTCGGGTTCTCTCCTGATAAGCTCTCGTTTAAGATATTGAGCTCGACCCGTTAAGATTTATCGTTCAGCGCGTGATATTCGGTGCATAGGAGATGCGCATGTCAAACTTCTCAGGGAGACCACTTGGATTCAGATGTAGCGCTTGTTCTTCATTGGCCTCCCTAGTGTGCGCCTCCTCTCTAATGGTGTTGAGGGATGACTCCCCCATGCTTGCGTTCTTGGTATCTTTCTTCTTTTCCGACGATTGAGGTGTGTTTGTCGGTGGCGCTTTCTCCCTTTGCTTCACCGAAGAGAGCTTGCAGAGCTCTCTAATCCTCATGACATCAGCGTCGTTCTTTTCTTCATCGATGCGCTTGGTCACTTTCTCGATGAGAGTATCTGATGGTTCTCCAATTGGGGTGACGTCCTCGGTATTTGGGACTTCATCAAGGCTCTCCATGTGCAAGGCTCCAGTGGCAGAAGGCATGGCTTTATCTATGACCTAATCAAGGAGGTCCACGTAGTCCGCTTCTTCTGGCCAATTCTTTGCTTCATTGCCCATGGAAGGTGGAATTCAACTGCTATGTTGCCAACGTTGAGAGACAATGTTCCCTCCCTTACGTCTAATATGACTCCAGCGGTAGCTAGGAAGGGGAGCCCAAGTATAAGCGATGTATCGCCCTATGCTTTTATGTCCATGACGACGAAGTCGCATGGCACGCAAAGATCTCCTGGTATTTGAAGTGGCACGTTCTCGGCAATTCCCACTGGCCTAGTAATTCGCCCATCGGCGAGTTGGATCTTCACAACGGTGGCTTTGAGGTCGGTCCCCGTGTTGAGGTTCTTGAACATAGTGAGCGGCATGAGGCTCACGCTCACTCCCAAGTCTATCAAATCTTTTTGGAGGGGGACTCTGTCAAGAGTGCATGGAATCCGAAAGCTTCCGGGGTCTTTCATTTTCTTTGGTAACTTCTCCTTGTTGACGAACCAAGTACCTTGCTTGGCTAGCACGATCTTCTCCGTTCACTTTTTTCCCGTGATCAAGTCCTTGAGGAACTTGGCATATGTCGGGATTTCAATTATCGCATCCAAGAACGGGATGTTCAAGCTAATCCCTCGCAAGTACTCCAGAAATTTGGCGAACTTCTTCTCCATTTTAGCCTTCGCCAATCGTTGTGAAAACGGCATGGGTGGCTTATATGTTCGCTCCTTGTCAGTCTCATCAACTTCGGATTTTTCGCCATTGTTGGCCACCTTGGGGCTCTCTTCTTCACTAATTTGCTCCTTTTCAACCAGAATTTCCTCCATTGGGCTTTTAGATTGAACCATAGTAGGAATGGTATCCTTCCCGCCTCTAGTAGTCATCACCACAACCGCATTAATGTGTCCGGTGTTGCTCCTCAGGTTTTGCTCCAGTTGAACCGGCAATTTTTGTTGAGCCTTGTTGAGCAAAGTTATTGCTCCGCCAATTGCGCCACGATGGTATTGAGGCTATCTTGGCCCGCTGTCAATTTTGCGTTGATCTTCTTTTGCTCGGCCATGAACTCCTCAACTCTAGCTTCATAATCGGATCTTGGTGGTGCCGGTGGTGGGTTTTGTGGCCTCCATCCTTGGTTATATCCAGGGGGTCTATAAGGCCCCGCTTGTTACCTTGGTTGATATTGTTGTTGTTGGGGCGGCCTTTGTTGATATGGTTGTTATTGTTGTTGTTGAGGTCGGGCTTGTTGTTGTTGAGGTGGTGATTGTTGATGAGGGGGAGTAAAGGCTCCCTCATTGTTGGCATAAGAAAATCCGGGGTGACCTTTAGTAGCCGGGTTCACCCAATAACCGTTATTACCCCCCACCGGCAACGTATTGCACTTGCTCCATGGCTCCTTCATTTTGATCGCCTCCAACAAACATGACTTGGCCTTGGTCTTGCCAATCACTCATGCTTCCTTCGGATGTCAATGCGTTGGGCACTCCATATGGCTCGTACATCCTCTTTTCAATCCTCTCCACAACCTTGGAGAGAGAGTCAAACTTCGTGGTCAACTCCGCCACTGCCTTGGCTTCATATATGCTTGCCGGCTTTAATGATGATGATGATTGGCCCCTCTCATCAGCCCATTGCTCATTGTTGGATGCCATATCCTCTAGTAATGATGTAGCATCATCTGATGTTTTTGATAATATAGCTACATTGGCCGTGGCGTCAATTATCATCATTGTGTCCGGCCGCAATCCATTATAGAAACTGTGCACAAGCTCCCAATCGTCGATGCTATGGTGGGGGCATTGATGTTGAAGATCTTTAAACCACTCTCATGCTTCTTAGAGAGACTCTTGGGGGCCTTGCTTTAAGGACATCAAGGCATTCCGTATTTTCACGGTCTTTGACGGGGAATAAAATTTGTTGACGAATGCGCTAGATAGATCGTCCCTTGTAGAAAATGTCCCAGGAGCTTGCTTCCTTAGCCAATATAAAGCCTTGTCACGAAGAATGAAAGGAAAAAGGCGCAATCGGATAGCATCCACCGGTACACTCGGCATCTGAAAAGTGGGGCACTTTGCCAAGAACTTTTGTAGATGGTAATGCAGGTTCTCTTGCGAATTCCCATGGAAGGGGTCTTCTTGCATCAGCACAATAAGCCCCGTCTTCAATTCAAAGTTCTTATCAGCAGCCAACTCCGGCATAAGTATAGAAGATGTAGTAGCCGAATGTTCGGGGTAAGCCTATCCCGGATAGAGACAAGCCTAGAGGTCCGTTGTAATCGCTCATCTCTAGTTTCCTCCGTCATTTGGTTCTCCTTTAGAATTGATCTCTTTTCTGCTCTTAGTTTTCTTGGCTCGATCTCAGGATCAAATAATATATCTTTGTCAGATGCCCTCGATCTTATGTACATGCACAAAAGAGAGAGAAACTAGAAAGATTTGTTAGCTTAATCGAGGAATAAAAGAAAAATAAAAAATAAAAAAAGAAAAATAGTTAAGTAAAAAAATAAAATACAGTCGCCTCCCCGGTAACGGCGCCAAAAACTTGATCGCTCCCGGATATACACCCGGAGAAGGATGTAGCTTTACCGCAAGTGCACGATTAAGTGGCAAGTAGGTATCAAATCACATGGAGGACTAATGACGGTACTCTACGTTAATTACTAAGCTACTTGGTGAAAAATTGTTTGGGAATGGTTGATGTCACAATCGTTCGAGTACGGATAAAATTCAATATAATAAAGATGTATAGGGCTAGGGAATCCCCACTATGGATTTCTAAGCATCAATGTGAGTTATGAATTACCATGCAAATAAACTTGGTTTTAAGGTGAACTTGTCGCAACTACAAGGAGAACCGGCGCACGCTGTCGCGCTACGCAAGTCTATAGCAATTTAAACTAGAGCCTCGCTGTCGCGCAAGCCTAATCTAAACCACTAGCATTAAGATCGACAATTATGTCCAATCCCAACTCAAGCTCGCTGTCACGCAACTTGGGTTCGGATCTAGATCGTGATAGTTCGTATCCGTTTCACCGTCGTGCAAAGGAATATAAATATAGGAGAACAATAAAAATGCTAGCTTTGGTCCCTGTCGCGCACCAATTCTGGGGCATTTCGATTGTAATCCTAAATCGAATATCTAGGGCTTTCCTTAGATCAAGATCCTCTCTCGAGCTCTCAAGATCCAAGAGAACTCCCTATCTATTCGTAGTAAACCAATCAAGATCTAACCCTTCTAACAAGCCTAATGTCACATCAATTCATATATCTCACAAATCACGCATTGGATCCATAGGGTTCATCCCTTTGCCCTAGAGCAAAGGAACTACTCACACATTATATTAGAAATCAATGGAAAAGCAAGAATAACAGTAGAATTCATCATGCAATCAAGATTTAATAAGAGATATAGCATAAAAATCAAAGCTTGCAAGAGATCAAGACAAACCAATTTGCGAAGAAGCTTCAATAAGAAAGTTTAGATCTGCGTCTTCAATCTCTCGTCAATACAAAAGCTTAACTAAAATTAAAACTAATGAAAAAAATACTAAGGAGTCTCTCCTTGGGCTGGAGATAAAACTGGGCTTAGATACATGCCCAAAACCTCAAAAAAATCCAGACCAAACTGCCCCTGCGCAGCCAGAAACCCTAGTTTTGAAGACTGGTTGTCGGCGCTACTCAGCCGAGTGAGAATCTCACTCCGTCGAGTGCCAAATATGTAGAACAGACAGAGATATTCGCGTTCGGGCACTCATGCCACTCGACCGAGTAGGATTTCTCATTCGGTCGAGTAGGACAGTCTGTAGATCCCTCCAAAAACAGAGAAGTCGCCTTGGATTTCTTTAGAATCTTTGCATCCACTCGGGTGAGTGGAGTTATTACTCAGCCGAGTAGAAGTTACCACTCGGCCGAGTACATTTAGGCACTCAGGCTGGAAATAATCTTCGTATCAGGATTACTCGGTCGAGTACGCTGCGTCACTGGAGCGAGTGAGCTGCGTCACTCGGCCGAGTGGCATGTTTCTGAACTCTTTTCTTCTCCTCCTCGCTTCCTCGTCGATTCTTTCGCCTTTCTTCTTCTTCCACTCATCCTCCAGTGCCGTGAGCTCTTCGATATGATCATGTGCGATGCTCCGGCATGCGTGTGAGTACTCTAGGCTCCAAATTGCTCCCGATTGCTCCATATCTCCTGAAATCAGACGAAAACCAAGAAATAGTGAAAAGCATCGAAATATCGTCGAATAATCATGAAAATCGCGATATGAGCAATCGAAATGGCATGAAAATATGTAGAAATAAAGTGTAAAATATGATCCTATCACATACTGAAGAAAAGCAAATAAGGATGGGAATGCGATTATTGTGTTAATAAATAAGGCTGAACAAGGCATGTTGCCACCAGCTATAATATTGGGGCTTGTTGAAAAACTGGTAGACCATCGTAGAACCTTTGGAAACCCATCATAATGGTTAAACAGCTACCAAGACACCGTAGAATAACTAGAATATCATCACCAAATCCATGGCTGGATATAAGGGATGAAGGAATGATATGTGTTGGGACACATGCTAACTAACTGATGATCAATGGCTTAAAACAAACTCAGGCATCTAACATTCACAATACAGGCTCCATCTTCATGTTGGCCATTCGGCCCGAAGGCCTGCCCGGGCCGGGGCCGGCCACGTTGACCGGGCCGCGGGCTCGGCCGGGCCCGAGCCCAGGGCCGGGTTTCCGGGACCTTCGCGGACCGGCCCGACTTTAAGATTTTTTTATAGGAATGCGCGTGCGCCTAGGCTGGGTACCAGCATAAATTGGGGGGCATTTTCGGGTATTTTTGGCCAAAAGACCACCCCCCCCCCCCCCCACATGGTCATAATGGCTATTGGGGGGTTTGGGTCTTTTTACACCCTGAATCTCCTATAAATTCATACACTCTCATACTCTCTCGCATAAGCTCTATTTTCAAGCAATCAATTCTCAACTCTCGACCCTCGGTCAAGGAGGTATCGCAAGGCTTAGCTCGCTGTCAACTTCGCTCTCAACTCACTGCAAGCTCAAGTCTCAACTCGCGTTCAAGCTCAACTTCCTCTGCTCTCAAGTCTCAGCTCCCTCCGCTCTCAAGCTCATCTTCTCTCTACACCACTCAAAAGTCGTGACCCGGCATTCAGGTTCCTTTATATATTAGTATAATGGATGGACCAAACGACCGTAGGAATTATAACTTCCACTTTAACAACACTGAGGAGCAGGATAATCTCACTAGGATACTGTGTAACCCGATAGAAACACCAGATTTTGATATTGATATGTCACAAACCGAAACATATTGGTACATGCTTCCTACACCGGCTTATACTACTACTACACAAACTTCTTCTGTAAAAGCTTCTACTCATGCACAACCAACTAACCCTGTTGTTCCTTCTACACTACAACTCCAACTCAGATCATGAAAATCTACGGTTTGGGGGAACTTTACGATTGAAACTATCAATGGCAAAGGACAGAGGACAGTTTGCAAAGTATGTAGAACAGACTTTAATTGAAACCCTTCTGACGGCACAACACACCTTAAGAGACACATAGCATCGCACGAAAAAAAAGGATGTTAAACAAACCACATTAAACATATCTGTATCTTCTTCCTCTCTATATAATTTCTCATACTCTACTGAGACAATAAGACAATGAGACAACAGATGACTAGATTGGTTCCAAGAATTGCCATTTAGTTATGGGGAAAGCCCGGCATTAAAACGGTTTAACCAAGTAGCCATTAACCCTGCATTTAGACGAGTGCCTAGAAACACTCTTCGAATATATGCTATGTCAGCTTTTCAAGCTGGGAAAGCTAAATTGCTGGAAACTTTTGCTAGCTTAAATTCTAGAATAGCTTTAACTTCAGATATTTAGACAACAAAATGGGCGTCTTATTTCAGTGTTACATCGTATTATGTAGATCATGCTTACATGCTTAACACGATGATTATAGGATTTAGAATGTTAGAGCATGCTCATACTGGGAGTGTTATTTCTTCTATGATAATGTTTGTTATTCATGATTTTAATATTTCTGAAAAGATTCTTTCATTTACTTTTGATACTGCATCTAATAACACTAGTGCAATTAGTTGTTTAAAAAAAATTTGACCCCCGATATGGATGGGTTGTTGTTTCATCAAATATGTGTATGTCACGTCTTGAACTTGACAGTTCACGATGGACTTAAAACTGCTTCATTTTATTTAGATAAAATTAGGAACCTCATGTTATATATACATACTTCTGGCACTATGCGACTTCAATACAAACAACTGTGTCGTACTAGCCAAAGACCGTACCTTGCCTTTAAATTTGATGGTCCACATAGGTGGAATTCAACTTATATAATGTTGTGTTCCATGATTAAGAATAGAGATCGGCTTACAGATTTTGCAATTACGTACCTTCCACATGACACAACGTATGACATTAGTGAAAACGAGTGTATAACTGTAGATCATCTTCATGATTTTTTGATATATTTTTTATCTCTACAAATAAACTTTCAGGGAGGTTACTACCCAACATCAGTTTTAGGATTAGAACAATTAGTTTTAATTTCTGAAATTTTATCTAAGCATAGAGACAATCCACAACCTAACACTGCTCGTATGCCTATAATAGAAGCTGTGTCGATAAAACTAGCTAAGTATTGGAATCATGTTCCGATGCTTTACTCTATAGCTAAAGTTTTTACTCCACGTATTAAGGAGGATGCAATTGTGTTATCAGACATGTATTATGAAAACATGAGATTTCCTTATGCTAAACATGTAGCTACGTTTAAACAGATTAAGAACCTCTTTTGCAACTTATGAGACTAGATTTGGTAAGGCTTCACATACTTCTTATGTGCCTGCTACTACTACTTCTTCTTCTTCTTCGAGTAGGATCGGACAGATTTTAGTGAAGAAGAAATAAAAAACAGTAGAGTCAGATAGTTCTTCTAATGAACTGTCTAAGTATTTAGCAAATCCGTTTCCTTTTTCTGAGGCAGATATAGATGATGAGAATTTTGATGCTCTTGCCTGGTGGAAATGATATGAATCAGTTTATCACATTCTTTCCATCATGGCTTGTGATTTGTTAGCTGTAGTCGCGTTTGAGCAACAAGAGGTCAAGGTTGAAGGAAGACATAGTTGAAGCTGCGGTTTGTGTGAACGATTGGTTCCATGCTGAAAACCGCGCGCATGACAATGACCTTTCTGAAGATTCCGACGAAGAAGGGGCACAAGATGAGTGATTTTCATTTCTTCCGTCTATTATTATTTTCTTATTCGTTTTAGTGTTCTTTTTGGTCATTGTATTGAGGGGTGAGGCTTGTCGACTTAAGTCAACCCATCAAAAAAATTTAACTAATAAAATTTAAAGGTTCAACCCGGGACCTTCGAGAATTTCGGGTTAAAATACGTTTCTGTCATGTGGCACTACTGAATCTATTTAACAATAATATAAGTTAATTTTTTCTCATTTATAAAATTTTTATCTACTTACAGTTTAGAAACGACTATCTATTTCTAATTATTTATAAAATAATATGTTTTTATAAAACCGTATATCTTTAAAAATTTAATACTATGTATAAATATATCATATTTTAATTGTAAATATTTTTGTACATTTTTTTTTAATTTTTTACATTTTTTTGAATTTTTTTTGAATTTTTTTTAACTTTTTAGTTTTTTTTATTAATATTTTAATATACCCGTCCCTGGCCCTGGCCGTTTTCCGGGCTTCAGGTGCCGTGAAAGCCAGGCCGGGCCCGGAGCCGTTGGACATCATGACCTAAGAGGATTGATGAATCACCTGAAGTTGATTAACTCAAACGCCAAATCAGGATCAATGTGCCTTGCCATTGAATCCTACTGTTCACTTTCTTTACCATCTCCTTTCTTATTCAAAATATGACCAAGTAACCATCTCTAGTCTCATCCTGGCCAACAGTAGTAGTAGGACCCTTTTGGGTATAACAAGTCCTTGAGTGAGCTTTTCAAAGATTTACCATCTCCTTTCTTTACCATTCCCAGCATGCTGACCAGCAAGAGAGATTTGAATGAAAAATGCAGAGAGGTAGAGAGGAAGCACAAAATTTTAATCACATTCGGTAAAGAATGATTTCGTATTTGTTACCTAGTTAGTATTCAGGCCTATCCCTCCAGTAAAGAATGCTAACAAGTGTACTAATACAAGGCAAATTAGAGCTATGTTTCACATGCAGGAGGCCTCGTATGTTTCTCTTCGACATGGGACAGAGACATCAGATCCAAGTAATGTCACACGCCATTGCTTCTCCAAGTATATAACAGCAGCCATTCCGAGCGTTCTTGCAGTGTCATTTCTCATCAACAGTCTATTGAAGCAGCAATAGCAGGGATTATATGGTTAGAAGCTATAACCCGTTGCGTATAGTCCCTGGGATCGCAGGGAACCTGCAAACATATCCCTGGAGGGAAAAAAATTCGAGCCACTCACATCTGCACATCATCATACAGCTGCACATACAGCTCCTGGAAATCACGTTAAAGACTCCGTCAGTGTTAAGAACAGTTTCTACATGCTGATATCAGCACAAAATTTCCAGCAGGATTTAAAATAAGTAAACAGGAGCAAAGAAACCAAATCTGCTGCATGTGGCTTGAGTCGGAACTCAAAAGCATGCATTGCAAAATTTTCGAAAGTGGGTTGTGTTCAAAAGCCCATCTCTAGTCCTTGGTTTATGCTGGTTGCATAGAAAGGGGTAGGAAAGTGTCGAAAACAAGGATAGTAGGCTTATCGCCTTTTTCTTCATCCTCCAACTACTTATGGACTGTGAATGTTCCTGAGTAACATTTTTATTGATGTTTTTTTTTAACTTTTTTCACCTTGAGGTAATCAAATAAAAGTATAGGCAATTGCTAGGCTTCACTTTTCCGCTGAATACAGTCCTTAAAGGTATTTGTGGTACCAAACACCCCAGCAAATACAGGTTTGGAGAGAGTGGTAATCAGCAACAGCAAAATGAAGAAAAATATAAGGAATGTGACAAAACCTGACGACCATGAGGAGCAGCATAGCCTCCCTTCATGAACATGTTTTACATCCAGACCGATAAACCATGATCCAACACTGACATCATCATGGGCATACGTACGGAGAATGTCTCTGTAGCAAGGACCAGGTGATAGTCAAATCAGAATCCTAAACGTTGGAACTGCCCACTGACACAGTATGCTTACCTGTTTATGGAAATAAACTGTGCCATAGATCTAGATATTACAAGAATCTCCCCAGAAGCATGCCGAAAATACCTAAATAGAAAAGAATCTAGAAGCTGTGATGATAAAATCAGATGAACAAGGAAGAATAACTAAACACAAGCTACTGCAAGAAAGAATAACCACGAGCAAGGAGATGGCATAACAATATAATCTGTTCTTGATAGCATCAATGAAAATCAATTCTTAACATTGTTAGCTCGTCGGATAAAATGTCAGATTTCGTTTTTAATGTATGCAGAATGATGATGTCCTGCAACATGTCAAGATAATCCAGCAATGCATGCTTTAATCAAAGTTATCTACAGACTTCCGTTACATTCACCTCATGGCATGGTCTTAATTGATGCTATCACCTTATTTATCTGGCGTTTTGTCAGGCAGTAACCTCAATGGAGAGAGAAAAGAAACTGAAAAATCAACCTAACGTCAAAACGGCCAAAAAAATGAAAAGACCATATTCTTTATAATGTGGAGCACGACAAGGTACAAGTAAATCACAACTAGAAACACCCGATTTGGCCATATATAAGGAAGCATGGCTGCAAAGTTACTTCCATTATAACAGTGAAGATGAAAAGGACAACATGAAACAAAAACAATACAGATTGTTCCCTGGATCAATAAAGATTAATGAACCGAATGGAAAGAATGTTACTACAAAAATGCATATATGCATATATTTTATATATCTGTATGAGAGAATTGTCAACTGTCCCAGCCACATTCTAATTGAAGCATACTCCAATAAGCAGAACTCAAAGGGTAATGCACAAAACACAAACTAACGAGCTTTCTACCGATAAAGGTCAGGAAGTGCATCCTTAAGCCATCCCTTAATAAATGCTTGATGAGGTAGACAAATCCATGGACCCAAACTTTAGAGCAATATAACAAGGAAGAGGATACAAAAAACAGGACAAATCCATTTTTTTTATAAAAAAGGTATGATCCTGCAATTAGTCTCTCTTTGATCAATGTAAACTATAAAGCCTTCCTGATTCAGTGACGGCAAATTATCAGATATTTTTACCAATAAACTTTTAGCAGCAAATCTGAGTTAATGAGAATACCTAAATCCTTCTGCATTTCTAGCTAATTCGGACATATGCCAAATTGTACGAGTTCAGTCTGTATATGTACGCCAAGGATTCATATATCAGCCGGCAATACATATCGGGAATATCGTATCGGATTTTGAGGTACTCGAGATGGTGCTGTTAGAACTTATATTTTTAGTTATTTAGGTATTTTGGTATTTTAGCCTTGAGTTGTAAATCCAAATACGTATGAGATAAGCCTCATATGTAGCCTCGAAAACTCCACCCATCCATATTCTTGTCAGACGATTAGAACCGTTCATTTTGATTTTCATATTCTAAAACATAATACCGAATATCGAATGAACCCAAAGGGTTTTGCTCGTTCATCCACCAATCATAAAAAGTTCTAGTCTTACAGAACCGCTAAATTTGTGACGGATGAATGAACGAGGAAAACCGCATGGGTTCACTCAATATTTAGTGTTTTAGTATTTTAAAATATGAGGATCAAAGTGAACGGTTCCGATCATCCAAAAAATACCGGAGGATATATGATGCTTAGCTATATATGTCATATGAAACACATTATTCTCTTAGATTATATATTTATATATTTATATATTTATATGGCTATCTTCCTGTGAAAATTTCACACATGAAGAGGAAGCAAATTTTTCGTTTTTTTATTTTCTTAATTGATCTAGACATATATATCCTAAAACCTAAAATTAGGGTGAACCCTAGATCAATCTATTACAAATTTAACAATTTCAGAACAGTAAAAAATTTTAACGATGCAATCGAGAATCAAATAAGGTTGGATTCACTTGATTTTTGGTGTATGGTAGTCGTATTTGTAGATCATGTACAATGGTTTAGATCTTTAAAACCAGGAGTTTTTGCATGGTAAAATTCTCATATATATATATATATATATATATATATATATATATATATATATATATATATATATATATATATATATATGAGGAATGTGGAAGTGTGATGACAGCACAGGTTCGGCATACCTGTGCTGTCAGCAATTTAAGGGCCCAAAAACATTTTTTCCCAATTTTTTTGCAATGTGTTCTACAATTTGTAGGCTATCTCTCCACAAATTTTCAAGTCAATCCAATACTTTTTGAGCCTCCATCAATGCATTTCAAAAAGATTGCACCGACAGTTTCAGAATTTAAGCTATCTTTTTGTAATGCATGAATAGAGGCTCAAAAGTGTTAGATTGACTTGAAAATTGGTGGAGGACAGCCAACAAGTTGTAGAATACAATGCACAAAAATTTTAAAAAAATTGTTTTTGGGGGGTCAAAACACTGACAGCGCAGGAAAATGTCCTGCACTGTCAACACACATACATATTCATATATATATATATGAGAATATTGTATATGTGCTGTCAGCGAAGGAAATTTCAATGCCATAACAACTAAAAGAGCCACTTCCATATTTCGAAATTTTTTATCGGATTGATATATACATTCTAAAACCCTAAATATGAATGAACCCTAGTAAGATTTGACATCCGATCCATACGTTACAAAAAGTTCGGTTGTTGTGAAATTGTTGAATTTGTAACAATTGGGTTAAGTCTCGTATAGCATTAGGTTCACTTAATTTTTGGTACAGTGATTGTCCATAATGAGTATATATATCCCAAAAAATTTAAAAATAAGAAAATACCGAAAATGTCTGAATGTTTCCTGTGTTGTCAGCATATTGTGAGTTTTCTATATATATGGTAAAGTGTTCCTCGGGTGACTCCTTAGATTTCATCTAAGGAGCCGCCCCCATTTTCCCACATATCCTACATTTTTTTGAATTTTGTTTTTCATAGGATTGTTTTTCACATCATGGATGATCAACATACCAAAAATCAAGTCATTCCAATACTTTTAGAACCCCCATCTACCCCTTGCAACTTCAACGGTCTGAAAACGTACTGAAAACCCCATGAAGTTGCATGGGGTAAATGTGGGCTCTAAAAGTATTGGAATGACTTAATTTTTGGTACGTTGATCATCCATGATGTGAACAATCCCATGAAAAAATCCAAAAAACACTGTGGGATATGGTGGAAATGGGGGCGACTCCTTAGATTTCATCTAAGGAGTCCCACTGGGAACACTTTACCCATACACACACGCACACAAATTAGTCACTTCTAATAAAATTTTAGAACATTGATTTTGACACACATAATGCATAGTAAAACATATTCAAATCATATGAAATTTTGTTTGTTGATAGTTGAAGTGAGTTGGCTCACTTAAATACATAAATGAGATTAATGTGTCTCATACAATATATAAGAGAGATCTCATATACGATCACGTGATTCCTATAGTATAAAGGGTCACATAAGTTGTAATTTTTCTCATATACCCGTTATAGAAGAGAATGCACCACGTCATCATTTATGTGAGATAAATCTCATATGTCAAATGAGGCTGATTAATCTTTGAGATTAATGGGTCTCATATGACGAAGATTAATATGCATCATATGAGATATGATAGATCTCTCATATATATATATATATATATATATATACTAGTCATAACTCGTGCCCGCGGGCACGGTTCATTTAAGATTTTCCCCCGCGAAATTTTTGTTTCCAAAAAAATTATTTCCACTGCCAAAATTGTGCGGAACAACAAATTAGCGTAAAAATATTTAGCGGCACGAATTCGGCGCGGGCACCTTCAACACCGAACAACAAATTTGGCGCGGGCCCCTTCGGCACGGAACAACAAAGTCGGCGCTGGCCCCTTCGGAGCGGAACAACAAATTAGAGTAAAAAATTTAATGATCGACTTGGGCGCGGAACAACAAATGCGTCGTAGAACAAATTTGGCGCTGGCGCCTTCGACGCGGAACGACAAATTATCGTAAAAAATTTAGCGGGCGTCTTGGGCGCGAAACAACAAATTCGGCGTTAGAACAAAAAATTAGGCGCCGACGCCGTCGACGCGAAACAACAAATTAACGTAAAAAATTTAGCGTGCGCCTTCGGCGCGGGAAATTATTCTCATCTTGTTGCCACATGGGTCGAAGAGACAGTGTGCCCCGTGTTGAGAGAGTGATCAGCCAATCTGCAATAACATTCGATTTGTAGTATTAAGTGCAAGTTAAATTTTGTTTCCCCAAATGCATTAATTGTGTGCACTCTGCTATTACCCAGAGACTTCATTTCTCGAAAATTTTCATTTCCCAAGAAACATTCATTTCCCAAGAAATGTTTTTACCTCCAAAATTTTCCATTAAGTACAAATTAAAGTTTTTTTCCTCAAATGCATTAATTACAATCTGCTATTTCCCAAAAACTTTCATTCCCCAGAAACTTTCATTCCCTAGATACTTTCTTTTCCCTAAAAATGTTTTTCCCTCCAAAGTTTTTCACAAACTCTCATCTCAACCGTTGATTTCTCAAGATTAAATCTGAACCATCTTTCTATCAACCCATTTGTCCTAGTCAGCTTGTCCTAGTCAGCCATAGGATTCAAAAATCGCTGTCAAATGTATAATAGATATATATAGAATAATGAGTATCATACGCCATATGAGAGGGTCTCTCATATTCCCTCTCACATAAAGGGGGCAAGTACAACAAGTACAAGCCCATGTGGGCTTGTACTTGCCCCCTTTATGTGAGAGGGAATATGAGAGACCCTCTCATATGGCGTATGATACCCATTATTCTCATATATATATATATGATGCATTCTCATCCATTCTCATCCACATTGTACAAAAGGTCACATGATGTTGTATCTTTTGTCTCCCATGATCCTTGTAAAGAAAAATGCATCATATAATCATATATAGGATAGATCTCTCATATGACATATGAAGCCCATTAATCTCATATATATATACACAGAATAATGGGTATCATATGGCATATGAGGCAATGCCTCATATACCAAGACACAAAAGGTGGCAAGTACAACAAGTACAAGTTCATGTGGGGCTTGTACTTGCCACCTTTTTGTGTCGTGTATATGAGGCATTTGCCTCATGGACTTGTACTTGTTGTACTTGCCACTTTTTGTGTCTTGTATATGAGATGTTGCCTCATATGTCATATGATACACATTATTCATACACACATATGAGAATAATGGGTATCATATAGCATATGAGGCAATGTCTCATATACCAAGACACAAAAGGTGGCAAGTACATCAAGTACAAGCACATCTGGGGCTTGTACTTGCCACCTTTTTGTGTCTTGTATATGAGGCATTGCATCATATGTCATATGAGGCATTGCATCATATGTCATATGATACCTATTATTCTATATATATATATACACACACACATTGACTGGTAATAAAATTTATTGCTTCTAAACCTACATACACTAGTATGAGCTCAAATGTAATAATTTCATACACTAACTGGAAAATCGAAAGGGAAGATCTTCACTTGCAACTGAGACGAATACGAAATTAAAAACATCTCAAATGAGGCTCATTAATCTTTGAGATTAATGTGTCTCATATGACTTGAGATTAATGTATGATATATGATAGACCTCTTATATGTGATGATAGGATGCATTCTCATCCATATAGTACAAACGGTCACCTGACGTTGTATCTTTTATCTACCATGCTCCTTGTAAAGAAAAATGCAACATATAATCATATATAGGAAAGATCTCTCATATGACATATGAAGCCCATTAATCTCATGTGTGTGTAGAAAGGTAATAAAATTTGTTACTTCTAAACCTAAATACACAAGTATGAGCTCAAAGCTCAAAGGTACTAATTTCATGCACTTAATGGAAAATTGAAAGGAAAGATCTTCACTTGCAACTTACAAGTAAGAAAATGAAATTAAAAACATCTTCGCTACAAGCTACAACCCACACATACAAAATTAAACAACCAGATACATAATTATAGCTTACTCATTTATAGAACCAAAATACTTCTTTTCCTTATTCGGTCTCGTGCTTCTTAGGGGGTCTTATAAAGATTGAGATTTCTTTCCTTTATTCCTCTTGCAATTGGCTTCAGGAGAATTAATTCTCTCTAACCTAGTTTTTCAATTTCCCATCTCTAATTATACATGGTATCAGAGAGATAATACTTTACCTAATTATCCTCTTACCCTAACCCTAATCTAAAATTTCACCTGCATTCCAACTACAATTCCTCTCTAGCATATGCAAAGATCTCTCAATCAAATCCCAATCCGATCACAACCAACTTTATCACTCCTTCAGCACCAATAATTCTACATCAACATCTTCACCTACCACCACATTCATTGTCTTTGGCCTCAACAACTTCAACCACCATTGTTGTTATTGTGTAGTGTGTGTTATGTTGGGTGTGTGTGTAAAGAAAGGAGGAAGTTATTATAAATAGAAGTGATAGCCCCTCTCCCTTGGGCTAATCACACTTTCCCCAAATTACAACATGGTATCAGAGCCATGAAACAACCAAAACCCTAAACCCTAAATCTCCCCACCACCGGCTGCGCCACCCGCCTTCCGACACCCGCCTGCCCTAAATCCCCACCTCCCGTCAACCCGCCTGCCCAGCGGAAGCCCCCGCCTCCCTGCTCCCGCCTCCCCGCCTCCCCAGCGCGCGCGCCTGCCCTCCTTGCAGGCCGCCTGCGCTCGCCCGTGCAGTGGAAGCCCCCGCCCGTGCAGGCCGCAGCGGAAGCCCCCTTGCAGGCCGCAGCCGCAGCCGCCTGCACTCGCCCGTGCAGGCCGCAGCCGCCTGCGCCCTCGCCCGTGCAGGCCGCAGCCGCCTGCGCCCTCGCCCGTGCAGGCCGCAGCCGCCTGCGCTCGCCGCGTGCGCCGCCGTTTGTGCTCGCTGCTTCCGCTGTCTCCACTTCAAGCTTTGTGATCCCCTCTCTTCCAAGCCCTCTTCTAGCCACCACAAAACCCTAACTAGCTACAAAAGAAAACCCAAAAGAACCCTAACCCTAGATCTATGGTAGAGCCATGAAAAGGACTCCATAGATTTACGGTTAGGGTATGACCTAGAAGAGGAAGAGGAGAAGTAGATCTGCGGATCTAGGGAGAAAGGAGAGATGGGGGACAACCTTACTTCAGCGGACATGAAGGCCTTCATTGGAGAGATAACGAAGCTGCTTGCTTCGAAGGAGTTGGGATCCTCGAGTGGATCGACGCCTTCTCGTCCCGTGCAGAAGCTGGAATTGATGCCCAATGATGTGAAATTGGAAGGGACGAAGAATTACCTCAGTTGGTCCAGGAGGGTGCTTCTCATTCTGAGATCGAAGGGGTTAGAAGGCGTCGTTCTGGGTTCGTGCAAGGAACCGCTGGACAAGGATGGGGATGATTGGAAAGTCTGGAGCACCACCAACTTACTGGTAGCTGCTTGGTTGATGACATCGATGGTTCCACCCATTGCTGGGATGGTGGAGGCCATAGAGAGTGCTGCGGGGATATGGAGTATGGTGGAGAAAATGTACTCTGGAGCAGGGAATGTGATGCTCATGATGGAGGTTCAGGGTAAGGTCGACACCTTGAAGCAGGGGGAGATGACTATTCTAGCCTACTCTGCGGAGTTGAAAAGGCTTTGGTCAGAGTTAGATCACTATGACCCTATTGATCTGCCTGATCCTAGGAGCGCTGCGATACACAGGAAGTGGGTGGAGCGTAGGCGTGTGACACACTTTCTGAGGAACCTGAATGGAGACTTTGAGGCCAGGAGGGCGAGTATGTGCCACCTATCCTCCATCCCATCCCTGGAGGAGGCCATAGCTGCAATGGCACAGGAGAAGACCAGACTGAGGGTTATGAAGGATGAGGGTACTCAGGTCACTCGGGCTGCACTGGCTGTACCGGCAGTGGCAGCAGTGAGCGAGGATCGAGAGTGCTACACATGTGGGGTGAAGGGGCACCTGAGCTTTAACTGCCCACAGAAGGGCAGTGGACGAGGACGTGGCACAGGAGGCAGAGGAGGTCGTTGGGGCCGTGGAGGCCGTGGACGAGGTCGCGGCGGCCCACGGGCCAACTTTGCTACCGCTGATGGACGACAGGAGACAGTGATGATTGAGGCTACGCCAGCTGAGGCGTCAGACCTAGAGCAGCGGAGACAGTCCAGGTCTACTACTGAGAGCTCAGAGAGTCATGCAGACCAGACTGGGGATATTGCCTCGCCATTCGGTAACTTTGCCCACTTCGCTCACACAGGCTCAGGTAACCGATTAGCCCTTTCATGTAGAGATCATATAGAGTGGATTATTGACTCAGGTGCATCTAGTCATGTGTCAGGAGCATATAGACAATTTTCCACATATAAACCACATTCCATTCATGAAACCGTTCAGACAGCTGATGGCACATCCCAACCCATTAGAGGAATTGGTACTATTCAGTGCACTCCCTCCATACGCCTCTCTTCAGTCCTTCACGTCCCATCATTCCCAGTCAACCTCTTATCTGTTGGCTCTATTGTTGATGATCTCGACTGTAGCATTACTTTTGACTCTACTCATTGTGTATTGCAGGAAAGGAAGACTGGGAGGAGGCTTGGGACTGGCGTCAGGCGTGATGGACTGTGGTATCTTGACAGAGCTAGTGGGGATGCTGCACTGGCTGTCGTTGGTGGAGAAAAGGAAAGGGATGTACTTTTGTTACATTGTCAGTTAGGACACTTGCCTTTTGATATTTTGAGAAAAATGTATCCCGATGTTTTGAATAGAGTGAATGAAATGAATTTGAAATGTGATGCGTGTGAATTTGGGAAACACACTAGGACGTCATATCCTAGTGTAGGAATGAGGAGTATAGAGAAATTTCATCTTATTCACTCAGATGTTTGGGGGCCATGCCCAGTGACTTCAGTTAGTGGGTTCAGGTGGTTTATCACCTTCATAGATTGTCATTCTCGGATGACATGGCTTTATATGATGAAAAACAAAGGTGAAGCGTTGAAGTGTTTTCAGGACTTCCATAGAAGTGTCAGAAACAGGTATGAGGCCAAGATCCGTGTCTTGAGAACGGATAATGGGACCGAGTATGTAAACAGGGAGTTTGCATCTTACCTATCTGAGAGTGGGATAACTCATCAAACCACTTGCCCCAACACCCCCCAACAGAACGGAGTTGCTGAAAGGAAAAATAGACACTTGTTGGAGGTAACTAGGTCACTCATGCTCACCATGAATGTGCCTAAGATATTGTGGAGTGAAGCAGTGATGACAGCCACATATCTTATCAACAGGATGCCTTCACGGATCCTTGATATGAAGTCTCCATGTGAGATTCTTATGGGAAAGAACACTTTTGTAGTTCCACCAAAAGTGTTCGGATGCACATGCTTTGTGAGGGACCATAGACCTTCTGTGGGGAAGCTGGATGCTCAGGCAATTAAATGCATATTTGTTGGGTATCCTTCAAATCAGAAAGGATATAGGTGTTGGAGTCCCTCAGAAAGAAGGCTGTTTGTGAGCATGGATGTGACGTTCAGGGAGGCTGAACCTTTTTATAGAGGACTGACAGATTCTACATCAGTATTTGATACTGGGGCCTCTCCAAGCACAGGAGGAGTTGGTCAAGAGGGGGAGACTGATGACAGGAGGGTAGTGGTTGGACTTATACCGTGTCCTGTCAGGCCTACTGGTACTGGTCCTGATAGCAGGGAGGAAGAAAGGACCTTGGTGGAAGAGGAGGAAGATAGGCTGTACGGCAGGAAATATAGCAGAAGATAGAAGGATAGTCTTGGCGATGGAGAGCAACAGGAAGACATCTTCCCCACTGAAGAACCACTAGCTCCACTGCCCCATGTCGAGATTGATCAGTCTATCACGCCTGCTCGAGTCCCGACTTCCTTACTGCCTTTCTCTCCTATCACGGATGGTAATCTTTCTTTGCCTTTCTCTAGTTTAGATCTTCCACTTGCATCTCGTAGAGAGCCTCGTATCAATGCCGGCAGGCCTCCTGTACGGTATGGATATGAGACTGATATTGCTAATCATGTCTCCTATGCCTCTCTTACACCTGCATATAGGGCTATCATTGCATCCTTACAGTCTATCCCTATACCAAGTGATTGGCGAGTGGCAAAGCAACATCCCCAGTGGAAGAAAGCAATGCTCGAAGAACTTGAGGCACTGGAGAAGAACAAGACATGGAGACTTGTCTCACTTCCAGCAGGGAAGAAAGCTGTGGGCTGCAAGTGGGTATTCACAATAAAGCAAACTTCAGAGGGGAAGGTGGACAGGTACAAGGCGAGGCTAGTTGCCAAGGGCTACAGTCAGACTTATGGGATTGATTATGATGAGACATTTGCCCCAATGGCAAAGATGAGTACTGTGAGAGTACTGATATCCTGTGCAGCGAATTTTGGATGGAAATTGCATCAGTTGGATGTAAAGAATGCCTTCTTGCATGGAGATTTACAGGAGGAGGTATACATGGAGGTTCCACCTGGCTTTGGCACACAACAGACAATGGGAAAGGTGTGTAGACTGGACAAGTCATTGTATGTGCTGAAGCAATCTCCAATGGCATGGTTCGACAGGTTCAGGCGTGCAGTCATCACTATGTGCTACAAACAGAGTAATGGTGATCATACTGTATTCTATAGACATTCAGGACAGCGGATTACTCTTTTGGCTGTGTATGTTGATGATATTATTATCACTGGAGATGATGAAGAGAGAATCTCTCACTTGAAGGTGAGGTTGGCGAGAGAATTTGAGGTCAAGGACCTTGAACAGTTGGGATACTTCCTTGGACTGGAGATTGCCAGGTCCAGAAAGGGTATAGTTCTCTCACAGAGGAAGTATGCATTGGATCTACTGGCTGAGACTGGTATGTTGGGGTGTCGTCCAGCGGTTACTCCTATTGATCAGAATCACAGGTTGCATTCACAATCAGGGGAGCCAGTAGACAAAGAGAGGTACCAGAGACTTGTTGGACGCCTCATCTACTTATGTCATACCAGACCTGACATTGCCTATGCTATCAGTGTGGTAAGTAGGTACATGCATGATCCTAGGACTGGACATATGGAGGCAGTCTTCAGGATACTGAGGTATCTGAAGAATAGTCCAGGAAAAGGCATATTATTTGGTAGTCATGGTCACATGAATGTGACAGGCTACTGTGATGCAGATTGGGCCAGTTGCCTAGATGATAGGAGATCGACTTCGGGCTACTGTGTGTTTGTCGGGGGCAACTTGGTCTCTTGGCGCAGCAAGAAGCAGGATTTGGTGGCTCGTTCCACTGCAGAGGCAGAGTATCGTGCTATGGTGCTTAGTACCTGTGAGATGATCTGGTTGAGATCACTCCTACATGAGCTACGCCTGCTGAGAGAAGGACCATTGCAGTTGTTGTGTGATAACAAGTCAGCAATTAATATTGCCAACAACCCAGTGCAACATGATAGAACGAAGCACATAGAGATTGACAGGTTCTTCATCATTAAAGAGAGACTGGACAAGAAACAGTTGGAGATCTCCTATATTTACCTCTGGACAGCAGCTAGCAGATTGCCTTACGAAGGGGCTAAACTCCAAAGGAGTAGAGGATGCGTGTAACAAGATGGGCATGATAAATATCTTTTGCTCATCTTGAGGGGGAGTATTGTGTAGTGTGTGTTATGTTGGGTGTGTGTGTAAAGAAAGGAGGAAGTTATTATAAATAGAAGTGATAGACACTCTCCCTTGGGCTAATCACACTTTCCCCAAATTACAACAGTTGTCGACTCCATATTCAAGCTACCACCATATCGTTGCCGCCTTCTACACAGATCTGATGTTGCCATCATGTTTCCACGTTATCATCGGTTATCAACCATATTAATCGGTATCATCACATTCGTCACTCTTTAGTCTCACCATCGATGCATCTATCAAGTCTCCATCAGACCATCACCAGATGTAGCCCTCGTCATCGACTCCTGTTTGCTTCTTTCTTTCTATTTTCCTTTTTTAGTTTCAGATGTTCAGATCTGATAACTTTGTCAAAATTTGTAAATACTCTTTTTGCAAAAAAATATTAGTTTGATAAGTTGCACTAATGCTCATTGATCTCTAAAGCACTTACGCTTGAGTCTATTTCTGGCTACTTTTCGGTTTCTAGTTGTTATCCTGGTTGATTGACTTTGGCACTGACTATCTTCTGATTTCTGGATGTTAGTTGTTTGTAATGGTTGTTAAGGCTTCTGTTAAAGATGACAAGTAAGGCATCACCTCACCATTCGATTCTATTATTTCAAAAATTCTCTGCTACCACCATAAAACTTAACTGTATCAATTAGCTTTTCTAGGCACAGTCCTTTCACCTATTTATTGAATTGCAAAAGAAGTTGAAAGATTGTATTGATTCTCCGAGATTCAAAGTCCACTACTTGTCATGTTTGGATGGCGAGTGATTATTATGTGATGACATGATTATTGAACCAATATGAAGGAGAAATTGTAGGTGTTAAGTCGTTAAAGACCGAAAAGAGCGGTGGCTAATGGTCTGCATCTAACAAAGGTCCATGTTGCACTCATTGTAGGATGAACAACCATATCTTTTAGAAGAAATGTCTAAAGTTTCAAAACACAGAATGGGTGTAGATAGCTGCTATCGATACTGTTCTGGATGTTTTCTCTATCGCAGATCTTTTAATCAGATTATTCATGCAGCTCCAGTCTAGCTCCAGTCTAGCTCCAGTCTTCCATGTTCTCTCAATCTACTCATACCGCTATGCATGCATCTGCTTCATACACAAACGCATTCATTACTTCTCATATGAGTAGGATACTAGATTCCACATAACATGCATCAAAGATAATTTTCATTCCTTCTCTATTTCTAATAATATACCTCCGCTGAATATCAATGATGGGACATCTTCATCTTATTCTTGGTAAAGTAGTAATACATGATACATCTTTATTATTAGATGAATGTCATGTATGTCGTTAAATTTCCTAACATCTTATTATCAATTAGCCAACTCATCAAAAACAAGTCGTGGTTAATGTCGTCTTTTCCTTATATATTTTAGGATCTGCAAAGGAAAATTGGTATGGTTCATGAAAGAGACTCTAGTATATAAAGGATGGTGGCCATCTTTGATTTAGTTGTGTCTCCTTCTGAAACTCTATCACATCAACATTGTCAACCGGGATGTCCATCTTTACCAAAGCTGCTACAAATATTGCATATTAATTCATCTATCTTGTTTAGAGTATGAATCTTGACAATTAGGAAAGTATCACAGTGCTTCATATCATGTGTCAATAATAGGAGTCGTTCTCCTATTGAACTAATGCAATAAGATGTTTGAGGTTTGTGTCATTTTACCATTACTTCTTACTACTGGTTTTTTTAGTTTTTGTGGTTAATTTTTCTAAAATGCTTGCTGAAAGATGAGACAGATCTCTAATGTTATTACAAAGTTTCTTAAATGAAATAAAAATTAAATTTTTTCTTTCCTGTGTTTGTCTATATTTTGTGTATTGACAATGCACTTGAATACATGCAAAATGAAGTTTCATATTTTTATGTCTAATGGAATTTCACATCAAACCTCTTGCCCTCACACCTTACAAAAAATAGGTTTGCAAAATGAAAAACATAAACATCCCTTAGATGTGGTTAGAATCCTAATGATTCATATGCATGTTCCCAAATATCTTTACATTGATGTATTATGCTTGTGATTTTTAAGTGCTTATATAAAAATCATTTTGTTTTTACTTGAGTTTTTGTTGAACCTATTTTGTTCAAAATCGTCAACCTAATCTTGGTAAGTTGCCCCTACATCTGTTAAGTATATTTTTATTGGCTATTCTAAAACTTAATAGGGATGCCATTTTTTGGCTATTCACAATATAAATACTTTATTTGTGATGTCACTTTTTAGTCTGTTCCAAATGTTTCTTCTAGTCCTAAAGAAGTTCAATTTGGTTCTTTGCCCGTTCCCCCACCATGTGTTTACTCCTAAGGCAGAGGAGGTACATACATCTCCCAAACCATTGCATGTATATATCATACATCCAAAGCCTGAGGCACCTATTTCACCCACAATCGATCCACTGTCTACAACTGGGAATCTTGATCATTCATATCATACTACCATTCTAGCTACACATGCTTTCTCCAACCATATTTCTTATTTTGTTTCTTATTATTGTCTTAACATTCTTTTCACCTATTTGCATTATCTTTGTCCTATGTGTATATATCTAAATCTTATAAGGAAGTTTTGATGCAAATGAATTGGAAGCACGCTATAGATGAGATGTATGCATTTACATCACGGGGAGACATGGGACTTGTTACTATCTCTTTTCGATTAGATGTTACGGGATGGTGTCAAGAGTTTAAAATGAACTACCATCCAATAGAGCGCTGGATAAGTATAAGACTCAACAGGTTGATAAAGGTTTCACTGAGACATATGGAATAGATTGTGTGTATACTCTTTAACCTATTGCCTTGTTCAATTCTATTTGTTTTCTCTTCTCTATCATTAACCGACAGTGGTCGATATTTTTGTTCGATGTGAAAAATGTGTTCTTGCACAATGATCTTAAGAACTAAGTTTGAGCAATCTCTTAGGCATGTTGCTTCAGGAAAGAATGTGGTGTGCAAGCTCAAGACTGAAATAAATGGTCCGAAGCAGGAGTTTATGGCTCTAATTTGAAATTTTTTTGATAAGGTCGTCATAGGAGCTGGTGTTTAAAGATGTTATTTAGATCACTATGTCTTTATTGATTGTGGCCATCCTTGATCCATAGTTATGTTTATTTATGTTGATGAAATCCTTCTAATTGGATTGATGTTGGTATTAAGAAGACCAAACAGTATCTTAAGGAACATTTTATGATAAAAGACATGGGAAAATTAGATAATTGGAGTAAAAAGTGCTCGCAACAAAATGAAACAATTCTTTCCCGGTGATTTGCTTCTGTAGACAAGATTATTTGGTTGCAATCTATCGATGCTCTTATGAATAATGATGTGGGATGAGACCGGCGAACTCTTTAAGGATGTTTCTTTAAATATGGGAACACAGTTGGTAGTGTTATCTATCTCACTATTGACATGCCAGATATTACTTTTGTTGAAGGTCTGGTGAGTCAGTTTATGCATAAACCAAGAGAGATTCACTTGAAGGTGGCTTTGCATATCATGATATATATTAAAGGCTCTCTCGGTAAAGAAATACTATGTAAGAAGCATGGGAACCTGATGATTAACTTTTTTAGATTCGGGACATGCAAGAAACAAGAAAGATAGAAAGTCTACATCTGGCTATTGCACTTATGTAAAAGGTAATCTTATTACATGGAGAAATAGTATGTAAAATGTAATGCATCATTCTAGTGTTATAGTAGAGTATAAGGATACATCTCATACAACCTACGAGATGGTGGTTGAAAACTTCGATATAGGAACTTGGCCTTTAGGAAGATGGTCCAATGCATATGTAGTTTGATAATCAGGCTGCAATTTACATAGCTAACAATCATGTTCTTATTAGAGGACCAAACACGTAAAAGTGAAATGTCACTTTGTTCGTAATACCATTACAGAGAAGTTGATTTCCACTCCTTCACTCCTATAATTCATAACAATTAGAATATGTGTTTACTAAGTAGGACTCTCCTGAGGTTTTCTCATATTTATGTTACAAACCAAGTGTAATAGATATTTTGCTCCAGCTTGATGCGTATTGGAACTTGAATGTTTAGTTATACATGTATTTGGACTTTCAGTTGTAAATGCATACCAGTTTCTCTCTTTAAAATATATACATGTTAATAGATATGTGTCGTCAGCACAGGAATTTCATGTGTTGATAGCCACATTGCACAGTTTCATTGGACAGTGTTGTTTTGCAAAACACATGTATTTTTCAAAAGTGCAAAAACACCCCCAATTCTCATATCATGCTGATGTCGTGCGCATCCACTGTCGCTGCTAATCTACCGTTGTCGTTACTCGCCCTTATAATGTCACATGAGGTGGTGGTGGTGGGGATCTGCAAGAGGATGAGGACGGGAGAGAAGTCGATGATGACAAGCAGGAGGGGGAGGTCGAAGGGTGGAGGATGATGTTGATGGTTGTCGATGACGGGGATTTGAGATGGGTTGATGTGATGTTGTCAACGTTGGGGAGGTTTTAATGGGGAGGAGTCGACGCGGGTGGTTTGATGGTATGTTGTCAACGGCAAGGAGGGTGCGGTGAGAGGAGCCGATGGGGGTTGTTGTCGACGGTGGGAAGGCGGTTGGAGGTGAGATTAGGGGGATTCGGATGTTTGTGATGGTTTGCAATGATGTGGTTGTTGTCGACGACAAGGAGGTTGTGGCGGATGTGGTACTTGTTATCGATTGCATGGAGGAGGTTGCGACGAGGAGGAGGTTGCGACGTGAAGGATTTAACAGCCGGACTACGATGTATGGAGGCACGGATGCACACAACAGCACAAAAGAGGAGAATTCGGGTGATATTTTGCAATTTCAAAAAATAAAGTGGCTATTTTGCAAAACCGTCCCATCCAATGAAACTGTGCCACGTGGTTGTCTACATAGGAAATTCCTCTATTGACACTGACAGCACATATCCATTAATCTCGTGTATATATATACAGTAGAAATAACCCGTGGACACAGTGCACGGCATCAAAAAAACCTCACAAACAGGATGTGGTACACGTGCGCAACCGAAAAGGAGTGAGAACTGTGGATGTATGTGTCAGTGTCGTCAGGGGAAAAAGTGGATAAAGATGGTGTTTGTGGTGTTATTTGAATTTGTATTTTTTAATTGGGGGTGAGATTTTGGGTTTCTTTTGGGTGAAAATTGGATTTGTTCGGTGAGGTGGCTCCCATGTGGCATCCCATGTGGCGATAAGACATTTTCACATTGGACAAAAGTGCCACATGGGACAACCTTGTCAAATGTAATATATATATATATATATATAATGATGGGTATCATATGACATATGAGGTTCATATACATGACACAAAAAGGTGGCAAGTACAAGCCACACATTGGCTTGTACTTGTTGTACTTGCCACCTTCTTGTGTCATGGTATATAAGGCATTGTCTCATATGCGATATGATCATTATTCTCATATATATATATATATATATGTGTGTGTGTGTGTGTGTGTGAATTTAATGTAAAAAAGGTGGCACCTAACCAACTTGGGCCAGACGCTAACGTGACGACCTCTCATTGGCCGTCCATATATATATACATACATACATATAGATATATATATATATACATACATATATATGAATTTAATGTAAAAAAGGTGGCACCTAACCAACTTGGGTCAGGCGCTGACGTGGCGGCCTCTCATTGGCCGTCCAATTTAATTTAATTGCTTTATGGGCGGCCAATGAGAGGCCGCCACGTCAGCGCACCTGACCCCAGTTGGTCAGGTGCCACCTAATACACATTAATATACACACACACACACATATGGGTAAAGAGGAGAATTCATTCTAACCTATTTTCCCAATTTCTTCTTTCTAATTCTACGTATACAATCTGGTATAATGGATATGATGTGAACATCAATATTTTTAAATTTAGGATTATATGATATTTGTCTCAGCTAACATGGATAAATTGTATCTGACACCATTTTATTTCACTGCACACAGCATCATAACCAAATCTTCACAAATTGAGTGTTTTTCTCAATTTTATGGAATCGGTAAAGCTGTAGTAGATTCCCTCTCTCACATCCCAATAACCAGACAACTCAATGTCAAATCATTCTTTTGGTGTTAAATAGTTAACCCCTTGATATTTGTTTCTCATCAACCATTTTATGGATGTACTAAAATACCCTATCTATACAGATTGCTATAACTCCAACTACTAAGTTCTAAAACATGTCATCAAAATATGATCAAAATTCCATACCTTATTTCAAAAATATGTTAAAGCTGCTAATTATGTTAAAATTAAATAAAATTTTAGAATATTTTCAGAATGGCTGCTACGGCTGATCAAAAATGGCCGGTATTGCCAACAGCATTGAAGATAGACTAATACAAATTCCGAGATTTCAAACATTGATTTATCTATGTAACATCCAATTTACATTTTTAGGTAGATAAATTTAAGAAAGTAATGAATTATTGGCCAACAAGGCAATGATCCCATCCTCTGTTGTTCAAGAAGTTAATTCTCTTTAATTCCCTTTTCTTATTAGGTATTTTTCAGACATTCTCTATCAAACCCTTGATAAGGGTTATTCATAAAGCATCTCTCTTAATAAAGCTCGTCCACAGGGCTTGTTCAGCTGGTTTCAGCAGTCTCCCAGAGGGGCCTATTTCCATATTATTACTAATATATTTCAGCATGTGTAAATGCACGTGATAGTTAAAACAATGTAATTGTGAAAGAAACTGAGATGGATTTTAATAACAATAATTATTATTAGTTCTTCTATGTTTTATCTAGGCATGTAAATTTATGCATTTAAGGGACCTACAAAAAAACTGAAAATGTTGTCCATCGCAAGAAATGATGGAGGGACCACCAGTTTTTAGTATGCATTTTAGCACAGCATCCTAATTTAATGATTTGAGGGGCTTACATGTAGACGCTGCCCAACAAGAAACGAAAAACATTGTTTGGCCCACCATTAACAGTGTTTCAGCTGGCTTGCATGGAAAATTGGGGGCGAGCGTTTGAATAGATAATTGAAAAATGCCGGATGCCCACGAAGGGAGTCTGGCTACACCTTTACAAATTAATATAGTTTTACGATAGATTAACATTAATAGATTAACATTAACATTTTCAATTTGAATGTACCTGCACAAGAAAGAAGTCAACTACATGTAATAATTGCCTAATTTACTTTCCCAACATCTAGAAATAGGCAATCCCTGGACCACATTAAGCGGTTTCAACTTATATAGATTAACTTCACAATGCATGAATCTGGGAAAGCTTTCCCATTTGCTAAAAGGAACCGTGAGAAATGCTAATCGATCATCCGGATATTGCAGTATTTGTTGCACTAGATAGTCAATGGTGTTTGGGTCATATCGTCAGTAAGACTCATTGATATTAAATTTCAAATTATCAAGGAAACTTTATGCACCCAATTAATATAAATAAAAAGATGAAAGGGGATATAAGGGTTCACAGTGCCACATCAGCAAGATTCCATGAAGGGGATGGATGTATATACTAAATGGATCAGATTTCTGGAAATTAAATCACGCATCTTGATCTCCTGAACTTAAAATGTATGCATACAAAGAATCATTCAATTCAGAGATCTCTAGCCCACTTGTCAAGTGAACGGAAAATGAACCGTTTTCCAACAATAAAACAAATGCAAATACTTGGTGGATGAGTTGGAAATATCTAAATTGTGCCACATTTTGTATGTTGACATTAGAAGATGGAGATTAAGACAAACGGTTTGGGTACCCCCAAAGTTGATCCAATTTATAGAATTCGCATCATGCAAGTTAGGTGAGGTGATAACTTAGATCTTGTTCCCTCGGTTATAAATTCCAGCACAGAAGAACCCTATAACTTACTAGTTCAGAAAATCTCCATAACTGACCTGCACAATTATAGGAACAAAACCTTCGTTCCGATTCTAATTTACGTATGTGTACTCATAATATCATAAGTTACTAGTTGCAGAGTATTACTGAGAAAAAACATGTAAATAATTTGGTGCAATGGTCCAAGAAAGGCTAATAGAACTTAACAACTTAAGCCTAGGCATAAGCTTGAAAGGATTTTCTAGGGTTTTTATGCAGAAAAGGGGGATTTTTCGGTGGAAAGGAGAGATTTGGGGAGGGGTGAGATTTTTAGGGTTTTGGTAACAGAGGTTTGAGGAAAATGTGATTTTTATTAAGAATAAAACTGAAAGCAAAGGACTACAATGATAAAGTTGAGACCTTTCGAGAGGATCTCGCTATCCCAAACCACTGATTCGAGAGAGGGCCGCGCTCTCCAATGAAAGAGGGAAATCTCAACCTCCACAAAGTTTCTCACAATAATCAAGCATGCCCCTCTAATCCCCGTACCCCATATATAATAAACTAAAAAGTGAAAAGTACAAAAAGACCCCTAAAACTGAAAATTACTAAAACCCCCTAGAAATCCAAAAATTATGAAAACGCCCGTAATCAGTCAAAATTGCATGTCTATCATTACTGTGCCCCCGAAAAACCACAGTGTTCTCAAGATGGTGCATGAAATCCTTGGACGGCTTACTCCAAGTGGAGATGCTCATGTCCTCCAGGGTCTTCTTCCTCCACCAGATCGTCTCCATGATTGTCATCCACGAACATAATCTAGAGCTTGCGAACGACACAATGATGCCCATAGATAAACTTCTCATTGCATTTGAAACACAACCACTTCAGCATCTTCTCCATCATCTCAGCCTTAGTCATCTTCTTGAGATGCCAACCTGATTGTGACTCGTCATGTTTCTCTTTGCTGGCTTAATATACCCATATTGATGCCTTATGTCCTCCTATCGTCGGTTGGCTGTGAAAAGAGATCCACATCTAGTCCCTCTAGATCTCCTCTCCTCCGTAAGGCGATTCTCTACCAACTGCACTAAGTCCATCTTCCGTACCAGTACTCGAGGTTGATGGATGCGAAGCTTTGCTCGTATGTTGGGGCTTGAGCCCCTTCATGAAGCACCCTCTCAATGTCTCATTAGATATGTCTATAGCCCGTCCTGACAGTGCCTCAAAATTCTTCCTATACTCTCTGACGAAGCCATCCTGCTTCAGTGCCATCAGCTGCTCATGTAGGTTCTCCCACTGCGTCCATCAAACGGTCCTTCAGCTCGTCCCATGATCTGATCGGCTCTCTCTGCTCCCTCCATAAGAACCAAGACAGCGCCTCTCCCTCGAGGCACGCCGCCACCTCCTCCCATCTCTGCTCATCTATCATGTGCGTTACTGAGAAGAATCTATCTGTCATGTAAATCCAATCATGGGGTCATCTCCCTCAAATATCGACATCTTCAGCTTCCTCACACGGTTGTCCTCCCAAAGTTTCCCTGATCTGCACGCCCACCAATTTGTCTGGGATGATGGGACTGGTAGGTGTGTCGCCACCGCTTACTGTGTTGCTCCAATCCTCTCCAATGGCCTTCATCTCGCTCCGCATAGCCACCCCAATCCTCATCGCCTCTCACATAGTCCCGGTCCTCCTGATCCCAGTCCCTGCCACCATCTTCGATGTACTCCTCATAGGCTGAATCAGACGTCATCACCTCTCTGCAACATATCAGGGCCCATGGGTATCCCAAAAGTCATCTGCGTCGTCACCGGGCAGCAATACATAATCTGGAGGGTCATCAGCGTCATAGCGCATCGTCGGGGGGCCTCGGGGTCCTCGTCGGCCTCCTGAATCCATGCCGGAACCCTGCAAATGCACGGCAGGGGCTGTCCGCCCTTGTCTGTGCCCTGCATGGGTGGGGCGTCACTGCCGTGGGTAGGTAGGGACGGGGCATCACTGTTGTGGGTAAGTAGGGGCGGGACGCCCCTGCAGGGGGTCTAACAGGGGCGGAAACCCCTGTTTTATGGCCAAGGGGGCTGGTGCCCTAGTACAGACCCTTGCAATGGGTCCAGCAGGGGCGCAAGCCCCTATTTTGCTGCCAGAATGGGATAGCGCCCCTGTACAGACCCCTGCATAAGGCCTATCAGGGGCGCAAGTCCCTGTTGATGCCTTCTGTCCTATCGCCGGTTAGCGATAAAAAGAGGAGCCATATCCAGTCCATCTAGATCTCCTCTCCTCCATAAGGCGATCCTCTACCAACTGCACTAGGTCCATCGTCCGTACCAGTACTCGATGCTAATGGATGCGGAGCTCTGCTCGTATGGTGGGCTTGAGCCCATTCATGAAGCACCCTCTCAACGTCTCCTAACATATGTCTCTAGTCCGCCCTAACAGTGTCTCAAACTTCTTCATATACTCCCTGACGAAGCCATGCTACTTCGTGCCACCAGGTGCTCCTGTAAATTCTCCCACCGCGTATCTCTCCATCAAACGATCCTCCAGCTCGTCCCATGATCTGATCGGCTCTCTCTGCTCCCTCCATAAGAACCAAGATAGCACCTCTCCCTCGAGACACACTTCTGTCGCCTCCAATCTCTGCGCATATGTCATGTGCGTCACTGAGAAGAATTTCTCCTCCTCGTAAATCCATCCATTGTGTCATCTCTCTCAAATATCGGCATCTTCAACTTTCTCAGGGTTGTCCATCTCAAAGTCCCCTGATCTGCTTCTCCACTAATTTGTCTGTGATAATGGGACTGTCAGGTGTGTCCCCACCGCTCATTGCGTCGCTCTAATCCTCTCTGATGGCCTTCATCTCGGTCTGCATAGCCACCACAGTCCTCATTGCTCCTCATATAGCCCAGGTCCTCTTTCTGATCCCAGTCCCTGCCACCATCTTCGAGTTACTCCTCATAGGTTGGAATCAGACGTCGTCACCTCTTTGCAGCATGTCGAGGCCCACGGCTACCCCGAAAGTCAACCGCATCGTCGTCGGGCTCCAAAACAAACTCTGAAAGGTCATCAGTGTCGTAGCGCATTGCGGGGGGCTCGGGGGCCTCGTCGGCCTCCTGAATCCATGCTAAAACCTGCAAAGGCACAGCAGGGTTGTCTGCCCCTGTCTGTGCCCTACGGAGGTAGGGCGTCCCTACCGTGGGCAGGAAGGGACAGGACGCCCCTACAGGGGGACCAACAGGGGCGAAAACCCATGTTTTATGGCCAAGTAGCTAGCGCCCCTATACAAACCTGTGCATGGGGTCCAGCAGGGGCGTAAGCCCCTGTTTTACTGACAGGAGGGGTTGGCGTCCCTAAACAGACCCCTACAGGGAATCTAGTAGTGGTGCACGCCCCTATTTTGCTGCCAAGAGGGGTTAGCGCCCCTGTCAAGTCTTCTTGAGGCTTCGTGGATCGCCGCCTTTCATCGTGTGCTCCTCATCCTCTGCGTAATACTCGTCGGCATCGGAAAGCATCCCTTCTTCATCTTCCATTCTCTTCTCCTTTCCCTTCTTCAAAGAAGTCATTTTTCGGTCAAAATTAGGGTTTCCTAACTCGTCGGATTGCTTAGCCGCCACGAACCTCGAAAGTTGTTTTGAAAGTTGTGTTGTGGCTTGCGTCACGCCCTCAATCGTTTGCCACACCGAAGCAAACTCCTTGGTTGTCGCCTTCCTATTGCGATCCGTCGTTGCCCTAAATTCCTCCACCATAATTTTCCTCAAGTCCTTAACCTCGCCATCATACTTTTCATCCACGGCGCCAATTTTGTCCTTGAATCTCGTTGCCGCCATGGATCTCACCGCACTGATACCATTTGATAGGATTTTCTAGGGTTTCATGTTAAAAGGGTGATTTTTTGTTGGAAATGAGAGATTTTTGGGGAAAAGAAGGAGATTTTTATTAAGAATAAAACTGAAAACAAAGGATTTCAAGGATAAAGTTGAGACCTTTTGAGAGGATCGCGCTCTCCCAAGCCGCCAATTTGAGAGAGGGTCGCGCTCTCCAATGAAAGAGGGAAATCTCAACCTTTACAAAGTTTCTCACAATAATCAAGCATGCCCCTCTAATTCACATAGCCCCCTATATATAATAAACTGAAAACTGAAAATTACAAAAGGATCCCTAAAACTGAAAATTACTAAAAAGTCCCTAGAAATCCGAAAATTACGAAAACGCGCTTAATGGTCCAAAATTGCAGATCTAGTAAGGCCCTTATTCAGGATATGAACCCAGCACCAACACTGGTTAGTGCTGCACAAAAACAATTTTATCAAGGCCTTTGCATAATGGTATGTGTGTACGCGCATGTAATAATTATTATACTAAGCTGAAATCTCCATTGCTCTGTCTGTCTTATATGTGTCATCTGATGGCACCTAATCATTATTTAAAACAGAGTGCACTCCAAATCGAGTGGTGAATATCCAACTCGCAGAATCAAAGCATGTACAATCACATCTGACCTATAAGCCTAAAGAAACAAAAACAAATCAGGATATGAAATCATGACTGATAACCCTACTTTTATGGCTTTGCCCCCCTCGTTCAGCTTAAAAGCAGTTCTCCATTGTTCACTATCAACATGCTACAACATGGAAACTGACCCAAGAGTAAATATCAATTTTGAAGGTCGCATAGTCTTAGGAAATTCAGTATATTTCATTGGCATCCAAACGCCACATGAAGTGTAACTGTTTCAATCCATAGAGATTATATACTTAAAGAAGGCGTTATTAGAGCGATTGAGATTGTGATTGCAGTCCTAAGCGATAGCCAATGACTCAAGACCAAATAACAATTCCTGGCTATATATAATACTAACATAAAAATGATGTCAAAAGAATTTTTCAGGTTATAAATTTTTTGTTCATTGATGACCATAAAAGACAAGACAAAGATTCAATTAAAAATCACTTACGATTTTCCATCACCAAACTTCCACCAATCGGGCTCATACCATTTGTGACTCCTATATTAACATAGCAATGTAAATTAATAGTAGAAGGGCAAATTTCCAAATTATATTATGGCAGAAGTTTCTGCTACACTCACGTTTCAGAGAAAACTTCACCAGATTTCATACATCCTATATACACACGAGGCTGGTCCCAATAAGTTGCAAGCATAGCCCCCAATGCATCTATAAGGAAAAATTGTTCAGTAGTTCTCCGAGATGATATATAAGCAAGAGAAACAGGAATCCCCCACAATAGAAACACAAAAGTTCCAAAATAATATATTACCAACATACTCCTACTGTACATAGATAATAACAATGTCTAGCAAAAATCAGTATCCTGTCACAGGTTATGTAAAGCTATGACCTCTAAACATAAATAATCAATGATTACAAAGCAAATAACATAATGCATTTACAAATTACAAGAAGAGCATAATAATATGACAAGTTATATAAGAAATATGTTGAAGAAAGTAGTGATAAAGTCACTATGTTTCGAATAAATAAATCTATGGAAACTAGACAAATGAAACTAACATGATTCGTGAATATCATCTTTGCAATCAAATGGAAACATGAGACAGACACTAGCCTAGCAAGCAAGCAAATTTGTTTGACTCATACTAGAATCTGATTTTGTTTTCATTTTTATGGAGAAAGGCAAGTAGGCTTACATTATAAAGGAGGATGACCACGAAGGGGAGAGAGGCGCCCATAGAAATGAGAGAGAAGCCCCGTGTTTAAAGAAAACAACTCATGTTCATAGAGAAAGAAGCTGCCATGAGAAAGGACTTTCCTAAGAAGAAAGATTTATATTGTATCAATATTGATTGATCCACCTACCATGCATATGAATCAGAATAATTCTCCATGAACTGCTCGTATTCCATGAACCCAAGCAATAGGGTGATATGCCCGTATTAGTATGCTCATGCAATTTTTCTTCAATCATACGGCCTCCTACAAAGGAAAGGCATGGTATATCGCATGTTCTAAGCTCATGCAGCGCTTAATCGCATGTTATAATACCACCTGACCTAAGCACACTCGATGACTGACGAGTGGATATAATCCAGATTTGGTTAAAATTTAAAGCCCAATATTCTCATTGGTGGGTAGGGTTGTAAATGATAACCCAGTTTTATTTCTTAGGAATAAAATCAATATCATGCTTGAATTACTAGAACCAAATTGGATTCGCATCTAGAATATTATATACCAAATAGATTTATGTTAGGAAAAGTCTAAACAATAATCCAAATCATATATGGTCTCCTGAAGTCAGTTAAGAATCGGTCCAATTTTCACCTACTGGATTTGGATTCAGATTTTACATAGGTCTGCTCCAAATATGGCCTGTTTACAGCCACTATTGGTGGGACTTGAGTGGCTTGACAAGGCAGGCTTGTCATGTTGTATATCTATATAAACCAAAGGCAATGAATTTTATTGCCCGCACTTAATACTTGACCTTGTTATTTTCCCTCTTCATAACTTAAAAATGTAGCTATAAGAAATGAATGTTCCCTGGCTTCAACCGCCATAGCAGGAATAGCATGAATTCTGGCTAGGCCCTCTCTTGATCATAGTTCCCTCCATTAGGAATTGGTACCAGTCATTAGATGGGTTGACAAAAGTGGACAAAAGGTTTGAGAACTCTGTTTCGATTTTGGCCCCTTATGAAAGTTTTCCGTTCATCAGCGTTGATGGTTTTGGTCTCTGTGATCATTTGTCTTAAGTTTTCTAGCATATTTCGATGAATGGGTTTGCATACTTAGATGTGTGCATAGAATGTGGAAACTTGTAATTATAGAATTGTGTGAGTGAATGCAGGAGAAAAAATCTATTCATAGGATATGAGGTAGAGGCAATATGTTTCAGCTACAATAATTATGGTATTTATATGAATTAAGAGTGAAATATAATCACTTGTACCAATTACATAACTCAAATGGGTCCAGTTCGAAATCCATCATCCATTTAACTTATCTCATGTATTTTAACTTTCACATTTAACCTCTGCACTCTACTCTGCCTTGGACATTGGAACCCTGAGGTGGCAAAAAGCAGCAGCAGTGGGGGTGGCTTGTCGCAGCAGCAGTGATTTGTTAAGAATTAAAGCACACGTTTCTCTGCTCTATTTTTTTCTTTGAATATAATTTTTGGGTACCCAACTAGAATATTCAGGAAACCCATTTTCCATTCAATTTTCAAGTAATATGGGTAGGATTCAAATCTAGTAATAAGATTCCCCATGTAGATTTAAAAGTTTGAACTCTTTCTCATGATACTGGTCAGCCTGTTGAGATAAATGTTGGCGGTCAGCTAAGATTTGTCTGAAATGATGTCTAGGCTTTTTCCAATTAGTTCATATGAAAACAGATCTAACATGGATTTCTGCGCATTTCAGCTAAAACCTCAATCGTTGATAACTTTGCTAGCGGTCACAGAAGCTTAGAGCTCTCTTTCTTTTCCTTGTTTTGTTATGTACTTCTTTATTTATATATTTTGAAGCATGAGGACATTTCCAACCTGGTACCACTCCACATCCAACCTCATTTTGACAGGAAAGTAATGGTTAAGATAACAACTAAAGCATGTAGTCAAAACAAGCTTTGCTATTAGAGACTTATATATTCTAAATGCCAAGGCCTAGCTTGTACAAGTTAGCCTTTGATAGGATTTTTATGGGTTTTGATGGAAGAAATTAGTGTTTATAGTGGAAAGGTGTGATTTTTAGTTGAAAGATAGAATTTTTAGGGTTAGAAAGAGAAGATTTGAGGGGAAAAGTCGTCGGTAGTGCGTGAAATCCATGGGCGGGCTACTCCAAGTGGAGATGCTCATCTTCCCCTGGCTCTTCTCCCTCTACCACATCGTCCCTCATCAAGCTAGAGCTTACGAACGCCACAACGATGCACGTGGATAAACCTCTCATTGCACTTGAAACACAACCCCTTCAGACACTTCTCCTTCATCTCTGCCTCAGTTATCTTCTTGAACTGCCAACCCGAATGTGACTCGTCATGTTTCACTCTGCTAGCCTGATCTATCCATGTTGATGCCTTTTGCCCTCTAATTACCGACTGGCTGTGAAAAGAGGAGCCATCCCCAGTCCCTCCAAACCGCCTCTCCTCCGTAAGGCGATCCTCTACCAACTATGCTAGGTCCGTACATCATATTGACCAGTCTCTTTGCTGATGAAGGCAAAGTTCTGCGTGAATGTTCAGCTTGAACCACTTCATAAAGCACCCTCTCAAAATCACCTCTGGTATGTCCCTAACTCGTCCCGAGAGCGCCTCAAATTTCTTCATATACTACCTGACGGAGCCATCCTGGTTAGGAACCATCAGCTACTCATGTATGTTCTCCCACTAGGTATCACGAAACCTGTCCACCAAACGGTCCTTGAGCTCCTCCCATAAGCATATAGGCTCCATCCGTTTCCTCCATAGAAACTAAAAAAGTATCTCTCCTTCGAAACACACGGCAGCCGCCTCCAATTTCTGCCCCTCTGTCATACGTGTCACCGAAAAGAATCTCTCAGCCCTGTAAATCCAGCCATAGAGATCTGATAGGAAATTCTCAAGATTTTTTGGCATAGATTTGGAGATTTGGGGGAAAATACAATTTTTATACATAATAAATGGGAAATGCAAGATTAAAAAATTGATAGGAAATTCTTAGGATTTTGTGGAATAGATTTGGAGATTTGGGGGAAGTGACGATTTTTATAGATAATAAACACAAAATACAAGATAATGGCCTCAATTAGAGAGCAAGACCGCTCTCCTATGCTTTGATTCGAGATAAAGCGTTAAATCTCACAGGATCTAAAGCTAGACTACTTCTAAGCACTAATCTTATACTCTTTACTTTTCTTCTTCAATTCTCTTCTTCATAACCCTAACCCCTTCACTCCTATATATAGGGCTGATTTGCCCCTATTTACAAAAGTGCCATCAACTCCCAAAATTATAAGTTTGTCACGCGGGACCCAAAATTACAAAATTGCAACTCGTGTAGCCGCACAGCCCTCATTCCCACCAGAATTCAACTGCATGTTAACTTCTTTGTTGGTGCCATAAACAATATTGTATTCGATTGTCCTTCCTTTTGTACCGCAGCTCTGCCCGTTATACTTGGTCTTGTTGCAATGAGGATGTACTTCGGCCGTAACAAAGTACAAGAAAGAAACAATAATGTAAATAAAACTATAGTTTACTGCATTTAAACTAGTTACAATTAGAAATGTAAGAAATTCTGCAGGTGCATACTAAAATGGAGCTAATAACTATTTGGTCTCGACTTAGTAGCAAATAAAGCAATGCTGATAAGACTGCACAAAAGGGCAGATCTGTAGATTTGGCCCATTAAGGACATTTTCGTAATTTTTGAATTTCTAGAGGATTTTTATTAAGTTTCAATTTTAGAAGTCTTTTTGTAATTATCTTATTTTCAGTTTATTATTTATATGTGGCCTAGGGGATAGAAATTGGGATGCTTGATTATTGTGAAGAAATTTCGTAGAGGTTGAGAATTCCCTCTTTTCAGTAGATTGCAGATGTTCTCTATAATTGGTGACTTGCGAGAGCGGTCAACCTCAAGAATTGTAGCCACTATCCTTTGGTATCAGAGCAGTGTGATCTCATGGTGGCAACGAGATCAAAGGACAAGACTGAAGGCTGAAGCTTTGGATAAAAATACGACTAGGAGATTAAGGAATTGAAGAAATTTATGGAGGAACTTAGGGTGTCATCGGATAAAAAATTCGAAGAGGTCATGCAAGCCCTAGTGAAACAAGGTGAAACCCAGCGAAACAAGGTGAATACCTAGCGCAACAAAGTGTTTCTATACAAACCACAACTCGAGAATTTCTCGATATGAAGGCGATGAAAATTTCACATTTGGTCGACAATCCAAATCTAGGGCAAAGGCAGAGGCTTTAGAGAAGAAGGGAAAAGCGGAGGAATACCTTGAGGATTTATTCTACAACGCCGATAACTACTTCGAGGAAGCCGAAGACACCCCTCGGAGGGGGAAACCCTAGCCGAAGCCTATAACATGGCCCTGTCGTCAGCCCGCAGAATTGTGCGGCCTCAGCAGAGCAACAGCAGGGTCGGGCAACCCCTGCATGCAATCGACGAGGGCACCCGGGCCCTGCAGACCCCCCTCAAGGTGCCAGGTACATGCATGGCATTGGCAGGGGCACACGCCCCTACAGTGACACTGCAAGGCTGCAGCAGCCCTGCTGAAGTCCAAAGAGACCGCCAAGCGTCCCGTGGCTCCATGTAGACAGATTGAGACAACGGCGGCCCAGGAACCCCTTCTGAAGCATGACAACGATTTGCAAGAGCCCCACGACCCCCGATATGCTGCAGAGAGGCGACGTCCAATTCTAGCCTACGAGGAGTACACAAAGGACTACGGCAATGACTTGGTCCGGAGGAGGATGACCGCGGCTCCGTTTGGGACGACGATGAGTGGGGTGAATATGGTGACAAAGATAAAGGCCAACTGAGAGGTTTGGAGTGACACAGGGACAGGTGGCAATACACATACCAACATCATCATCCCAGGCACATTGGGGTCGAGCAAATCAGGGGAATTTTAGGCTGGACAATCGAGTAAGAAAGCTAAAGATGCACATATTTGAGGGGGATGATCCTGTTGGGAATGGGGATTGCGACCACGCGAGTGGCAATTTTGTAATTTTGGTGCCCGAGCGGCAACCTTGTCATTTTGGTGGTTGATGGTATTTTTGTAAATAGGGACAAATCAACCTTATATATAGGAGTGAAGGGGTTAGGGTTATCAAGAAGAGAATTGAAGAAAAAAGTAGAGGGTAGAAGATTAAGGGCTTAGGAGTAGTCTAACTTTAGATCATGAGAGATTTATCACTTTATCTCAAATCAAATTGTAGATGCTTAGTCTTCCTCTTGAAGTGAGGAGATTATCTTGTATTTCCCGTTTATTATCTATAAAAATCGTCTTTTTCCCCCAAATCTCCAAATCTATTCCACAAAATTCTGAGAATTTCCTATCAAATTCTGACTTTTTATATGGTAATTCCGATCAATTCAAATTAAGAAAAATAGACAATCGCCATGCATATGCGAAAGCAAAGCAAAATAATCAATATTTTTTCCTTGAGGTGGTCAGATGGAAAAGCTATCCGGGCAAAATAATTATAAGTAATTATTAACACATTTTCTCAAAAAGTTGGCGATATGATTTGAGTAGTACAACTTTACCTTTGAGTAGTGTAACAAATGAGGTATGAATATAAGTGTGAGCTATTTAAGACATCAGCCCACATGGTAAAAGTGGTGGTGAGAGACTTTTAACATGAAATAGGGAAACGAGCAAAGTTGTAATATTAGGCAACTTTTTGTCTTTTTATTTGTAGGTCTTGGGCACATTGCAATGCCACAAAGGGTTTGCAATACATTATATGGTAGACTTTTTACAATGTTGAAATCAAAACAAAGCACTTAAAGGTTTCTACATTAAGAATGGCAGCGGGCTTATGATGGTGGTTCAACGTTAACTAGTATAGATATTCGCTTAGAACCGTAAAGAAGCATTCATTAATTGTCAGACAATGAACAACTGAAATTTACAAGTTCACAAAAATTGTCAGGAAAGAAATTCTGCAAGCAACTAGATATTAGAATGGAACCAAAATTACCCAATTTAAGGGTTGGTCTGAATGGCAAATATTAATATGCATGCCTTTCAGCATTAGTTAAATCATTAGTTGTTATGACACTTCTTCAACACATAGAACACGACATCGGGAATAATATGAACCTCATCAAAGAGTGGTACTTACCAATGTTAACATAAACATCATCATTAACCTTTGCATAGAACTCGGCATCCCATGTATTTGCAGCATGAACAAAAAACATTTTTGTCTTTTTTGAAGTTTCTTCAGGAGCTTCTATATGACTGTCCTGTTGGAGAACAACAAAAGCATTGTTTAACAGTGTTAGAGAAGCCTTAGGCATTGATTGGTATATCCGGAAGTAACCAAACCTTGATATCAGCATATGATATTAGACAAACATATATTTAAAAAGTCAACAGTTATTGCTGTATGTTTATTATCGCTGGTAGATGAGGATGATTGCGTCATGCAATCTTGAAGGAATGGAATCATTTCAGCGTGTTTATTAGTGACCACCCAAATTCAACCATGGAACATATAACAAATTGAACTCATTCCAAAATATATATAATGGCATGGAAAAATTGTCTTCAGTTAACTAGACAGCTTTCCATATAAAAAAAGATCCTTAATCTACCCAGAACCTAAAAGACTCAAACATGGTAACTATCTGTAAGAGTAAAATTATATATGTGACTAGTGTGATAAAAGAGAAGACAATGGCTGGTTTTATTTACTTTTTAACATGAAACCTTAGAAAATTAGTTCATGAAAGAAATCAAAGAGATGACCAATCAGGAAATACGAGAGTGAGGAAAAGGGCAATGTACAATCTTATAGAGTATGGGTGGAAAGGAGGGCACAAGGCTTAAGTTTTCCTGTTCTATACAAAAAATAAATAAAAGAGCATAAAAGTGTAAACTGTAAAGTTCTGTGGACACGCAATTTGGTTGCTTTTCCGGAAACTTTGAAGAAGACTGGACAGTTCATACAATCTGTAATTCATAAACCTAAAATATGTATTATTATATTACTGGAGAACACAAGGCCATCCAGATACATGGGATACTGATAAATCCGAAAGAAAAATCTGAACTTTATGGATAAGAAAATTGATAAGTTGGCTACAATTGATAGGGGCAACCACTCTCCCAAGACGCCGTTAAGAGGACGTTCGCACTTGTCTATCTAGAAGTCTTACAGAACAATAATCCAAGCATAACTAGGGCCGGCCGCCACACCCTCTATTAATCCCCCTCCCCCCCCCACAATGACAAATTACAAGTTTACCCCATTTTATAATAAAAACAAAGAAATTAAAATAAAAGGTGCGAGCACGTCCCTGAGTCACTTGGTTGAGCCGGATGTCGCCTTGGTGCGCTGCCAAGAGTACGTGATGAGCCCATCACTACTCCCCCAACAGAGCCACCTTGTCCTCAAGATGGAAGTCTGGAAACTGTTGCTTCATGACGCTCACCAACTCACATGTGCTTGCATGTGCTGGCAAGCCCTTCCAACGCACCAACACTTCATGTGTCACTGTTCTCCCCTTGCGCACCCCCTTGGACTCCTCGGGCTCCAATAAGACCTCCATGTCCTCTGTCAGTGTCTCCGAAAGTGAAGGAGATGGATTATGACCACCAATCGCCTGCTGCATCTGGGATACGTGAAACACCGGATGGATGATCGATCCTGGGGGCAACTTCAATCGATAAGCCACGGGCGCCACCTTGGCCTCCACCTCAAAAGGTCCGAAATACCTAGGAGACAGCTTCTCATTTCTCCGATGAGCTAGGGAACTCTGCCTGTAAGGACGCAGTTTCAAATAGATCATGTCACCTACCTCAAACTGGACATCTCGACGATGTAAGTCAGCCCTTGCCTTCATAACCTGCCGAGTTCTCGCCAGATGGAGCTTCAGCTCCTCCAAAATCCGGTCCCTCTCCGCTAATGCTGCTCCACATCTGACACCCAGGTCGTCTCATATCCATAGTGCAACAAGTGGGGGATCCCTACCATATAAAATCCGAAAAGGCGTCAACTGAGCCGTGGTGTTATAAGATGTATTATACCAGTATTCTGTCCACGATAGCCAACGTGTCCACTCCCTAGGGCTCTCTGAGATAAAACACCGCAAATAAGTCTATATGCTCTTGTTGACAACCTCTGTCTGGCCGTCGGTCTGGGGATGGTAGGCAGTACTACGTCTCAGGACGATACCCTGCAACCTGAAGAGCTCCTGTCAGAACCTACTCAGAAAGACCTTGTCCCTTTCAAAGACAATGGACTTTGAGGGTCCATGTAAACGGATCACATCCCTCAAGAAAACTTCTGCCACTGAAACTGTGCTATATGGGTGCATGAGCGGTATAAAGTATGCATATTTGCTGAGGCGGTCTACCACAACAAATATCACCGTGAACCCCCCCCCCCCCCCCCCGACTTAGGCAGCCCATCAATAAAATCCATGGATAAGTCCTCTCAGACTCGCTCTGGCAAAGGTAGTGGCTGCAGTAAACCCATTGCGGACATCGTCATGTACTTGTGACACTAGCACACGTCACACTCTGCTACCATCTTGGCTACGTCCTTCATCCCTCGCCAATACACCTCCCTAGCCAGTCTCTGGTATGTCTTCAGCACCCCCAGAATGTCCGTCCACAGTACTACAATGAAACTCCTGTAATATGGCTGGAATGTGGGCGGAAGTACTCGGTATAACTAGGCGCCCCCAATACACCAATCTCCCCTCCTGCAAGGAATAGCCTGGGTGATCTGCGGAACCCTGTAAGAGTGCCGCTCTAATGCCTGCCTGCTCCTGGTCTCCCTCCACCTCCCTATGCAGTGGCTCCCAGTCGTGAAGTACTGATACTGATATAGCTGCCAGCTAAACATCCTCATCTCTCCTGGACAGTGCATCGGCGGCCTTATTCTCCAACCCTGCGCGATACTATATCTCGAACATGTATCCCATCAGTTTCCGTAGCCATTTTTGGTGCTCCTCTGCCACCATGCGCTGCTCCAATAAGTACTTGAGGCTCCTCTGGTCGGTGGGCACCAAAAAGCTCCTTCCCAGCAAGTATGGCCTCCACTTCATTATCGCCAGGACTATCGCCATCAGCTCCCACACATATACTGATTTCAACCGCCCTCATTGTCAACACCTGGCTGTTGTATGCAATAGGACGCTGATCCTGCATCAGTACCGCCCCCACTCCATGTCACAAGGCATCAGCCTCCACCACAAACGGCCTCGAAAAGTCAGGTGGTGCCAACACCGATACGGTCGTCATAGCCTTCTTCAGGGCCTCAAAAGCACGCGTAGCCTCATCGCCCCACACAAACTGATCCTTCTTCAACAACTCCATGAGTAGCCAGGCGATCATCACATACCCCTTTACGAAACGCATGTAATAACCTGTGAGGCCTAGGAACCCTCTCAACCCCCTGAGAGTGGATGGACGCTGCCAGTCTAGCATTGCCGCAATCTTCGCCCGATCTGCAACCAACCCCTCTGAAGACATCACGTGGCCCAAGTACTCCACATGTGGCTGCCCGAACAAACATTTCTTCCGATTCTCATATAACTGGTGATACTGCAACTCCTGGAACACCACCTCCAAATGATCTAAATACTCCACCGTGCGGTTGTACACCAAAATATCGTCAAAGAACACCAGCACAAATCTCCTCGGATAAGGGCGGAATACCGTATTCATTAATGCTTGGAATGTGGCTGGGGCGTTGGTCAAGCCGAAGGGCATGACTAAGAACTCATAATGACCTTCATGTGTCCTGAAGGCCGTCTTCGACACATCCTCCCTCCTCATTCGGATTTAATGGTAGCCTGATTTAAGATCTATCTTCGAAAATATGGCTAACCCATGTAATTCATCGAGGAGCTCGTCGATCATCGGGATGGAAAACTTGTATGGCACAGTTTTCTTGTTAAGTGCTCCGTAATCTACACAAAAGCGCCAGCTCCCGTCCTTTTCACCAACCGTATCGAACTGGAAAAGGGGCTCACGTTAGGCTGGATAACGCCTGCCTGAACCATCTCTGCTACCATCATTTCTATCTCATCATTCTGTACCTGAGGGTAGCGATAGGGCCTGCCACTGATAGGGGCCACGCCCTGAAGACATCACGTGGCCCAAGTACTCCACCTGTGGCTGCCCGAACAAACATTTCTTCCGATTCTCATATAACTGGTGATACTGCAACTCCCGGAACACCACCTGCAAATGATCTAAATACTCCACCGTGCGGCTGTACACCAAAATATCGTCAAAGAACACCAGCACAAATCTCCTCGGATAAGGGCGGAATACCGTTTTCATTAATGCTTGGAATGTGGCTGGGGCGTTGGTCAAGCCGAAGGGCATGACTAAGAACTCATAATGACCTTCATGTGTCCTGAAGGCCGTCTTCGACACATCCTCCCTCCTCATTCGGATTTAATGGTAGCCTGATTTAAGATCTATCTTCGAAAATATGGCTAACCCATGTAATTCATCGAGGAGCTCGTCGATCATCGGGATGGAAAACTTGTATGGCACAGTTTTCTTGTTAAGTGCTCCGTAATCTACACAAAAGCGCCAGCTCCCGTCCTTTTCACCAACCGTATCGGACTGGAAAAGGGGCTCACGTTAGGCTGGATAACGCCTGCCTGAACCATCTCTGCTACCATCATTTCTATCTCATCATTCTGTACCTGAGGTAGCGATAGGGCCTGCCACTGATAGGGGCCACGCCCTGAAGACATCACGTGGCCCAAGTACTCCACCTGTGGCTGCCCGAACAAACATTTCTTCCGATTCTCATATAACTGGTGATACTGCAACTCCTGGAACACCACCTGCAAATGATCTAAATACTCCACCGTGCGGCTGTACACCAAAATATCGTCAAAGAACACCAGCACAAATCTCCTCGGATAGGGGCAGAATACCTTATTCATTAATGCTTGGAATGTGGCTGGGGCGTTGGTCAAGCCGAAGGGCATGACTAAGAACTCATAATGGCCTTCATGGGTCCTGAAGGCCGTTTTCGACACATCCTCCCTCCTCATTCGGATCTGATGGTAGCCTGATTTATGATCTATCTTCGAAAATATGGCTGACCCATGTAATTCATCGAGAAGCTCGTCGATCATCGAGATGGAAAACTTGTATGGCACAGTTTTCTTGTTAAGTGCTCTGTAATCTACACAAAAGTGCCAGCTCCCGTCCTTTTTCACCAACCGTATCGGACTGAAAAAGGGGCTCACGTTAGGCTGGATAACGCCTGCCTGAACCATCTCTGCTACCATCCTTTCTATCTCATCATTCTGTACCTGAGGGTAGCGATAGGGCCTGACACTGATAGGGGCCACGCCCTCTCGTAACACTATGGCGTGCTCGTGGTGTCCCTCGAAGGAGGTAGTCCTCGTGGCTCCTGGAAAATATCTACAAACTGCTCTAGCATCAATTGCACCTCTCGTGGGACCGGCTGCTCCTCCTTTGCATCAGCACCCTCCTCTCTCGCCATCTGATGTAACTCTACCAAAAATCCACCCCCCTCTGCCTGGATAGTCTGTACTATAGTTTTCATGGAAACCAATACGTTGCACAATCTGGGGCCCTCCTACAGCATCACTGCTCTCCCGTCCTCCTGAAACTCCATCCTGAGACGTTTTCAGTTCAGCTTCATCTCTCCCAACATCTGCAGCCATGTCATACCCCGAATGATATATGTGATGCCCAACTCTAATGGTAAGAAATCTGCCACTATCTGTATCCCATGCACTGCTAGCACCAGTCCCCGACATAAGCCCATGCTGCTCTCCTTCTTCCCTATGCCCATCATCACACTAAAGCTTCCACTGTCTACCAGTTGCAGCCCCAACTGCTCTACTACCCTCCTGGAGACGAAATTGTGGGTCGTCCCACTGTCGATAAGAACTGTCGCCTCTTGAACACCAATCTGCTCCATCAACTTCATGGTATGGTTCGGGGTGAACCCTACCACGGAGTTAAAGGAGACCTCTGCCACCTCCAACTGACTGTCCTCTGTGTCCTCCTCCTCAATGGCCTCATCCTCAACCTCCACATCATCATCTTCGTCCTCCAGCAGCAGTACCTGTAACTTGTGCCCTGTGCATCGATGGCCTGAGGTAAACCGCTCGTCACACCTAAAGCAGAGTCCCTTCTGACGCTTCTCCCTCATCTCCGCATCAGACATCCTCCTGAACTGCCCTCCTGCTGGTGGTGCGCTGCTCCTCTCTCCGACCTTCTCCTTGCATGCCTGGTCTGTCCCGGTGGTAGCCTTCACCCCTCTTGACACAGCCGAGGACCCGCGCTGCGCCTGACCACCATACCCGCTCCTAACTCTCCTCTCCTCAGCCTTAGCATCCTCGACCATCTGTGCCATCTCCATGACCTCTGACAGCCCCCTGGGCTTGTATGGGCGAACCCCCGCACGAAGACTGGGCTTCAGCCCCTTCATGAATGTGCCCTCTAGCGACTCATCAGTAACTCCGTGCACTCTCCCCGACAAGGTCTCAAACTTCTCGATGTAATCCCTCACCGGTCCTTCTTGCCTAGGGGAAAACAAATGCTCATGATGGTTTCCCAGGTGGGGATCCCGAAACTTCTCCAAAATGAGATCCTTAAGCTCCTCTCAACTGCGAAAATGATGTCTTCTCTCCTTCCACTGATACCATCCCAAATCTCTCCCCTCCATACAAATGGACGTTGCCTCCAACTTCTGGGCCTCCGTCATGTGATAAGCAGTGAAATATCTCTCAGCCCAAATCAGTCACGCATGTGGATCCTCCACATCGAACACGGGCATCTTCAGCTTCCTCACCTGCCATCACCCCTAAAATATCCCTGGTCTGGCATACCCTCTGCGCGCATGTGCTGGTGATGATGTTGCCACCTCTCGTTCTGTGTCTAATAACCTCCATGTGGCCCTCCACCGCGGTCTCCAAAGTCCCCTCGCTCCAGTATGTCCCCCGTACTCTTCCCACCCTTCACCAGTACCAAAATCACCTCTGTATGCTCCCCCATCATCGCCGTAATGATTTCTGCCCCCTCCTTCGTCGCCGTAGTAGTAGACTCCAGCCTGCCCGTTCCCGGAAACTCGGGGGACCCCGAAACTGATCCTCGTGCCCTTGGCGATGCGGTGGAACCCCATGAAGTCCGGTTCGGCGATTCGCGCACGCAGCATGCTCTGCAGCCCCCCTGGCGGCTGCCAGGGGTGCGCCCAGGTCGCCCGGCCTCCAGCAGACCCTGACAGGGATGCCAGTGGCCGGACGGCCCTTCCGATGGCCCTGGCAGGGTCGGCCGACACTACCGATGGCCGACAGGGTTCGGCCGGCCCTGCCGGCCAACCCCGGGGGCAGGCAGTGACCCCGCCCTCATTGAATGTCGGTCGCCCCTTATGGTTTAGATGGGGCGGCGACCGACTTCCTTCGACGCCCCGTCGTTGTTCCCCGCTCTCCTCGATCCTCCAGTGTTCCTCCTCTTCCTTGAAGTACTCGTCGGCATCCGAAATCAACCACTCATCAAAATTTTCCATCTTTTCCTTCCCCTTCTCAAAGGTGGGATCTTTTTTGAAGAACTGGGGTTTGCGCCGTCGAACCCTAATTTTCCGTTGAGAGCCGTAAGTTGAAACACGATCTTAGTAAGGGCTTCCTCCGTCCTGTCTTGTTTAGTGACGAGTCGATCCACCGCCATCATTAATTTAACGATCAACTCGCTATTTTCCGCCACGATTTTCTTCACCTCCTCGATCTCCTCATGATTCTTCTCCTCCGCCTCGCTTCGATCTTTACTCCTTATTGATGCCGCCATGGATCGTAGTCGCTCTGATACCAAAATGATATATCCGAATGAAAAATCTGAAATTTATGGATAAAAAGTAAGAAAATTGATAAGTTGGCTACAATTGACAGGGGCAACCACCCTCCCAAGACGCCGTTAAGAGGACGTCTGCACTCGTCTATCTAGAAGTCTCACAAAACAATAATCCAAGCATAGCTAGGGCCGGCCGCCGCACCCTCTATTAATCCCCCTTCCCCCCCCCCCCACAATGACAAATTACAAGTTTACCCCTTTTTTATAATAAAAACAAAGGAATTAAAATAAAGGTGCGAGCACGTCCCTGAGTCACTTGGTTGAGCCGGATGTCCCCTTGGTAAAAGCCGCCTAGAGTACGTGATGAGGCCATCAGAAACCTCGTAGTAAGCTTGAAGAAAACAAGACGACCCTAGTCATGATGACAGATGAAATGTGAACTATTACAAGCTGGACATCTGAAGGACGACCATAGTTGGAAACTAGTTTAGCTGAAGAAAATTTCTTCTAAACACTGTATAATCCAGAAACCAAAGGAAAATATTTGCCTTGTCAACTATATCAAGGACCCAATACATCTGCATACCTACAAGTATCCACTACTTCCAACTCAAGCAGTGTACCCACTAAACATCTGCTCAAGTACCTCCTGGATGCAGGATTCGGAAAGTATATTTACAAGCTCAAAACTATAACAAGTAGATTTTCATAAGCAATCCACCTACAAAGCATTAGCCATTAAAAATGAAATTTCGTGCAGTTCAGTTCCAGAAAAGGCCTATTCACATTTAACCGTTCCAATCAAGTACCTTAAACAAAAAGTAGCAACCCGCGTTTCAGCTGTTATATTTCCTCGATAGATTTATCAGTGCATAGGACTTTATGGAACCAAATTGACCTCTCCATCTGCAGATTGAATATTGGAGAAAGCAACTGTGATTTGAAACATGTAATCCAATCTATTAACTGGTTCGGAATGTAATGTTTGTTTGTGTTGTTTTGTTTCTGGAGGAACTTTTTTCTTTTCTCTTTTTTCTTAAACTAGGGGGTTTCTGCACTGAATATAACTTTTTATATTCAGTTTTTGCTTAATACCATATCTTCATAGTTGGAGATAATGTATGGGGATATCGTGTGCATAACTATTTATGGAATGAAAATCAGACTGGAGGTGCCAGGTTGCAACCCCATCTTTTCCCTCAAAAAAAAGTAATCTAATCTCAAGTTTTTATTCTTCTTGCTATCACATTAAAGTTCAGCCTATGATGGGCCACTAAATAATTAATTTCCTTTTAAAATTCAGAAATTTAACAGCATACCTTTCTCATGTCACACTACTTCCAGCAAAATATAAAGTGCACCGTTTGTGTGATCGTTGATACTGACACTGCAATTGTGAAAAGCTTTAATGAGCAATCTGATGCATCTAGGGCTTTTTGTGGGAATAAAGGTGGGGTTTTTATGGCTTTGGACTAATAAAGATAGGGTTTTTATGCGAAGAACAGATCTGAAATTATAGATTAATGCGACGATAATTATTCTAGAACTAATCTAACAATAGGAATTAAAAGAGACGATTGCAATAGCTAGATTTAGGGTTCTAGATAAGAAAAGTACTTATAAATCAATTCTTCGATGGTTTCCCTAGGGCCGGCCGGCCCTTGCTTAAGGAGGGGATTAGCCAAATGTTGAATTACTAAACGACCTCCCTCGTTGTTGCGAAACTACAAGTTTGACACCGGGTCCGTGGTGGATCCAAGTCGTCTCCTCCTTTGATACACTTGAACCGGCCTCCTTGGTTCATAGGACTCATCGCGCGCCCCCTCTGTGACCCGCGCCGCATCACTACTCCCCCCAAAAGTGACACCTTGTCCTCAAGTTGGAAGTCTGGAAATTGGTCTCGTATTACCGCACGGGGTTCCCAAGTAGCACCATATTCCGGCAGGCCTCTCCATCTGATCAGCACTTCATGTGTCCCATCTGCGACTTGTCTAACACCAGTCAGCTCCTGAGGCCCAAGCAGAACCTCCATGTCATCTGTCAAGGTGGGTGGCAAGGTAGGTTTCCTAATGACACGCCGCAACTGTGAAACGTAGAAAACAGGGTGAATGGTGGACGTAGAGGGTAACTGCAGACGATACGCCATCTTCCCTATCTGAGCGGTAATCTCGAATAGCCCATAGTAGCGGGTCGCTAGCTTCTCATTGCTCCGAAGGGCCAACGTCTTCTGTCTGTAAGGCCGGAGCTTAAGGTAAACCCGGTCCCCCACAGCAAATTGCACATCTCTCCGGTGCTCATTCGCTTTAGCATTCATGATCTGCTGGCCCGTAGTAAGTGTTTCTTCAGCTCCCCAAATACATGTCACGCTTCCCAAGATGCTCCTCTACCTGCGACATGGGAATGGCGCCTCTACTGTAGTGGATCAACTGTGGTGGGTCACGTCCGTACAAAATCCGAAAAGGAGTACTCTGCGCTGTCGAGTGGTACGAGGTGTTGTACCAGTATTCTGCCCATGCTAACCACCTGGCCCACTGCTTCAGCGAATCTGAAGCAAAACACCTCAAATTGGTCTCCACACTCCTATTCACCACCTCTGTCTGACCGTTTGTCTGTGGGTGATAGACTGTGCTCCTCCTTAGTTTGGTCCCCTGAACCTTGAACAGCTCTCGCCAAAAACTACTCAAAAATAATTTGTCGTGATTAGATACTATGGAAGCAGGGAAAGCATGCAGGTGGACCACCTCCCGCATAAAGGCTGTAGCTACTGTCACTGCCGTGTAGGGGTGCTTCAGCGACGCGAAGTAGGCATACTTGCTGAGCCTATCCTCCTCCACCAATATGAAATTGTAGCCCTCTGATCGTGGTAACCCCTCAATGAAGTCCATGCTGATATCCTCCCAAACTCTCTCAGGAAGAGCCAATGGTTGTAGAAGTCCCATCGGTGCCATTGTCATGTACTTGTGACGCTGGCAGACGTCACACTCGGCTATCATCTTAGCAATGTATTTCTTCATGCCCGGCCAGTATAGCTCCCTATACATTCTTCTGTAGCATAGGTCTGCTATATCCCTGAATGCCCTTCGATGGAGCTGCCGTGGAACTCCTAAAATATCAATGGTATGTGTGGGGAACCCCTGAGAATCACCAGTCTCCCTTGGTAAAGTAGTCGCTGCCCACTCATAGTGTATTTCGGAAATTCCACTGAACCATACTGCAGTGCCTCCCGTATCTGTGCTAAGTCCGGATCGGCCTCAATTTCTCTGCTCAACGGCTCCCAGTCTAGGAGTACCGGTACGGAAATGGCTGATATCTCTGCTGGCTCCTATCTGCAAGACAGGGCATCTGTCGCCTTGTTCTCCAAGCCTGGTCGGTACTGAATCTCGAATGTGTAATGGACCAGCTTGGAGAGCTACTTCTGATGTTCTTTTGTGACCATGCACTGCTCCAACAACTGTTTCAAACTACGCTGGTCGGTCCTCATTATAAACCTTCTCCCCAACAGATAAGGCCGACATTTCTAGATGGAGAGCACGATCGCCATCAACTCCCGCTCATATAGTGATTTCAGCCTCGCTCGTGCTGACAGAGTCTGACTGAAATATGTAATAGGTCTCTGATCCTGCATCAGCACCGCCCCCAACCCATGTCCTGAAGCGTCAGTGTCTATCACGAAGGGCCTGCTGAAATCTAGAAGTGCCCAGACCGGCACGGTCGTCATTGCCTGCTTCAGGGCCTCGAATGCCCTGGTGGCTTCCTCACCCCAGTGAAAGCTGTCCTTTAACTGCTCTGTAAGCGACCATGCTATCGAGCTGTACCCCTGGACGAACTTTCTGTAGTATCATGTCATGCCCAAGAACCCCCGCATGCCTCATAGTGTGGTAGGTAACGGCCAGTCTAACATTACTGCAATCTTGGCCCGATCTGCCGTCACTCCCTCAGCTGAGACGATAAGCCACAAATACTCTACTTGTGGCTGACCAAACAGGCACTTCTTATTTGCACATAGCTGATGGTCCTGCAACTCATGTAACACTGCCTGCAGGTGCCCCCACATGTTCACAATGCGACTGTATATCAAGATGTCGTCGAAGAATACCAGGACAAATCTCTGTAGGTAGGGCCGGAACACCATGTTCATCAATGCATGGAATGTCACTGGGGCATTCGTCAAGCCAAACGGCATGACGAGGAACTCATAATGCCCCTCATGAGTCCTAAAGGTCGTCTTGAGCACGTCTTCTGCCCTCATCCGTATCTGGTGATAACCTGACTTGAGATCGATTTTAGAAAACATGCCGCTCCGTGAAGCTCGTCTAAAAGCTCATCGATCACCGGAATAGGAAACTTATCTGGGACAGTTTCCTTATTCAAAGCCATGTAGTCCACACAAAATCTCCAGTTGCCATCCTTCTTCTTTACTAACAAAACCGGGCTGGAGAAAGGACTCGTACTCTGCTGAATCATCCTGCTTGCAACATGTCCTCTACTAACCTCTCAATCTCGTCCTTCTGCACCTAGGGATACCTGTAGGGGTGCACGCTGATGGGGGACACGCCCTCTCGTAAGACAATGATGTGCACGTGGTCTCGATGTGGTGGTAATCCATGTGGGGTCTGAAACACATCCTCGTACTGGCTCAATAGATGCTCTATCTCTGGTGCCACTGCCTGTGTATGATCCTTCCTCTGCTCTACTGTCGCCACCGCCTATAGCTCGACCAGAAATCCACCCCATGTCGTGTGTATTGCTCGTGTCATGGCTTTGTAGGACACTAAAGAACGACATAAGATGGGATCTCCCTGTAAGACCACTATCCTCCCCCCATCCTAGTACTCCATCCTCAGCATTTTCCAGTTCATCCTGGTCTCTCCTAATGTCTGCAGCCACTTCATCCCCAGGATGACATCAGTGCTCCCTAACTCCAAGGGAAGAAAATCTGTGACAATCTGCACCTCCTGTATCGTCACGATCACACCTCGACAGACGTCGCTACTGTGTGTCACCTGACCTGTGCCCAACACTACTCCATACCTCCCTGTGTTGCTCAGCTACAGTCTACTCTCTCACCAACATGCTGGAGATGAAATTGTGGGTGGCCCCACTGTCTACTAACACGATCACCTCATGGCCGCTCACCTGTCCCACCAATTTCATGGTGTGGTTCGGTGTGAACCACACCACAGAATTGAGGGATACCTCTGCCAAATCCAAGTGCTGGTGATCAGCATCCTCCTCATCCTCTCCAGCATCTAATACTACTACATCGTCCTCCTCCTCATCGTTCACTATCAGTATCTGAAGAGTCCGATCCCCACAGCGGTGTCCTGGAGTAAATCTCTCATCACACTTGAAACATAGTCCCTTCGTCCGCTTCTCCCAAATCTCCGCCTTAGTCATCCTCCGCACCTGCCCCCTGGCCGTGGCTCTGGTCTCATGTCCCTGTTGCCAACAGCAACGGCTGCACCCCCCTGTGCAGGAGCGGCCCCTGGTTAGGAGCAGCTCTCTGTCCACCAACTGGCGCCTGTCCCCGAAAAGCGGTGCCTTCCCATGCCCCACGGGCTCTCCTCTCAGTCTCCTGATGGTCCTCGACCATCCTAGCTGACGTCATCATCCCTTGCAGGCCCACTAGCTGCAGATGTCTCAGCCCGGATCTAACAGTGGGCTTCAGCCCCTTCATAAAGCAGCCCTCCAGCGATTCTCCTGAGAATCCTCGAACTCGGTGGCAAAGCGACTCAAACTTCTTTGTATATTCCCTCAAGCTCCCATCATGCTTCAATGAATAGAGCCTCTCAAAGACACCCCCAGACTGCACTGCGCCAAAACGCTCCACCAGAAGAGAGGTGAACTCCTCCCAAGTCCGAAACGGCTGCTGCTGATGAGTCCACCTGAACCACCCCAGGGCATCTCCCTCCAAGCAAACTCCTACCGCCCGTAGCCAATCCTCCCCTGGTACTGCCGACACCTCGAAGTAACTCTCCACACTGTACAGCCAGTCATCAGGGTCTCCGCCCTCAAAAATGGGCATCTTCAGCTTCCTCAGCCAACTCTCTCCAGCAAACCCCCTCTCTCCTGCTACTGAAATCCTCCTCTCGGCTGATAAATAGGCGGTCTGTTAGAGATGTATGCCACTGCAGCATCACGTGCACCTCCATCCGCTCCATCCCACTGCCAATCTCCCCTCTCATCTCCATGTATGTGCCCATACTCTGTCTGATGGTCTCTAGGGATGCCCTGAAACCCTCTCCAATCTCCTATCACACTCCCAAAAGGTGGGGGCTGAGTTGACGGCCCTCCAATATGCTGCTGACGCCCTCCAGGCTGCTGTAATCCTCCTCCGGGTCCCACTGGTGGCTGAAATTATGGCGTATGAGCTATTCGGGCCCCATACTGAGCCCCAGGTGGTGCTAACGAGGTCAAGGGGGACTGGCGGCCCCCAGGAAGTGCGACGGAGCCCTAGGTGGTCGGGCGGCCCTCGAAAAGAACCGCGGGGGGCGAAGCCCCCCATGGGTGCGGCAGGGCCTGCCGGCCCCAGTTTGGGCTAGCGGGCCTCCGCCGTTGCCCCAGGAGGCGGCAAAACCTCCGGGAGGGGTGGGCGGCATCTGCCGCCCTTCCTGAAGGCTTGCCGGAGGTCCCTAGGCATGCGGACCCCCTCCGGCGTGGCCCCAGGTGGTGGCGGGGGCTCCAGGAGGGGCGGGGGCTCCAGGAGGGGCAGGCAACACCTGCTGCCCCTCCTGCAGGTTCGTCATAGCCCCCGTGGGCTGTCGGTGAGTCGCCCGCCCCATTCCGACGGCCGATGATCCTCCTTGCGGCGGCGACGTGACTGGAAAAGCCTCCCAATCCTCTGGATCAGCTGCGGAGAGCGGTCCGTGCGGATATATGCATTCGTCTTCAACATCCTCCGGAACCCCTTCGATAAAAATCACAGTTTTACCTTTCTTCGTTGTCAAAGGTGGCTTCTTTTTGCTCGGATCCATCTTGGGATTGATGTCAGCTATCATCGCCGCTACATCCCTCATCATCTGTGATCTATTCGCCTCCATAGTTGACGTCAATCGTGCTTCGGATGCGGATGCGGCCGCGACATCTCTGTGATCTCCTTTTTGACATCGTTAAATCCCTCGCTGATTCAGCTCTCAATCTTCTCCACTTTCTCTTCCAACGCTTCGATCTTCTTCCTAGATCGTGTGCTCGCCATGGATCTACTGCTCTGATACCAATTTGATGCGTCTAGGGCTTTTTGTGGGGATAAGGGTGAGGTTTTTATGGCTTTGGACTAATAAAGATATGGTTTTTTATGCGAAGAACAGATCTGAAATTATAGATTAATGCGACGATAATTATTCTAGAACTAATCTAACAATAGGAATTAAAGAGACAATTGCAATAGCTAGATCTATGGTTCTAGATAAGAAAAGTACTCATAAATCAATTCTTCGATAGTTTCCCTAGGGCCGGCCGACCTTTACTTATGGGAGGATTAGCCAAATATTGAATTACTAAACGACCACCCCTCGTATTTGCGAAACTACAAGTTTGACACCGGGTCCGTGGTGGACCCGAGTCGCCTCCTCCTTTGATACACTTGAACCGGCCTCCTTGGTTCATTGGACTCGTCGTGCGTCCCCTCTCTGACCCGTGCCGCATCACAATCAAATACTCAAATTGAGTACTAAAATTACAGAAATTTATGTGCAAATTTTCCCCATGTCAAAGAACCTTCTAGTAAAATGTAGAATACAACAAAAAAATAATATTAATTCGACATTGCAGTTCAGAAAATCTTAACGGAGAAATTTGACATACAAGTACAATGAAGTCATTGGTATGCTTATTTTCCTCATCAATAGCCCTATCCATACTATCTCCTCGATTAGCACTGCAATTGAGAAACATTGGTTAGACATAGACCTTCAACAGATGATCTCAGTTCAAATATGGAGCACAAATAACCTTCTCCCTATAATAAATCGTACAACAACACCTTTCTCCTCTTCCAGCTTTTTCAATGAAGCATCTGTATAGACACAAAGCCAAAATGAAGATATTCAGTTCAGCTAACTTTAAACATAAGATCTGCATTCAAAATGTTGTATATGCTTAATTTCTTTCATTTAGAGTTTCAAAGACAACGGTAACAACGGTGAGAGAGCCTTCCTTAAAGTCACTACCACCACGCAATACTCCATAATTATAGTAAGGTTAAAGAATTATATTCTAACACGCCCCCGCAAGTTCAGTGTCCTTTTTATAAGTTAAAACCTGAGCTTTTGTGTAGTGGTAGTTTTTTAATCCGCTTTTTTAATTGCATGCCTAAAGGATTGTGAACCTGGGTATCTCTGGCACCATCTTAAAGTCACTGCCACTAAATCAAAATCTAAAGTTGTAATTAGGGTTGATGGTTATATTTTTACGTTCTAACACATCATACTTTACATAAATCTGTTAACCGCTCCATTTCTCTCAAATCCAAACTCTCGCATGACTCAAAATTTGAAGAATAAATGAAAGAGCAACTCTCTTTCCCATCTTAAAACTTTGCACCCCACTTCTGGTTCACAAAAAATTGACTTAGTAAAATCTAATCCGGAAAAATATATAATTCACCAGACCTCCATACTAGAGTTCGCAAATTTATGCTGGATCTCCTTTCTAATTGATGTAGTGGATCCCAAATGTGTGCTTAACCAAAGTAACATGTTCTCACAATTTCTAGTGCCACTGAATTACTATAAATGAAATAAAAATCTGCTTAACACTGCATCATGCTAGCTTTATTCCACTCCATGTAACGAATAATAATATAAGCCTTAAAACAAGTTACCTACTTTAGTCCAAAGGATTAGTATTGCTGATTTTCTTAGAAATATGAAACATCACAGGTGGTGACTAGAAAAGTATAGAGTATTCGTTTGCTTTTAAAAAGCATGTAAGGAGGTTCAATTCGGTCCTAAATTTTTGCCAACATTTTGACATAGCACTTTCTTGGTATAGGAAGATATAGGAATGCCACATTGTCTGTAACTGATGCTAATCACTTTCACTGTTCAACCAATATAAGTGCCATAGTTTTTGTCCTTCTGTAGCAATTATAAGGTGAAATACGCCAAAGGGTGAACTTTCCATTAAGCCGAATGTCGAGAACACTCATGCTTCCTCAAGACTACTTCTAATGCTTGTTAGTGTTACCCCAGTCTCACCCTCAAAGATATCCATGTGTATACATTAAGCACATATCTTTTTAAAAAGTGTCACCATGATTCATATCATGGGATGCTATTATCTGTTCTTTTTTCCAAGTTATGAAGACCATGACTGAAAACTATTCCTTACCTCCAAGTCTCTCCATCAACTGCCTTGGAAGAATAGTGCAATGGCCATCTCCAAATATGGCAACATGATGTCATGCATTTACCTTAATGTTATAACTCCCTTTCTCCATCATTATAATTTTAAATTATTGCCATGATGTCATGCATTTACCTTAATGTTATAACTCCTTTTCTCCATCATTATAATTTTATATTATAATTACACACACAGTTATACACAGAATAATGTATATGTGCTATCGCAGAAAACTTTCCCGCACTGACGCACATGTACACAATTTATATTTATTTTTAAAAAAATTCGGATGTGTTCTATACATCATGAATGATCATCATACCAAAAATCAAGTGAATCCAGTGGTATTTGATCCTTAATCCACTTGTTACAAATTCACGGTTTCAGGATAATGGGCCTTTTTGTAACGAGTAAACGGATGGTCAAATTCTTTTAAAGTTTACCCATATTTAGGGTTTTGAAATTTTAAAATGTGTTCAGCAATCCTAAAAAATTTACAAATAGATGAGATTGGGTATTTTATGCCATCAACGCATCAAAATTTCCTATAGTGATAGCACAAATTTAATTTCCTTATGTGTGTATGTGCGCGTGCACGCGCTAATATCTAGAAGATAAAGCCTAAATTAATCAAGAGGAAAAAAAATTGGACTTGTGATTTTGAAGATTTGTGGAAAAGATGATAATTTATAGATTAATGTGGGGAATTCGAGATAGTATGTTCCAATTCGAGAGGAACCGCTCTCTTATCTTTGATTCGAGATAAAGGCTAACTCTCCCACGATTTACATCTAAACTCTACTCCTGAATTTCTATTCACTATTCTTCTTCAATTCTCTTCATATCCTAACCTTAACTCCTTCACTCCTATATATAGAACCGATTTGCATATATTCACAAGAACGTCCCTAGGGCACAAAATTACAAAATTGCCCTTTGGGCCCCAAAATTACAAAATTACCACCGTGTGGCCGAAACCCCATATTCTCAATACTACTCTGCTCTCGAAAAACTGCAGTGCCCTCAAGGTGGTGCATGAAGCCCGTGGGTGCGCATCTCTGAGTACTAGAGCTCTTCCTATCGCCGCCTCCTGGATCAAAACTCAAAAGGCCACCCAAGAGCTCCATCCTCCTGGAAACATCGCCACAGAAGTGGTAGTGCGTCTGTGACTGAGTCGTCTAAGCACTGGAGTTTTTCATTCTGAATTTGAACTCCAAACGAACCCGGAATCATCAAAATATGGAAGCTGCACAGAAATTCCTTCTTAAATAACCCAAAAATTTACAAAAATGTCATGACACACTGTGTAGCCGTTGGCCGATCAACGGCTCTGCTTGAACTGGCTTGGTCTGGTGGCTCAGCTGAGTCGGCTCGGGTCGGTGACTCGACTGAGCCGGATCGGGTCAGCGCGCTTGTAGCTTTGGCTCGGCTCAAATCATTGCTCAGCTCCTCCGCGAGATTCCACTGTAGCGGTGACGGCTCACTAGCACCGATGCCTTTTTCCAACAGCTCCGGCGATGGTTTACCGTGATTTTTGTCTGGTGAGTTCGTCCCGAGGAAAGGGAGAAGTTGTTGCGGTCGGCAGTCCCAGATGTCACCAGAGGCGACGCCAGCGAGCTAAAACCACACCACGGACGGGGCGAAAGGTTTTTTCGCATGTGAACAAAGGCCCGCGGGGGCTCTGGCGGCCCGTTGGTAGGTCGTCGGGCCTCCAACAGGCCGTCGGAGGGTCATCGGACCCTGGCAGGGTCACCTGGGGGCCGCGAGGCCCCACACGACCCTTGCGGGGCTCGCCGGGCTCTAGCGGGAGTTCGTCGACCTTCGTCGACCTTAGTCTGGGTCGTTGATGTTGGTCAGCTTTAGATCTGTGCCGCAGCAGCCTTCTTCTTCAAATCTGGTAGATTGGAGCTTATAATCTTCAGATCTAGAATTGTGGTCTTCAGATCTGGCTTCGTCTTCGCACTGGAATGGTAGCGGCGAGCGATCTCTGTGAAATTATCCGCTATTTGGTGGTGTGTCTCTACAAAGATGTGATGCATAGAGGATCTTAAGTCCTTCTATAGACAGCGGCTCATCTCCTCTAAAGATTGCTGTATCGCGGCTCCGATCTCCTCCCAATCCGCCATTGATTCTAGAATCGAACGCTCTGATACCAATTTGGTAGGAAATTCTAGGACTTTAGTGGAAGAACTTTGGGGATTTGAGGAAAAGATAATAATTTTATAAATTAGTGCAGTAAATACAAGATAGTGGGTTCCAATTCGAAAAGAAACCGCTCTCCTGCCTTTGATTCAAGATAAAGACTAACTCTTACAAGATCTAGATCTAAACTATACTACTAAATTTCTACTCAATACTATTATTCGATTCTCTTCAGATCCTAACCTTAACCATTTCACTCATTCATACATTCATGCATACATACATACATGGCTGATTTGCCCATATGTACAAGAATGTTTCTAGGGTACAAAATTACAAAATTGCCCTTCGTGCCCCAAAATTACAAAATTGCCCCCGTGTGGCAGCAACCCCCCATTCCCAACACTCAATTGTGTGCTTTGATACCAATTTGATAGGAAATTCTAGGACTTTGGTGAAATAACTTTGAGGATTTGTTGGAAAGATGATAAGTTCATAGATTAATGCAAGAAATTCAAGATATTATGTTCCAATTCGAGAGAGCACCGCTCTTCTACCTTTGACTCAAGATAAAGGCTAACTCTCCAAAGATCTTGATCTAAACTCTACTCCTAAACTTATACTCAATATTCTTCTTCAATTCTCTTCATATTCTAACCTTAACCCCTTCACTCCTATGCATAAGGCTGATTTGCACATATTTACAAGAATGCCCCTAGGACTCAAAATTACAAAATTGCCCTTCGGGTCCCAAAATTACAAAATTGCCACTGTGTGCCCCCCCAACCTGACAAATTGACACCAATTTGAACATGAGAAGGGACATTTCTTAGATATTGCCATGGAGAACCACAGAAAACATAAAGTTGTGACAAAATTTGATGTTTCCGTGTGAGCTAACAAAAAACACATTGGTGTGTGAATGGTGACATGTTTTCTAACATAGTAAATGCAATTCCAAAAAAAATAAAGATGCAGATCTTCATGTAGCACTTCGCTTCCCAGTATTTGAGCTTGTGCATGGTCTAAAGAGGTGCCTCTGGGGTTAACTAGCATCGTCTGAAACTTTTAAGGAAATTGACAATAAGACTAAAAATGTCGCATGTTAGTTCAAACAAATATAACCAGTATAGCGTTTGGAGCGTGTTAAGATGGATTCATGGTAAAATTGGAAATGATAAAAGCAAGAATGGGCTTATAGATATGGGAGTTACCAATTGAATCAAAGTAATCACCCGAGATTTCTAACCTGGAAAATGAAAAGCTCAAGCTGATCCAATATCAAAAATCAAAACATGATGTGACATGTCACTAATGCACAAAGACAACACAATAGTCTAAATTCACTAGGTAAAATTCATTATATATGTGTCTTTGCACACTAATACAACGTTTTAGATATAATTCATCCAAAGGATCATCCTGATAGCTTGGAGAACAGCATAGTTTTCTTGTTCACTCACAACTTAAATCTCCGAACCAAAATTAACATTCATTAGGGCATTGTGTTGTCGTACCATAACAAAAAACAATTCAAACGGGTAAGCCTCAAATCAGAAATGGTGAATGAAACTTAACCAGTATGAAGCCAAGATTTCCGAATTGCATCTCTATTGCTCTTCCTTCCGAATCCCGTGAAAACTCCTACCACGGCCAGCAATCTTTTCTTAGTATGATTTCCATGAGTCTCTGACGTATACTTCCCAACAAATCCTTCTTGCCTTCCAGCTGCCAGCTCCATCTCGAGCGCTGCTAATCTCTTCTGCTGGTGCCTGAAAATAAGATATTTGCATCATAAACTCCATCGCAGTAAACCAACTGACCAATCCAAGTTACACATTTACCTGCAGGCCACTACCTTTAGCGTCTCATCGACTGATATAGCAGATTGCCCCTGCAATTTAATTGCCAATATGCAAACTTCAAGAGTTCGAAATGCAATTTACGGTTTAAAACGGGATTTAAAACCAAACTATCGTATCATCGCACGAAAAACCTAATGGTGTACCTGTCCGGTTCTCCGATCGATCTCTGTAATAAGATAAACCCTATTCTGCGAATCCTGCCACAGACTGAACCCCCCAGATCGACAACACGACGCATTCAAACCAAAATTGAATTGAAATCATAAGTTCGAAATGAAGGGAGGTAAGCTCACCGGCCAGCGACGTAGACGGAGGCCATGGTTGCGAACATGGCGAGCATAACGTGGGAGATTCGAGAGCGGTGCAGCAGACCGTGCAGGTGGTTACTGGATCCTCCTCGACTATGCATATTTAGATCTAAAGAACGAGATCGCTCACTCTTATAATCATTAATAATTTGAAGGTGTTTCGAACGAATTGACGACGTTTCAACCGACGACTTTGAGATCGAGATCGAATGAGAAGCTCATATGCTTGATTGCTTCCTTCGAAGGAAAGAAACTACACAGGAAAGAAATGCAAGGATGACAAAAAAGTGATCTTTTTGGTTGTTTATTTGTTTTCCAATGACAACCGGCTCGCTCATTTTCTTCAAATTCTAATTTAAGCCCACATGTGATCTTAGCAATAAATAGTAATAACTATTGAGTATATATCTATAATTTTATTAATAATTGCTAGTATGATGCATGCTGATGAAATTATTGCGGTAAAATTAGTAAATCGGTGAATGGTTATTACTGCGTTGTTTAGTATCACGGTTTATCTTATAGATAAGACCGTATTTATTGTATCTTATCTGTATACGTACCTCCTCTACTATAAATAAAGAGATGTGGGTTCCTCTCCCAGATGATGATTCATAACACTTTATTAGCACGAGCATCTAAATAGAAATTCCACACAAATTCCGATCGTTGCCAAACGAAGGAAAGGCGGGAGATCCACGCATGCGGCGTCATCTACCTCAAACAGACGTCGTCATCCACGCGTAGGCTTCGTTCAACCGTCGCTAGATCCGGAGGACGGATCTAGAGGTATTTCGCGTTAAAAATCAAAGTTTTATCATGCGCATGATTGTTTTCTCCATAGAGCTCACAAGATCGGAGTGGAAATAGGGTTTTGATACCTATATCGACGATTTTTATCGTCTAAAAATCATGTTTTATCGTGCATTTAATCTGAAACTAAATAAAAACATTTGTATGTGTGTCTACTATCGCCTAAAAATCATGTTTTATCATGCTTTTTATCATGCTTTTAATCACGATTTTTATCATGTTTTATGCGCATGATTATTATCATGCATCCTCAAAATATTCGTATGTGTGTCTACCATCAACCCGCAACTTAGCTTTTCCAAAGCTATTGGCACAAATAATAAAGTTGCGGGTGCATTTTCCATACAACCAAATAAAGAAACTACGTCTAGATAATGCCGGAGAATTTACCTCCCGGTCATTTCAAGAGTACTGCCAGGCAACGAGAATAGAAATTGAACATCCAGTGCCACATGTTCACACCCATAACGGGTTGGCAGAGTCACTGATAAAAAGACTCCAATGGATTGCACGTCCATTGTTAATGAAATCCCAGTTACCGGTGGATGCATGGGGACATGCAATTCTGCATGCTGCATCGTTAATAAAAATAATACCCTCTGGATGTCAGAGTCTCTCTCCAATGCAACTTGCATATGGAGTGCCACCGACATTTCTCATTTGAGAATTTTCGGTTGCGCAGTTTACATCCACATTGCCCCACCACAGAGGACAAAAATGGGTCTTCAACGTCGCCTATGTATCTATGCAGGGTTTAACTCACCCTCAATTATAAGATACCTAGAACCCCAAACGGGAGACGCATTCAAGACACGGTTTGAAGACTGTGAATTTGATGAAACAATTTTTCCCAAAATGGGCCCAGACATTGAGAAATCTGGTGCGAAGCACATCATAACGTGTGATACAAAAAGTTTGACCCACTATGAGCCGGTAACAAAATAATGTGAAGATGAGATCCTGAAGATCCTCCACATTCAGGACACTGTCCACCGATTACCGGACTCATTTACTGACAACCAGAAAATTGTCAAATCACACATCCATGCTCTAAATACTCCAGTTAGGATTGACATCCCCAAGAATGGATACAATCCACCAGCAGTAGAAGTGGCTGCACCTCAACAGAAAAGAGGCAGACCACCAGCCTCCAAGGATAAAAATCCAAGAAAAAGAAAAATATCCGGAGACCTTGGGATGATACCCCCACAGAGAAATGAGCTCATGTCCATACCCTCACCCCTCCCGGAATCCACTGCAGAGGAACTACCGAGAGAAACTGAAACATCATTAAATTATGTATGTACAGGGGAGGTGTTGGACAGAAAGAGTACATTCGTCGCGATGGCTTTGCATTTTATATTGATATTCACGTTGTCGGAAGCGACAATGATCATGATCTACGTTACGTTGCTGAATGCAACGTAGAAATGATTGGCCAAAGTGGAATCAGGCAATAGAAGCTGAGCTGGACTCGTTTAAGAAACGCAAAGTCTTTGGACAAATAGTCCAGATACCTACTGGTGTCAAACCTGTGGGATACAAATGGGTATTCGTGAGAAAAAGAAATGAAAATAATGGATCGCATGATACAAAGTAAGGCTTGTAGCGCAAGGCTTTTCCCAAAGACCGGGTATTAACTATGAGGAAACATACTCCCCGGTCATGGATGCGATCACTTTCCGATTTCTTATAAGCTTAACAGCAAAGGAAGGTTTAGATATGCAGCTAATGGATGTTGTGACTGCATATCTATACGGTAATTTCGACAAGGAGATATAAGTGAAACTTCCTGATGGCTTTTCAATGCCTGCTGAATTAAAAGATAGACCTCGGGACGTCTACTTTGTTAAGCTTCAAAGATCATTGTATGGTCTTAAACAATCGAGAAGGATGTGGTATAACAGAGTGAGTGATTTCCTTGTACAACAAGGATTCGCCAATAATGAAGTCTGCCCTTGCATATTTATAAGAGCAAAGGAAAAAGGATTCGTCATAATAGCAGTCTACGTAAACGATTTGAACCTCATTGGATCTCCAGAAGAAAACACTGAGATATCTGTAAGCCTGAAAAAAGAAGTCGAAATGAAAGACCTAGGCAAAATGAAATTCTGCCTTGGCTTACAGATTGAACATTTAAAAGACGGAATCATATTACACCAAACCACATATACGAAGAAAATGTTGCAAAGATTTCATATGGACCAATGTCATCCACTTAGTACACCTATGGTGGTACGATCTCTGTATGCACATAAAGAGCCCTTCTGACCGCTGGAAGAGGGAGAGGATATACTTGGTCCAGAAGTCCCTTATCTGAGTGCTATTGGAGCACTTCTATATCTGGCCAACTATACGTGTCCCGATATAGCGTTCGCAGTAAATTTACTAACCAGATACAGTGCAGCGCCTACGTAATGCCACCGGACCGGGGTTAAGCACCTTTTGCACTACCTCCAAGGGTCTACAGATTTGGGACTCTTTTACCAAAATGGATTATCATTCGCACTTGTTGGTTATGTTGATGCAGGTTACAGGTTTGATACCCACAATGCCAAGTCACAGGTAGGGTACTTGTTTACCCATGGTGGGACAGCCATTTCCTGGAGATTCGTTAAGCAAAACATGACGACGACCTCATCCAATCACTCAGAGATCATCGCCATCCATGAAGCAAGCAGAGAATGTGTCTGGTTATGGTCAGTTATAAAGCACATCCTGGTGACGACCGGATTGAAGTCTGGGGACCTTGAACCTACTACCATGTTCGAGGACAACGTTGCTTGTATAGCTCAGCTACGAGGTGGCTACATCAAAGGCGACAAAACAACGCATATTGCCCCCAAATTCTTCTGGACGCACGAGCTACAGAGAGATGGCATGATCGACGTCAGACACGTACAATCATGTGACAACCTGGTAGACTTGTTCACCAAAGCCCTTCCTACTACTACTTTTAGGAAGTTTGTATAGAAAATTGGGATGAGGCGCCTAAGAGATCTGAAAGCCTGAGTGCTTGTACAGATCAGGGGGGGAGTTAGAGAGTGTTTGTAGTCTTTTCCTTAACTATGGTTTTCCCACAGGGTTTTCTATGGCTAAAGGTTTTAACGAGGCAAACATCATCAACTCAGGATCCTGAAGTATCCAACCCATGTGAGACTCCTACTACTCTCAGAATCCCGAAGTATTCATGAGCAGAGTCCACACATATGGCTGGATAAGGGGGAGTGTTGTGAATGGATATTACTGAGTTGGTAGGATCACTGCTTGTCTTATATATAAGACCATATCTATTGTATATTATCTCTGTATGTACATCCTCGACTATAAATAAAGAGCTGGGGGTTCCTCCCCCAGAAGATGATTCATAACAAAATCTATATCACATTTGAGGACTTAATGAATTTCTTTGCTTACTAGGGCAAGCTGATGTCATGCTGATGTATAAAGAAATTGATAGAAGAACGGCTAGGATTTAATCTTGGTAAAAGAAGGATTGAGACGAGTGTTTGGGAATGTGGAATTACTTATGGGAAAGAAGTAATTATGTGAAATGAAAAAGAATGGTTAGAAATTTAATCTTGGTAAAAGAAGAGTTGAGATGAGTGGTTGGGAATGTGGAATTACTTACGGGAAAGAATTAATTATGTGGAATGAGTTAATTACATGGAATTAATTAATTAAACGCTGAAGACGCCCGCTAAATTTTTGTTCATTTAAATTGTAAAGTGGAATAATATATGTCCCGCTAAATTTTTGTTTTTTTAAAAGTGTGAAGTGAAATATTATATGTCCCACAATTTTGGAGGGGAAATAATTTTTGGGAAAACAAGGATTTTAAATGGAACGTGCCAGAAGGCACGTGTTATGACTAGTCTATTATACAATTGACGACCTTTTTTTAATTTTGGCCTACGTGGCACCTAAAATATGACTGGGAAAAAAATGATGAATGTGATTGGTGACTTGGCCTGCATTTTTTAAAACCAATAAAAACTTTTACACCTTCTCACGTTCACATTCTCCCGTTTTGATGCCCGCAAATAAAGCCACTTCCTAACCCACTTTTGTATAACCGCTCATTGCCTTTTTGGAGGAAACACAAATTTAACATTGGCCACAAAATAACCTGGATTTTTGCAAATTTAACGCTCACGTTTGCAAAATAATCGCTCACGTTTGCAAATTTAAGGATGCACATCCACCCGCCCAAAATTACACTGCCTTTTTTGCCTCAAATCACCCGCCTCTTCCCTCCACATCCACCCGCTCGAGTTCAATCTGTAACCCTCCTCCGCTCTTCAACATCGATCTTCAACAAGGAATTTGCAATCTCAGCAATCGAGTTCACAACCTGGATTTGCAACCTCAGCAATCGAGTTCACAACCTGGATTTGCAACACGGTAAGTGGGTTGGATTTGTTGCTTAGATTTTTTTTCATTGCAACTAAAATTAATCATTGCAACTGGTTTGGATTTGTACCTCGAGTTCACAGCATCAAGCGGTTGTTTTTGCTGGAGTTGGTATGTGCCTCCTCTTTCTCTCTTTCCTCTTTTGAATCCCTTTTTGTGGATTTTTATTTGTTTGGTCGTTTGGTTGATTCATCTTTATATTTGGTTATTTGGTTGAACCTAAATCTTCATCTTTGTATTTTGGGGGCATTCTACATATTTGGTTGTATTTAAAATGATCTGAATCCCAGCGATCTGAATCCACTCTTTTTAAATTTTCTGAAACTGTCTTTTTGATTGCAAACTGAAACTGAAACATGTTCTAAACTAATTTTGAAGATCGAGATGTTGTAGAGCAAATCTGTTATCAAAAAGCATAGTCATCGGATGTAACGACACGTTCCTCAAAATACCCGGATTTTAAACTTTTTCCCAGGAATCCTGAAGAGGGGGGTGAGAGAGAGAGAGACAGAGAAATAGCAGGTCCACTGCGCATGTGCTGGAAAAGTACAAGTACTGCTCCACTATAATATCAAAGAAAACCTCATATGTAACAAAGAACAACAACAATTATATATATATATACACACACACTTTGTCATTCATACATATACATAGTCCAGGTAAAACACCATATATGCACTACCTGTAATGACTGGTTTTCATGTGTTTGGGTTATCTATATTATATATATATATGTTTGGTGGATTTTCTCCTTATGTGTGGTTTCCGTCTCCGTAGCTTCCGTTTCGTCGTTTTGTGGTTTCGTTCGTTTCATCGTGATTTTCTAGCTTCTTCCTTAGATCGTTGATCTTGGAGTAAGTCACTCATGACGAACTTCAAATCGCTCATATTTTAGAGTTAGAGTGGTCCTAGAAGCCGTAGGAATCTTCCCGGAGCTTCGCGCTTCGATTCGGCACTTTCCGTGCACGTTAGTTGGTTTAAGAAGGGGAACCAACCGACTAGATTGAGATCTAGTCGGTCATGAACTCTTCTAGAACCGACTAGTTCATTAAATCTAATGTACATGAGTTACTGTTTACTCTTAGTCGGTCTAAGAACAACCACCGACCGACTAGATGTGAAACTAGTCGGTCAGAACTTGCTCTCAGACCGACTAGTTCCTTTAATAAATTTTACCTGAGTTACTGTTTATCGTTAGTCGGTCAATGAACACTCACCGACCGACTAGGTTGCAAACTAGCCGGTCGACGGGCCTTCACAGACCGACTAATTGACTTTCCCAGATTTTATTCCTTTTTCGATACTTGCTCTTAGTCGGTCATAGTAGAACGACCGACCGACTAGTTCTTAAACTAGTCGGTCAGCCAACCTTCTTTGACCGACTAATCGCTGTCGTAAACTTAGGGTTTGCCCAGCCGCCGGCTGTGCCTATTTAAACCCCCCAATCGTTTTCTTTCTTCTTTCATTTTCTCCTGAGCGGCTGAGCCTCCTTCTTCCCCACTGATTCCCTTTCAACCCTAAACCCTTCCTCCTTCCTCTTGAGCCATTTTCTTCATCCCCCGAGCTCCCCTCACCCTCTATTTAGGCCGGCCATCACCTCTAGGCCGCCGAAAACCCCCCAAAACCCATCAAAATCCCATTTTCTCCAAGCTTCTCCATCCATTCCAGATCTGAACCATAGTTCCCCGGATCGTTTCTTCCGTTGCCGTGCTTGCTCGGCATCGATCTTCCGTTTCCTACGGTAGTGTTCGAATCTTTAATATTTTTATCACCCACTTTTGATATTGTGAAACCCTAATAAAATGGATGTTATTTTGATGGTTGTTTCTCCATAACAGCGACTTTCCCCGTAGATTAGCGTTTGTGGGACGAACCTTCGTGATCGTCATCCTCGGTGTTAGGCAAATGAAACTTGCCACTTAGGGTTTTAGGCCATGTCTTAGGCCATTTGCTAGTTGTAGGCGTAAAAGAGACTAGGCGACGAAATGATACTCGCCTAGGCGCAATTTCAAGATCTAGCTTGACAACGAAGCTAGATCCATCATTTATCATGTTGCACAACTACCATGTCATGTTTAATTTCAATTAACGGTACGCGAATTAATTGTCATGTCATTGCATTCTTTAAATGTTCCCGTGATTGCGTAGCACCGCTACACCTAGTGAATTGATTGAGGCTAAGCACCTGCTTTTAGCGGGCACAACACTACGCCAAATTGTGAACCTAAAAACAAGCTCTTGTGCGGGGCAAGCCTGGCTCATTTACTGAGCATCGTGTGCAGGGACCCTGGCTTGTTTACGTGTGGGAGGGATAAGGGTTAAGCGGCCAATCAACTAGGAGTCTGCCCGATCAGCAACTTTAGTTATAAGGCGTAAACTCTGGGTTCTGGGGTAGTGTTAAGCGGCCAATCAGTGTGAACGTCCAACAGTTCAGCTGTAAGGCGTAAACATCTACAAATACTTGAAACGTGACTAGTGAAAAGATTGAGATTGTTAGTAGCTTGGCTACTCTTGACAGGCCATGATAATTGTTCTCTTGTACTTATTGTTACACCATGTCTTACTTGTGCACTCATACCATAACTGCCATGTCACGCATACTATAACTGCTAGCTTGCTAGTTACCTTTCTTTCAGTTTCCTTGCCCAAGTCTTTTAGACTTGTTGACATGTGCCCCTTTACTCTTTTGGGTGACACATGTTAGATCCTGAGCCAGAGTTCGTTGTTGAGGACGAGGTGTTTGCGGACGCCGAGCCCGAGCCTGTGTTTGACGAGGACTTCGTGGACACGGGTGATCAGTCGTAGAGACTGCTTGTGTTGTTTTTGTCGGCTTTTGTTGTCGGTGCGTAGCACCAATACTTTGTGCCGTGTTGGCTTTTGTTGGACATGTTTTGGGCCTTTAGACTCTTTCTTTTAGCCTGGTGGCTTTTCTGGATGTTGAACTTAATTTTAATATTTGGACAATGTTGAGAATTGGAATCTTATTTCTGTTTCTCCTTATGTTATTATCTTGTTCTGTCGTGATTACAGGGACCTGCTTATGTTTCATTGACGCTTATCAGGCGTGTGGCTTCACAGCTCCACGCTTGTACGGACCTTCTCACATCTCGCCTCCAATTTAGGGAAGCGGGGCGTGACAGGTTTTGTTGGTGGCCCATGCAGGTCCTCTTTCTGTAACTGCGATTATCGGAATAATGATAATAATATTAGAATATCCAATAAACTAAGTTCGACGTCCGAGTCATAAGCTATGAGTCTAATTTGTTTCGTTTTCTGCGTCATTAGATGGCAGGAAGGCGATTTACCCGTGGTGGTGGTAGTACGCCCCCTCATGACGAGGAGCCTGAGCGGGAGCCCACCGATGAGGAGATGATGCAGATGATGCTTCAGATGATGCAGGTGCAGCAGGGCGTGCTCCTGCAAGTCCAGAATGCTCCAGGTGCTCGAGCTGCTCGGGCAATCCAGGATGCCCCTCGCTCCGAGCCGGGAGCGAAGCAGTTTCGGGAGCTGGGTCCAGCTTATTTTGATGGGTCTGAGGGTCCTCTAGCTGCCGATGAGTGGATTCGGAACATTGAGGATAACTTGAAGTTGGCAAAGATCAGCCCGGCTGGATGGGTTGATCTGGCGAAGAGGCAACTCAAGGCTAATGCTAGGAACTGGTGGGATGCGGAAGAGAAGATGCTGGTGGAGCCGATAGCTTGGGCTACCTTTAAGTCCAGGTTTGATGAGGAGTTCTTTCCGAAGGCTGCTAGGAAGGAGATGCTGCAGCGTTTTATTGATCTGAAGCAAGGGAGCTTGACGGTGGACCAGTACCACCAAGAGTTCACTAGGCTGAGTCGGTTCATGCCGAAGATGGTGCAGGATGCTGATGAGAGGGCTCAGAGGTTCCTGCAGGGGCTTGCTTTGGAGCTTCAGAGTTTTGTGTCTTCCTCTGATCTGGACTCTTATCAGAAGGTTCTGGTCGCTGCGAGGAGGCAGGAGCTGAACCTGAGCCAGAGGAGAGGACATGTTTCTGGAGCTGGGAAGAGGCCTATGGAGCAGGCCAGGTCGGTGCTTAGGCCTGGTTTCAAGCCTAATCATCCGGTGCAGTTCAAGAGGCCATGAGGGCCTAGTCTGAAGACTTGCCATTTCTGCGGCAAGCCTGGCCACATCAAGGATCAGTGTAGAAAGTTTCTGGGCCAGTGTTTGGTTTGTGGTGATGCTTCTCATGTCGCGAAGGATTGTCGGCATGCGAATCAGTTGCGGAGGGCACCTGTTGCAGCACAGCCGTTGCAGCAGAGAGCGCATGTTCCTGCTGGACGTGGAGCAGCTCTTGTCCCTTAGAGGCAGGCCTTTCAGCAGGCCTTTCTGCCGAGGAGGCAGGCATTTCTGATGATCGCTGTGGAGAGCGAGGCTGTGGATGAGGTTATCACAGGTAACTATCCTTCTAGTTGTTCCTTTCTTATTTGGCTTTGTTTGTTAGATTATGTTTGGTTGCTTGCATATGATTGTTTGATAGAATAGGATCTGATTGTTAGATTGCTTGTTAGGTGTGGTTTTGGTTTGCATATTTCCTGCACGAGTCCTCTTTGACTCAGGTGCATCGATGTGCATTATTTCTCGGAGCTTCGTGGAGAAGCATTCCTTGTCGACGTCGCCTCTTTCCAAGAGTTGGAATATCGTCACAGGAAATGGCATGGTCTCGGTGCATCGTGGTTGCAATTCTTTCCCGTTGGTGGTCTGTGGACATGAGCTTTACGTCGACTTCATTGTCCACGACATCATCAACTACGATGCGGTCCTTGGGATGGATTGGCTTGCGAGCTTCTATGCTACGATCGACTGTCGGAGGAAGAAGGTGGTGTTCGAGATTCCCGGACATCCATTGTTTGAGTTCAGCCGAGGTAGCAGTTCGCTTGGCCCTGTCAGGTTTCGGGCCAGGCCGGTGGAGTTTGAGGCTATGCAGATGGAGCTGGAGAGGCCAGCTGTTGTGCGGGACTTCGATGACGTCTTCCCCGAGGAGATGTCTGGGTTGCCACCTGATCGAGCTCTCGAGTTTTCGATTGATCTTGTTCCAGGAGCACAGCCGATTTCGAAGGCGCCATATCGTATGGCACCCGCCGAGTTGGAGGAATTGCGGAAGTAGTTGGATGAGCTTTTGCAGAAGAGTTACATCAATCCTAGTGCGTCTCCGTGGGGAGCACCTGTGCTACTGGTAAAGAAGAAGGATGGTTCGCGTCGCATGTGCGTGGACTATCGGGAGCTGAATGCGGTGACCATTAAGAATAAATACCCGTTGCCTCGCATCGATGATATTTTTGATCAGCTTGGAGGTTCGAGGGTGTTTTCGAAGTTGGATCTGAGGAGTGGTTACCATCAGCTGAAGGTGAAGAAAGAAGATGTTCTGAAGACAGCGTTCAGGATGAAGTATGGACACTACGAGTTTGTGGTTATGCCTTTCGGTGTAACCAATGCACCCGCAGTTTTCATGAATCTGATGAATCTGATTTTCTATGACTTTTTGGACAAGTTTGTCGTTATCTTTATTGACGACATTCTGATCTATTCTAAGTCGGAGGAAGAGCATGCCTCGCACTTGAGGACGGTGTTGGAGATTTTGAGGAGGCATCGTTTGTATGCTAAGTTTTCGAAGTGCGAGTTTTGGCTGGACAGAATTGCTTTTCTCGGGCATGTGGTGACTGGAGATGGTATTTCAGTGTATCCCGAGAAGATCAGGGCCATCAGAGAGTGGCCTGTTCCGCAGTCAGCGTCTGAGATTCGGAGTTTCCTTGGGCTTGCTGGTTACTATCGGCGTTTCATTAAGGATTTTTCCCGTATTGCTGAGCCAATGACCAGATTGACGCGGAAGGATGTACCTTTTGTCTGGTCGGGTGATTGTGAGAATGCCTTTGGTGTTCTGAGGGAGAGATTGACGTCTGCCCCTATTCTTGTTGTGCCTGATCGCATTGGAGGATTCGAGATCTTTTGCGATGCTTCTGGCAAGGGTCTCGGTTGTGTGTTGCATCAGCACGGACATGTTGTGGCGTATGCTTCGTGTCAGCTCAAGACTCATGAGAAGAATTACCCGACGCACGATTTGGAGTTGGCTGCTGTCGTGTTTGCGCTCAAGATTTGGAGGCACTTCCTGCTGAGTGAGAAAGTGAAGATCTTCACCGATCACAAAAGCTTGAAGTATATTTTTACTCAGAAGGAGCTCAACATGCGACAACGTCGATGGTTGGAGCTCATGGCAGATTATGAGATTGATTCGCAGTATCACCCTGGCAAGGTGAATGTGGTTCCGGATGCGCTGAGTAGGCTTCCAGCGGTGATGATTTTGACCTCGCAGTGGAGATTGCAGCAGGATTTTTGCGAGTCTGGTGTTGAGATCGTCCTTCCTGGAGAAGCTTCTTCGTTGATGTGTATGCAGATACAGTCGACGATCGTGGATCGGATCAAGGCTGGCCAGGCCGATGATCCGAAGCTGGTGAAGATTCGGGAGCAGGTGGAAGCCGGTCTGCGGACTGACTTTTTGATTCATAAGGATGGCTCGCTGAGGTTTGGAGCTAGGTTGTGTGTGCCAGCTGGGGATATCAGAGAGGAGTTGATGGTGGAGGCACACAGTTCGCCATATTCTGTGCATCCTGGTGGGACCAAGATGTACAAGGATCTTCGCCTGAACTTTTGGTGGCATGGTATGAAGAGGAGCGTGGCTCGGGGTGTAGCCAAGTGCTTGGTTTGTCAGCAAGTGAAGGCGAAGCATCAGCGTACGACAGGGTTGCTGCAACCGCTTCCGATTTCGAAGTGGAAGTGGCAACACATCACTATGGATTTCGTGACTGGACTACCTCGGAGTCCGAAGCAGAATGACGCGATTTGGGTGATCGTAGATCGATTGACCAAATCTGCGCACTTTATTCCATTCCGAGTAGGACAGTCCACTGAGGCGCTAGCAAGGAGATACATGGAGGTAAATTCTTTTACTCTCCGTTTCTATTTCCTTTTCCTAGTTTAGATAGTGATGTAACGTGAATCGTGCAGGAGATCGTACGACTTCACAGAGTCCCCGTGAGTATCGTGTCGGACAGAGACACGAGGTTCACATCTCAGTTCTGGCAGAGTTTGCAGAAGAGTTTGGGTACACGTCTGAGTTTCAGCACGGCGTACCATCCGCAGATGGATGGCCAGTCCGAGAGGACGATTCAGATCTTGGCGGACATGCTGAGGGCGTGCATGTTGGATTTCAAGGGTTCGTGGGAGGACCATCTACATCTGGTAGAGTTCTCCTACAACAACAGCTTCCAGGTGAGCATTGGCATGGCACCTTTCGCCGCGCTTTATGGGCGGAAATGTTGATCGCCATTGAGTTGGGATGACGTTGGTGACCGGGAGCTGTTGGGACCTGAGATGATTGTGGAGGCTGTGGATGTTGTCAGGAACATTCGAGAGAGGTTGAGGATTGCTCAGGACCGTTTTAAGCATTGGGCGGATGCTAAACGCCGTCCTTTGGAGTTTCAGCCAGGCGACCATGTGTTCTTGAAGATTTCCCCGAATCGTGGTGTGATTCGCTTTGGGAAGCGAGGGAAGTTGAGCCCGCGATACATTGGACCGTTTGACATTCTGGAGAGAGTTGGCGAGATAGCCTACCGCTTAGCCTTTCCGCCATCTTTGGAAGGAGTTCACAATGTTTTCCATGTGTCGCAGCTTCGTCGATACATTAGCGATCCATCTCATGCCGTGGATTTCTTGGAGATTACCGTTCGCCCTGATATGATGTATGACCAGCAGCCAGTGCTGATTTTGGACAGGCGTCAGAAGTCACTTCGGAACAAGGTTGTCAATCTTGTGAGGGTGATGTGGCGACACGGCTCGCCAGGAGAGTCTACTTGGGAGAATGAGGATGAGATGCGAGAGCGCTACCCACTTTTGTTCCCGGACACGTGAGTGTTGGGAAATTCTGAGGACGGAATTTTTCTTAAGTTGGGGAGAATATAACGACTGGTTTTCATGTGTTTGGGTTATCTATATTATATATATATGTTTGGTGGATTTTCTCCTTATGTGTGGTTTCCGTCTCCGTAGCTTCCGTTTCGTCGTTTTGTGGTTTCGTTCGTTTCGTCGTGATTTTCTAGCTTCTTCCTTAGATCGTTGATCTTGGAGTAAGTCACTCATGACGAACTTCAAAGCGCTCATATTATAGAGTTAGAGTGGTCCTAGAAGCCGTAGTAATCTTCCCGGAGCTTTGCGATTCGATTCGGCACTTTCCGTGCATGTTAGTTGGTTCAAGAAGGAGAACCAACCGACTAGATTGAGATCTAGTCGGTCAGGAACTCTTCTAGAACCGACTAGTTCATTAAATCTAATGTACATGAGTTACTGTTTACTCTTAGTCGGTCTAAGAACAACCACCGACCGACTAGATGTGAAACTAGTCGGTCAGAACTTGCCCTCAGACCGACTAGTTCCTTTAATAAATTTTACCTGAGTTACTGTTTATCGTTAGTCGGTCAATGAATACTCACCGACCGACTAGGTTGCAAACTAGCCGGTCGACGGGCCTTCACAGACTGACTAATTGACTTTCCCATATTTTATTCCTTTTTCGATACTTGCTCTTAGTCGGTCATAGTAGAACGACCGACCGACTAGTTCTTAAACTAGTCGATCAGCTAACCTTCTTTGACCGACTAATCGCTGTCGTAAACTTAGGGTTTGCCCAGCCGCCGGCTGTGCCTATTTAAAACCCCCCCAATCGTTTTCTTTCTTCTTTCATTTTCTCCCGAGCCTCCATCTTCCCCATTGATTCCCCTTCAACCCTAAACCCTTCCTCCTTCCTCTTGAGCCATTTCCTTCATCCCCCGAGCTCCCCTCACCCTCCATTTAGGCCGGCCATCACCTCTAGGCCGCCGGAAAACCCCCAAAACCCATCAAAATCCCATTTTCTCCAAGCTTCTCCATCCATTTCAGATCTGAACCATAGTTCCCCAGATCGTTTCTTCTGTTGCCGTGCTTGCTCGGCATCGATCTTCCGTTTCATACGGTAGTGTTCGAATCTTTAATATTTTCATCACCCACTTTTGATATTGTGAAACCCTAATAAAATGGATGTTGTTTTGATGGTTGTTTCTCCATAACAGCGACTTTTCCCGTAGATTAGCGTTTGTGGGACGAACCTTCGTGATCGTCATTCTCGGTGCTAGGCAAGTGAAACTTGCCACTTAGGGTTTTAGGCCATGTCTTAGGCCATTTGCTAGTTGTAGGCGTAAAAGAGACTAGACGACAAAATGATACTCGCCTAGGCGCAATTTCAGGATCTAGCTTGACAACGAAGCTAGATCCGTCATTTATCATGTTGCACAACTACCATGTCATGTTTAATTTCAATTAACGGTACGCGAATTAATTGTCATGTCATTGCATTCTTTAAATGTTCCCATGATTGCGTAGCACCGCTACACCTAGTGAATTGATTGAGGCTAAGCACCTGCTTTTAGCGGGCACAACCTTACGCCAAATTGTGAACCTAAAAACAAGCTCTTGTGCGGGGCAACCCTGGCCCATTTACTGAGCATCGTGTGCAGGGACCCTGGCTTGTTTACGTGTGGGAGGGGTAAGGGTTAAGCGGCCAATCAACTGGGAGTCTGCCCGATCAGCAACATCAGTTGTAAGGCGTAAACTCTGGGTTCTAGGGTAGTGTTAAGCGGCCAATCAGTGTGAACGTCCAACAGTTCAGCTGTAAGGCGTAAACATCTACAAATACTTGAAACGTGACTAGTGAAAAGATTGAGATTGTTAGTAGCTTGGCTACTCTTGACAGGCCATGATAATTGTTCTCTTGTACTTATTGTTACACCATGTCTTACTTGTGCACTCATACCATAACTGCCATGTCACGCATACTATAACTGCTAGGTTACTAGTTACATTTCTTTCAGTTTCTTTGCCCAAGTCTTTTAGACTTGCTGACATGTGCCCCTTTACTATTTTGGGTGACACATGTTAGATACTGAGCCATAGTTCGTTGTTGAGGACGATGTGTTTGTGGACGCCGAGCCCGAGCCTGTGTTTGACGAGGACTTCGTGGACACGGGTGATCAGTCGTAGAGACTGCTTGTGTTGTTTTTGTCGGCTTTTGTTGTCGGTGCGTAGCACCAATACTTTGTGCCGTGTTGGCTTTTGTTGGCCATGTTTTGGGCCTTTAGACTCTTTCTTTTAGCCTGGTGGCTTTTCTGGATGTTGAACTTAATTTTATTATTTGGACAATGTTGAGAATTGGAATCTTATTTCTGTTTCTCCTTATGTTATTATCTTGTTCTGTCGTGGTTACAGGGACCTACTTATGTTTCATTGACGCTTATCAGGCGTGTGGTTTCACAGCTCCACGCTTGTGCGGACCTTCTCACGTCTCGCCTCCAATTTAGGGAAGCGGGGCGTGACACTATCCCCACTCTCGACCGCCCAAGGACAAACCAAAACTCAACACAAAGCTACAGCTCACTCCAAGTGCTACCACTAGAACCCAACTCCAAGTCACCTGCATCAAGCTGACCCTGCTACCTGGAAAATGGGGAGGAGCACGTCAATGCGTGCCCCAGTAGGAAATCCCAACTGTAATGGAAAATCTTGTTATTACTTGCTTAATTACGGTGGTTACAAGTTAAGGTAAGATCATAGAGACCATGAGACACAGCATAATGGTGAGGCATACTACTGTATAAAGTAAAAGCATATGAAATGGAGACGTACCTGCCGTGAGGGAGTGAGCTGCTGCAAAAGAGAGTTAGTACTACAAATAATATGTAAGGAAAGAAACAACAAATGCAACTACAACTATATGATTTACAACGAGAAATAAATATAGGAAGACAAGAAACAACAACAAGTACACAGTATCACAACAATACAAGTAGAGGGAAGAGGAAACACTATAAGTAAAATAAATAATATGTAATTTATCAACTTATTGGAAATCTGGGTAAAACTGTAAGGTATAAGAACCTGGACCTCACCCAATGGGTTGGAGTGGAAAATTGCACTCGACCCAATGGACACGTGCACTGTACGCCAGGCCTCTCACCCTGTCCCGTCAGGGGACCTGCCTCACGGGCCCCACCCCAAGATTGGGGTGGGTATGACATATGGTGCTGTGGACACGGGCACTGTACACCGGGCCTCTCCGCATCCTTCCTGGACGGTAGTGAGAGTGAGGATCTCCACATACACCTCTCCACACCCAAACCACATTATCACAAGCGACAAGTAACCATCACTCCCTGTAAAGGCGAGTGAGAATAATCATCGCATATCACATCCTCTCCTCCCCACCTTCATTGTCCAGGCCTTAGATTCACAATTTACTCAAATTTCCCCCAAACCCCAGTTTTAGCAGCTCACCCCCTTTAGAGGAGATTGAGACATTCCAAAAACCACATTTAACATTATATTTAGTATTGAAGGGGACATGTTGCATGGTTCCCCAAATTCAATATTTTCCTCATTTTCTGAAACATATCTTCTTTTTCATAACAATTTGGGACATGCACCCAAGTGACATGCCCTTCATCATAGCCATATCACTCATCATCACATCACATATGGAACCATGCATGACATTGCTGGGTTTTCTGGGACCCTTAGGGCACAAAAACTCTAATCCCGTCCTAAGTCGGACGGAACATAGACAGAAATGCAGCGGAAAATTTTATGTTAATCTAATTAACATGCAACCCTAAGGAACCAGACCCTATTAGCCAGGATCTCTGCCAACTTGGGGTGGATCTGACCACCCCAAGAGGGATCTAACTACTGCGAATAATTAAATGAAAACTTAAACACATACCCGGAATCTCAGCCCTGGGGCAGGCGAGATGTTCCGCGCCGTCTTCCGAGCTGCTCCCGTCCCACGCCGAGCCGCTCCTTGAACCGCTCTCCGCACCGCTCCTCGAACCGCTCCGCATCCCGAGGCGATCAATCCCCGTGTCGCCGAGCCACCCACCGCCGAAGAAAGTTTCACGCGAGTGAAACCTCCGCCTAGATTTCGGATCCAGAATCCGAACTCCTTTGCGGCTTTGCTAGAGCCCTCAGGAGCAAGGCAGAAATTTATAGGGAGAGGAGAAATATTATTTAAGCTTAGATCCGTGCGTGCTCCAACATTTACGAGAGCCGCTCAGATCTAGAGCTTGGGACGAGTTTTGAGGAGGAGAGCAGACCCCTATTTATATAGGCGGCTGACTACTCCCCTTTCTCAAAATCCGATGTGGGACTATTAATTTGAGTTAATCAAAATCAAGTTAGTTTACACTTCACAAAGTGTAAACTTCCGTGAATTTTAACTCACTCACCGTTGAGCTTCATGATTGATACAACCTATCAATTCGAAGGGTGTTCAACGGTGAACGCGTAGGAAAAAACGGATCGTCAATCCGAGTCCGTTTGACCCTTCAAACAATTGTCCAAAGATAGCCAAAAGTCATGCTTCTCTTAGAAACGTAGCCGTCAAGAAAATCCCAGGTTTCAAAAACCCTAACCAGAAAATTCGGGCTTGGTGGGCCTCCATTTTCGCAGGTTTCAGCCCAACAGTTTGGGCTGACTTGTTTTGGCTATAACTTGTGCATTTGGACTCCGTTTTTGACGCGGTTTGAACCTGCGTTTAGAGCGGGACGATCCCGTCATCTAGGTAACCTTTTCAACGCATTTATTTAATTAAATATAGTCTTAAAAAATTTAAGACACATTTAATCTCTTTTGCATCAAATGCAAAATAGTCCATATCTAAGCTTAAATTATCATTTGCATCAAATACAAATGATCCGAGGGCATATTCCTCTACATCTCCCACTTGCACTCAGGATCATTTATCCCGAATGTAGGAGATGATTGCAAACATCTTTTGCAATATTTTATCCCTTGCATCAAATGCAAATTATTCTCCCTAACTAATTTCTACCTATTACTAGACGAAGGTCACACTCTGTGTGAGACCCTACAGCCTGACCCTTACAACAGTTTGGGCTCGAAGCCCTATACGGCAGTGACCACGAGCAGTGGTTGCCGTCCCTGCTTCAGGAATCATCATTATGTGGTTGACTCATTGACATGAGTATTGTCGGGACCACCCTGACTGTTTCCGTGATGCATTCCGCAGTTATAGTCTCTTCGTCTTAACTATGTCGTGTAGATCAAGTCTAGGGTACGGTCAAACTGTCAACCCCAATAACTTGACTCCGGTTAGTTTCTATCGATCTTTTAGTCAAAAAATGTTGGACTTCTTCCAACATACTCTGGCCAGAGTTTTTACTAAAGACCGAACTAACCCTACGACACTAACTCCCATTGACCGGGAGAGACGAATCCTCTCTTGGTCATTACTCTCCTCATACGCTTCAAGTGTCACCCAATCAAAGACCTTTCGACAGGCCTTGCCTCGAAGCTAGGTCAGTTGATCTAAGTGGCACCATTCACGCATAGGTTTGTCAAAATGACCTCAAGTCAAAAGACCAACTAGCCTATCATCACTAAGAGTTTATCATTGACAGATTGGTCAATATAACCATATGATAACTCTTGTGGATCGTTCAATGAACTCATTCTCTAATGAGCACCTGTGTCTCGTCTTTGACTTCGCCAAGTCAAGCGATCATGAGATCATCACTACCGCTAAACGGTGAAGACTAAGACACAATGGTCTATCCGATGTTTCGATATCCTTGTCTCGAAACATCTACGACCACGAACCCTTTTAGACTTATGCTACAGACGGTCAAACATTTCTCCATGATCGAGATACTCATCTCGATACCTGTTTGACCTCGCATAAAGTCTCAGGACTTTACCTAAGTTAATATCTAATGTTAACTACATTATAACATAACTTTAGATAAATTATTACCAAACAGCTTACTGTTATTTCGAACAAGACGTTTGTGCTATTCACACACAGAGATAGATTGCCTCGAAGGTATCTTCTCTCAACATCTCCCACTTGCACTCAGGCTCATTTATCACGGTATCTTATACCGTTTTTACACATAAGTTTTCTCGACTTCATGTGGTAGAGCCTTCGTGAGTGGATCTGCTAAAACCATCTACACTATAGACTCAAGGGGTTTTTATGTTCATGTTAGACCAACCATTTGAATCTCATTCAAATAATTCACTTGGTCTATCGGAATCTGTAATATTTAATATACATGGGTCTTATCCAGCTCATCGTACATTACGATAATAATTTAAATTTGTTAATGGTCATTTCAAATGGCTCATATCTATTTCTGATAAAGTATCAAACTCTTTGATTACTTAATCAAATTATATGTTCCATCTCTTTGATGCCTTGCATGTAATTTATACGCTCACACTGACCTTGAAAACTCTCTGGCTAATTCATATAAGTTGGTCCGTCTAAATCATATTTAGAAAAACGAACTTATAAGTGAATGCTCCAATTTTCATGGTCAACATGAGCGTTTTACATCGGATTTGGTCCGAGTAGATCTGTACACATCTGTTGGCGAGACGATTTCAACTAATCCGTTTTAAAGAAATTAGGGTGAAAACCGTTTTCGATCAACAAGATTGTACTTTACTATTCTCTTTCTGCACCAATCTTTCAACTTAAAGATTTACTTGCAGAAAGTGAGGAAACATTTTCCTTGGGTACGTAAACTAAATTCTCAAATTTATTTACGCACACGGACCTATTCTGATTGCATCAAGTTTTAAATCGGAGTTACTACTCCGAATTTCATCCCGGAAGTTGACTAAGTCATCATCAGTTATGATGTCTAACTCGACAATTCGTCTCACGAAATTCGAGTAATTATACAACTTCTTTAATGATCGATTTAATGAATATCTTATTGACAATGTCCTCATAGGACATTATCAAAACCTAGGCATTACGATCTGGGACTTAACCCAGAGAGAGGACTTAACTCAGAGTCACTTACTATGTATCGCACCAAGTCTCATTAAGTGTGATTCATACATTTTAACACATGGATGTGTTAACAGACTTGACCTGAGAGAAAATCACATTTTCTTTTAATTACACAAGATTTTATGTAGCTAAGTATTTGACCATTCGATCTAATCGAATCAGTTTAAATACTTTCTACTTTTCGTTCTTTATTTTATCAGACTTGTGTTTCATCAAGAACACGTGTCTTAATAAAATATACGAATAACTTATTTTGGTTAAAATAGACTCGGGTACATCAGTATGTACGAGACTGAGTTCGACAACTCATTCTTCCACTGTCTTACAGATGGTTTTCAGCCATTATATCTGAGAGGATAAGATTCACAAGTGTCCGTAGACTTCATAATACGAGAGGTCAGACCCCTCTTTATGTGACTTGTGAAGCTTAGTCTCTCGACACGGCCTAGTCTATTTTACCATATAAGTTTGCTACTATCTTGTGTATTTATATATTCATATTTAATATATATATATATATAGTTATTACAAATTACTTAACACAAAACATTGCTTCCGAAGCAAGGTGACGACATTCGTCAAAAAATGTGTTAGACGTTTTTGTATAACTATTTATTCTGAAATCGTGACATCAAAATATATCACATTTTCATTTCCTCCTACTTATGCCTTTACTAATGATAAATTAAACTAACTTTCTCAATTGACTTTCCGGAGTGCCTTCTTCCTTTTCTAAATCACATTTAGATATTAATTAACCCAACATAAATAGCTATGCAAGCATCTTATGTATCCAAACGCTTGAGCTTTGCAATCTCGAGTTTAGCTCAAGAAGTTGCTTGTCTCAAGATCTGGTTGGGATACATAGTCTTGCACCGCTCATGCACTCGTATTCGACTCAAACGGTTTGATCGAATTCTCGAACTTTGCGGATCGGAATTGTTTGTCCATACAACCTTGAGGGTAGCTCGACAAGTTGTAGGGAGAAACATACTTCGAATATCCTATATGTTCAAGCTGCCTCATATAGAGAAGAGTGACATGTATCTTTAATTTATTTGTTGGACCCAGAACTTAATGAAATCATATTTCTTAAGTCTGTTCTTTAGAAGGTCATTTAATGTCAAAGAGAATATAGTTTAATTCCATCAATTAGAATTTAACTTGATATTCAATTAATCAACTATTTGACCAGTTAAATTATTCCAATATTATATTTTGATTCCTTCGGTAAACATAGTATTGCCCTAGTTTTTGCATATGTTCAATATTAAATATAGGTAGATTGGCTTTCATCTATCTATATCCTCCCACTATTTTTACGATCGTTTTAAAGCTTAATAACGAACAATTTAATAGAATTTAAAAATTAGTGAAAGAGGGATCCAATCATCCCGAACCTCACAACCTTGAGGAGACTCAACAAGTTGATTGGTTCCATGACTGTTAGACTAACTCTTGGTCAATCACATCACATGTGATTCCATGTCGATTTTTACCCACAGTCACTTATGATCTTGAGGAGACTCAACAAATCATAATGACTGGTCTAGTCAGACCCTTGATTTCGTGTCCAGATTTGACTTAGATCGATACTTGATTTGGGTTCAATATTGCGTATTTAACCCCCCATTTAGCCCTATTTTGTGCTCATGTGATTCTAGATTGGTCTCTATTACATAAGTATTTTCTACACATCTATTTATTAGAGAAAACACACTATTTGAGCACAAAACAGCATTTAACGACGTAATTCTGCACATTTTATATTTTTCATAGCTTGGTCTCGATCTCACGATTCCAACGACTATTTATTTGTATTTTTCTGAGATCTGTGCTAATTACTGTGAATTTTTGAATGCAGAATACATTTTAAATGAAGAAAATACGAATATACGGCTGAAATACGCTCATACGCTGCCACGTGGCAAGATCCAGACCGTTCGCACTTCATCCAACGGCGCTGCTTCGACAAGCAATACCGGGCGACGTGGCTTGCTATTATCCGACCGATCACGATCCAACGGACGCCAGAGCTTCTGCGTTTTGAATTGAGAGGACGAAACTCTGGGCGACGTGGCAACCATCGGACGCTTGCGGCTTTGATCTAACGGCTGAACGCGACTCACCCCGAAGCGCTTAACAGCGGACGACGCGGCTCTTTCTCAGCCGCGAGATCCTCATCCAACGGCTCACACACGAGGCGAATTCGCGTTCCGACTTCAATCCAGCGGGACACGTGGAGCAATCTTGGTACGCCCCCGCTCTATCCGACGGTCCGTATCTCTCCCGCCCGAACGCGAAGAGCGCAGCTTCCTTATGGCGACGTGGCTGATTAACACCCGTTCGATCTGAAATCCAACGGCCACCGATTAATCCGAACGAAACTCGGATTCGATTGCAAGCGGATGCGAGAGGATCCGCTTTGGGCGGACACGTGGCGCGTTGTCGTGCGATCCCGCTGCGATCGACGGCCACAAAATGCCCCGCTTTAGATCAGCGGTCGAGATCTGTTCGGGTTTGATTACTGTGCGGGTTTAAACCCGTTAAGCCCAATAAACCCGCAATGCTATTATTTAAGCGTATTTCTAGGGTTTTTGGGCATATAATTGGCGTATTGGAGCACTTAGAAGCCGTAATTTCTTCTGAAAAAATTCTGTAAAATTCCAGAGCCTTGTTTCTAATTTCCAGAGGGTTTTGAAGACTTTTCAGAGAGATTTGGTGATATTCTCTTCAACTTTAGCTTGTATTTGGGTGTTTTAGCTTGTATTTTGCCTCTAAACTTCCGTATTTTGCTATTAAACCTATGAATTTGAATCTGAAAATTGTTTATTTCTGCACCATGAGTAGCTAAATATTTTATGTGCATGGTGTGGGATAATTAGGTGATGTGAATCGTATTCTTTGGTTGTGTTATTGCGCTTAATCGTTGTATTTACTAAAGTTTTAATCGTCGCTCTTAAATCTACTATTTCGTATTCCAAAAGAATTGTTCTAGTAGATGATCACCCCACAAGGGTGAGATTTGATCTCTCCAAAAGAGAGCTTCATACTTCGTATATACGTTTACAACTTTAGCGATATTCTATTAGAATTGATGCGTTAACTCCCAAAAGGATATCTTCCGACGATTTGCTCCCAAAAGGAGGTTTCGTTGTGTTATACTTGATCAACCAAAGCTTACGATTCGCTGATCCTAATGAACCCATGCCATGTACATGCCTTTTATATCTATTTTTCACGAATTAGAGTTCGTTGTTTGCATTGATCGCACGTAACAATTCCATCACCACACTTTTCATATCACCTTCACCATCACTATTAAAGTGCTTAGATTTTATTCGTAGTTACTCTATTTGATTTAGATTTGTGGTTTCAACAGATTCTCCCGAGGATTCGACATCTGGACTCCCAGATTTACTACTTGAACGGACACTTGCGCTTGAGAGAAGCACCTTTTGGAGCCCACCAAGTTTTTGGCGCCGTTGCCGGGGAGAACGGTTTGTTACTACGGTTTAATTCATTCAGAGGACCTTCGGTGAGATCCTTCCACTTTATTGTATATAAAACTTTTGTTTGCTTTCATTAAAAAAAAAAAATATTTGTGCTGGTTTATGTGGCATAGGACTCCTAGGACACATAGGTTGACTCGACGTTTTGATATGGCTAATAATAACATGGATGAAAACTTTAGCAACAATAACGAGAATAATGTGCAACCTGGAGTGCCTAGGACTTTAAAAGATTTACTTCGACCCACTAGGACTAGCACAGCTTCATGCTTTGTTCTACCCGCCGATGCAAATTCTTTCAATTTTAAACCTGGGGTGATCCAACTCTTACCCACCTTTCATGGGTTAAACAAGGAAAATCCATACCTTCATATTAAAGGATTTGAGGAGGTTTGCTTGACATGCTTTGATGGGAAAACTAGCGAGGATACGATATATCTTAAACTGTTCCCATTTTCATTAAAAGACAAAGCTAAAAATTGGTTGAATGCATTGCCATCTCGTTCTATTACTACATGGATTGATTTGCAGGCTGAATTTCTAAAGAAGTTTTTTCCTATTCACAGGACACAGGGACTGAAGCGGCAGATTATGAACTTTGCCCAGAAAAGCGAAGAAACATTCTACCAGGCATTTGAAAGGTTCAATGAGTTACTGCTCGCATGTCCACACAATGGCTTCGACAAAAGCAGGATTATTGGCTTCTTCTACGATGGACTGCAGCCGCAAATGAAGCAATTTGTGGAGATGATGTGCAATGGAGGATTCTTTGATAAAGAGCCAGACGAAGCTTGGACGTACCTGGAGGATATAGCAGAAAATGCGCAGACATGGGACACCACTTCAGACTACGAGAGAGGAGGCCATTCTGCACCATCCCAGCCTACGCGAGGACTAGTTTATAATTTGAAGCAAGAGGATGCGTTGGAGGCAAAGATGGAGGCCATGATTTCAAACAAGCTTCATGCAATGAATTTGAAAGAAGCCAAGGCAGTCGAGATAGAGCATATTTGCGCACTTTGCGACGTTGGTGGCCACGACACTAGTGCTTGTCCTACACTTCCAGCCTTAAAGAGCATGTTAGGAAATCCTACTGGGGTGAATCAAGTTTCTTCGAACTACCAGAACTTCAATTCCAACAAGGGGTGGCGCAACAATCCAAACTTGAACTGGGGCCCCAATCAGCAGACTCAGCAGCAGCAGGCTCCCCCTCCATTCCGACAACCTCAATACAACAACAACAACTATCAAGGTGGGAACCAGAGGAGGGACCCTGAGCCAGTGCAACAACAGCAGATGCAACCATTTGGCGATGCGCTTCAGCAGCTTATCCAATTGCAACAAGCCCAGATGCAGCAGCAGCAGGCTCAATTTCAGGCTCAGCAGACTCAGAATCAGCAAATGAGCGAGAGCTTGGCGAGGCTTACAGCGACATTAGAAAAAGGTAAGCTTCCATCTCAGTCAATTCCAAATCCTAATATGGGATCTTCTTCTTCTGCAGGAAATAATATGAAGCCTTGCCAAGCGGTGTCCACTTTGAGGAGTGGAAAAGAGATTCAGAAGCCTGATCCACCAAGCAAACAAGCTGAGCAGGAAGAGGAAATTCAGATCCAAGAAGAGGAAATCAAAGAACAAGAGGAGGTGCAGGAAGAAAGCACGGATGTGGGAGTGAGCAAAAGCGTCATTAAAGAGAAGGAACCCGCAGCATATGTACCTGCAGCACCCTACCCTCATCGGCTACTTCAGAAAAGCAAAGATAAGTATCAAACTGAAATTCGTGAAATTTTTCAGAAGTGCCAGATCAATATTCCATTGCTTGACGCTATTAATCAAATACCTGCCTATGCTAAATTTCTGAAAGATTTGTGCACTGTTAAAAGAAAGTTAAATGTGAAAAAGAAAGCATTCTTGACTGAACAGGTTAGCTCTATTGTGCAACAAAATACACCACCTAAATTTAGAGACCCTGGATCACCCACCATCACTTGCACCATTGGCACTAAGAAAATTGGAAATGCTTTATTGGATTTAGGATCTAGTGTCAATATTTTGACATACCCTATTTTTGTGCAGCTTGGGTTAGGACAGCTAAAGCCTACATCTGTTATATTACAACTAGCTGATAGATCTATTAAAGTTCCTAAGGGATGCATTGAGGATGTCCTCGTTCAGGTGGACAAATTTTACTACCCCGCGGACTTTATAGTTCTAGACATCCAGGGACCCCAAACTGCCAATGCTACTCCTATCAACCTAGGTAGACCATTCCTAGCTACATGCAATGCTTTAATAAATTGTAGAGATGGTCAACTGAAACTAACTTTTGGCAACATGACTTTGGACTTGAATATTTTTAATACTTGCAAGTTGCCACATGTGGATGATGAGATTGAGAGGGTGCATATGATTGATTCGTTGGTGGATGATTATATTTGTTCTGAATTTTGTGATGATGCTTCTATTGTTGAGCCTTTTATTGGTAATTCTGATGACATATCTTTTGTGCAGGAGAACGTGAAGGAGCTCAATGCGGTATGGGAGCCTAGGTTCGAGGCTTTGCCACCTAATGCATCAATTCAAATTTCATCTGAGGTGGAGGATCCAAAGCCAGAATTGAAGCCACTTCCTGACTATCTTAAGTATGCTTTTCTTGGCGATGAAAACAGCTTCCCTGTGGTAATATCTTCTAAACTTTCTTTAGAGCAGGAAAGCTCATTACTTGATGTGCTGAGGAAACATAGAGGTGCTATTGGTTGGTCCATTGCTGACATTAAAGGTATAAGCCCTATTGTATGCATGCATCACATTTATTTAGAGGATGACGCCAAACCCACTAGAGAAATGCAACGTAGGTTAAATCCGACATTAAAAGAAGTGGTTAAAGGCGAGGTACTGAAATTATTGGATGCAGGCATTATATATCCTATTTCTGACAGCAAGTGGGTTAGTCCTACACAGGTTGTTCCTAAAAAGTCTGGCCTCACCGTGGTTAAAAATGAGAAAAATGAGCTTATCCCAGTTAGAGCCACCACAGGTTGGAGGATGTGCATAGACTATAGGAAGTTGAATTCTAGAACTAGAAAAGATCATTTCCCTCTTCCATTTCTTGACCAAATTTTAGAGAGGGTAGCTGGACATGAATATTATTGCTTTCTAGACGGTTATTCAGGTTATTACCAGATTGAGATTGCACCTGAGGACCAGGAAAAGACCACTTTTACCTGTCCCTTTGGTACTTTTGCATTTAAAAGAATGCCGTTTGGTTTATGTAATGCCCCAGCTACTTTTCAGCGATGCATGCTCAGTATTTTTGATGATATGGTTGAGAAAATCGTTGAGGTATTTATGGATGATTTTTCAGTATATGGTAGCTCTTTTCATGATTGTTTGGCTAACTTGGCTCTTGTTCTCGACAGGTGCATTGAAAAGAACCTCCTATTGAATTGGGAAAAGTGTAATTTTATGACCACAGAGGGACTTGTCCTAGGTCACCTGGTTTCTAAAGATGGAATACAGGTAGACAGAGCCAAGGTAGCAGTAATTGAGAAGCTACCAAGTCCTAAATGCGTGAAGGACATCAGATCATTTTTGGGACATGCAGGATTTTATAGGCGGTTCATCAAAGATTTTAGCGCTATATCTCGCCCTCTTTGCAACTTACTTACTTTAAATGTGGACTTTATTTGGACACCTGAGTGTCAACTTTCTTTTGAAACTTTAAAGAAGTTGCTGATTTCTGCTCCTATTTTGCAGGTGCCAGACTGGTCCCTACCATTTGAAATAATGTGTGACGCAAGCAATTACGCAGTTGGTGCAGTACTAGGCCAAAGAAAAGACAAGGTTCCAGTGGTGATTTACTACGCTAGCAAGACACTAAATGACGCTCAGAGGAATTATACGACCACAGAGAAGGAGTTGCTTGATGTAGTATTCGTGTTGGAAAAATTCAGGAGCTATATTCTGGGATCACCCATTTTGATTTATACTGATCACTCTGCTTTAAAATATTTATTATCTAAAAAAGATGCCAAGCCTCGATTGATACGATGGATTTTATTGTTGCAGGAGTTCAATGTCACAATCAAGGACAAGAAAGGCGTGGAGAATCTAGTAGCTGACCATTTATCACGTTTGACAGTAGGCCTTGATTCAGCAGATGTGCCTTTGAAGGACTCCTTTCCCGACGAGCATCTTTTTAGCGTCTCCACCTCTCCATGGTATGCTGATATCGTTAATTATCTGGTAACTGGTAAGACCCCTGACACTTGGTCTCTTCAAGACTTTAAACGGTTCAAGTACGAGGTAAAATATTTCTTCTTTGATGATCCGTACTTATATAAATATTGTAGTGACCAAATTGTTAGGAGATGCATTCCTGATCATGAAATAACCAGTGTGATACAATTTTGCCATGATGGAGTATGTGGTGGACACTTTTCAGCGAACAAAACTGTGGCAAAAATCTCGCAATGTGGCTTTTATTGGCCATCAATGTTTAAAGACACATTTCATTATTGCAAGACTTGTGCTGCATGCCAACAACTAGGGGGTATTACTAAACGTAACATGATGCCTCTGAACCCCATTCTAGAGATTGAAATATTTGATTGTTGGGGCATAGACTTCATGGGACCTTTCCCACCTTCATTTGGATATACATATATTTTGGTTTGTATTGATTATGTTTCTAAATGGGTGGAAGCTATTCCTTGCAGGTCGAACGACACTTCCGTTGTGCTTAAGTTCCTTAAAGAGAACATTTTCTCTAGGTTTGGAGTGCACAAGGCCTTGATCAGTGATGGAGGGTCTCATTTTTGCAACCGCATGTTCGCTACTTTAATGAAGAGGTTTGGGGTCACACATAAAGTTTCTACTCCGTATCACCCCCAAACCAATGGTCAAGCAGAGTTGGCAAATAGAGAGATCAAAGGAATTCTACAGAAAACGGTGAATCCATCAAGAAAAGATTGGAGTTTGCGCTTACCTGAAGCGTTGTGGGCCTACAGGACGGCCTACAAAACAATTTTGGGGATGTCACCTTACCGCCTTGTATTTGGGAAGTCTTGTCACCTACCTGTTGAGATAGAGCATAGAAGTTATTGGGCTATAAAGAAAATGAATTTTGATACTGATGTCTCTTTTTCTTCTCGCAGGTTGCAATTGTTGGAGCTGGAGGAATTGAGGAGAAATGCGTACGACAACGCTAAAATTTCAAAAGAGAGGATGAAATCCGTCCACGACATGATGATTTTGAGGAGGGAGTTCACCCCAGGCCAAAAAGTACTCCTATACAATTCCAGGCTACACATCTTTCCTGGGAAGCTTCGCTCTAGGTGGTATGGACCTTTCGTCGTCAAAGAAGTATTCCCACATGGCGCTGTGCTCTTACTAAATGAGAAAGATGGAAGCGAGTTCAAGGTGAATGGCCAGAGATTGAAACATTTTCACGAGCCTTGGACCAAGGAAGCGAGCACCATGGATCTCACAGACCCACCTTCGGGTGGGAACTAATCAGGTGTGTTCTTTCCATGATTCCCTCTTCCTAACATTGAGGACAATGTCTATTTTAAGTTGGGGGGAGGGAAATAACTTTTAGGATTTTTATTTTCTTTTTATTTTCTTTGGATTTTTATTTTCTTTTTCTTTTTCTTCTAGGATTTTATTTTTATTTTTATTTTTGTTCCCTTTTTGCATTGAAAAAAAAAATTTTGAATTAAGAAATATCACCAAAATCTATCTCTACCTAGAAATGACCCTCATGTGATGAAATTTCTCGATATTTATTCACCTCCGTACACTCGTGATTTATTTTCTCCACCACTATTATTCAACATTTCAATCTCATTTTACATGCATGTGAGTGCTTGTGGTGAATTTCTTTTTACACATCTCAATGGAAAGATTAATTGACGACTTAATGAATCTAGAAATTATGGATTAGCAAGTGGTATGCTTTCATTGGAACACACCAAAATTCATGTGCCAATAATTCATAAATTAACTGGAGCATTGTTCTTTATCTCGTATTCATTGCCATCTGCATGCTTGGTGTGACTTTGGGTAGAAAAACGTACCACGTTATTTGAAATGATTAGGATACCCATTCTTGTGAACAATTAAAGAATAGGAAGTTATCTTGCCAAGTTGTTTACGCACACACAAAAGAAGAAAAAAAATGAGATGAATGAGAAAAAAATGATGAATAAATGTGCTATTAAAGAAATAACTTGGTTGGCTTGAGTAGTACAGTCCGAGGGGTCCTTCTTGGCCTAATGCCCTATTATCGTCTGATTTGGGAGCCATTGACCGGAACCTCAATTATTTGATGGAGCGATCCAAGTTATATACTTTTCTGCGAATGTTGCTTGATGCGCGTTACGCGGAACTATGGAGAAAAGTGAAAGAACATAGAGAATAAGTGTGCATGATTAGCGAGGCAAGAAAACTTCCAAAGCTTAAAGGAAACACAAGATGTGGTGTGAGTTCCTATGAATAGAGATTGACGTGTGTATGTCTTGATACCATCCTACTTTTGATGCTTGCTTTGCATGAACCATCTACGCTCCAAGTTAAAATATTTGATTGAACGGTGTGGGCCATTGATGTTGTATACTATGAGCCATGAAGTAATTAATAGTGAATTTGAGTCTATTTTATAACCATTTGAGATGCTTGACTTTCATTTTTTTGAAAACCCACAAGTACCATTACTTGATGAGTTTGAAATATTGATATTAGTGTTTGGTTATCTCTTTTGTCGTAGTAGTATGATGGTGAGTAATTTGAGATCTGATAAGGTGATCTAGGCGTATTTTTAATCGCTCTTTTTGCTAGAGACTAGCAAAACGCTAGTTGGGGGGTGTGATTTGGGTTCAATATTGCGTATTTAACCCCCCATTTAGCCCTATTTTGTGCTCATGTGATTCTAGATTGGTCTCTATTACATAAGTATTTTCTACACATCTATTTATTAGAGAAAACACACTATTTGAGCACAAAACAGCATTTAACGACGTAATTCTGCACATTTTATATTTTTCATAGCTTGGTCTCGATCTCACGATTCCAACGACTATTTATTTGTATTTTTCTGAGATCTGTGCTAATTACTGTGAATTTTTGAATGCAGAATACATTTTAAATGAAGAAAATACGAATATACGGCTGAAATACGCTCATACGCTGCCACGTGGCAAGATCCAGACCGTTCGCACTTCATCCAACGGCGCTGCTTCGACAAGCAATACCGGGCGACGTGGCTTGCTATTATCCGACCGATCACGATCCAACGGACGCCAGAGCTTCTGCGTTTTGAATTGAGAGGACGAAACTCTGGGCGACGTGGCAACCATCGGACGCTTGTGGCTTTGATCTAACGGCTGAACGCGACTCACCCCGAAGCGCTTAACAGCGGACGACGCGGCTCTTTCTCAGCCGCGAGATCCTCATCCAACGGCTCACACACGAGGCGAATTCGCGTTCCGACTTCAATCCAGCGGGACACGTGGAGCAATCTTGGTACGCCCCCGCTCTATCCGACGGTCCGTATCTCTCCCGCCCGAACGCGAAGAGCGCAGCTTCCTTATGGCGACGTGGCTGATTAACACCCGTTCGATCTGAAATCCAACGGCCACCGATTAATCCGAACGAAACTCGGATTCGATTGCAAGCGGATGCGAGAGGATCCGCTTTGGGCGGACACGTGGCGCGTTGTCGTGCGATCCCGCTGCGATCGACGGCCACAAAATGCCCCGCTTTAGATCAGCGGTCGAGATCTGTTCGGGTTTGATTACTGTGCGGGTTTAAACCCGTTAAGCCCAATAAACCCGCAATGCTATTATTTAAGCGTATTTCTAGGGTTTTTGGGCATATAATTGGCGTATTGGAGCACTTAGAAGCCGTAATTTCTTCTGAAAAAATTCTGTAAAATTCCAGAGCCTTGTTTCTAATTTCCAGAGGGTTTTGAAGACTTTTCAGAGAGATTTGGTGATATTCTCTTCAACTTTAGCTTGTATTTGGGTGTTTTAGCTTGTATTTTGCCTCTAAACTTCCGTATTTTGCTATTAAACCTATGAATTTGAATCTGAAAATTGTTTATTTCTGCACCATGAGTAGCTAAATATTTTATGTGCATGGTGTGGGATAATTAGGTGATGTGAATCGTATTCTTTGGTTGTGTTATTGCGCTTAATCGTTGTATTTGCTAAAGTTTTAATCGTCGCTCTTAAATCTACTATTTCGTATTCCAAAAGAATTGTTCTAGTAGATGATCACCCCACAAGGGTGAGATTTGATCTCTCCAAAAGAGAGCTTCATACTTCGTATATACGTTTACAACTTTAGCGATATTCTATTAGAATTGATGCGTTAACTCCCAAAAGGATATCTTCCGACGATTTGCTCCCAAAAGGAGGTTTCGTTGTGTTATACTTGATCAACCAAAGCTTACGATTCGCTGATCCTAATGAACCCATGCCATGTACATGCCTTTTATATCTATTTTTCACGAATTAGAGTTCGTTGTTTGCATTGATCGCACGTAACAATTCCATCACCACACTTTTCATATCACCTTCACCATCACTATTAAAGTGCTTAGATTTTATTCGTAGTTACTCTATTTGATTTAGATTTGTGGTTTCAACAGATTCTCCCGAGGATTCGACATCTGGACTCCCAGATTTACTACTTGAACGGACTCTTGCGCTTGAGAGAAGCACCTTTTGGAGCCCACCAATACTCGAGGAGACCCGACGCATCGATTTGGGTCAAGTCCAGACTACATCACATGTATGTTGGAGTTTGTTCCTTAAAGAAAAACAAGTCACAGCTTGAGGAGACTCAACAACTATAATTGTCTTCTTTGAGTTACCAAGCTCCAAAATCAAGGAGGGATACGAATTAATCTTTAATAAGATTTATAACGCATTGACTAGATATAGTCCAGGGTGGCATACAATCATGATTCACGACATTACGGTCCAGCGGAACACATCCAGGGAATTGACTAAGCCAGGATCACTGCCCCTTGTACTAGCAAGGGTTGACCCAGAACTCTTAGCCAAGCACATTGACTGGATCATGGTCCATTGAATAAAGCTTGTCATTTTTGTATGTGTGCCATAGACTAACCAGCTTTTATTAACAACTAATTAATCCTATCAACTAGTTGCATCCTTAAATTCAAAATTTTAGGATATGTTTAATAACTTTTATTAAGTCCTTATCAACTATAAGGTTCACGAGCTATCCTAATCGTTATTAGGATTTTAATAAATTTTATTAACAACGCTAAAAGCGAAGTCCTTTAATGAAAATTAATAATAACAATTAGAATTAAGAAACATTAAAGGGACCACCCTAATCAGGAATTAGGTCTTGAAGTGTTGTTAATATTTTATTAAAACATAGCATGTCATTAAAATTTAAGTAATAAATTTTAATCATTACTTAATGGCTAACCTAGAGGGCTGTCTTGTGTTATCAAATAGGGACAAGATGACATAGCCATTAAAATAATGTTACACTAATTTTATCGCATAAAAAGGTGTACAAATATTTAACAATTTAAATAGACTAAAGTTTATCGCATAAACAGTTTTAGTATGCATTCTTAAATTTAACATTTAAATTTAAAATATGATTTTAAAAAATTTATTTCATCTCATAAAGTAAAAGCTTGTTTTAAAATCATAACATTTGCATGCTCCTTTAAAATATTTATCGCATAAAAATTTTAAACTTTTAAAATCAGTTTTAAAAAATATCTTATAAATTTAAAACATCATTTAAAAAATTCCATGCTTAAAATTTATCACATAAAATTTTAAACAACCTTTTAAACTTATCGCATAAAGTTTTAAAGCTTTAAAACAATTTTAAAATTTATCACATAAATTTAAAATTCCATTTTAAAACTTTCATGTTTAAAATTTATCATATAAAAATTTTAAACATTTAAAAAAAATTTAAATTTATCGCATAAATTTAAAGAAAACATTTTTATAAAAAAAATTAAATTTATCGCATAAATTTAAAGAAAACATTTTTCTGTAAAAGTATTCAAATAATGAATTCGCAGTCCTAGATCAGCATACAGAGATGGCTCTGATACCAATGCTGGGTTTTCTGGGACCCTTAGGGCACAAAAACTCTAGTCCCGTCCTAAGTCGGACGGAACATAGACAGAAATGCAGCGGAAAATTTTACGTTAATCTAATTAACATGCAACCCTAAGGAACCAGACCCTATTAGCCAGGATCTCTGCCAACTTGGGGTGGATCTGACCACCCCAAGAGGGATCTAACTACTGCGAATAATTAAATGAAAACTTAAACACATACCCGGAATCTCAGCCCTGGGGCAGGCGAGATGTTCCGCGCCGTCTTCCGAGCTGCTCCCGTCCCACGCCGAGCCGCTCCTTGAACCGCTCTCCACACCGCTCCTCGAACCGCTCCGCATCCCGAGGCGATCAAACCCCGTGTCGCCGAGCCACCCACCGCCGAAGAAAGTTTCACACGAGTGAAACCTCCGCCTAGATTTCGGATCCAGAATCCGAACTCCTTTGCGGCTTTGCTAGAGCCCTCAGGAGCAAGGCAGAAATTTATAGGGAGAGGAGGAATATTATTTAAGCTTAGATCCGTGCGTGCTCCAACATTTACGAGAGCCGCTCAGATCTAGAGCTTGGGACGAGTTTTGAGGAGGAGAGCAGACCCCTATTTATATAGGCGGCTGACTACTCCCCTTTCTCAAAATCCGATGTGGGACTATTAATTTGAGTTAATCAAAATCAAGTTAGTTTACACTTCACAAAGTGTAAACTTCCGTGAATTTTAACTCACTCACCGTTGAGCTTCATGATTGATACAACCTATCAATTCGAAGGGTGTTCAACGGTGAACGCGTAGGAAAAAACGGATCGTCAATCCGAGTCCGTTTGACCCTTCAAACAATTGTCCAAAGATAGCCAAAAGTCATGCTTCTCTTAGAAACGTAGCCGTCAAGAAAATCCCAGGTTTCAAAAACCCTAACCAGAAAATTCGGGCTTGGTGGGCCTCCATTTTCGCAGGTTTCAGCCCAACAGTTTGGGCTGACTTGTTTTGGCTATAACTTGTGCATTTGGACTCCGTTTTTGACGCGGTTTGAACCTGCGTTTAGAGCGGGACGATCCCGTCATCTAGGTAACCATTTCAACGCATTTATTTAATTAAATATAGTCTTAAAAAATTTAAGACACATTTAATCTCTTTTGCATCAAATGCAAAATAGTCCATATCTAAGCTTAAATTATCATTTGCATCAAATACAAATGATCCGAGGGCATATTCCTCTACAGACATGTCCCCAACATCATATGTTTATAACATATCTCATATCACAACCATAGAAATGGATATTACTCACATTTCTTGCATTTGCCTTCACTTGGGCATTTTTACAAACACATGGTGAGTGTAAGGAATATGAATATAAATTCGTTGACAAATCGCTCAATAACACAAATAAACATGCATTCAAGTAACAACAATGACAAATAACAAAAACAAGAGTGATGGCAACAACCACGACAAGAGCAATCCAATTACATGCAAAATATGAACATCATGGCATAACTCATCAATAACAGCTAATGAAATTACAATTCCGATAAGAATCTGGAAAAATTTCTTAAATTAAAGTTGTAGATATGGTAGTTCTGAATTCACATATAAAATGTCATGCAAATATATGAACTAGGTGATTTATGGTGAATTGTTTGGTGAGACCTGTCAAAACTATTTTTTAGACAGATTTCAAGAGCTGTAACAATTGCAATTTTAAGTCATGTTGAAGTTATAGTCTTGAAAACATGTCCTATGAGAAAGTGGTAGAACATGTTTTTATTTTCATAGCGAGACCAAGAACACCAATTTTTATGGAGTGTGTAGGGTCTGAGCACTGTTTTGCCTAAATGTGTCCATACTGGATGAAAATCAGACATGTTGTAAATATAGAATTTTACCCCTAATTACTGAACTGAATATACGTCCAATTTTATATGATTCTGGGGTAGAATTTCAAGATCTGCACGTGTATAATTTTTTCGGGAATCTATTCAAGTCTAAATTAAGAGATATAACCAAATGAACAAGCAACAGAATTTGTCTACAAAATCAGCCATGGTGCTTGCATGAAACTAAATTGATTCGATATAGATTAGCATAATAAACCATTAGAGAAGGGACTCCTACTTCAATATGATTATTTTCTAAGCCACATGCTTCCTCTCCATGCCTTCTAGCTCCAAGCATAAAAAGGATGGCAACTTGCTTCAAAAAACTCATCCTTTCAAGCCATCTTCCTCTCCTTCTTCTTCTTTCCTTTTTCTCTTATTTTTCTCCCCTTTTTCTTTCTATTTTTTTTGAGAGAACTTCGGCCAGTTAGAGGGGAGGGGAGGGTAGGTCGGCCATGATGGAGGGGATAAGGAGGGGAGGAGAAGAGATAAAGATAATGGAAGAAACGAGGAGAAAAGAAAAGAAAAGGAGAGAGAGAGAGAGAGAGAGAATTCTAGAATGCCTTTTCCATGGCTTATCACATAAGCCATGGCATTTATTAAATGACCAAACTACCCCGCACATATTCAAGTATTTACAAGTATGCCATTACTTTATGCACACACTTCTTTACTATACACACACCACTTCATTTTGTCCAAATGGCAATTTTGCCCCTCACCTTCTAAATATTTACGAGAATGCCATTAACCCCTAACCCCTCTTCACACTAGCATGACTCTCCCTACACACAACCATGCATACCCACACATGCTTACATGCACCACACACACACCCAATACATACTTGTTATATTATACACACGACGTCATCCACACTTCTCCCGCGTTCATGTTTCACATTCCCGTCTCTTAGCCATATACTACGGCACAACCCCTATGCACTACGATGCATACATCGACATCCACAATTATTTCATGCCTATGTATGCATTGTAAGTAGAAATACCACGTGTATACAGTAGAGAAATAATCATACTATATGTACAAATATAATGTGAATGACATTCAATGTGATATATGAGCGGAAAAATAATGCTAGCAATCAAAAAATTCCATACTCCCCCATAATCATACAAAACACGCAAAAAAAGGGAGTAATGGACACACTCACATAAATATGGGTACAAAATGTAAACATACAAGCATGGTACCTAATCAATGAATAACAATGTGAGTGAGCTAGCAAGGTGGAAACCAAACAAAAGTGGAGTTTGGTTTCCGTATATAGGCATATGAAAATATAACATTACGAACATATGAATCTATATATGAGTTCCTATCAAGCCTAGAAACATTCTTAAGAATCCACAAAGAAAGTGATTTTGGATTCTTAATGAGAGGTTTAGTTAAGGCATGAATAGGAGGTGAGGGTGCACGCTTATGAGGTGGAACATAAACATTGGCGTGCCCAGTGTGTGAAACATAAGATTTATTATTAGAAGCATTAACACAAGCAATTCTACCATGCATAGAAACTTGTGAAGCATGCAAAGGTTTAGAATCGATTTCTAGCATGCAAGTTGATCGCGCCCGGATATACACCCAGAAAACGACTGTAGTCTTACCGCAAGCGCACGGTGAAGTGGCGTGCGGGTATCGAACATAGGGAGGACAAATGACAGTACTCTATCTTGATCACCTAGCTATTGATGGTAGAATGGAATGGTTTGGATAATAATTTCATTACCGTTCAAATAACAAATAGAATTTTATATAATAAAAGCGTCTAGGGCTAGGGAATCCCCACTACGGATCGTCACTTATCCTTGTGGATCGTGAATCTCAATGTTACAAGGCTTGAATTGAGGCGAACTAGTTGTAACTGAATATAGAACCAAGCTCACGCTCTCGCGCTATTGCCGGTCTATAGCAACCTAGATTAGGGCACACTCTCGTGCAAACCCTAACCTAAGCCACTAGCATGAAGATCGACATCATCGTCCAATCGCACCTCGAGCCCACTCTCGTGCAAACTCGAGCTACGATCTAGGTTATGATAGTTCGTATTCGTCTAATCTCTTGCAAACGAATATGAGTATAGATTTATAATAAAAATCCTAGCTTTGGTCCAATCTCTTGCAAACCAAGTATAGAGAATCTCGAATATAAACCTAAATCGAATATCTAGGCCTTCCCATCGATTGAAATCCAATCTCTTGCAAACCCCAATCGATGGAAATTCCTAGCTACCCGTAATAAATCATTCACAACCTAACCGTCTATCAATCCTAGCAACAATTCAATTCATTCATCCCAATTCTATGATCGGATCCATAGGGTTCATCCCCATGCCCTAGAACGACGGAACTACTCACAAATAATCATAGCAATCTCAGAAATAACGAATAAGATCATATCACAATTCATGATTGAGAGAAAACAATTCATAAGAACTAGAAATTTAGATAGAAAGAACAAACCAAATTGCGCGTCTTTGATCTCCAGCTGAGAATTACAATAAGAATATCCATCAAAATTAACTTCAAGTCTCTCCTAAAACTAGGAATAAAACTAGCCTTAAATACAAGCCAAAATCGTCCAAAAAATCCTAACAGATTTGCCCCTGAAGCAGCCCAGAAACCTAATTCGCGATATCGTCGGACTGTGCCACTCGACCGAGTGGAACATGTCACTCGGCCGAGTGACAAACCCAAAGAAAAAACAGAGAAATAGGGGATTTCGGGGGTCTGTCACCCGGTCACACTCGGTCGAGTGGGCTTCTTCACTCAGCCGAGTGAGCTTTCTTGCTCGGCCGAGTGGGTCTTCTCCAAATTCCAGTAAGTCGGCTGAGTTTTCAGGAAAAAACCCTGTCATACTCGGGCGAGTGTGCTTCTTCACTCGGCCGAGTGAGCTTTCTTACTCGGCCGAACGCAGTCCTTCACTCGACCGAGTGAACTGTCTATTCGGCCGAGTGAGATGCTTCTGCGGCTCATTCTTCTCCTCATCGCTCTCTCGTCGATTCTATCGAACTTCTTCCTCTTCCGCTCATCCTTTAGCGTTGCTAGCTCCTCAATAAGGCCGTGGGCGACGCTCCGATGCGTGTGAAGGTCCCTTGATCTCATTTTTGCTCCAGATCGCTCCATATTTCCTGAAATACGACAAAAACAAGAAATAGTGAAAAGCAATGCGATATCGTCGAATAATCGTGAAAAACGCAATATGGGTGATCAAAATGATATGAAAGCATGCAGAAAAAGGGGTAAAATAAGGAGCGATAAAAATTCCCCAAGCATACCTCTTACTCGTCCTCGAGGAAGATGAGTAAAAAGGCAAACCCGACAGAAAAAACATTGAAAAAGAAAAAGAAGATAGAAAAAAATGAAGAGGGAGGTGCTAGATCATTTTCTCAGGACGTGGAGCTGCATACTTAAATAGCATATGACGAATAAAAAACATGCCAAAGATTTTTATCTCGATATCATGATCATATATAAATGCATTCGATATAGAAACCAAAGAATATCAAAACAATATATAACATAAAATCATTCTAGAATTAGCATAGTCTGAGGCATCTAAAGTAATATACATAATCATAGATCACACACTTTTCAATTGATCGCTTTCTATTTGGAGTATAAGAAGTATCACACAATATGGAGCAATAAGAATAAAAAGAATTGGTATTCATGCAATGCATGTCAAATTTCAATTCGTAGACTTCGTAGTACTCCTAGTAATCTCCCTGAGTATAGAAAATTACCTAGCTTAGGTCGTCATGCACAGACAAGTAGTCACTCTCTCACACATCATTGGATCCTCTCCCCCAAGATTATCTATAAGTGTGGTGGCATCAAATAGAACAATGCAACTTTTCCCCATTTTTGAAGCTCCAAGAAAAATAAAAATAAAAGAGGGAAGAAAGAAAGAAAGAAATGGATCGTATATGAACTTCCTTTTTGATTCTCTCTTTTTTTCCTCTTTTTTTCTCTCTTTTTTTGAAATCAATATATACAATAACGATCCCAAATTAAAGACAGAGAGATATGCATATATTCTTTTCTTTTTGATTTTGGGGTAGTTGAGCGTGGACTTTATAACAAGGGGAAGATGCCAATATAAGACTTGCTAAAGGAAGATTCACCAATGGTTTTAAGTATAGACATGAAGTTCAAGATATGTGGAGAAAGAAAGATATGTAACGCTCAGTTCACTCTTTAGAATGTGCATGACAACTTTCAGCAGAGTAATGTAATCTACTCAGTTTGATTTCAGAAAGTAAACTAATCCAGTCATTTCAAAATGGCATACATTCTATTTACCTGAAAGTTAAGCGTACAATGTTCATGCAAAAAGAAGTGATAGCAGACAACAAAGCCGTACTCCAAATATAGGCAATCAATGCGTGAAGCTTGGTGTGTTTTCTATAAAAAGTATACAATATAAATCATCAGACTCAGCTAATGGTAGAATTTCATTCACATTCATACAATAAAGATGCAGGTTACTATTCTTGAATGCATAGCAAAGTATATCATATGATATTTGAAATAAAAACGATGGCATGGCAAGAGAATATCCATATAAAAGTAAACTAGCTCCAGGTCATCGTCATCACAGAAAATTCATCTCTAGCAAAAAGGGATAAAAGAAACAAGGATAAAAGAAAAATAAGAACTACTATACATATGCAGCACATGCAAAAAAAATAAGAAAAACATGATGCAAGGAAAAAAATTAAAAAGTGGGTGAAAATAAGCGGAAAATAAAGAAAGGTGGAAAAATGAAACCAAAAACGAAGGAAACAAAAAGTGCGTGAGACACTCACTCCCCCAAGCTAAACTGCACAGTGTCCTCAATGAGCTAAGTGTGGCACAAGGAGAGATATGATATGGGTGGGGTGGGTGAGGATGCATGCATGATAAAGTATGAAAATGAAAGAAAATGAGATTGATATGCAAATGATGCATGCATAGATCAAGATGGTGCAATATAACAGTCCCAGAAAGACCTCCTCTATCCCAGGATGATATAGACAAATCTAAACAAAAATTGACCAAAATATGTGTGGAGGAGGGGCGCAAAATCGACAGAGAATATGATATCAATCAAGGCAGTGGCAAAAATATGGGAGGCATCAAGTGTGTGCTTAAGCAAGTGGTGGAACACCAGCACCGTCTTGTGGTGGGGATGGTGGTGGGGGTGGTGGCTGTTTGTGAAGTGGGACGGAGAGCAGCAGGTGGAGGCTGTGACAGTCGTGCAAGAATCTGGTTCAGGCTAGCCTGAATACCAGGGAGTAGAGCGACACGAGACTGCACAACGCTAATGATAGTGGAGAGAGCCCGAAAATCTCCTCTAAGCCCACTAATGGCCCCCTCGAGAGCACGCAGGTGCTGAACTAGGGTGTCAGGGGGAGGAGGGGCTGTAGTGACCCTGTGCTATGAGGAACAAACACTAGAGGGGGTGAATAGTGTTTTATAGAATTATAAGGAATTTACGCCAAATAAAACCCTACTTAACCAACAAATGCGGAATACAAAAAGTGGACAACAACACAAGGAATAATGCAATGCAAACATGCAATCTACCCTGGTTCGGTGCCACCCAAGTCTTCCCGACTTGTTACCGGTGCCCTACTCCAGCAACACCAGGATCACCTCCGGATACTCTAGCAAACCGCTAGAGATTTCCTTTGGCCCACTTGTGGAAAACCTCCAACAAGTGCAATCGACCTACAATCGATGTCCGTGTATCCCACAACCCGGGAACACGCAAAAACCTTAATCCCACAACCTGGGACTAAGAACACTCTCACAAACCGAGAGCAAAACAAAATCTTGACTCCCACAACTTGGGATCAAGCCAATCCTCTCACCACCATGAGTATACAACAATTAAGAAGTATAAAGAATGAAATATAAAACTTCTTACCACAAAATCCTATGCCTTGAGAAATACTTACCAATTTAGGGCAAGAATGGATTTTGAGGAAGATGAGATCACCAAACCCTAGCTCCACCAAGATGAGCAGCAATAGATGGCTAGGGAGGAGTTGGTGACTTGGATTCAAGCTCTTAGCTTGAGAAGCTCACAAGGAATGAGAATCTCTCTTGAGGAATTGGGCTCAAAGAGTAAGGGAGAGATTCTTGTGAGATGAGAGAGCTTGGAATAGGAGTTGAATGGATCTCTTCAAAGATGTGAAAATGTCTCTAATTTCAGCCTTGGATCCCTGGTTAGAAGCACTCAAACTTATATTGGGAAGAGAGAAAACGGTCACAAAATTCGTGGCATTAAATGCCCCAACGGCTCTATTCTGAAGCTGCTTAATCAGTCTAAGAAGGATCACTGACCGATTTGTTTTGCAACTAGTCGGTCGGTGAACCTTCTTGGACCGACTAGATGGTTGACAGAGAAGATGGTGAAATCAAGGGAAAGCACTAGTTGGTCTAAGAAGGATCATCAACCGACTAGATTGACAACTAGTCGGTCAGTGAACCTTCTTGGACCGACTAGATTGGATTTTAATCGATTAACCATCCTTCTTGAACCAACTAACTGGTCAACAGTACAAAGGTCGAATTTCACAAGGAAAACTAGTCGGTCTGAGAAGAAACACCAACCGACTAGATCGTCATTTTGTCCGTCGGTGAGCCTTCTTGGACCGCCTAATTGGTCAACAAATTGTCTCCAATTGATTAGGATAACTAGTCGGTCTGAGTAGGATTTTCAACCGACTAAATCGTCATCTAGTCGGTCGGTGAACCTTCTTGGACCAACTAATTGACAAACAGTAAATGGGCTGAATCAAGCAAGGATATCTAGTCGGTTCAAGAAGGATTTCCAACCGATTAGATCGTCATCTACTCGGTTGGTTCTTCTTCTTGAACCAACTAAGATGCATATGAAGCCGTGAAATGAAACGATAGGCTACGTTAAAGTTTATAATGGCTTCTAAGGCAATCCTAGAGATACAATATGAAAGTTATGAAGATTTCTAGGCAAGTACTACTCAAGGCTTAACATTCTACTAAATCGAAGCTAGAAGACAATATAAATAACATGACGAACCGTCTTCGAAGCTTCAACATGGAGAATCCGAATCCCTTGACTTCATGAATACTCCTTGAGCTTCAACAAAGCTCCAGGCACAACGATCACGCATTCTGAGGAAGTCTTGGGACGTCGCTTGAGATGAACAAATTACATTGGCGACGATCTCCATAAATCTTCATGGTCTTGAGTCTTTTAGTTGAATGACTTGAACGTCATAGTCTTCGAAGCTTTTGACTCATCCATTCCTTTCTTCTCTTTGGATTGAATCACCATTCATTTGTTGATGTCATTGGCTTGATGATTGAGGTAGCCGTTGAATTCTTCAAGCCAATGCTTCACTTTTGTTGATCTACCAAGTCAAAATAGCCACGATGCAGAGATGTACAAAGATACCCAAATAGTGTCCAATTACAATCCGAACCGTACAAATATTCCAACAGATATACATGACAGAAGAAAAGTACACAACCAAAAATAGCTCTGAAAGCTGCGGTCTCATGGTCGAAGTCTGGCGCTATTAGCTCAAGAGCATCTGCCTCCATATGTACGTCGTCTGCGGTGCCACGGAAATGGAACCGTAGGTAAGTCACAACAATTCTAAATGAAGAAAGAGAGGTACTGTACAAGTATGACAAAGCAGACCAAAGTGAATGTGAAGTAAAGTACGGTGCAGTGTCTGTACAAGTGTAGAAAGTCAACGTGCATGGAATGCGTAAAGTAAAGGTGACTGTACTGGTAAGTAAAGTGAGGCAAGCATGGTAACTGTGCTGGTAAGGAAAGTAAAGTGCAAGTACTGTAAAGAAAGTAATTGTGCAAGCTATACTAGAACTACGTGACTCAAGTCGGAGAGTACAATATGTGACCGTTCAGTTCATCTCTTGCCTGGGTGCTACCCAGACGAATGCCGGTACCCAGGCAGCAGGATGGTTTGCCGAAACTCAGGCAGCTAGACAGGAGGCCGAAACTCAGGTCAGCTTGACATGTAGATCGAACTCTAGTCCACTCCCGTACTCTCGCAAACTATGAGTTACCCCAATACCCCAGTGACGTGTCAATTACAAGTTCTAGACAGGATTGTTCCACAGGATGTTCCACGCATGATATTCCACACGATGTTCCGCATGTTAGTCACACCAGGTTAACTGGTTGACTTCCTCATTGAAAACCAGCAAGTAGGATAAAAACAAGTCCAACACCAAAAGCTGTTACTTCCCGTGCTTTGAGCACGTGGTAGTGTGGCTTAGCACACAATTTACCCAAGGTTGGTAGTTTGTGAGCTACAACCACCCAAGTTGAAAATTGGCAAAGTAATCTTTGGTAGATTACTTTCATTTAGTTCTCTAGTTTGGTTTTAACTTGAATAGCCGTTCGAGGCTATAAGTGGTGAACGGGTCACAAGTTCATGCAAGCACAGTAGACTATTTTTCTAAACTTAGAATCTGTCGTGACTTACGATTTTAGAGCTCGTCGTGGCAAGACGAGGTTGGAGCTGGAAGAGCTGGTGTACGAAGATTGGTACCTGCAATCACAAGAACAATTGGTTAAAGCGTACCATATTTTCTATTCATTAAACTCGATCCTTTTGATTTTCAAAACTAGTTGAAACGGTATCGAAAACGGTTCTAAAATTTTATATAGACTATATATGGTGAAAATAATTTTACTGCAAGAAGGAATATTTTTCTGAGGCTTATAGTAATTTTTAGAATTTTTAAAAGCTCAAAAACAATTTAAAATCTATTTTTCAATTAGTGACGTATTTATTCAGGAATTTATTCTGGATGCAATCTACATCGGAAAGTTGCAATTGAGGTGTCAAAATGACCGTCTCAAAGAGTACTTTAGCATATATTTTTAATCACATATTTGTTTACGTAAAAATAAGAAGATACGGATTTTTGAACGAAAATCAGGTATTTATCTTTTAGGCTTAAAAATTAATTCTGAGAAAACTAAAGCGTCGGATTGAGATGAAACTAGCGCCATTGGGTCCAGAATGTCATTTCTGATTTTCTAGAGCTAGTCTCACATTTTTCTGGGTCTTATATAATTACTTATGGATTTAAAACCATAAACACATATTATTAAATAATTAAAAATACGAAAATACGTTTTTTTCGGCATATTTACAAGTTTGCCATTGGAGTAAAACTTACGCACGTCGTTGTTTCGAATCGTGCATGGCCGTGGGGGGGGCGGGGGTTTGTCGCGGCGACGGCGGCGTCCGATGCGCGGGGAAGGCGGAGGAAGCGGGGCGATGGCGCGGTGGAAGACGGCGGCGGCCTGTGGCGGAGCTCCGGAGAAGCTGACGGTGAAGCGTCGACGTGGGGGTGCGGAGCGACGTCGGAGGAGCTCGCAGCGGCGGGTGAGGCGTCAGGCGGGGCATTGGGCGCTGTCGGCGGCGGGGGGGATGCTCGGGGAGATGGCGGAGAGCGTGGCGGAGGGAGGCGGTGATGCGGGGCGGCAGCAGTCGGTGAGGGGGCAGCGGAGCAGCGAGGGCGTCGTGGGCGTTGGCGTGTCATCGACGCCGGCGGTCGGGGGCGAGGGTGGTCGACGTCGTCGGACGACGGGTGTGGGTCGTCCTCAGGCGAGAGAGGGGGAGAGAGGGTGGAGAGATAGAGAGCGGGAGAGAGAGCTCCGGTGGGTCTGTGTGTCTAAAGATAGAGTAGGGGTTAGATTTATAGGGTCTGAGAAATGAGAGTAAAAGAGAGAGGCTGACTGAAAGAGAGAGTAGATGAGAGAGACAGATGGGGATGTGGGTGGGTAGGTAATTAGGTTAGGTGGGTAACGGGATTAGGTAGGGTAATTAGGGGGGGTAGTTAAGGTAATTAGTGAAGTAAAACTCCCTTAACGAAAGTCATTAGTGAAAATACAAAAAGCGAAAATTACGAAAATGCCCCCTACTAGTAAACGTGTCTGAAAAATTACGAAAACATACCCACGGGATCGTATCGTCACGAGGATCGTGAATACGAAGACCGTTCCAGGGGTTTGAGCTACGGAAATACTAGTTTTTGGCCAAAACGTTTTAGAAAGCGGGGTTTTGCGGGTTCTCTATTGAAATGATATCAGAAAATTACGAAATTAATGTGGGAAGCCCCAAATGATGATAGGATGCTACTGCAGAAGTTTGAAAACGTTTTGAAGACGTTTGAATAGAAAATAAATTCATTGAGTCAAAACTGCAATATCTGAAAATGAATTTTTTATCAGATCTTTTAGAGGTATTTGATGAAATCCGATTTTACTAAAATACTCCATAACTAGTCTGGTACTCCAAAATATTTTTATAGGAAAATTTTGAAATCAGTTTAAGACTCCTAACAAACCATTATAAAATAGCTTTAAAAATGAATTTACGTTAAGCACGGGTATTGTAAAAATACAGGCCGTTACATTCTACCCTCCTTAAAAATAATTCCGTCCTCGGAATTTAAAAATCTCTTTTGAAAATAATTGATTTTATGAAGAAGCTCAAACAAATAAATGATAGAAAAGATAGTAACCTAGTAAATCAGGTTGTAAATAACATGAAATAGCATCAAGAAAACAAGAGATGTTATATGTGAAATGTACTATTGACATCACCATAGTTTCTATGGCTAGTCTCAAGTTAAAATAGGTTCTGATAGAGGAAGGAAGACGAGTTCAAGAAAGATGGAGAAGTAGCAGCATCAGCTTACACGTCTCGGTTTGGTTCGTCTTAAATCTCTAGCACCATCCTCGAATACTTTCTGAGCGTCTTTCGATTCACTTTCGTTGTCGAACTCGAACTCCTGGTGATCGAAAATCGGACGCTACCCTCCTTAGAATAAACGTAGCTGGAGTTCAAGCGAACTAAACGCGATTTAGGAAGAAGAAAAATAATCAGGAGACCATCATTAGCTAAAGAAAGGGGGTGTTAGTGATGAAGATCGATGGTGTTACATAATCATGATTCACGTCCTTGCGGTCCAGCGGACACGGCCAGGGAAGTGACTAAGCCAGGATCACTTATGCCCAGTCTAGCCAGGTTGATCCAACAGACTTTAGCCAAGCACATTGACCGGTATCATGGTCCCATTGAAGGAAGCTTATCATTCATACGAGTACCATCATCAACTGAAGGAAGGTGATGAAGTGGGTAGATAATCCAACTAACGAAAAATCACTATAACTGCTAGCAAAAGAGGGTACTAGAGAGGTATAATCAAGAATGGAACACGAATTCCTAAGCAAGGGTTAAGAGTTCAAAGAAGATGATGAGAATCAAAGAAGACCTAATGAAGATGGTAATAAGGACACTTCACCCATATATCCAATACAGGTGAACACTCGAGACATCCTGTACTCGAGGTTCAATCTGAGTATTTTATATTATACATCCTGATCTTGCTATAATGTTCACGAGGTAGTTAGCGAGGACCTGCGTAGGGCCACCAAACTTGTAACAGACCCGCTCTCGGGGGGCCCGTTACTTATTTGATAATTGCGCAGGTTCTGCAATTAACCAGTGAAGTCAAAATAGCCACGATGCAGAGATGTACAAAGATACCCAAATAGTGTCCAATTACAATCCGAACCGTACAAATATTCCAACAGATATACATGACAGAAGAAAAGTACACAACCAAAAATAGCTCTGAAAGCTGCGGTCTCATGGTCGAAGTCTGGCGCTATTTAGCTCAAGAGCATCTGCCTCCATATGTACGTCGTCTGCGGTGCCACGGAAATGGAACCGTAGGTAAGTCACAACAATTCTAAATGAAGAAAGAGAGGTACTGTACAAGTATGACAAAGCAGACCAAAGTGAATGTGAAGTAAAGTACGGGGTGCAGTGTCTGTACAAGTGTAGAAAGTAACGTGCATGGAATGCGTAAAGTAAAGGTGACTGTACTGGTAAGTAAAGTGAGGCAAGCATGGTAACTGTGCTGGTAAGGAAAGTAAAGTGCAAGTACTGTAAAGAAAGTAATTGTGCAAGCTATACTAGAACTACGTGACTCAAGTCGGAGAGTACCAATATGTGACCGTTCAGTTCATCTCTTGCCTGGGTGCTACCCAGACGAATGCCGGTACCCAGGCAGCAGGATGGTTTGCCGAAACTCAGGCAGCTAGACAGGAGGCCGAAACTCAGGCAGCTTGACATGTAGATCGAACTCTAGTCACTCCCGTACTCTCGCAAACTATGAGTTACCCCAATACCCCCAGTGACGTGTCAATTACAAGTTCTAGACAGGATTGTTCCACAGGATGTTCCACGCATGATATTCCACACGATGTTCCGCATGTTAGTCACACCAGGTTAACTGGGTTGACTTCCTCATTGAAAAACCAGCAAGTAGGATAAAAAACAAGTCCAACACCAAAAGCTGTTACTTCCGTGCTTTGAGCACGTGGTAGTGTGGCTTAGCACACAATTTACCCAAGTTGGTAGTTTGTGAGCTACAACCACCCAAGTTGAAAATTGGCAAAGTAATCTTTGGTAGATTACTTTCATTTAGTTCTCTAGTTTGGTTTAACTTGAATAGCCGTTCGAGGCTATAAGTGGTGAACGGGTCACAAGTTCATGCAAGCACAGTAGACTATTTTTCTAAACTTAGAATCTGTCGTGACTTACGATTTTAGAGCCTCGTCGTGGCAAGACGAGGTTGGAGCTGGAAGAGCTGGTGTACGAAGATTGGTACCTGCAATCACAAGAACAATTGGTTAAAAGCGTACCATATTTTCTATTCATTAAACTCGATCCTTTTGATTTTCAAAACTAGTTGAAACGGTATCGAAAACGGTTCTAAAATTTTATATAGACTATATATGGTGAAAATAATTTTACTGCAAGAAGGAATATTTTTCTGAGGCTTATAGTAATTTTTAGAATTTTTAAAAGCTCAAAAACAATTTAAAATCTTATTTTTTCAATTAGTGACGTATTTATTCAGGAATTTATTCTGGATGCAATCTACATCGGAAAGTTGCAATTGAGGTGTCAAAATGACCGTCTCAAAGAGTACTTTAGCATATATTTTTATCACATATTTGTTTACGTAAAAAATAAGAAGATACGGATTTTTGAACGAAAATCAGGTATTTATCTTTTAGGCTTAAAAATTAATTCTGAGAAAACTAAGCGTCGGATTGAGATGAAACTAGCGCCATTGGGTCCAGAATGTCATTTCTGATTTTCTAGAGCTAGTCTCACATTTTTCTGGGTCTTATATAATTACTTATGGATTTAAAACCATAAACACATATTATTAAATAATTAAAAATACGAAAATACGTTTTTTCGGCATATTTACAAGTTTGCCATTGGAGTAAAACTTACGCACGTCGTTGTTTCGAATCGTGCATGGCCGTGGGGGGGGCGGGGGTTTTGTCGCGGCGACGGCGGCGTCCGATGGCGGGGAAGGCGGAGGAAGCGGGCGATGGCGCGGTGGAAGACGGCGGCGGCCTGTGGCGGAGCTCCGGAGAAGCTGACGGTGAAGCGTCGACGTGGGGTGCGGGAGCGACGTCGGAGGAGGCTCGCAGCGGCGGTGAGGCGTCAGGGCGGGGCATTGGGCGCTGTCGGCGGCGGGGGGATGCTCGGGGAGATGGCGGAGAGCGTGGCGGAGGGGAGGCGGGTGATGCGGGCGGCAGCAGGTCGGTGAGGGGGCAGCGGAGCAGCGAGGGCGTCGTGGGCGTTGGCGTGTCATCGACGCCGGCGGTCGGGGGCGAGGGTGGTCGACGTCGTCGGACGGACGGGGTGTGGGTCGTCCTCAGGCGAGAGAGCGGGGAGAGAGGGTGGAGAGATAGAGAGCGGGAGAGAGAGCTCCGGTGGTGGTCTGTGTGTCTAAAGATAGAGTAGGGGGTTAGATTTATAGGGTCTGAGAAATGAGAGTAAAAGAGGAGAGGCTGACTGAAAGAGAGAGTAGATGAGAGAGACAGATGGGGATGTGTGGGTGGGGTAGGTAATTAGGTTAGGTGGTAACGGGATTAGGTAGGGTAATTAGGGGGGGGTAGTTAAGGTAATTAGTGAAGTAAAACTCCCTTAACGAAAGTCATTAGTGAAAATACAAAAAGCGAAAATTACGAAAATGCCCCTACTAGTAAACGTGTCTGAAAAATTACGAAAACATACCCACGGGGATCGTATCGTCACGAGGATCGTGAATACGAAGACCGTTCCAGGGTTTGAGCTACGGAAATACTAGTTTTTGGCCAAAGACGTTTAGAAAGCGGGTTTGCGGGTTCTCTATTGAAATGATATCAGAAAATTACGAAATTAATGTGGGAAGCCCCAAATGATGATAGGATGCTACTGCAGAAGTTTGAAAACGTTTTGAAGACGTTTTGAATAGAAAATAAATTCATTGAGTCAAAACTGCAATATCTGAAAATGAATTTTTATCAGATCTTTTAGAGGTATTTGATGAAATCCGATTTTACTAAAATACTCCATAACTAGTCTGGTACTCCAAAATATTTTTATAGGAAAATTTTGAAATCAGTTTAAGACTCCTAACAAACCATTATTAAAATAGCTTTAAAAATGAATTTTACGTTAAGCACGGTATTGTAAAAATACAGGCCGTTACACCAATGCTTCACTTTTGTTGATTCTACCCAAGTCCTCCACTTGAATCAATACGTGTAGTCACTTTTGATCTTCTTGAATCTAATTGGTGACTTTGTAGCTAACTGCAATCACAAGAGTTAGTCACAATGATTTGTGTTTGATCATCATCAAAATCAAGGTGGATAGTCCAATACTCAACATTCTCCCCCTTTTGATGATGACAAACCAAACATAAACAAAACAAATAATTGTGCGTTAAATATACTTACTCCCCATGCAATAATGCCAATCAAGTTAATATCAATAATCAATAGCCTCATTCAGCAGTTAATAGTGTGTGTATCACAAGAAGGTTGTATATATATCGCATGAATGACCAGAAATAATATGCATACACAATACAAATCATATAGGTGATACACATCATAAACATGAGCATGATTACCAATATATATATAATGTAATCAATATAAACAAAGGTAATCACCAAAGCTCCCCCTGACTCATATACATGAACGATCATACTTAAAGTCTATAGGATTTAAGTTATTGTTTAACACTCAACTTTTAATTAGCACATCCTTTGTTTATTTCTCTACCCCTATGTCATTAACAAAAAGCCATGGGGGTATAGAAACAACAAATGCAACAATAGAGTGGAAAACAAAAAAGGTATATAATTTGTAAAGTTCTCTAATGGAAAGTTACCAATTGAAAACAGGATATCAAAATAAGGATATCAATTGCAAGAGCACATATCCAACAACAACTCAACCACTCTCAATTATCACAAAAAGGTAAGCAATAAGCACATACGATAAAAGATTACAATAGATACTAATTGTAAAGAGTAGTGTGAGCAGTGTTAGAAAAGTGAAAATGCAAAAATCATGACATCACTTGTGAAAGAAAAACAAGTGATCAAATAGTGTCAAGTACACAGACAAACTTAATTATCACAAAATTTATAACATGAAGCATAATGTGATAGACTGTCTTCTGATACCAATAGTATACTTGGCAAGATATATTAAGCATAATTTAGTGCATGAAAAACAATTCTATGTTTTCATACAAGTAAATCCATTTCATCAATATAATCAATACCAATTGTAATCAGCCTCAATTTAATCAATATGTTTTCATACACATAGTTACCATAGAAATTCTTAACCATGTGTACAAAGTTATGTTATAATAACACACATTAAGTATAATGGTATGAGAAACCAATAGTAGACATACCAATTCATCTCCAAAAGTATCTCCAACTAAACTCCACACAGCATCTCCAAAAGTAAGCATATCAAATATAAGTGAAGTGTGCGATGTTCGGTGACAAGGTGATACCATGAAAATGAATATCAAATATCTATATCACGTAAAAGTGTTATGCCAAAATAGAGATAGAAACATCATAAAACGTATGGCATACACAATTCTAGTACACTAGGATACTAATTGAAACAATGTTCAAAAGAGCCATAGTACTAGCATGCATTTCAAAATAGATACTCACATAATGAGTCAAAGATAAGCATGTAATTCCATGAGCATGTAAAGATGATATCCAATGTCAATAGTCTAACAATTGTAAATATGATACCAAATGTAAATGTGATATGTAGAGATGATACCAAATGTAGTCTAACAAAGTATGCAAAGCAGGCTATAATGTCAAGATCATGATATCACTTGAGAAGGAAACCAAGTGAACAAATAGAGACATGATCTCATCTTAGCTCAATTATCACAAAAGACTCAACATGAGGCATAATGTGACAAGACATCTTTTGAGCAAAGGCATGAAGATAGTCTACGTTCAAAGTCACAAGGTAGGATATAAACGAATAAGTTTATTATGAACATCGCATGCATGCATACCAATTGTGCGAATGGATAAAAACTTGAGTAAGCACAATATAATCAGAGGTAGCATCAAAGTAGTCATAGTGCATCAAGATATATTCATGTAAGAATATCAATGACAGAATATACATATCATCAAACACAATATAAAGCTTATATGATCATGTAAAGCACAAGTTATCTCTAACATCTCATAAAAATAGCATAAAATATGATCATGAGATGAGAGATGACATAATGAGAAATATAGCATGAAGATCACTAACTAATGTGAATGAATGTTATGTCACTAGTGAAAATATCATACATGAAAGATTTAGCTATAGACATTAAAGACCTCTTGAATAAAATTATAGCTAAACATCAGTCATGAAGTAAATAAAATGACAAGTAACATACATTGATCACCGCAAATCATATCAATACATCTCATAAAGATAATCATACAAACCATAAGAAAAACATGAGATGTGAGGTGATGCAATGAATAAATACGCATAAAGATCCTAAATCATTAGTTTTATACATGGCATGAATTATGTATAACGTGATGAAGTATAGCATGCCATAAAAAAATGAATGATTCTACTAGAATGGTATGACAAATCATGATATGGTCTAAATAATCCATGAACATAGTCATCTACTTGAATTAGGCACAAGTGGTAGAATCAAAGTAACAATGAATCTTAAATGAAAGAATTGAAAATTTTCAATGAAGATTAAGATCAATATACTTAATATAGTCTAATAAGCAAGCAAGCATGTCATACACATTAGTTATCATATTCATAACATATAACAATCTTCACACAAAAGCATGCATGTGAGGAATGCGATGTGTAATGACAACGTGTTCCAAAGATATGAACATCAATAAACAACTAACCAACTCATTATATGAATGTTATAGCTACCATGATACATGAGTCGTAATAAGACATATTTGACATACATGAACATGGCAGTCACATAAACAAACAATCTCCATGAGGGTGTGACAAAAATGAGCTAATGAAGAAGTATGTTATATTACACAAATCCAATATATTAAAATACTAATTGTAAACATGGTAGTCAAAATCAATTTATTAACATACCAATTGTGCAAAACACATACTTACAACCATTTAGCTTTCCCTATACGTGTGCATCTCCAATGCACCATCCTTTCCTTTGAATTGATCCATCATTTGCAAACCAAGGAGAGTG